>JAMLFY010000011.1:17924707-18585290 GCA_030441495.1 Dalbergia oliveri
CCCATCACTATGTCTATGATTATCACTTTCCCTTTTCCTTTGTTCACGACTGCCTCCTTGCAATTCTTCAGTATTTTCACACATTCCGCATCATTCAGTCATGCAATATCCACTTGTTGTACAAAGTAACAGTGATCAAAACCATTGATAAGGAAATTAAATATATTTGGTTTTGTTTTCATTTTCTTGTACAGAGCTCAAATTGTTTTTTATTTTAAAATTTTACAAAAAAATATTAGTGAAAATAAGAAAATTCAGATTGTATTTCCATTTAATGTTTTCCTATTGTTTCCTATTTTCGGGATTTTACATATATAAAATAATGAAAGCAAAAAGTGAAAAAGGGAACATGATACTTTGTTTGTTTTAGTTTTCTATGTATTATTTTTCAGATTTTATAAAAAAAATAAAAGAAAAACAAAATCCTGTGATTATTTTTCATTTCCTATTTTTTCTATTTTTTTACAAAATTGTTAAAGTAAAAAGAAATAATAAAACAAAAAATAAAAATAGAAAATGAAAATAGCAACCACATATCCTAATTTTCTTTTTTTTTTTTTTTTCACAAAATTCTCAAAAGCATGAAGTAAGCTGAAAACATAAAATATAAAACAAGAAATAAAAATAAACCAAACAAACAATTTTATATTTTCACAATTTCCTTTACATGTGAAATACTAAAATTTGTAACAAATTAAAAATAGAAAAATAAAGACAAAAGCAAAACAAACCCAACTCTATTTAAATTTTAACTTTTATTTTTATTATTTCCTTCACGGAATTCTACAAATAAAAAAGGGTGGGGAAAACTGATCCTTGAAAGTGGATTTGCATTATGCTGATCACATTGTTGGTCAAAATAATGCTATTGCCATCTCACATTAGGCTTTTAACTTATAACAACAATGAGAAAATTTTACTAATATAAATTTCGTTGTTAAATTAATATGTTGATATTTATAATTTTAATTACTTTTTAAATAGTTCCCCATAATTTAAAATTTTGTAACTATTATAGTTTAACGATTTTAAAATTTTTAACATAATTCATATTAAAAAAATCATTAATGTTCAAATTTGTTAAGTTACATAAACACCTATTTAAAAATTCAGATAAATTATGAGGATTTATACATTTTATTTTTGTATGTATCTTTATAATTTATTTATGTTATTAACATAGGTCCCTTTAATTTAAATTAAAGTTAACAAGCAAAAACTTATTTCAAAAAATGTGAGAATATGAAGAACTAATCAGAAGCTTTTCATTATGAGTAGTGCTAAAAACTTTCAGAAAAAAATAACGGTAGTCATTTTAGAATAAGTTTATATGACTTACATATTATCCATTCAACTATCTATATACTAATATTTATTATTAGTGCGATGCACAAAAATTAAATTTTTTGTTATTAAAATTTTGAAATATAAGTTATCAATGAAATATAAAAATGTATTCCATTCTCATTAATTGCATTCATTTGAATTTTCCTAAATACCTGTAAGCTTATTTTAATGATTAGTATTTTGTTTATTTTACTAAATTAAAAATTATGTATTAGAATTTTAACTATATATTATCACCCCCTATTTATTATTTTTATTTATAATATTCTTAAATGCATTTAATTTAAAACTTATTTATTTTTGTTATATATTGCTACTATGATATTTTTAATTTATAGTTAATAACTATATTAATTAATATTAAACATAAAATGCAACTATAAATAAAAACTCTAGCATAACACAAAAATTCTTAACTTAATATAATATTTAACTTGAATTAATAAGTGTAGTGAAATAAAATTTGAATAACTTGCAAATTCAATTAGATATAAAATATAACACTTTAACATATAAATTAAACACAAATCACAAAGGCAATGCATAATGAGTTCTTTAAGAGAAATTTTTATAGATAACAACATTATTTTTCATAAATGCCATCATTATATGTTTTCAAAAGTAGTCTGAATAATGAAATAAAATCTAAAAAATGGCAACTAGATGAAGATTTTTTATTTTTTGACATGAACTAGAAGAAGATCATTACCAATAATTATCAAAACAAATAATAGAATTGATAAAAATAGCAAACCAAGTTCATATTACGTTTGTGGTTTCAATTATGTGATGCTAAAAGCCTCTATCCTAATTTTGTATTTTAATTATTTTATATACATTAATAACTTTCACAACAAATCAATGTTAAGAATAGAAATAATAAGGTGAATTATTTGTCTAAACTGCAATAATAGTGAAGAAGTAGATAAGGAACAAATTATGAATGAAGATTAATTTAAAATTTGCATAATAATTTTTTAAATAAATTAAAACAAATTTTAAATTAAAATATCTAGAAATATCACAAATAAAAATAATAAATAAGATAATAATTGAAATTCTAATACAGGTTCTTAATTTAATTTGGAAAATAAAAAATGACAAATTATTAAAATAAACTTAAGGGCATTTTAGAAAAGTGCAAATGATTGTAATTAATGAGAAATGACAATAGATAAATGGGAGTGGTAACATGCCACGCCCTAAAAATTAATATAAAATTTATTATGTAATGATTGGTCATCAATGATGATTAACTTTAATTATTTATATTTACTTATTCAAGATACAAAAATTTATTTATTGTTATAATAAAAATATATAAATAAAATTTTATTAATTTATATTAACTAATAATTATAATGAAGGTAAAACATTATACATGTAATATATGTGCTTTAATTTGTTATCATCCACAATGCCTAAATTTGGTATCACCTAGTATTTTATTTTCTTTGTCATGTGATTATTTAGCTTATCAATATGAAATAATAAAATGTTAATAATCACAACATGTATTAATCATTATCCCATAATTTATATGTTTATATCACACTATCATGGATGTAATATCATATATTTGAGATATAATTATTTAGTAAGCAAAATGTTCTATTGTTAATTTATTTTGTCGTGTAATTATGCTTAAATAAGAGTTTAATATAAATTTATAGTAAAAAAGATTAAACCTTATAAATTTCTTTTCCTATTTTTTAAACCATTAAATCAATAGTATTTTATTAATTAAAAGATAAATAATATTCCTCAATAAAGTTGAAGGTATCTAATCTATAATCTATAATATTAATATTTCAAGACTCATTCTAGAAAAGTTTTAAAGGTATCGCTCATAGAGCAACTTCTGGCCCATAATTTTTATCACCTTGATTATTAATTATTTTGTTATAAAAATTATCTTCATATCTATTTCATCAATATAACATATTTCATATTAAACATTAGATTTCAAACCATTACAATTCTTAATTTAAATGATAAAACTGATCAAAATATATCAATCTAAATTATTTAACATTAAAAATGGATATTCACGTGATACATGTCTTTTTCTATTTTCTTTATAATATTTTTTTAATTTTTTCAATTAAACACATATCTTTCCCATATTAATTACAAAATTTTAAACTTTGAATTCACCTTGATGTTTTGAATTTTGAATTCAACAGACTACTTAATTTCAATTCCACAACAAACCAAAATCCACTCAGATTAGTGCAAGAACAAAATTGGAAACAAAAACTATTGCTACCAAGAAAAGTCCACTATAATCGAAGTATAAACCCCTTAAATTACTCTAAAATTTGTAACATATTCATTGCTATAAAAGATGACCACTTATACTAATCGAAATAAAAACCCTTAACTTAGAATCTGCAATATCAATTTGTTATTAAGATCTCTACGTAAACTTTAGCTTGAAATGCTAATATCTCATTTTATTTCTCCTCTCTATTCTACAACTTTCTTTTCTCTTTTATTCTTCCTCTCATATTTTATATTTTTCATTTCTCTTCATTCATCATCTATTAGTTCTCTCAAAATACATTAATTTACTTCATCTTTTAATTTTCTTCTTCATGGTTTATATTAAGGAATAAGAATTTGTAGGTTAGAAAATTCAAATGTTCCACCATTATTCTTTGAACCTCTTTTCTTCTTTGTGAGATTTTTTTTTATACTACATTTTTTTATATTTTTTTAGTATTTTTTATTTGTATATATATTTTATACATTTAAATGTTTCCTCAATGAAATAAAAATTTGATTTTTTTAAGTTCTTTTAAAATAAACCAATTTATTTATCCTTTTCATTTTCATTGTTTATATCCAATTTATTTCTACCTTTCTTCTTTGTGATTTTTTTTGTTTTGTATAGAGGATTTTCTATGTTTATTTAGTCTTTCACTTTATATTTATATATCTTAATGATCTTTTTCTATGATTTGTGTAGGAGACAACCATTAAACTGTAGGTTCAACCGCATATTGTTCAATTATTTGTGGCAAAGGTAATTGTATTTTTCATTAATAATTTAATAAACATTTTATTGAATTTGAGATTAATTGTATTGTTGCACAAACAAGTACTAATAATTTTATCATTTTTTCTTTTCAAAATTTGAAACCACAATTAAGTAAAGGAGATGCTATTGATGGACTATCTCAACTGGTCATTTTACTAAACTTAAGATAGTAAAGATTAAGGACAAAGAATGATTAAAGATTGTGTTTTGTTTTACCTTTGTTTTTACCTTTGATTTGTTCTATTTTTACCTTTGATTTTGTTTTGCTCATTTGTTTAGCAGAACATTTATATGGGGAGGGCATTGTTGTTGTGTCAAAAATAACACTTTCTTGGGCAGCATTTAGTGCACAACCAAGTTAGCTAATGATTTCAATAGCAATATAAGATAAAATGCATAAGCTAATCTCTATTGGAATTTGTTTATACTGTTCACCTTCTTCAATTTATTTTTTCTTCATTATTTTGTAAGGCTTAAAAGATTGTTGAATTCAATATATACATAGCTATTGAATTATAATTTCAATTCCATTTACAAACACTAATTATCAAGAATGAATAATATTTTGGAACAAAATTATATTTTTTATTTAAAATTTTCATTATGTATTAACGTTGTACAAATTAATTGTTAACTATTATTCTTTTTTATTTTGATGTGAATCGAATATAATGATATATGTATAGCTATTGATTAATTTTTCTTCCAATATATGCATTTATTGTTCCTTTTTCTTTTCTCACACTAAAATTTTTAATTAATTGATAAAATTTAAAATATTATTTTTGTATTTATATACAATCCATATTTATTTGTGTTTGCTTTTTTAAGGTATAATCATTATTAATATATTATTTTATTTTAAAAAATAATTATTGATATATTGCTGATTTTATTTTTCAAATCATCACCTAACTATTTAAGTGACAAAAAAGCTAATATTACACACACCAAAAAAATAGAAACACAGTAAAAATTAATAATAAATTATATTATTCCCTTTTTTATAAGTCTAATATTATAACCTTTAATTTACTAATATCCATATCAATCAATAACGTATACATACTAACAGTATTATTATCCTTTCCATTACCATTTTAAATATTTTTCTTTTTTAAAATATTTTTAATAAATCCATGAACATGCATAGGGATTCAAATTTTCATAAGAAATGAGAAATGGAAACCCATGACGAAGATAAGGATGGGATGGGAGGGAAATTTTAAATGAGAACAAGGTTGGGAGAAAAATTTATAACTTCAAATCTAGAGCTTTTGAAATCATATATATGTGTGTGTGTGTGTGTGTGTGTGTGTGTACTATGTCATATTTAATTTTTTGAAACTTAAACATTTCAATTTATCAATTCCACAATTGTTTCTTTTTGTTTTTGAAAAAAAACTTCAATTTTTCAAAATTAAAATATTTTTAAAAAATCAATTTCACAATTTACACTTCTTTGATAATGATACTAATTATTTATTAATTTTTAAAAAATAAATAATTACAATTTTTTTAAATGAAAATAACTATGTAATTGATATACTACTTCAATAATTAATGACATAAATTAGAATTATATTTTTTTTTACTAATTATAACATATTAATTATAACATATATTTTAAATTGATGTTTTAATTTACCAAAAAGATACACAATTTAGGATATGTAATTGAAATCACATCAATTAAATTTATTCATTAATTTTTTAATTAGAAAATACATTTTTATGTTTTTATAAATTAAATATTTTAATTTATTAAAAAGATGTAAATGATTAGGGATGACAAAAAAATTCAATAAAAGTGGATATATACAAGGATTACCCACAATAATGGGATGACAATGAGGATAGATTTGTTTTCTTAGGATGACTGATAGGATTTCCATTTGTTAAATAGAGTAGGGAATAATCACAACCATTTTTTTCAATTATATTGTTAGATTTGCATTATGTATGCATTTTTAATTTGGATTATGTTGCATTAATAGTATTTATTACTATGAATATTTATGTTTTGATTTTCAAAATATTTTTAATTTTTCTCTTTTTAAAATTTTTTAATAAACAAATGAATACCTATAGGATTCAAATCCCATGGGGATGAAATGGGACCTGTAGGAATAGAGATAGGGATCGAAGCAAAATTCCAAATCAATGGGCATGAGACATATCCCATTTCTTATGGATATTATTTATCCTATAAATGACTCATGATATAGTTAAATTATCCACTTATTCTCTTTTTTTAACAATTTCAACTTTCAAATGTGCAAAATACTAATAAAGGCTCTTTATTATTAGTTATAGGTCATCTACCAAGATTTTCTCCTTACTATAACATCCTGAAATTATTTAAAAATTAATTTGAACTTTATTAGTCATAATTTCAAAAATAACAGTTTAGCAATGATGAGGGTGGCCCAATGGAATGTATTAAAAAAATTCGGTTAAGTGAATAGTAACCTTACCTGGCAAGGGCTATCGAGACAGTTTAAACCTAGAATTGGGACCAGAAATGTCCAAGACTGAGAAAGAGAGGGTTAAGGTTAGAAATGATAAGAAATGAGAAGTTATACATAGAATTAATTTTTGGGCAATGTTTGATTACAGGAATCCAAGTTTTACCATTTGTAGTGTTTTGATGTGAGTTTTAACACATACAAGTTATTTGGTGGCCAAATAACCTTTGTCAACCACTTTATGCCAAGTGGATGGCAAGGATTGAAACTTGAAGAGTAATTTTCAATCATGACCTTTCATTTATTATATTACTCGGAACCAATATCTTATTCGTTCGTGAATTTCAATTGCGTTTTAACATAAAAAAGCTACTTGCTCCCCAAGTTAAAGTGAGCCACTTATCTTGAGTCAAGTGGATGGACAAGATTCATTCTTTGACTATCCAATCAAATCCTAGCCATTCATACAATTTCTTTTCCCAAAAGAAAGAAAATTACACTTTACCTACATAAATACTACATTTATATCAAGATAAACATAAAACCACCAACCTTATCACTCCATCATCATCAATTTTGGCCAGACCTCTTCAAGAACACTTCCTCCATTGTTCTTGCTCCCAAACCCTCATTCTTGCTTTCAAATCCAAAAACTCTAGCCAAGTTGTTAAAGCTTCAAAATTTCCTCACTAAACTTGTTATACACCTTAGCTATAAATCTAACCGATTAAAATCTTAAATATCCATCAATCCTCACCTTGATACCTCACTTACTCACTGATTTAGGAAGGATTTGGGTTTGATTTAGGAGCTTTGAAGTGAAGGAAATTTATCTTGGAGCACCTTGAAGCCAAGGATCCACTAATTTTAAAGATAGGGTTTTCTTTGCCTTTTCTCTTCAAATTTATTCTGAAGATTTTTTATTGAGTTAGGTCTGAAATTTTTAATTGTATTGGTTGATAATACATGGATATTGATGTTTTAATTCTGGTGGAGTGTTTGAATAAGATCAAAAAACTCATCTTGTCAAAAGAAATTTTGACTAGCTTGCTGAAATTTTGGTTTGGCTAGAACATAGAAATTTCGTGAATTTTTAGACATAATTTTGGGATTTTCATGATCTAAAAAATATATGTTGAAACTAACATCCTAAGCTAGTTCCATGAATTTTCTTGAGGTTGTTTTGGACTCCTACTGCCTGAAAGAAATCATGAACCAAGACTATATAGGTGCTGTAAAATTTCTGGTCTTGAAACTACGAATTTTGCTAATTTTTTTAACATGGCAAATGATTGATTTTTCCTTTGAAATTTTTACAAAGTGTTGAGAACATCTTTAAGTTAAACCATGATTTTTTCTTTTAAATTGATACAATCATCTGCTAGGGTTAAAAATTAGGAATTTCGGGTTTATGTTAATGTCAAGTGGTTTAAGCACCAAATTTGTCTAATTTTGTTCACATAGTTAGAGAACTCTTTTACTCTAAAATTTTTATGGATCTTTTGGACACATTGAAATATCTTAGATAATTTCTATAGCCTCTGAATTGATTGTTTGATGAGCAAATAAATTTATGCTACAATGGTGTAAAATCTGCCCATTGTGCTGGAAATGAAACAATGCTTTGAATTGATGAAAGAATGTCATTTTTGGTTCTAGTATGACATAAATACTTCATGTTAAATATTTGTCCATGTGGCTTGTGACCTATAAATGCATGCTAGAGGAATTGAAGAGTGGTTTATGAGGCATGATTAAAATTGTATTGTGAATGAATGTCAACATATGGCTTATGCATGTTTTTGGGAAAAAAGAAAGAGAATGTATAAATTTCAATCATGCATGTTAAACATATGGACAAAACGAGAAACAAGACTTAGGTTGAATGAGTGGAAGGAAAAGGAACTTCCAAATTTATTAAACGATAGATATATCGACTAGGAATATCTGTGTGATTCCTAAATGGAAAAAATGAGATGATCACGATATAGTGAGTTAGTTAGAAGAAGTCTATTTCCCTTGAATGGTGTGATCCACTATAAATGTCATTTAGTATAACTATCTATTATAGAGTTGTCCACGACAAATACCTATTGGGTATAAACTAAGTCTTTCCTATATCGAATAAAGAGAAAAATCACTGATTTGATTTCTATAAGTGAAAACATGTCACTTTGAATAATTTATTTGGCATATGCATAATCATATAGATGTAATCTCTTGATTAGAGTTACTTGTTATGTGTTTGGGCATCATGATATATATGCATTAAGTGAGTGAATGCTAAAAGAAATCTACTTGAAAAAATAGTTTTTGAACTTTAAAATGAACATTTGATATGTTGTATGTTCACATTTTCTTATAAACCAAATAGCTAAAAATGACGATGACATGGACTTTTAGTATATGTTTGTGTTATAATGTTCACTGGTTATAAAGAACAAAATACCGTATGAAAGAAGAAATCAATCATGATTTAAGGCTAAAGCTTATATAATTGTACTTGGTCATATGTTATGTTGTAATATAAACATATATGTATTAAAGCATAGAAGAGCTTCCCTTTTGTATTTTGTATTAATTAATGTTTGGTCTTCGATCTATTTTAATATAATTACACTTATGGTAACAATAACTTGTATAGATATGTAAGAAAAGTCCACTAATTTTTAGTAACAACTCTAAAGTCTGATAAAAATTGATGTTGTACTAATGATGTTACACTTACAAACATGATATTCAAAATAAATATATAATTCATTTATATTTTTCATTATTAATTATTTAATTATTAACTTATTTTAAAATAAATTTATATATTCAATTTTCTATAAGATATATTTAAATAAATTATTATTTATTTTCCTTAATAGTTAATAAACTATTTTTTATTATCACCCCATGCGTTTTATTTAATCTAATAAATATAATTAAAGATAGAATATAATAAGTGCAATTTATATATTTGCATTACCCATGCAATTATTTTGTATTACCTAAAGTGTAATTTAAATGTTTGTATCACCTATAAAAATGCAACAAAAGATGACGTTTCATCAATTCACTATGCATTTCTTTATATAATAATAATAATAATAATAATAATAATAAAATTCACCATTTATTGTTAATACAGATATAATTAATTTTTAAAAATCAGCTGCGACACTACATAAATTAATAAATTTTATTGTTGCCCTAGTTATTATCAACTAATTAATGGATAAAATTTATTTCACTAATAAATTCAATTTATAAGTCATAATATTTGTTGAAACATGTTAAAAAATATTATATTATAATTAAGAAAATATATAACAGATAACAATGCATTAAGAAAATATATATATGTTCATATATTTTTATACAATTAAAAAGTTTCCATAATTCAATAAAAAAAAATTAAAAATTTCATATTATTTAATTATTAACTTATTTTCAAAATAAATTTATATATTCAATTTTCTATAAGATATATTTAAATAAATTATTATTTATTTTCCTTAATAGTTAATAAACTTTTTATTATTAATCAAACCTAATCTAATAAATATATTGAAGATAGAATATAATAAGTGCAATTTATATATTTGCATTACCCATGCAATTATTTTGTATTACCTCAAAGTGTAATTTAAATGTTTGTAACCTATCCGATATATGTTTAGTATCACTTATTTAGATAATTTTAAATACACTTACTGGAAAAACAAATAGGTAGTTGCAAGTGAAATAAAATTAATAATTAATAATTAAAATATTAATATTTGCCTATTATGTTATTTTACTGGACATCATGGATGTTTAAAGTTTCGAGGAAATAAAATGCAACAAAAGATGACGTTTCATCAATTCCACTATGCATTTCTTTTAGATAATAATAATAATAATAATAATAATAATAATAATAATAATAATAATAATAAAATTTCACCATTTTTATTGTTAATACAGATATAATTAATTTTTTAAAAATCAACTGCGACACTACATAAATTTAATAGAATTTGTATTGTTGCCCTAGTTATTATCAACTAATTAGATGGATAAAATTTATTTTCACTTAATAAATTCAATTTATGAAGTCATAATATTTGTTTTGAAACAAGTTTTTCAAAAAAAAATTATATTATAATTAAGAAAATATATAACAGATAACATCACAATGCATCAATAAGAAAATATATCATGTTCATATATTTTTTAAAAAATACAATTAAAAAGTTTCCATAAGATGCAAATGAACAGAAAAATAAGACCGATAAAAATTTCATATTATTACTTTGAAATAGTATTAGTATATATAAATTTAAAAATATTAATAATTAATATTTAAATTCAATATTGATTATCAAATTACCATTAACTTAATTATATTTTAAAAAATAAAAATTAATTTTTTTAAAAAAATCAATATCTTCCACCAAACACATAAAATTATATTCCAATGAGTAATGGAAATGTATGATATCATTATTTAGGCCCATTTATTCTCGATAAAAGAGTGGCTTATGCACTGGATATATAAAAGTAAATTATTATGACAAAAAAAATTACTAAAAATAGAAAGATTCCTTAGGTAGTAGGGGATAATTGCACAAAAAAATTGACATGCGTCAAACTTTCCTTGTATTGACATCCTAAATATTAAAAGCATAGATTTGGGTCCATTTATTGTTATGAAAGAGTAAATTATGTGGTGGATATAAAAGTAAATTACAAATAAATTTTATTTGGCCAAAATAAATAAATTACTAAAAAGAGATTGATTTCTTCAGTAGTGGGAGGGTAATTACATAAAAAAAATGAGATGTGTCAAATTTTTCTTATATTGACCATCTGAATATTAAAAGTATAGATGGATATGTCACATAATTTTAGTAAGTAAATCCAGACAAATATTTCTAACACTCTAGTATTTTTCTTTAATTACAGGAGCCAATTAGAAAAGTTAACAAAATTATAGAGTGCAACATATTAATTTAGGGTCTACATTTGTATTTCAATTTTTCACTTTTTACAAAAGGTATTCGTTCAGCTTTTACTCAAAAAATAGTTTTTTTTTTAATTTTTTATGGTATATAATGATTTTATTCTTAAATATGGATTTACCCTTGAAAATTAAGCGATTTTTAGTTTTGATCCTTGAAAAATGGTTTTGGTTCATAGATTTCTCGGGAGGTTAAGTCATTTAATTTTACATAATAGCTAGTAATTCTACACGGTACATCATGATATACTTATGAGTCAAAATCCAACAAAAAATGAGTTATTGGATCAGCTAAGGTGGATTATTGGGTTAGATTTGATGGATTGTTAGGTAATGGTTTTGCTGAATTGGATTATGATATGTTCCATAGGATTAGTGACTACCTTGTAGGATTGGAGGATTGGATAATGTGGTCCTTCATTAGTTAGCTCAGTATTTATCAGTTTTAAAATCTAACAAGTTTGAAAATGTTAGGATCCAAAAAAATAAAAATCAGAGAACCGAAAACCAAAAGTTACTTGTTTTTTAAGGGACCAAAACATATGCAAGCCTATTTGATAATACTTACCTTCAGCAAAACAGCATCTACTGGAGGAATTGCTCTTGCATCAAACATGTCCCCTCCAACATATTTCAAGTTCTCACTTCCTTGCAAGCCAGCGACAACATGTGGGAGATCAAATACAATGCACTCCAGTTGTGGGAATGACTTGGCAACGGCCTTAGCCATAGCTCCTTTGCTTCCCCCAACATCGACCAAAGACTCCAACCCCTCAAACACCCCCTTGCACTTCTCAACCACCACACTAGAAACCAATCTAGAGTCACATGCCATGGCATCATTAAACATGTGACTCAGTTTTGGCTCATGACCAGCATATTCCCAAAATGTCATCCCATATTCTGTCTGAAACGGTGTAGGATCATCATTTGTGAACCAATTAGAAAGTTGGTACCATGGCTTCACCAAACTTGGCTCAAGTATGACATCAGAGAAAAGTGACATACTAAAGGGATGGTCCTTAAGCAGGAGTCTAGATGCATCAGTTAGTGCATACCTCACTTCTAGCTCATTATCACCGACATTCTGCTGAGAGAACAAGCCAGAACGTGTCAAGATTCGCATCAAGCGATGGATGAAGGTGGTTTTGGTTGGGTGGATTGGTAGTGAGGCGATGAGTTGTGAGAGTGGCATGGGTTGGCCATACTTGTGTATGACATCTGGTATGTTCAAGTCAATTGCACATTTAAGGGACATAGATTTTATGAACCCAAAAATGTGATTCCATATGTGGGCTTGAGCTCGAATTAATTTTGCAGCATCCACTTCACCGTTGGATTCCATTGTTTTGCTGCGTGAACTAGTAGCAAGATTTGTGGGGTGCATAGAGTTACATGGGTCCATTTATAAGGCGAGCAAGTGCGCTATTACTTCAAATCATTCCAGAAAATTAGCACCGAATACCAAATAAAGAATCGAGCACTCACAAAAAGTTGGAATGATTATAGTTTTATTTTTGTTTACACGTAAGAATTATTGTAAAAGTCATAAATTTGAATATATGATCTTTATTCAAATTTCACGTTTCCATTTGAGTACAACATGTTTTTAATTTAGAGTAATGTTATTAAACCATTTATGGGATCCTGTAATACACTCATATACTCTGGATGGAGTGTGGGATTCAAACTAAGTGAATTGCAATCAAATTCAATTATGAATGTGAGTGTTGAACAAATTTCTATAAAATGTAAGTTAAAATAATATTTTTCTTTAATTTTTAATGGCAATAGCATAGTTTATTTTGCAATTTGTGGCAGTTATAAATAATCTGATATAGTTGAAAGTTGAGGATACATGGGTCCACTTATAAGGCGAGCAAGTGCGCTATTACTTCAAATCATTCCAGCAAATTAGATGGAGGTGTGTCGAAATACCAAATACCAAATAAAGAATTGAGCACCCACAAAAGTTGGAATGATTATAGTTTTATTTTTGTTTACACGTAAGAATTATTATAATAGTCATAAAATTTGAATATATGATCTTTATTCAAACTAGCGGCTCTTGACTGGTATTAAAGTGGGAGGTCACATTTTTTATCTTTTAAATATTAATAAAATTAAATATTTTTATAATAATAAATTATTAAATTTTATTAAATATATTTTTATTTGTAAATGGCTTAAGGTGAAGTAGTTATTTTTTTCAAAAAAAGTGAGTGGGAAAGGAGAAATCAAAAAACATGGAGAAGATTTGAATTCATGAACTTCAAAATAAAATTAAATAGAATCAAGAGACACAAAAAACAGTTATAAAAGTGAATCATTTTTGTTGATAATATAGATTTCACGTTTTTATTGAGTACAACATGTTTTTAATTTGTAATGGCAATAGCATAGTTTATTTTGCAATTTGTGGCAGTTATAAATAATATGATATAGTTGAAAGTTGAGGAAATATAAATTATTATTAGGTAGAAGTACAATTTTGGACCTTGAAAGATTATGTTTGATAAAATAACTCTTATGGTATGTTTGGTTAGAGAGTAAAAATGATAGTAGAATTTCCATGGATAAGTTTCTTGTATAATTTTATACATTGTTATCATCCATGAAAATTTCCTCCTATTTTTACCTCTTAACCAAATACACGCGTAAAAGAAATGATATTTGCTCGTGGGCCTCCAACAATTTATTTTGTTTGATAAACTCACCCAAACGTCAACTGATTAGAAGTCATCACGTGTCAAGTTTTATACCAAGTTGGCACTGTAGAGCTATCACTTTATTCTAAAATATCATATATTTGACAAAATAGCTCATTTATGTCAAGTTGACATTATTGAATGACCACTTTAGCTTAAAAGATTATATCACTAATAAAATAGCTCTCAAAAGATCATATATTTGACAAAACAACTCCTAAAAGAATCACTTTTATCAACAAAAATGGAGGCTAGTTGACATTTTGGTGAATTTGTTAAATAAGATGGATATTTGAAGAACTATGAGCGAATATATTTTTTTAATTATGAGGGCTATTTTATTAATGATATGATCTTTTAAAGATTAAAGTGGATGTTTTCTCTTATTAGTAATCAAATTCAAGGTGGAGGTCGCCATTGAACCCCATTGTCACTTAATAAAAGGTGAGGAGTGAGGAGGCGCATAGGAAGCATTATTGAGTTTTTCTTTTTTAATTGAATTATTGTTTTATTTATTCTTAAGTTTGTTTGGTTGTGAAATAAAATGGGGCAAAAATTTAATGAATAGAAATTAAGCACATTCAAAACAGCCTCCCTCCCCCCAGGTTCCCCCTCTTTACTCTTGCAAAACACGTATAAACTCGATCGACTTTATAAGTAATTTAACTTATAAAGCTCGTAAAACAAAAATCTACTATTTTTATCTCCGAACCAAATTATACTTCTAGGATTGTTGAGCAAGGGGTGGCAATGGGGATCTCACATGAGGATATCCATGGGGATTCTCGCATTTGGATCCCTGGTGGGGATTTTCCGGGAGCGGGATAGGATTTGTAATGGCAATAGCATAGTTTTTATTGAGTACACGATACATATATATGATTCACGTTTTTATTAAGTTCAACACATTTTTAATTTGTAATGGTAATAGCATAGTTTATTTTGGAATTTATGGCAATTATAAATAATCTGATATAGTTGAAAGTCAAGGGAATATAAATTATTATTAGGTAAAAGTACAATTTTGATGCTGGAAAGATGATGTTGATAAAATAGTCCTTAAAAGAAATTATATTTGCTCGTAGACCTCCAAAAATTTACTTTACTTGATAAATTCATTTAAACGTCAATTTATTTCTATTTCGTTGATAAAAGTCATTACGTGTCAAGTGTTATACCAAGTTGGCACCAGAACTATCACTTTAATCCTAAAATATCATATCTTGAACAAAATAGCTCATTTATACCAAGTTGACACTATTGAATGACCATTACAAAATAGCCCTCAAAAGACCATATATTTGACAAAACAACCCCTAAAAGAGTCACTTTTATTAACAAAAGTATAGGCTAGTTGACATTTTGGTGAATTTGTTAAGTAAGATGGATATTTGGAGCGCAATGGGCGAATATAATTTTTTTTGAAAACTATATATTTTATCAATGATATGATCTTTTAAGGGTTAAAGTAGCGGTTCTCTCTGATTAGTAATCAAATTCAAGGTTGAGGCGCGATCAAACCCTATTTTCACTTAACAAAAGGTGAGGAGTGAGGAGGCAAGTAGGAAGCAGTATTGAGTTTTATTCTTTTTTACTTGAATTATTGTGATTTATTTATTCTTAAGTTTGTTTGGTTGTGGAATAAAAAGCACGTTGAAAACAGCCCTCTCTCTTTGCTCTCTTGCAAGACAAGTATAAAATCTATCAACTTTATATGTGATTTAACTTATAAAGCTCATAAAACAAAAATCTACTATTTTTATCCTATGACCAAATATACTCTTAGGATTGTTGAGCAAAGTGGTCAAGGGGCTTAAAATTCGGGAACCTTAAACAAACGAACTGAATAATAAACCACAAAAGTGAATTGGATACCACATCTTGACCAAAACTTTATGGCAATGTTCACTTAGTCCAAACTTAATCAATGTGGGACTCCAAAATAACACTTGAAACAAACAATCTCCCCCAAAATAAGCCTAACATGGTACCCCCCCCGAAAGCTTAACCATCAGATCTTATACCACTTATTGAGCAAAGATGGTCAATAGGACCCAAAATTCGAGAAACTAAGAAACAGATTAGGCAATAAATCACAAAAGTGGACTGGACACCACATCTTACCCAAAACCTTAAGACAGTGAGTCTATTTGTCCTTCCATCATATATACTATTCATTTAGTAGAAACTTAACCAATATGGGACTCCAAACTCACATTTGAAACCAACAATTTCCCTCAAGTGTGAGGCCCAATATAGTGAGCTCTCCCTCAGCAAAACTTTCATGGCATAGCTAGACACAAAGTCTTGACCTAGTGCTCTAACCATAGTTATCAAAACCAAACCGATGATCGACTTGGTCAAGGCACGGGTCATTGGGTCACTGGTTCAAGGATGGGTCATGGTAAAAGGTAAACGGATTTATACAAAAAAAAGACAAAAATATATAAAAGTTTGAATAAAATTCAATAAAATGACAACTAATTAATAACTTGACACTCTTTAAGAGGTTTAAATATAAAAATATAAATAAATAACATAAATTCCTAAATATTGTTCACATTTCATAATCACGAATCACAATTGACAAGTTCAAAATATAATTACATAAGTAAACTCAGAGAGTTTTATATCACAAACTCACAAATCATGACAATACAAACAAATTTCCTCATTTTCTATAAGTCATATTAGAATTTTTTTTAAGGTTTTAAAAAGGACATCATTTAGCAAAAAAAGCAAAAATAAAAATGACCCAAAAAAAAATGACCTGGCCCTTCAAACTCACAGGGTAAAGTGAGCAGAGTAACAGAACAAATGAAGATCGATCCAAACAACGGCTTGACCGATTTCATGACCGGTTTCCGATTGAGCGGCAGTCCGAGCTGGTTTTATAACATTGGCTCTAACAAAGGGTTGGCACCACATCCAAACACAAACAAATAGTTGTGGCTAGAGTTGGGTATATGGGCCGCGACTCTGCGAACCCACCGTTTAACTCGCAATCCGCACAAAAATGGACTAGAAAATCTTAAGTCCGCCAACCCGCGGACTTTTTTTATACGGGCTTAACCCAGCCTAACGGTGCGAGGTTCACGGACCAACCTGGTAGCCCGCATAAGTGAAGGAATGCTTCCATTTGCGATATTTACTTATGTTATTGATGGATGGACTTTGGTGAGTTAGTTTATTCTACTATTTTTTGTATTTGTATTTTGTATTTGATTTGCTTATATTTGGTATTTGATAGTTGTTAATTTATATTCTTTAGTAGTTTTGCTATTTTTTATGATTGGAGGAGTTATGCATATTTGATTGGTTTGTAACTTTGTATGTTATTATTTTAAAAAAATTAACATTTTGGATTTTTGAAATTGAATGTTTGATTTTAATATTTGTAGTATTTAGTAATTAGTCCTGTTATTTGTTTAAAATTTAAGTTGAAAATTAGATACTATAAAGAAAAGTATATATATATATATATATATATATATATATATATATATATATATATATATATATACATGGTAAAATAATATAAATATATAATATATGGTATAAAAAAAAGTTAAAAAATGAAAAGAGGGTTATGTGGGCTCGGAGCTTATCAGGGTAAAAATGTGAAAAAAAAAAAAAAAAAAAATGGTCAAGGATGGTCAAGGAGGCCCACCTCTAGCCGTATCTCAGCCAAACCATTGACTTTATACCACTTGTTCAACAAAGATGGTCAAGGAGGCCCAAAATTATGGAGACTTAAACAAGCAAATAAGCAATAAATCACAAAGGTGGGGGGAACACCACTTTTGGCCTAAAGGTTAAGGCAATGAGTCTATGTCCTCCCATCATATATACTATTCATTTTATCCAAACTTAATCAATGTGGAACTATAAACTTACACTTGAAATCAACAAAGATATGTTTGGTTGACAAGTAAAAATGGAAAGAAAAATATCATAAATGTGTTCTATATATAAAATTATACATAATTTTCATCTATAGAAAATTTTCCCACATTTTTAAATAAGTATGGGATTACATTTCAAATTTAGTTTCATTTTACAGTTCTCTATCAAATTCAAGTTTTTTTTTTATTAATTTTCCTTAACCGATTCTTTCTTTTAGGAGCAATTGTTAACGACAAAAATAAAAAAAAATCTAACCATTGCGGTACACGAAGACATCAACAGACTTAATTTTGAAAAAAATAAAAAATAAAAAATGCTCAAAGTTCATGACATATATAAAAAATAAATTTAATATTAATACACTGATAATACATTTTCTTTAATTATTTTTCTTTAATCATATACTACTCCCACAATTTGAAAATATAAGTCATTTTTGAATTATGAACAAGAATTAAGATAATAATTTGATTTCATTAATCTTCTAAAAAAATAAAATTAAAAGACAAAAATATCATTAGATGACTCATTACATAGTTTCTCTCCATTAAATAATTATAACTCACCTCCACCTATTCTCTCTTCAATTTCACATTCTCTTTCATAAGGGTAAAATGGATAAAAAAAAATAGTTAATAATTCATTGAAATGAGAAAATGATTTATATTTTGAAAAAAACCCAAAAGTAACTTAATTATAAAATGGAGGGAGTGTCATAGTAATAAGTGGTTAAGTTTTATACCTACTTTTTTTTTTTTTGTTGCCCATGATATCTACTATCAATAGCAATGAATAATCATTTTGAGAACGGAGTTCCCCTAAGAGGGTAAGTCTATGACCATAAGCCCCTTTCATATGCAGGAATCAAACCCTAACTAGCTAGGACTTAGGATATGTTTGTGAGTTGGAATTTTAGAAGGGAGGGAAGGATAAAGGAGGGCTTGCAGTATAAAGTTATACTAAAAGCTCTCTCCTCCTTTCCTAGAATCAACTGCAAACATACTTAAGAAACCCAAGAAACTATTAACTTTGCTATGCCTCATACCTACTCTTTACATGGTTATTCAAATGAAAAGACAATTGATTGGCTGTTCAAAAATCTTTATATTATCCATGTACAAAATTTAAACTCTTTTGAAATGATGCTTCTACCCTCTTGCAAGCAGCAAGGAGTTGAACAAAAATAGTTCAAATTACACACATACCTTGAATAATTTATGCAAATGTTTTAAACAGAAATCCGTGAATTTATGATAAAGTGTGCGGTCAACATAAAAAAAAAAAAAACAGTTATTGTACGTTACTATAGAAAACAGAATCGCAGTTCATTATAAATAAAGTTGTGCTTTTTTTTACTTTGAAAATTATATTAATCATAATGAGATTTGAACTATGATCATACATACTCCCAAACCCTCACGGCTAAACTAATCTTAATGACTTATAAAATAAAGTTGTGTTTGATAAACTATGTACTGTTTCTTTTCTTTTCTTATCTTTTATTTTATTTTTTTGGCCAGGAACTATGTCCTGTTTCTAGACCCACATTCACAGATACTTATTCCAATGAAAGAAATAGTAACAATGGTGCAAAAGTATCCCTGTATCAGCGATTCCGCGTGCATTTGAAAAGAATGCCTAGATTATATTTTATATAGACTAAATATATACTTTAATCTGTAAGACGTTTCAATTTAACAGCAATTAACCCTCGAAAGAATTTGTTATAGTCAAAGTGATATTGTGCATCAATTTTCAAATTTTGACATATCATAATATAACATAGCAGTATTGTAAGATATAAGTATTGTAATAAGGGTGAGAATTTGTTTATTCCAAATGTAAGTCACAATAACAACATTCAATAACTCTTTATAGAAATTAAATTTCATTTATTCAACCATTAAATTATGTAATTTATTCACAATCAAGTATGCCAAATTTTAGAAAAATCACATAGACATATATTCTAAAAATTAGTATTTACTAGTATTTTAAAAAATATATTATTTATTTAAATAAAATGATATTATGAAATATCAAATCATTTTAATATTAAATAAAATTTGATACATTTAATCCACTAGATAAAAATTTAAAATCTAATAGATAAAATTTTACTTGTAAAAGAGTTATTGAATAGTATAAATATACCAAAACTTACACTTAATATACTTACACCAGATGTAAACATATCCCCACCCTTGTAATATATACACACAAATTAAGGATAAACAAGAGGGTATAATTTTCTTGTTGCAAAATCAACGTGTTTGACAAGACTAGAATGTTAAAACAAAATATTTCATAGACTAAAATGTAAATTCCCTCATTTATAAATAACTCAACATTCGATGTAAGATAAAAACATGCAAGTAAAAATCATGTTGAAGATTACTATAATATACTTGACTTGTTTTGCTACAATATCAAGGGCTCCAAAATCTCGCAGATCCAAGTGAAACGTTGTTGAAATTTTTCAGTCAAATTGCTCAGCCAATGCAGGATTGAGATGCTCAAGCTCCATCAAACCTAGATCACATTCCATGGCATCTGCCAACCATGCCCTTCGTCAGACCAAGCAGGAACAAAAAAGGAAAGAAAACTGAATATAAATTAAACTGCTGAAGATAATCAGAAATTTTCCGTTCTTTTCTCTTCAGGGTACAAACTAATTAGAAGACTCAACAATCAAAATTCTGATTCTCCTATAGAAGCTTTCCTCTCCTACAAGTAACCACCGTAAAATGCAGCTAATGCACCGCCCTTTGTCTTTCATCAGCTTCCTCGCGCTCCACCTGAACAAAGGAAATCAAGGGTGCAACATGATTAGGGGTCTATTGTTAAGCAATTTTATGTGACCTCGCAAACATGGGGAGGTTAGCCAAATTTACAGAACTAGAGAATACGCAGTTAACTCTTGTACAGCAGTGGAGTAGTAGCCAGAAGTTTGTTGGGCAGGTGAATAAATAACAGGGTCAAGTGAGAGAGGGAGAAAAAACAGTTCGGAATTGGTCAAGTCACTGGAACGGTGGTAGGGAACTCTTTGGAAGATTCAGAGTTCTTGGTTACATTAAGTAAAGATTCCACAGAAATACAGAATTTCCTTCATTATTTATCCCTTCTCTTGTGTTTCCTGATCCAGACCCACCACAATATCAGGTTACCTAAAAGGAATTTCAGGTATCTAGGACATCTCTAGCCTCCATAAATGTCGAAGAAAATTACATCTACCTCCATTCACTTTTAAGTATCTTTTTAAAGGTTTTAGCACAAGAATTAAGAAATCATTAATTGGCTCAAATATTGAAAATAAAAATTTAGATTACTTGGACTAAATTGCCCTTTCTCTATTTTCATTCCTCAATCATTCTCCCTCCTTAAATCTTTTCTTTTCCCTCAATGCCTTAATTATTATGCTGAGGGAATAAGATGAGGGTAACATGGGGAAAAAATTAATGTTTTATTAAAACTCCCAAACGACAGATAATTCTAAACAATTAAACATTTTCTTTTTGGCTAGCTAAAATGACTAAGGGGAGTATAATACAATTGCATTTAAATTGAAACACAAGAATATCCACAGTAAAATTGCAAAGAAATACATCTGGCATATTTTTGTTAGAACTTTTAGAAAAGTAGCTTTGGCAATGTGAAAGCAGAACCAAAACTATCTGATATCAGGCAAGAGGAATTGTATGTACGAGCAAGGATTAGACCAATTTGCATCATTGTCAACACATGGATACCAAATGCAAAAACATATATATGAAGACAGCAGAAAAATGGCTATGTCAATAACTTCCAAAAGAGGAGGCTTCAGCTTTATTTTCAATCTCAGATAATCGTAAAAAATCCATGCAATAAAATTCTAGTCTATGGCATCATTGTAGTTAGAATCTTACGATTCACGATTAAATCACGATTCAACAGGCTACGATATGTATCTTGCAGTGTATCTAAAATGACATGTATCTTACGATACATGTGTACGATTCAAATATGATTTATACGATTCAGCTATTCAACGATTCATTAATTTCCTAATTTTTTTAACTTTTTTCACCAATTCTCACAAAAGAAATTAAATAGTCAAAGAAACTTAAATTGTTAAATGAATTAACTAAAGAGGTGTTACTAAATGAACCAAAATTGACTATTCATTGCTTAGTTTTCATTCTTTTAAAATAGTGATATCATATAAAAAGTCACTCACTCACTCTATACACACCTTATTTGGTTCTTCTATTATTCTAATTTCGTTCATTTGAGTAGCTTTACAGTTACTCCTCCACTCTATATGCATCTTGTATGTTTCTTCACATGAAAATATTATTATGCTATTTTTATTAGTGATCATGAATCTTATGATTCACGATTAAATTGATTAAAAAATTTTCTTCACAATTCGTATCCGATTTGACAACCATGTATGGCATCATTTATTTGAAATCAGTATTGGTGATGACCTTCAAATTATAACTGAACATTAACAATTATAAATATTGGAATAATGATACCCTAAAGTTCCACAAAGAACTAATTAAGTTCTCATTCAAAGAAATTTAATTCACAACTGTATAGATATAACCAATAGCATTTAAAGGAGAACTGAAATTTTTCTATTGAAGGTAACAATATTAATTACCTCAACAAGGACCTTTGCCTTCTTCTTTGATTTGGGATCAAGGGAATCCTTCTGAGTCTCTTTGAAGTTGAGGCAGTCTTCCGTTTTGCTCTACTCTGAACAACTGCTTCTGCTTCTTCATCTTCAGTGCTTCCATCTGCATCAGCAAGCTCCATCATGCTTATGGTTTTCATATATGTAATTTTCCAAACTCAAACACAAAGCTTCAACTCCATCAACATAATTTTTCACCTTGAACAAATGAAATAATGCACACATAACAAAGACAACACTAGCCATCAAGAAACAAGTAAAATGTGATATTTTTTTGGGTAGCACCTTTTTAATTATTTGCACAGTTGTTAGCATCAAATACATTATAATAACTTGGAAGTTATTAGAAGACATCATTGCAAATCTGTAAACATTTTTTAGTATTAGAACTTGAATTTAATCTTGATACATTTTCAGTTTAAAAAAAGTTTACATAGACATCCAATCATGTATTGCCAGTTGCCACATTAGCAAAGTGTTTGACTCGATCACTTAGTACCTTAAAAGTCTTACAAATAGAAGCATCTGATTGGATGAGTGTAAAACTCTTTTACACTGACAGTGCATCAAAATTAATCTCTTAAGTATTTTTCCTTTTTGTCATCAGAACTACTGTAATTATATGATAAAATGTGCTAAGACTTGGAAGATCTGAATCTAGAAGATATGAAGACGTGAGAAATTACTTAAGATAAAAATACCACTATCCCATCTGTTATGTTTATCCAACTCATAGGAAGACACGAATAACATGACTAAGTAAAATATCGTAATCAACATGCTTGCATCTGGATTTCAATTATGCAAAAGAAAACTCCCTTTCAAGTATATAAATATTTACAAAATGATTTTCAAAACCTACTCTTCTCTTTCATACACAAAAAACTGACATCTATATAGATTTTAACATGTTAAAGTACTCAATGCATATTGCACAGCACTAATACAAAATGTTACCATTTTCATCATCATAATCACCCAGGACTCATTAACTCCAAAACCAGCAAAATCCTCCATGTCATCTAGCTCTTCAAGGTCATCAAAACCTTCCACATACTCTACCTCTGGTTCCTATTCAATTCAAAAACAAAATTAAGAAAATAAGAAATTAAAGAGAGTCAACACATTAATTAGAAGTAAAATGTCAAATAGGTTTGCTCAAAACATAATTAACAATGGAAAAGAATGGACTCATAAGAGTAAATACATACCTCTTCTCCTTCTGCTTCTTCTTCAGTATGTTGAAGGCCCTCCATATCAATAACTTTCCTAAACGCTTTCAAAGAAACATTGACTATGTCATCTTGTTGATAAAGTCCTTTTTGAAGGCGCTCCAATAGCTCTTTTTCAATAGACTGGAAAAATATAAGCACCAGTGAGGAAACTGAAGACACTATACAATTCAATGTGTAGGGGTAACATTAGGATTGATAACAACCTTTCTAACAAAGCTGCTTTTTCAGCCTTCTCTTCTCTTCTAGCCTCTCTCTTTTTCTCCTTCCTTGGAGTTGTCATTATTTTCTCCCTGTAAAACAACAACCACAATAACCAACATGATAAATAAGGTTGTTACTATGGAGGAACTTCCATAAAGTTTCATTGAAGACAACAGTCCAAGATGCAGATGAAGGAGATGAAGAATTGTCAAATAAATATAATTTTATAATAGTAGCAAAGAGAGCAATATGCAGAAAATGGATGAATCCAAAAATCGTAAGTAATATTCCCAGGAAAAATGTAAGTAACATAAATGCACACAAATATACTAACATATTCAATTAACAAAATTATCAAGCTTGTATATCCTACCCTGGGGTTGTTAAGAGGGGTCGCACAGTGCAGACACACAAAAGTAGAGATTGTAACAGAGAATTAAGCATGCTAGTACCAACCGAACATCTATTTGGCTTGTCTGGTTGCCCAAAATGATGTCCAGCAGTTCAAACAGAAATGTAAACATGCTCTTAATTTTCTCTGTAATCAACTAATCCTGAGGGCTTGAGGTTTGCCACCTACCCCCATAAATTGGTGTGTTTGAACATATACATGAGGGTCTATTAAAAATTCAGAAGTAAATGAAGCCTCAGACAATTTCATTATTCCAAGATGTGAGCCCAAAGTCAATGCCATTAGTAATCATTATTGAAAAATTGGATGTAATATGGCAGGGTCTCTGAATTGTACTTAAATAGTGAATGAAAATTCATTCAGTGACAATCTTATTTCTTCATGGCAATTTTTATATTCTACACTCACTCAAAAGTACACTAGTCAGACGAAAAATTCAAATGTTCTGAATTACAATGCAGAAATCAATTAATACAAAATTGACAGTATGAAACACAACCATACTACAGGTAGGTTAGAAATCCCTTGACATAAAGAGACAATAAGCAAATGATAATTCAATTTCAGACCTTGTCTTCAAGCGAGTTTCCTCATACGTATCCGCATCTGGGTCATTTTGGTTAACCGTTGCTTTGTTTTGTGTATAAGAAGCTTGGGCCAATACATCTGTCAATGCAAATATGTAAGGAACACAAACAATCTCGACAATTACAACATCAAATATTCAAGCATTGCATAGGACACAAAGATCTGCAGTACCAGATGTTTGTCAATGACTTCAAGGGCCTTTTCGTAGTTCCTAGGTAGCTTAACTCTTTCCCACAATTTATTCGGCATGTGAGCTCTTTCTATAGTTTTCATGTAAAGGTAGAACACTCCTGCAGTGCCCAACACAATTCTATCATTCTTTGCACACACTACAACCAACTCAATGAATTTTTCATTCATAAGGACACATGAAGAAACAAATTCCATAACCAAGGTAACATATCAAAGGCTTCAATACGCCATCTTCTTAAACAAACTTCAACATCAACTCACAAAATTTCTAGCTAAGCTTAACCAAGATCACATAAAAATCTAAGAGACTCAAATGAAGAAAAAGAGCTACAAAAGCAAAATAGTGTTTATGAGCAAAGGTACCGTTGTCTTCGCGTATAGTGGCATAGCGACTATTAGCTAAAGGGCACGAGCTTCGGTTGCAAATTCCAGTTACGTTATAAGGGTTTCTACAAAAATTCCCCGTCGTAATTCTGCAAAACCCGAAAAAAAATAGAGAGAGAAAACGGTGAAAAAAAAATGGAACTTAAGGAAGAATCAGAGAGAGAGCGGTGAAGAGGGTTTTTGTTTTTCTTACTTGGCCATGAAACTGCAATGGTTGTGCCTGATAACTTGCCATATAACCTCGTCGTGCTGCATCTTGGGAACAGGGTTTTAAGTGTGTTTTTCTTTCTTCTGCTTCGGTGTTTGTGGCTTCAGCGTTAAGAAGCTTCGATGGTGGAGTTTCCGGCGGCGCTTGAGGATGGAGTTGGTTGGGAGTGCTCACGACGAGGAGGCCGCCGCGGCTATGGGCGGCCCGACAACCGCTGTACAAGGAGGCGACGCCGCTGCCGCGTCAGGCGGTGAGGTAGCCGCTGAGCTGGCCGGCGAGACGAAGGCTCCGCTGGTCCTGGCGGCGCCTCTGACGCGGGTAGTGGTGGATATTCAGGGGAGGACTAGCAGCAAGGGGAAGGAGAGGGGAGAAGATGATAGCTGCTGCTAGGGCAACCAAAAACCATTGGGAAGATCGTTGTAATGGCAACAGCAGCCCAAAACATTGGGTTTGTTGGGTCGACCCAGCCCCAAACACAATGTCTACTTCACATTAATGGGTTTGTTCGGGTTTCTTGAAGAAGCTGTGGAATTTTCTGTTGTATTTCTTTATGGATCCAGAATAAGGTTTTATCAGCCCACTCAAACAATGGCGTCTCAGTGAATTTTTTTTTCATGTACTTGATATATATATATATATATATATATGGGGTTAGGAGTTACCTGATATAACTTTAAATAAAGTTACATTACTTATAATTTTTAATGAAATAATTTTTTTATTGATCCAACTATTGAATTACATTACCTATCTTAAAGATTATTTGTGTCAAATTTCATAAAAATTGAATATCAATAGCAATCCAATCATGTAGCTCTTATATAAAATAAATTATGCCAAACAATTTTAAATTAATTTAAAATTTTAAGACTTAATCTATACGATGTGAGCTTCTAATCCAACGATGAATTTTGTAAACATTTACACCAATAAAAATTTATTCATCATGTAAAGTTTCTTAAAGTTCCAGGATATATTGACCCTTACCCTATATATAACTAATTTTTAATGATTAATAATTGTTAGGTACTTGAAATTGTTGTTTTTTGTTTTCATTTTTAATAGCCTTGGGCACAAGATTCGATGATTAATGTCATGGGATGGTAATATTGGGGAAGAATATCTAATAAAAAATTCTATAATTAGGATAAGGATTGTTAATGTTAACCATAATAGGAAGAAATATTTGGAAGGAATATTTTATTATTAGGTGAAGGTTCTAGAATGCCAATATCACTATACATGGAATCATTTGGAATGAAAAGAATGAAGGAAAAAAAATGTTACCCTCTAGTTTTTATCTTTAGCTTTAGCTTTTATTTAGTTTTCTTTTTTCAATTTTTCGTAGTAGAATATGGATGGAGAAAATGCGACTACGTTAATTATGAAGGGAGAATGGCTTCCCTTTGAGGGAGCGAAAGAGATGAACACCCTTCTCCCAAACGTTGTCATTTAGCGAATGCACAAATGGGGATGCGTACTGTTTCAGGGTTTGTATGGGTGGGATTAGTTAAGATACTATGAAGGTAAGGTTTAACTTTAATGTATTAACCATGTAAAACCCCTCTAATCAAATCCACTTATTTATATATTTTTTCAAATAATATATATTAGACTTAGGCTTGATTTAATGATGCTTTTCAAATAGATATTTTTGCTGATAAAAAACATGAGTCAATTTTTCTTGTTTGGTAAACAAAAAGTTAAGGGGGCTTTTGATCTTGACTTTTAAAAGTCAAGGTATTTTTGAAGCATCTTATATGATGCTTTGTAAAACTGGCTTATGCTTTACAAACTTAAAATACTAGTATAACCTTATTCTAATTAATAATAATAAAAGTAGAAATTTTCCTCTTTAATATCTATACATCCATTATAGTCATTTTACATACTAACAACAATTTTATAATATATTTATTAAACACTCCCTATTGAGTACAACTTTTACATTATTTTAGAAAATAATAATATTATAGTTATTGGGAATGTGAACACCATATTTTATTTAGGCATTATTCTTGTATATGAAAAATAATAATAAGAAAAATTGAAAAGAAAGAAAAAAGACAAAAAAAAGAGGGGAAAAATCAGTCTAACTCGTCAAAAAGGAAAAAAAACTAACCACAAAAAAAAAAAAACGGGAGCCAGTCCCATTTCAGCCTAAATCACTAACATGTCTTCACAAAAAAAATAAATAAAAAATCTAACCAGCATACTAACCAAGATAAAATTCAAAAACAAAATAATAGTAGTAATAATAATCAACGTCAATTAGTGTCGGATCCCAATCAGAATAATTCTAACAATTTAAATCAATAATCAAACTTCCATCAAGCCAAATTTTCCAAATCAACTAGCAATCAAATCCCAATCAAACTAATTTTGGTCAATCAAATACTTTTGTAATAAGTCCAATTTAATGACAAGATTCCTGCAAATGCAGATAGTCTTCTTCATTCACTGCAGGACTCATGATCACAAATCTCATCCCATCACACTCAGCGAAACTTCTCTCCTTACACCATTCACACAGCTGCATCAGCTTTCCCTTAAGCCTTTCATGTTCCTCACCCCAACACCCTCACCACCACCATCATCTTCACATCTAAGCACAGACCACAACCACCCTCTTTCATCCATCTCCATTGTCAACCACAAACCATATTCCTTCACCATTTGATCACAGAATCTTCACCCTCATGTCGGACAACCATAAACCACCATGAGACCAACCAAGACCCGTGAACCACCATGACTCCTCAGTGTGGTCATAACTCTAACCACCACACCCAGGGTCATTGCACTGCACCATGACCATGACCTCCATCATCCTATTCGTGAACACACCATCATCACTATCACGCAGCCACTATCACCACCTCTATCCATCGCGCAACACCACTAGCCTCCTCTCTTATGTCAACATGGATGTCTAACTCAACATTGACCTCGTGCATAATCAGAACCCAGCATCAAGTGACCATGAATCATCATCATAGCCATGCCAGAAGCCTTTTTCACCACCACCACCTCCACTATCAACAACGTTGTCAAAGTCGACACCGCACAGCTCTGCCCAAAGCCATCGTGTACCCACGCGCGCCTTAGTCTTGGTTCATCGCAAAAGTGATGGAGCATTACTAGAGCATCACTGGAGACTCCATGCCCAAGGACCAGCCATCGTTCCCTCTCCCATGGAGGCGCCGCAAACCCCCTCCATGAAACCAACACCACGGTCTATAGTTTTAGGTTTTATATGTTGGTGATTTCTCCCCTATAGTTGTCGATCAATGCCTATGTTGCAATTGCCATGTGTATAGGTGTGCGGATGACACATTGCCGGTTCTAATGAGCCAAGTTAATGATTAATGAATTGGGACAAATTTAGTAAATGTTTAAGAAGCCGATAATTTATGCCAATGACATATTTTTTAATATAAGTGAAAAAGGATTTTTAAAAGTAAATAACCTTTCCAACAAAAATGAAAAATTAAATAAATTACTTAATGAAAGAAGGAGTGTGCACGGTTGAGAAAGTAAAATATTCCTTTTAATAGCTTTCGCAAGCTATCTTAGTAAATAGTTTGTACAATCAACCCCACTCATAAGTAGTTTCATCTTGAACGGAATAGATAAATGTTGAATGGAATGACTAGTTGTAACTTGTAAGCCATCATATTATTTAGAATGTCCTCCCTTGAACCTCGCCCCCAAAATTTGAGGGGTCATTAAAATGGTGCTTCTTTGTCTCTTGTTGTCCTCTAGTGACCATTCCTCCCTTTAGTAAAACTACATCCAAACACAATATCTAAAACCCATCATTCCATCCCATGCCTCTCCTTTCATTTTTTGTGCTCCCAATCATAGCCTAATTTCAATTATATCAATTCTTGTCATACCAAAAGCACCTCAATCACTACTATCATTGGAATCATACATCTGTGTGTAGTAGTTTGCAACAATTACTTCCTCATTTTTTCCCATCTTTATCATTAAAGTGATTGTATTAATGTTTGGTAAACTCTTATATTAAGGCCAATTGCATCATTCGTGTAGGTTGAAAAGTGCACAAGAAGACGGAGTTGGATCATGCTATCACTTTTTTATTTATTTCTAAAACTAAAACAAATACTATCAAGTGTAAACTTGAAGTGTAGTGAAAATATAGTTTTTGAGTATTAGAAAGTAACTTTTTGAACTAAAACAAAGATACAAAACTGATTTAAAGTTGTTTTTCAAAAGAGTGTTGATAATAAGCACAAAATAGAATATAAAGGAGATTCAGGGAAAAAAAAGATATTGCATAAGGGATTTTATATTGGTTAAACCAACCGCATACATCAGTTCCAACAATTAAGTTCCACTAATCAACTCTTCTCAAACCTAGAACGTCAAATAGTTTTTCTATAGCATTTTCAAGCTATCTCATGTGACCAGGAGCACACTCTACTATCACTCCCAAGTAGTCTTTGACTAGCCTTTCCAAGCTAACTCACAATGATCACTATTAGATTAGGGTACAATGATATTTGTTGGTTGGTTCACTTTGACTAGCAAACACTCAGGTTTTCTTAGAATAAAATAGTATATGAACTAAAAACTTGAATAACTTCTTTCTAACGATTCTTCTTAGGAAAAAAAATGTTATCTAATAATAACTTAAAAAGAAGATTTTTCAGAAGAAGAAACAGATTACAAGTAGTAATAGCTTTCCAGAAGATGAAGGAAAATTCTTGGATTCTTCAAATTAAAGATTCAACATAAAGTCTTAGCAAAAAGTCTTAACTTGTAAGCACATGATCTCCTTTTATACTTGATTTTTCATTTATGACTATTGCCCTTGATCTATTTTACTAGTGACATGTGTTGATCTTCTTTTTATGTCTTGGAAATATAGTCTAGAAGAGTAGCTCGTTTGTGTCAGAGTCACTTTTATAGTTGCAGAGATTGTCAAATAGAAGTTTCCGAATCCATCTTCAGAAACTACTTTTTTCTTTTTGAACGAGGTTTCTAAACTTATTATTTTAGAAGTTGGGATGATTGACCAAGATAAAAAGTGAGCTGTCATAATCATTCCCTTTTGGGTTTGACTTTGATTTGAAATTTTAATTTCCTTCATATTCTATAAATGTGTACCATTTAAGAATAAATGTGCTTTTTGAAGTGTTGTATCAATTTCTGAGCATTCCTTTGATCTTCAAAGCTTCAATTAAAGCTTGTTGCATATTATATCTTTACGATTGAAGATTGTAACCATAACTAGGTTTAGAGGATGATGTAATTCTTCATTGAATATCAATTTCTAAAGATGAAGGCTACTTCCTGAAAATCTGACTTATTTCTTGTTCTTGAAAAATTTTATTCATGTGTCATACATATTGATGTCCATTTCACTCAGAATCTTTTGAATGAGATTAAATATGTTTACACATGATATCGTGAAAATAAAACTTATTTAAAAGACTTGTATGTTAATGAGAATATTCCTATTGATTGCTCAAGAAGCTTAAGAAAATGATTAGTCATTCTACAAAATATTTTAACAAAATTGATTTGTTATCACTCAAAACTCTTAAACAATAATGCTTTTTTGAAAGGTTCTGGAGCTAATAATCTCTCCTTTTTTTATTATGACAAATCTAATTTTGAGAAAATCTTTTGGAGAGTATTTGAAAGAAGGATAAAGTACAAAAGTATGCTTGAACTAGAACAAATAAATGTCCTTTCAAAATACATTTGTGAATAGAGTTTCAGAGAATCATTGTCTTAAGGTTTGATGCCCATATTGAGAGGTCATTCAACAGCCTTAAGTGATTAGAATAGAGCTGCTCTTTGAAAAAAAGATATTTCTAAAATGAATTAGAGCATTTGTGAAAAAGATAAGAGCATTTAAGATTTCTAAACAGACAAGCTTGATTTTAAGTCATTTTATTTTATGAACTAAATCATAGATGGTTTTGAAAGACGATAGTGCTTGTGTTATTTAATCTTGAGTTTGAATCCATTACCCAACACGACTTTGTCAAAAGAAAAAGAATTTTCAAAGGAACATCTTTCTTAGAGAATCATTTTTAGAGTTAAAACAACATATATAGAGATATGCATTTGATAAACTTGCAAAACACATAGGAGTTTCTGAAGCTCATTGTCTCAAATTTGCATATCAAAGCAATACTTCATATGATTAAAACTCTAGTTTGAGTACAAATCATGAGAGTGAAATAGATATATATTTCAGAGTATGAATCACAGTTTACAGACCAGAGCATGTAATAAAAATACTTTAAGCATATGTATTGTATTAGAGCATACGGGAAATAAACTGAGATATGCATTTATGCTCATAAAACTTGACGTAAGTTTTGTCACTTTTTGGATGAATTTGGTAATACTCCTCTGGGTGTTGACTTATGAAAAGTATAAGTCATTTTTAGTTTAGTTTAGTAAACTAAAAACTGGGTACTTCTACTCCGATTTTTAAAAGTTATGGATGTTTTTAGAGCACCTCATGTGATACTTTTCAGAGTTGGTTTTTACTGCGAAATTTAAAAAATTTAAAAGACTAATATAACCCTTGAATTTTAATAAAAATTCAACTTTATCATTTCATTAATTAAGAGTTCTAATTTTTTATTCTTCCCATTGATGTTTATATTCATTACAGTCATTTTATATTTTGAGATAAATTTTATAATATATTATCAAATACTACTTCAATGACTCTTGCTTATGAAGAATAACTTTTGTATGATTTTACCAAATGATATTATTATAACTTTTTGAGAGCAACTTTTTGATAATTCAAAAAGATTAGTAGCTTTTTGAGAGTCATGGACATGAGACTTAACCTGTTATAATAATATAAAATTGAATAATATTGTAAAAATATTTTACATGGATTGAACTCATTTAGTTATACACTACTCTAATCCTTCAAATCTCTGCAATTTTCAGAATAACTTCATATTTCAAAATATATATCAATTTTATATTTCAATAAAAAATTAATTTTTTTCCCAAAATCACCTCTAATTAATTTCGTATTTTCAAAGCATTCTATTTAATATTAGATTTGAATATTGTAATATATCAATTAATATATAAAATATTATATTTTATTCAATTATTAATATTATTTATTCACTTTCTTAATATATGCGGTTGTTCTTAATTGACAGAAATTTTTTATTTTTAAATTTTTTTTTAAGGTGCAGGGAGTAAAAGACACAAATCCGTTAGAGGCACGCGCTCTTTGACCATAACATGATGGCCTTGCTGTGCAAGAAAAGATACGCAGATGCTCATCCATCCCCCGCAGAAGGAAAACAGCACAATTGCTTCATATAATAGTCCATTCATTCATTCATTCTTCACACAGCGCATAGCTGTTATTGTTGTATTATTATTTATTACCACTCTTCAATATTCTGTCTGGGGGCAGTGTCCCAAATCCAGAACAATTGAGGTGTGTGAGAGATGGTGGTGCTGCCAGTGGTGAAGCTAGGAACTTTGGCTTTGAAAACATTGTGCAAACCCATTGCCAACAGGCTCAAGAAGGAGGCTAGCTACCACCCGAGGTTCCGTAACTTAATCATCAACATTGCCCAGGCGAGTGACTCCCCTTTCTCTTTTTTCAGCTTTTGGGTTCTTGAAAGTTCGCTCCATTTGTGGGCATTTTCCATTTTCACTGAGAATTTCGTGTTGCAACAAATTATTATTATTATTACTATTTTGTTACTGAGACTGAGGAGTTGTTTGTGCGTGTCAGGTTAATCATAGGTTTACGACAACAGTGCAGAGGCGCATCTATGGTCACGCGACTGATGTTGCGATCCGCCCACTGGATGAGGAGAAGGCTGTCCAGGCCGCTGCTGATCTTCTTGGGAACTCTTTGTCTTCTCGGTAATGTGCCCTTTTTGTTTTATTACTTTGTTCACCGAATGCTCTCTACCTGTTTGTCTGTTTTACTGTGTTGACTTGATGTTGTTTATTCAAATGAAGATCTATGACTGTGATCATTGAGTTCATGCTGGGTTCCTTTGGAATCATCACAACAGCATCCGAGAGTTATTCTATTTAGAGTTAAATGCATTTTCCCAGCTAAACTTTAATAATCCAATTAAACCTACTTTTCAAAACGTACATTATGACAAGCTAACTTTCAAACTGTGCAAAAAATCCCATAATTTTCAAACAGTGCATTATGACACCTTAACTTTTAAACTGCAAAAGACCAAAAATTTAAGTCATAGAGGGTTGGGTTGCACCCAATAAAAAATCAGGAGGTTAATTGCATGGTCTTCACGGACAAGGTGTCGGGTTGCATAAATTAGAAACTTCGGGGGCTAAGTGCACATAATCTGACCTTTATTAGTTGCCAAAATTATAGGGGTGTTTGCAGTTTGAAAAGTTCAAGGTGTCACGATGCACATTTGGAAAGTCAGAGGGTAAATTGCACATGACCTAAAATTCATGGGGTAAAATATATTATCCCTTCTATTTATAAATGATGGATTGAGGGTATTCTTTTTGTGGGATACAAATGTCATCATCCCGATACTAAGCTGCATATTTTTTGTCTTGAAATTGGATATGTTTGGTTGAAACGTGAAAAATGGGGATAAATTTTCGTGATGAAGTTTCATGTGTAATTTTATATGGTTCAGGGGTAAAATTGAGATGTAAATTTTCATGAATGTGCTGCATAAAACTTATCCATAAAAAATTTACCCCCATATTTACTTTTCAACCAAACATACCCTTAAGGTGAAATCGGAGAGGTTTCTGTAATCTTTTTTGACTTTCTGCCTTAGGTCATGTGTCTGTTTGGCTAGGAGAGTATTACGTCATGGCGAAGCATTGGCACACTGTGAAGTTTGGACCTATCTTATAATTTCATATAGGACTCTGGAAACAGCTTGATAGTCTAGCACCTTTATTCATTCTCTCTATTTTCTTTCTTTGCTTTTGTTAAAATTGAATATTTCCTGTGCGTAACCTTTTGCTTTGATGAGGGGACTAGCAAGAAGACCACCATTAGCTATTATAGTGCAGACCCTTATTTGCCAGGGATCCTGTCAGAGCTGTTGTTGGTAGCTTATTTGTAAAGATTTTTGCAAGCGCCTGTTGCAGCCACTCCTAGCTGCCCAATTTTTTTTGTTTTTTGCACAAATACACACACACACACACACACCCATAGAAGTAAATCTGTACAATGTTTCCTGTCCCAACAAAACTGTGAAGTTGATGGAATATGTGATATATGTCTTCGGGTCATTTTAAAATCAAATCTTGCTCGCCTCCCTCTAAACTTTGATACGTTTTTTACCTCAATATGCCCTTTTTGTCCTAACAATTCTTGTGTTTTACACTGAATGAATGAATGTAAGTATATACTACATGTTTTCAAGGACCATCTTGTCCTAAAACTTATGCTAATCAGGTGGAGGCTTAGGAATGGTTTTATACATCTAACACTTATGAAACTTCAAATTCTTTTCTTTTTATTTGAATAAGAATCACTTGGGTCATTTCACAACTAAATTCAGTAAATGCTTTGTTTGATATTGAAGAACACATAGAACTCGGAACTACTTGAATGTGTGTACAAATGACACTTCATTTGATGAATCTGACTGTCCCTTTAGATTGTTATTTGGCATTTAGTCCCCCAAAAGGAAAAAGCAATATCTTACATTATAGCAGAGTTGATTAACCATATTTCAAAAATTTGCGTGACATATATGCTCTATATAAACCTGTCTAGAAACAGAATGGCATGCATTTTGTAATCATTTTTTTTTTCTCTTCATGTTCTTCTCATGCTATGGGAAAGAACAAACAGGTCAGTTAACTTAACTCGACCCTGATCTAAACCATGACAGCATAATAAGTTGTTAATAGTAACCATATATAATGGGAAAATTGAGGAATGTTTCAGGTGATATTTGTAACAAAAAGTGTTACTCAAGTTTAAGGAAAAATTTCATCGCACAGCTATAAGATCTCTACAATGTTGTATGGAATTGAGTTTTAGGCTGGAAAAAGCATACAAGAGAATAAGCTCAATATTGCTGAGATAAGAATGTTGAGTAGAGTCATTAGATAAGGCAGGATTAAGAATCACATAGGAAGAAAGTTGGGGTAATAGCTATGGTGGAAAATATGGTAGAATCTTGCATTAGGTGATTTGGACATGTCTAGAGATTGGAGAAAACTGGTAGAAGCCCCAATAAATAGAGTAGACAAGATGGAGGGTAACCCAATAGTTAGAAGTATAGAGAGACCAAGAAAAGCTATAGATGAAACTGTTAAAAAAGATTTACATTTACTGGCTCATCTATAAACATGATTACATTGGTGTCATTTGATCCATATAACCAGCCTCACCTTGTGGAAATGACTTTACTGTTTTGTATTTATAAAAGGGAAAACTATCTTCCTCAAACATATGCATTTGTTCTGGCGACTGAATAGTTTTTGTCTTTTTTATCGGACTCTGCACTAAAATTTTGTTAAGTAGATTTGTGCTTCATCAATATATGGGGAATGCAATTCTTATGGCCATTAATTTCTTACACGGAGCTTGCTTCTTATTTGCCTTGCTGGAACCGAGGTCTGGTTAGTGCTGGGATGTTTTATGGGAGTTCTTGTGGACTTTGTAATAACTCCCATGAAAGTGCCCAAGCTAATATACTCAGAGCTGTCTAAGCTCTCCTCTTGTGATTAGGTTTTGGAAGTACCTGAGAGCTCTGGTGATTTAATTTAGACTGGGAGCTGAATGGGCATCCCTTGCCTAGCACACAGGATGGAAAAAGACATAAACTCAAGCATAAGTTGTATATATCGAGGGTATTAAAAAGTTTTCTGTCAATCAAAGTTGTGGCAATTTCAGAAATGATGTCTATTAACCAGGGACTATCTGCTTGGGTGTCACGCTTAGCATATGAACATCATGATTTGATGATGGGAGACGGGTGTGAACTCGATTGACTCTTTATCCCGTTTTTCTTTTTCTTGTTTTTTAAAACTGTATCTTGTTAATATGTACGAGAAGAAGTACTTGCTATAATTCATAGAATTACCTGTTCTTCCGCTTGTCATATTATCCATATGATCTTTGGTTGATCTTTTTAAATCATTGTTATTTTCGGTTCTTGCTTACAAGAGAGACGAATAATTTTCTGCTCTCCCACATATCTAGGTTTCTGCTTTCATCCAGTAGTCTTCATAATAGGAGTTATTGTGTATTATGAGTTTTAATTTCCTTCTATTTAGGTTGCAGGAGCTGCTGTTATCTTTGAGGTGCAAAGAAGCTCTAGATCAGAAGCGAGGAAGGAGGAACTACGGAGGCAAGAGATAGAGGTTGTCTTTTGGCTTGTCCTCTCACTTGTAATTTATCTATTTTGACTTGTGAAGGTAGATAGTGGGGGAATTTCATGGTAGCAAAGTAAAGCTGGTATTCTTTCTCAAGGATGTGTTCAAGCTTTTGTTTATTGCAGGAAATAAAAACAAGGAATGAAGAGCTGAGTAGAGAAGTTGAACTACTTGCACTAAAGCTTGAAGAGCTGGAAAAACTTGCAAGAGGGCGAGGTCTTTCTGGCATTCTTCACTTCAGGCACTCTCAAGCCAGTGAAGATGGAAATTCGAAATCCAATTGATTGTTGTTATTGTTAATTGCACACACATCAAGATCCAATTGATAACTTAAACTCATTAGAACCATAGCTCTTGGTAGTTGATATTAAAAGTGTTAAAACAGGGAGGTTCCAAACTCAAACGAAGACATGGACGCAAAACGCAAAGCAAATTTTTAGTATTTTCTTAAGACATGGATGCGAAGCAAATTTTTAGCAAATTTTCTGAAGACAAATTCTGCTTGCTAACCATAGTTTCGAAGCCTTTGGATCATCATTTGCTACTCTCCTCACACCTATTGGTAATTCGTTTGTTTTACCTGCAATCTGTGTAATAATTGCGAGACTTTACAAAACAAATCAGATGTAAGTTGTCTTCCCTTTTTCAACATTTTAGCTGACGGTCCCTTTTGATGGACCAATCCTTCTTTTCTGCATACTAATGGCTTTTGATTGTTTTTGACATGGTGGAATGTTTGTTTTCCTTATTTTATGATTCGAGAAGCAAATAGTGTAAAAATTGTGTGTAAATAACTTTATTAATAATTATGTCTTCCCATGTCTTGATTCTTCTTTAACATTCACTCCTTTTCCATTTCTTAAGGAAATGTTTGTAAGTTTGGGTTTTGAAAGGAAAAAAAGGATTTGTAGTGTAAGATTTTAAAATTTTATCCTACAAGTCTTTTATTCCCCCTTTGTTTTAAAAATCCAAACTCACAAACATACCCTAAAGAGATTCATCCTTATAGTTCACGGTTTCTGTATTGAAATGCAGTTAATTTCTAGTTGGCAGTAAGGCATTGCATATGCATATATGATAATGCCATAATACAATGAACTAGAAGGCCTTTTTATACATCGAAATGGATGGCTCTTGTTATTACAATTGTTTACTTTCTACCCTATCTGTCTCGTTATAACAACACCTTCCTTTTAACTACTTTACAGGGTAAAGGATCAAAAGCAAATCAACTCATGGAAATTTTTCCACCTAAATTGCACTTAAGTTTGAACTTTGACACCTTTGTAAATACAAAATACATTACCCCATATGAGGTATTGCTTTCAAACTAAATGAATCTTTTGGTGGTAATTTTGGTTCTACATTTGTAAAATTGATTTTTGATAATTTTAATTATAGTAAAATTGGTTTTAGTTAAAAGTGGTTCTGAAGTAAAACAATTTATATGTTTGGTACTGCTATATGTGTAAGGAGTGTAGCTCATGGCTAACTTAGTTGGCAGACTGTTCGCTAGTTAGTTATGCATTAGTTAGTTTGTTTAGAGGGTCTAGCTCATGTGCCCTGCACATATATAGCAACTGTGTGTAAGCTTTGCAATCATCGATTCAGAATATCAATTCAGTTAGAAACTTTCCATCTCTCTCTCTTCTCAGCTCTCTCTCTCTCTCTCTCTCTCTCTCTCTCACACACACACACACACACAGCGTGGCCCTGATACCTTTAATTTTGGACCAAAGATTGGTTTTAAAGTAAAATAGTTTTAAAGTGAATGGCTAAAATAAAAACCAAACATCATAAAATAAAACAAGCTTAAATATGGTTTTTTGTCTTTGAAAATATAGCGACTACGGTCGAGCACTAAATGGGGGCCGTCTCCAAATTGGGTTTCGAACTCGGGTTCGCTACGTCGTGGCTTGATTTGTTGGGGACAGATGTTCTACCTTAGGCATGTTTAATGTATACACAATATGAGAATAATCGAATATAACTCTTCCAATGAATTCAAGCAGTTGCTAATAATAAATAATTTTTCTTAAATTTGATAAGAAATTATCCAATAAAACAGTCGCTCATCAACAAATGAAGGCAAAGATCTTCCAATGCGAAATTCATTAACCACACAGACATTGTTTTCTTTCATCAATAATCTACGATTTAGGTTAAGAAACATACTGGTGTAACAAACTTTTACTTTTGCAGATTAAGAAGACAGTATATTTCAGATAAATTTCATGAAATATGCTCTGCACCAAACACCCTTAATTTTTGTTGCATACTAAATGCTTAATACCATAATATTATTCACCTTAACTCATAATTTTCACTCAATCACTGAAATAAAATTGGATTTATTTATATAAACCATTTTTAATTTGAATTTTATAATTATGTACTTAACATATATTTTATTATAAAATGTCAACAATGAATTATTAAATTTAGTATATAAAATTTACTAAATATATTGTCCATTATTTTCCCATGTATAGCACGGGTTCATAATCTAATAAAAGCTTCCTTTGTTTTTTTTTGGTTTTAATAATCTAATAAAATCTAAGCGGGAGGTTTGTTTTTTTTGGGTCGCTAAGGGGGAGGCCTTTTAGATAAAACATGAACAGGTTTTTTTTGGCTCAGAGAACAAAAATTGTATAGGTCAAAATTCTCAAATTGCATTAACATTGTGGCATACAATCCAGCCCATTAATCTAAAATACATCAACAGTATGGCATACAAAGCCAAGAAGGAAACGGACTCCAGGTAAACTTAGGAATCATTAAGCCATGCTAGCAAAAGTCTTGCATACGTACGTAATACACTCACATGGTTATGGGACTCATCAATTTTGTTGTGAGTGTATGAAAAAATGAAAGTGTTGAATTTAAGCTCACCAAAGAATTCAAACTTCAATTCTTCGCCTCTACAATCTCTTGAAGCTTCTTACAGAAATCGTCAATATAACTGGACTCTAAATCTTTGTTAAGCAGCATCTCTCTGATCTTACTATGTTTATCTCTGACTTTTCTGCTTGTTTCATTCTCATCATCCATCACAATACTCACAGCTTTGCACACACTCTCCATGGTGTACAAGCCATCTTCTTCACCTTTCTCCACTTCCACCCCAACTTGCAAGTTGTTTCCCATCATCCTTGCATTTAGAATCTGGTCACCAACATTTGGCAGCAACACCAATTGACACTTATTCACCAACGCCTCAGACAAAGAACCTGATCCACAATGTGTAATGAAGCACCCCACAGAAGGGTGTTCCAAGATCAATTGCTGCTGGACCCATCCACCATACACAACCCCTCTTCCTTTGACCCTCTCTTCAAACCCTTCTGGTAGTGCATCTTCAACTGACTCAAACCCAAATGGGGGTTTCAAAGCTGCTAGAAATGGCATACCAGTGAGTTCAAGACCAAGCAACAATTCTTGGAACAGATTTGGCTTCAACTTGCATTCACTTCCAAAACAACAGTAAACCACTGAGCCTTGTTTGAATCCTCCAAGCCATGAGGCCCACTTTTCATCCAAACTTGAGTTTGGTGCCTCTAGTATAACTGGTCCTGAAGGAATCACAGGCTTATTGAACTGTTTCTCTATGTAATCAAGGTAAGGTCCTTCAATTTCCCTGCATGTTCTGCACCCCAATGCATGAGCTTCACTCATGGCAATGAATTGGCGGTCATAGAAAAGAACATTGCTGCCAAACAGCTCTTTCCTTTTGTTGGCAAACGCTCTTGCCTCATGGACATGAAGGGTGATAGATGAATCAGGGTACCCTGAAGGAGGCTTCATAAGATCAATCTCAGTAAGGTTGTTTCCTTGGTTATACCTTGCAGGGACAAGAGTGTACCCTATCATCACTGAACTAGCAGTGCAATAGTGAATGGCCTTGATGCCTAAAGGCCTACACAAGGACGGCATCCAATGTGTGAAATCATAGAAAACAATGTCAGGTTTGAGGTTGGAGAGATGTGTTTCTATGTCACCATGAGTTAGATCCATGGCTGTCATGATGAGTGGATGCAAAGGGTAAGGCACATCTGAGGTGGTTTCAGCATAAGGTGGGAGGCCATCAACATTGGGGACAGTGATTGAAACAAAAGTGATGAGATTCGGGTGGAGATTAAAAGGGACTAACTTGCCTTGTGCTCTTTTTGGTGTAAAGAATGTGATTTTGTGGCCTCTTTTGGCTAACTTGTTGCATAGGTGGAGAAATGCGGTTTGGTGGCCAAGGGCAAACATTGGGTACATGGCTATGTGCAAAGAATGTGACTCCATGGAAAACAAAGGAAAAAATAGAGATAAAAAAAATGAAAGAGGAGGCTAATTGAACCAAAAGAGAGAGATTATGATGATGATGATGATGATATATGTGTTGCTAAATATGGACGCGGGAGTAAAGGAGATCCTTTGGTTATTGTGGTGTGATAGGTGAGTTGGTGTCTCTACATCCTACATTTAATATATACGCGTGCAGCCTTGTAACTGCACTGCGGCGAGAAGACTGGGGAGTGGATCTCGTGGATCCTCCTCATGCCACTCACCAGTCAATGACGAAACCAGTGGTGATAGAGGAACCGAGCATGTGACCTGACTTTTTTTTTTGTTTTTCTCTCTCTCTCTCTTTTTCAACGAAAATATTATCTTAACTTTGCAAAGTGGGTGTACACTCATTTCATCATGTTTTTATATCAAAATAGGTGCTTGCTGCAGATGAATGAGTTTTTTTACAGGATAAAGATATATGATTTATAATTTTTAGTCATAGATTTATAATATTTTACTCAATCGTTTATAATCTTTCATGAAAGGTTTATAAATTTTTTTTTATGTAATCACCTTGATTAAGAGATTTAGGAATGTTTTTATTATCACATAGGTTTACAATTTTTTTTTCACCTTCCTTTTTAGATAAGGTTTACAATTTCTAAGTATAGGTTTATAACATTTTATTTATTGGTTTAACTTTTCAGCAAAGTTTACACTTTTTTTCTATTCATTTCCTTTAAAGTTCTATCTAAATAGGTTTAACATTTACGCATATATTTATAATTTTTTATTGATCTCCACTATACATGTCCTTCACCAATTGATCAGATCTCATATCTTCATGCTACATATAACTCTTTTATCTGTATACGAGAATCTCCTATCAAAATAACATTGCTCTTCTTGTTTTTTGTTTTGTTTTTGGGGTTTAATTACATGGACATGTGAGGAGAGTACGTGACCGTGACTTCGATTATTTAGCTCATGTATAGATTTTGTGGGCACATTATACAAGCACCGACTACACCCCCTGGAAAGTGGTGGTGGTTAGGTGACCCTGCTCCATCTCTTTACTGTTTTTTGTCTTTCCTATTATCTCATATTCTCATTACGTATGTGTTGTTTTTATTTTCTTTTCGGTGAGTTGCTTGTTTCAATCGTGAGAAGTACATTAAAGTTTATATTTTAGTTTTCTCTGCTTATTCACACTCTTGGCAGCTTCCGAGTACTGCAGCACAAAATGTAAAATCAACAAGCTATATTAGTGTATATTGAGATTTCTATTTTCTTTTTATCTACGTGTTCATCATGTTCGTCGGCGTGTTCATCATGCTGTTGGAGTTGGTGTTTCAACATGCTTAGAGCAACAATTGTTTTTTCCAAAATCTAATCATATGAAGAATTCATAGAGTTCCTGTGGATCTATCTATGTGTGGAAACTTTCTCTTTGGATTGGATAATGAAAGAAAAAGGGTATATAACAAGAAACATTATTAAAGTTTGAAGAAAAAACATTCCACTCTATTCTTATTTCAACATGATACTGTATCCAAAATATGTGAAGAATGCCACTAATAACCCTAGTGATTAATTTTATTTTTTTAAAAAAATAAAATATAACTAATATTTATTACATAATGTTTTATATTTTTTAAATAAAATACCATTGATTAATACTTTAATATATATATATATATTATTTTTACAAAATAAAATATACATGGCTTATAATAATATAAAATATTGATATATTTTTACATTCAATTTAATTTTTAAAATTTTATCATATCAAGAGAATAAATTATTAATAATAGTAATAAATTATAGTGATAATTTTTAAAAATAAAAATGATGTAATTTCTCATCTTTTAACTTTGGAATATTTATGTATATAAAAATAACAATTATTTGTTAATATCGTATATAAAGATAAATCATGAATAACATATTAAGAAAAATTTTATGACTTTTCTATTAAAAAAAATATTAATAGTATAAAATTAATAGTTTAGAGAATATATATATTTTCATTTTTACAAAAATGATTATTATTGCTTATTATTACATTTAATTAATAGGTTTAATTTTTATGCACTAGTATTATAAATATTTTTTAATTTTTTTAATTATATATTGTTACATCTACAAAACAAGTTCACTCTTACCCTCACTATTTCAAAAGTTATGCATTTGAGAGGATTTGATTGCATGAAAGTATTAAAAAACTTACATTGTAAACCAATTTAATTTAAATGTATTATTAGTAGTTATAATAATTTATAATAATAATTTTCTATAATTAAAAATAAAATATATAATTTTTCAACTATTAATTTTTAGAATATTAATATATTTTTTTATTGTAAAGCCACAAAATTCTTGTTGTTTTGTTTTTTTTTATTTATCTTTATATACATATTAACACATAATTTTTTTATACACATTGATATTCTAAAATTAAAAACATAGAAAATATGTAATTTTTATTTTTATAAAATAATTATTGCAATTTATTACTACCACTACAAAAAAATCAGTGATTAGTGACCGATTTTTTGGTCACTAATTTTATAAAATCGTCGCTAAACCTGATAGTGATCGATTTAACGCGAAAATAAAAGTTGCTAAAACCATGGTTGATAAAATATTAGTGACTGATTTTCTTGTGACGATTTTGCCATCCATACAACCAATTTTAAATGGTGGTTTGGTGTGCAATTAGCGACTAATAAATCAGTCACTAAATCTTGTAACCGATTTAGTGACCAATTTTTCCATCCATACAACCAATTTCAATAGCGAGTTGGTTCTCATTCTCGACCAATAAATTGGTCACTAGTTTTGTGACCGATATCAGTCACTAATGTTTGATCCCTTTAAAAGAAAAAATTTAAATTTTTGAAATCTCATTTTTAAAATTAAAATATATATCATCAAATAAAAATTATATATCTATACACAAACAAATAAACTTAAAAATTACCAATATACTTTAACAAGTAGTTAACATCATACAACAAAGTATATTCGATCCAAATATTTCAAATTTTAGAATAACACGAAGCCCTATAATCTAAAATAAAAATAGAGATATGTATTAAAAGCACTTTGGACCATAAATTTTCAACATAGTCATAACAAATTCTTGCTTCCATTAGTCTTCAACAAATTCCATTGAGTCTTGAACTATCTCCTTTGAATCTTTAACGTTTGTATGGAGTGTTGAACAATTTCTATAGAGTCTTCCACTACTTCAACTGAGCCTTCAACCCTTCTAATAAGTCTTATACTTCTTCAACTGGGCCTTCAACCCTCTCTAATGAGTCTTCAACTTCTTCAATTGAATTTTCAACCCTCTCAAGTGAGTCATCTACTTCCTCAATTGAATCTTTAGCAAAGAAAAAAGATGTAACTTCGTAATTTCATAAGTCCAATAGTCAAGAGTACTTAGAATAAGTTGAAATGGAAGATATCAATTTAATAAATTATTACAAATTGTGTGCAGCATGTTAGAATGCAAACTTCATGAAGATTGAGGAGCATATAATTATAAATGACTATTAAGTTTCCTTTTATTTACTTAGCTCACAAATTGCTAACAAGTAACAAACAGTTCAATTACACATCAGTATGAGTGTTCAAATTATATCAAATCAATGAAGAAGTTCCAGGCTGCATAGGCATAAGATATAAGTGTTTTGACACTAATGACAAGTAACAAATAAACCCATTGAGATTTCGACAAACAACACTTAACCTCATTCTTTTGTCAAAACAATACCCTGCCCAATTATAAAGGAGTCTAAGGGCTCCATTACCTTGATTTTTCCCTTTTTCATATTAATTATTGGATTCATTTTTGTCTAAACAACACCCCACCCCAAATTTTTCACTATGGACAAGATTTCTGAACTTGAACCTTTATTGTAAGATGTAGTTCTTACATTATGGACAAGATCCTCTGAACTCAACCTTTATTATGCATCCTACATTATGGTTCCTAACCTTTATGAGAAATCATACTTGCATTGTGGACAAGATCCTCTGAACCCACCCTTATTGTGAAATCCTACATTATGCTTTCTACATTTCATAAGGAGCATTTACATTATGGGCAAGATCCATGAACGATGTATGTAATGGAACTTAGGAAGTAAAATATAAATATTAATCACTAATGAGAAAATCCAAGCAAATTAACAGGTGGCTATCTTCTAAAATTTCAAAAAAATTTAAATCATTCATTTGTTTATCAACATTCTACGCTATACATTACCTACTTAGAAAATCTTAATCCATTGTGTTGAATTAGTATCAACATTATGAATGCCAAAAACAATATGCAAGCAAGCAATAGAGTCCCATCAGAAGCCCAATTTCAAGAAAAGAGGTAGTAGAAACAAACAAGAATATTTAATTAGGCCACAACTTGTAAGTTGAGATATTTCATATTTTGGTCAGAATATTAACATTGAATTTGAACATGAAAGGAAGCCCTCAATTTTTGGGCTGAATTCAACTAGTCCAAGCCAAAACCTCATTCTACATATTTATATCAAAATGGCTTAAGTAATTGTTGGCCTTAAATTATATAGACTTGTCAGTTTTCCAATTCAACAAATGATGCTGTAGTGTATTGTCATAAATCACAATTATATTCAATCCATTAAGCAGATTATCCCTCAATTCCAGTATCAATGAATATGTGTAGTTCCTATCTACGTAAATCCACTCAACTGAAACTAGTTACAAATTCAAAACAAAACAAAGTTTCAAAATGAATAAAATTTTTATTTTCTAATTTCACCCTTCTCCAATTTCACCCTGAATCAAAAGAAGAGGCAAAAGAAGGCAACAATATGAAAAATCACTCACAACAAAGAACATAAATGGAACCAAATTGAAAAATACCAAACCAAGATTGACTAATTGGAGCCAAACCAAACACAGAGAGAGTAGGGCAAACCAATGGCTAGGGCAGACTGGGCTTGGTGGAATAAAGGGTTGTTGGTCAGCTCGTGGGCCGCAACGTCGCACCATGCAATGTTTGGTGTCTCGTGAACGCATAGCTTGAATCGTTGACAGAGGCAATGACGGCTGGAAGACTGACGGTGGCTTGCGAGTGCTAACGGGATTCAATAATGATGGAGCGACGAGCTCAGTGAGAAAACAAAACATTGATGTAGCCACAACAATCCTACAAACCATCATGAAAACCACCTCAGAACAAATTTATCCAAGCATCGTAAACACAAACAATGAGCCAAAGTCACCCTCAAACTTTTTTCTACCTTTTTAATTTTTTATCAAAAGGCTTGACAAAAATAAGTAAAAAAAGGACATCAGAAAAAGAAAAAAAGGAGATGTGTGGTTTCAGCCATGAATAAATAAGATTTTCAAATTACATGGGATGCTTTAGCACATCATCAATTAAGAAAATTGTCAGCCAATTTAAACTTATACCTAAAATATTAAAAATCAACATTTTTCTTCCAATTAGGTACACAAACTTTACCTATTAGCCAACTGTTACCTTTCCACCTATTGTTGAAGCAATTTCACTAATCTCATATAAGGAGGCAATTACAAGAATACCTAGTCTAGACAATGTGTAGCAACAGAAAAATCAACCCAAATTGTTTAAGGGTGAAAAGAAGTGGGAATTTAGGCTTTACTCTAGCTCTCCTATTTCAATTGCATATTCCAAGTGACCACACGTTTATTAGAAAAAGGATAATAATTCCAACAACAAAAATAAATGATAAAAATGTGTTTGCAATAATCAAATTAATCCTGCACTTCAAAAACTAGGATTTATTTCCATTTCTTCAAAATTATGAATGTACTTCTTACAAAAACTCTCATCTACTACCTAAAAAGGAAAAACTCTCACTGGAAGGGAATTAATCCAGCACAACTAGTTTATGATATTCTGGACCAGAACTCCAGAGCTTTGGGGCTTATTTCCCGTAATTGTCTAAGAACAAAGTTAGCGGATTCTTAGAAAATCGAAGACTAAAATAAAAGAAGATCTCAACACAAGCAGACAACTAAAGAGCAGGAGAAAGCCATAAATTAAACCACCAAAGACAAGCACTAGGAAGAGTAATTTCTGGTGTGAATAAAATCGGTCACTAAATCATGAAATTATGACGGATTTAGCGACCGATTTTATGCAAGCAAGGTTTTGTAGTATTAATACATATCGGTCGCTAATTAAAAAATTAGTGATCGATTTGAGGCCAATTTTTATGCAATAAATAATTTCTGTATGAATAAAAATTAGTAACTAAATTGGTCACTAGTTTCAATTAGTGACCGATTTTTATGCAATGGATGATTTCTTGTATGAATAATAATCGAGCACTAAATTGGTCACAAATCCATCATTTTAGTGACTGATTTATTTTGGTCACAAAATCGGTTACTATTTGACACATTTCTAGTAGTGTACTATTAATAATTTGTTCTATTAATTTAGTAAATTATTAAAAATTAAATTGAATAGATAAAAGTATAATATTTTGTATTATTTTAAGCTGCATATTTTATTTTATAAAAATAATATATATAAGTACTAATAAAGGATATTTAATTTAAAAATAATAAATATTAGTTATATTTCACTTTTTTTGTAATAATAGAAAATTAGTTAATAGGATTATTAGTGACATATATATCTATCATATATTTGGGGTAAAATGCCATATTTGAATAGGAGTGTGGTTGAGTGTCTTTTTTTTTTCCCAAATTTCAAGGGTGATCCTTGTTATTTACCTAAAGAAAAAAGCTTGCATTGATGTGTTTATTTTTATACACTCAAAGTATACTACCTTATGATACTTTAGATAGATATGATCTTGTTCTATTGAGCATTATATTATAACTTTATAGTTATCATTGATTAATTTTCTAAGCTTTTGGCTTTGGTGTCAATAGAATTTATTATATTGTACCCAATTTTAAATGATGATTTGCACACAAACTTTGGTCTTTATTTATTAATAAATGAATTTTTTTGATAAAATAGAAAATTGTTATAAATCAAATATTATGCAAATGTCCATTAACAGATTTAGGTGATTGATTAGGATCTGATTTATTGTTAATTAATATAATTCTATAAATCATTTCAATTGTATTGCACTCAAGGACCTATAAATAAAGACCTAGAGTCACATTGTGATTTACATGAAAGCAAGAGAGAATCTCATCTCCTCTCATTTCTTCTTCTTTGTGTTCTCATCATTTTACAACACATTTTCAGCACTAGGCTCCTCTTTTTAGAAAACAAGGCTTAAGGTATGTTAAACCTCTCAAAAGTTGAATTTGTTGCCTTTGATATTTCAGGAAAAATTACCTATCTTGGATTCTAGACATAAAATTCATCTTGATTCAATGGGTCTTGGAGACACCATCAAACAAGGAAATGCTTCATCTATGAAGGATCGAGCAACGACTATAATTTTCCTTTGTCGCCACCTCCATGAAGGATTAAAAAATAAATATCTTACTCTAAACGATCTTGGAGATCTTTGGAAGAGCATGAAAGAAAGGTATGATCACCAAAAAATGGTGATACTTCCACAAGCCCGGTATGAATGGTTGCATTTACGATTATAGGACTTTATAAGTGAGTATAATTCTACAATGTTTAGAATTTCCTCACGATTGAAATTGTGTGAGGAAAATATTATTAATAATGATATGTTGGAAAAACATTTCGACCATTTCAAATGTGCTTCTGGACCAGGATTTAAAAAAGGCTTACTAAATATTTTGAATTTCTCATGCCTTCTTGTGGTGAATAAAACAATGAATTGCTCATGAAAAATCATGAAGCTCGCCCTATTGGCTCCTCTCCATTCCTTGAAGAGAATGCGACGAATTATAAACCTAGAAGTGGTAAAGATCGTGGTTTCAATAAAAAAAAAATATGGTCAAAGGAAAGGTCACTTTCATGGTGCTCCTCGCTCATCTTTGAAGAATAAGTCCCACAAGAGTGGGATAATAAGGATGGGAAGAATAACAGTGAGAGTAAGAATTCAGAAAATAAATGCTATTGTTGTGGTGGAAAAGGTCATTTGACACATATCTCATACGCCAAGGCACTTGGTTGATCTTAATCAAGCATCAATCAAAGAAAAAGGGCAGAGGCAAATTTTGCTTCCAAGACAATTTAGACAGCTATGCCATGGTGAATACGAGCTATGTTGATGTATCTTATTTGTTTAAGATCCTAATGGGAATATTGGTCACTTGATTAATGACGAAAATGTCTAGTTATTGGATTATTTTTTTCCCTTTAATTTAGTTAATCCCAATATTGAATAAAGGTAGTAATGTTTTTTTCCTTATTTATTGATAAAGTAATGCTATTTCTTTTTCATTGCCTTGAATAAAAGTATTACCTATCCTTTCCTTGTCTCGATTATCATCTTTGTTGATTACAATAATTTAATGGTATTGGAATGAGTTTAAAAGGCTATAGTAATAATTTCCCAAGGATTGGAATGATTACTATAATATCCCTATTGAGCCTAAATAACACAATATATTTAGCAATTATTATTTGGCTCATATAATGAAACCATGAAGTTTTGAACTTGTAACTTTATTTTATTATCCATGTTTTAATATTTTTTGTTTCAAGTAAATATCAAATTCAAGTTTTTTCAAAACGACAAATGACGATTCTCTAAATATTTTGTTACCAACTTCAGTTTCATTCTTACATTATATTGATCGTAACATATTTCAAATTTGTGTGTTCTTTTTATCTTAATGGGTGCATACAATAAGGCACTTAGTGATGCATATTATTATAATTAGCAATAATCAACGATAATATAAGATGCATATATCCTTATTGATTTTTGATTGCTTAAGATACATCAATTTGATTGAATGATTATTTTTTATTATTTTGTCCAGTAATGATTATATAAATTATCTGATTTAGTCCGTTCAAATTGTGTAATTAATATGTGAATAATTGCATATTTTGATTGTTAACCATTATTATAAATTATTGGATATTCTAATTACAATTATGTGCTCTGTGAGAACTATGTGCATTATTTTTTGAAATGTGTAATTATGTACAAAATTTTATATTGACATATTCTATCTCCTTTGAAGAGAATGATCAGGATAAATAGTGGAGATACTTGCGAATAGTGTGACCATGCACACTATTCTTAAACTCATCTGGTAATAGAATAGGCCAATGTTAATACTATTATTGGGAGTACCAATATGATTAAAGGCTCTGAAGAGCTATTATCTATTCCCTGAAGGAACAAAATTCCTCATAAATGATATACTATTTTCGACCAAGTCACAAAGAAACTTACGAGTTTCAAAGATATTTGTCGAAATGAATATCAATTAAGACTGTGAATGAGGGAAATAATGAGTACTATATTACAACTTGTCATTCAAGTAAGAAATTTGTATTAGAAAAATTACCTTAGCTTTTTACTAGTCTTTATTACACTAAAATTAGTGCAATAGAATCACATGCTATCGTAAACCAGAAGTTTACTAGCTCAAATGATTTTATCATTTGGCATGATCGTTGGGATATCCTGAAGCAATAATGATGTGAAGGATTATAGGAAATTCACAAGGGAATTCATTAAGGAGCTAGAAGATTCTTCAATTTAAAGAGTTTTCTTGTGTTACGTGTTCTCTAAGAAAGTTAATTACACGACTTTCACCAAATATTGGATTTAATCCCTGAATTTCTATAAAGAATTCAAGGTGATATATGTGGACTAATTCATCCACCTTGTGGACCTTTTAGACATTTCATTGTTTTAATTGATGCATCCACAAGATGATCACATGTGTGCTTATTATCATTGTAACCTGGCATTTGCTAGATTACTTGCACAACTTATTTGATTAAGAGCACAATTTCTGGAAAATCCAACCAAAGCAATTATGATGCTAGTGAATTCACTTCTCAAGCATTTAATGCTTATTGTATGGCTAGTGGTATGGATGTTGAACATCCATTAGCTTGTTCATTCACAGAATGAACTAGTTGAATCATTTATGAAATGCCTCCAAATGATTGCTAGACTATTGATTATGAGAACAAATCTCCCAAATTCTACTTGGGGGCATGTTGTTTTACATGCGCAACACTTTATCCGTTTGAGGCCAGCTAGTTACCATAAATCCTCCCCCTATAATTATCTTTTGGCCACGTCAAGCATATTCCATTTAAGAATTTTTGCGTGTGCGATATTGTTAGTGATTGTGTCCTAGGCCATTTATATTGGACCTTTATTGTTAGTTATATTTTCATTGATGAAAAGATGTTTTATTCATTTTCTTTATTATTATATTTGCAAGTTACATATAATACTAGATATATCTTTAGTTGACCATTAATATTGTGATGTAAGACTCTTATAAGCTTAATTGATAATTATGAGATAATTATGTATATGGTACAAAATTAAGGTAATAGGTATTTCTTAGAGAACATGATTCTAGATAGACCTGTTGTGAGATCATTATATGGATTAATCATAAGCGATTTTCAAAGTAGTTATGTCAACAAATCCTCATACATGAGCTTACACGGTTTCTACATAAAAAGCATTATGTTTTGACATAATCAAATGTTATCTTTAATCGGATAATTATAAAGATTGTGGTTGAATATAATACAATTTATATAGAAGATAATGACTAAACAAGACGAGATTTGTCCCTATTTTTTAAGAGAGATATCTATTGGACTCCTTGATAATTGAGACTTAGAAATGCATGGCTGCTTAATGAACTAGGAGTCATCAATGTCAAGTGATTTATCCGTCTACTTGGAGATCTAGAAATTATATTTGGACAATATAAGGATAACATTGCCTATGCCTTATGTTCAAATTAGATATCGTGCGACAAAAGAATTATGAAATATTCTATTGATTAAGTTAATATGGACTTTTAATTTATTAGCACTTGGGTTAGTCCTAATGTCTTGCTAGAGGTCACTTATGACTTGTAGGCATGATAATTGTACTTGCCTACCGCCAATGTAATATAAACCTATTGGGTTACGCACAAAGAATGTAGTGAACGAATTGAAGCTGTTAAGAATTTAAATTTTAAATATATAGATGAGATATATTATTTATACGTTAAATTTGTGATTTTATTTTATATTATCAAATAATATAAATCTAAAATTTGATGATAAATATATTGGATATTATCAAATCAGATTTAAAAAATATTTGTTTTCAAATCTTAAAAGATATAATTTTTTTAAACTAATTATCATTTTCCTAATTAGTTAGGATTGCGTATCTCTATAAAAAAAAAGAGATAATGATCTTCGTTTTGCACGTGTGACATAACTTCAAAAATTGATAACAAATTGGAGGAAACCCTACAACCACAATTTGGGATCGTACTAAGCTAGCACTCAACAATTGTTCGTGATCATTCGTGTGTGGATACTAATAGAGGTTTGTCATTCTTTGAGCAGCACTTACAGTCCAAATGCGAGGATCAAGATCTGGAAGGAATGCTCCAAGGTACATAATTCAATCCCTACTTTCGAACTAATCAAATCGCATAGATCCTATTTAGGTTTTGCAATAAAATTTAAAATTTCATTGCGTAATCCGTATCGTATGATTGCATAAAAACCCAGTAAATATATGTCCCAATTTCCTACCTTATCACACTAAATGGGAATCCAAAGATAATTGGCAATATATGTTAGATATTACTCTCCTTCTATAGTAAATTATCTTGAAATATAAACGAGAGATGTATTTAAAACTCGATTCTGAATGCCATTTTTATGAAGTAATGTTTCCAACATTAGGGGAGAAAATAAATAGCTGGAAAAGAACTAAATTAGAATGCATAATCTTTGATTCAATTAGATCCTCGATCAAGGCAATGTGAATTTGAAGTTTAAAAGATTATACATTTGCAAAGAATAACAAATGAATTGCTAGTTGCATCTTTTGATACAAAAGGATAACTAAATCCTATATACTAGCTAAAAATGCCCCAATCCAAATTGGTGTCCCTGTTGGACAATCAATCAATGAAACAATTATATGCTAGAAGCATGGTAGACCAATCGGTTCCAAAGAGAAAAATCCTCAAAAAAGAATAGGGATGGATGATGTTTTAGGCAAAAGATACTCTTTCTGGAGAAGAGGATAGAGACATAGTAAGGACATCTGCAGTGGCCTAAAATTCTAACATAATTGAAATGCTAGAAGAAGTTTAGGTACCTTAAAATAGTCAGAATATTGAAAATGATGAGATCTCAATAAACTATGTCTCTACAAGGAAAAGATGGAATGAGAGAAATTATTGTCGACAACATATTTGCATATAATGTATTGCTAGATATTATGCATGAGAATGAGGATCTTCAACCAAGAAACGTTTAAGAATGTTGATGTAGAGATGATTGGCCAAAGTGGAAAGAAACCATGCAAGCTGAATTAGACTCACTTGCAAAATGTGAAGTCTTTGGACCTAACCCAACACTAGAAGGTGTGAAACCTTAGATAAAATGGGGATTTGTGAGAAAAAGAAATGATAAAAATGAAATTGTATGGTATAAGGCTCAATTTGTAGCACAAGGTTTCTCACCAAGACCTGGTATAGATTATGACAAAACTTGCTCCCCAGGAGTGAATGCAATAACATTTCTATATTTGATTAGCTTATCTGGACATAATAAGCTAAATATGCATTTGACGGATGTTGTCATAGCTTATCTATATGGTTCACTAGATAATGATATCTACATGAAAATCCCTGAAGAATTAAAGATATCAACATCATCTAACGAATGACCCTAGGGAATGTACTCAATTAAGTTGCAAAGATCTATATATGGTCTAAAGCAATTTAGAATGTGGTAACCTCTCAATAAGTATTTGATTAAGAAAGGGTTTAAGAATGATGTTATTTGCCCTTGTGTTTATGTAAAGAAATTTGCATATGGATTCATTATAATTGTTGTGTTTGTTGATTACTTGAATATTATTGGAACTTTTGAAGAACTCCGTAGTCATAAAAGATCTAAAAGAAGAGTTTGAGATGAAAGATCTTGGAAAAATGAAATTTTATCTTGGCCTACAGATTGAGCATCTAACAAATGGAATTTTTGTTCATCAATCAACTTACATAGAGAAAATCCTCATGAGATTTTATATGGATAAATCACACCTATTAAGTACCTCAATGGTTGTGAGGCCGTTGGATGTAAAGAAGGATCCATTTCATCTTCACCAAGGTAAGAGAAGTACTTGGTCCTAAAATACCATGTCTTATCTTGCTAATAATACATGACCCGAAATAACATTTCCTATAAGTGTATTAGCAAGATATATTTCCCCTCCAACCAGAAAACATTGGAATGGAACAAAACATGTCCTTTGGAATCTCCGTGGAACTATTGATAAGGGTTATTTTATTCATATAAATCCGTTACAGTTGGTTGGCTATGCAAATATATGATATTTATTAGATCCACATAAAGGTAAATCTCAAACAAGTTATTTATTCACATATAGTGATACAACCATATCATGGAGATCTATAAACTCTAGCTCTACATCTTCAAATCATGTAGAGATAATTACAATTTATGAAACAAGCCATGAATGTTTTGGCTAAGGGAGATAAATCAACATGTTCAGGGGACATGTAGACTATCTAATAAAGAAGAAACTCCAACAACTTTATATGAGGACAATGATGCATGTTTAGCTAAACTGAAAGGAGGGTACATTAAAGGAGATATAACAAAACACATTTCTTCGAAATTCTTCTTTACACGTGATCTGCAAAAGCAAGGAGCAATTGAAGTTCAGGATTCGTTCAAGCAACAATTTGGCATATTTGTTCACTAAAGCATTACCTGCATTTATATTGGAGAAGTTGGTATACAAGATTGGAATGCTCAGACTTCAAGATATTTAGTGATGTTGCCATTAGGGGGAGTAATGCGCTGCACTCTTTTCCTTAACCAAGGTTTTATCCCAAAATAGGTTTTGTTGGTAAGGTTTTAATGAGTCAACTAAGCATACACATTACAAACCATGTGTTTTTGCCCCTTCATTAAGATTTTTTTGCCCTTGGGTTTTTTCTTAATAAGGTTTTCAATGAGACATGTTTGCCTATCCCATGGACATCCATGGGGAAGTTTTATAAATCAAATATTATGTGAATGCCCATGAATAGATTTAAGTGATTGATTAGAATTTCATTTATTGTCAATTAATATAGTTGTGTAAACCATTCCAATTGTATTGTACTCAAAGGTCTATAAATAGAGACATAGAGTCACATTGTGATTGACATAAAGTAAGAGAGAATATGATCTTCTTCTCTCATTTCTTCTTTCTCTCGTCTCATCATTTTACAACAAAAATCAAGAATTGATATATATATATATATATATATATATATATATATATATATATTTTATAAACTATAAAGTGTAAATGCAATTTGATTTCAATTTAAATTAGAAATTTACTGCACCTATATATGTTGGAATAATTTTGTGGACTAACATAAATTAATATTGAATTTAATTTTGGACCCAAATTAATTGGATATCAAACAATTAGAGTTTATTGTTTAACCCAATAATTTGTAATCATTGTTGTTATTGGACTAATTATTATTAAGTACTATTTATTGTGGATATATTTATAGGTCTTTGTGTGGGCTTCATTATGATGGGTGACTTAGCCTAACACCTTACTCACACAAGGAGAGCCTTCTTCCTAGCCAATATATAAGGTGCTTGGTTGCCCCATTGAAACCATGACACATGAACTATCATGGAATAAGGAGAATATCCTAAAATTCTCTATTGGGTTTCTCTGATCTCTTGTGTTTGTGTTTTGTATGAGGTTAGGAGATGTCTATGAATCCGTTGTCTTCATCATTAACCCTTTCAAGTAACTCTTACCTAATCTTTAATTGTTATATTGTACATGCCATATTCAGGATTAAATTGGTCTTTGGGACATAGGGATTTCATCTGTTATTTATATCATATGATATATGTAACGCCCAACTTTTACTGTATTTAGAAATTACCGAATTACCCTAGGTAATTCTTATATAAATTGAGACCGAACAATCCTTAATAGAGGAATATAACATTAGAAAAGAAGTTATGAGCGATTCCTGCAAGAGTCGCAAGCCCAATTTCTGTACGTGTAAAATGACCAAAATGCCCCTGAGGTTATTTTACTCAGAAAATGAGGATCGTGGGCCCACCGTCCTCAAGGGGGATGTTCTGAGGATAATAGGGGATTGTTTGTGTTATGTGTGTTAATAGAGGAAAGAATCTCAATTTTGAGTTTCGACGCGAAATGACCAAAACGCCATGCGCGTTTTAACTCCGATTTGCATGCCGACTTAGCCAAACCTCACTAAAATGTTTTAAAAGGTGTTTTTAAGCTATGATTGACCATTGGTTAAGTTCGGATGGCCCGGAATTTTTAAGTGAAGTTACAATTTTGCCCCGTCTTTGTGCAGTTTTGCAAATTTTGAGATTTTTGATTCGTTAGCAAAACATAAGCAATATTAGGCTCAAATTAAAGCTTATTAAATTCTAATTCTTAATCTAGAGTCAAAATTATTTATTTAAATTGATTAGAACCTAAAATTGCTTAAAAACACCCAAATTGCTTACTAATTCACCTAAGCCCTTAATTGCAAATTCTCTAATTTGCAAAGATACCTTACCTACACCTAAATAATGCATGGAACACACAAATTTCTCTTCCTTGGGCTATAATGCACGAAATTATATGGCCTAATATGCATCAAAAAAATTTGTCAAACTTGGCACAAAACTCAAGGTATGAAAACAAGGAATCATGTTTCATGATTCCATGTTTTAAGCCACCAAACAAGATGATTTTTCCTTCCTTGTTTCCTCCTCAAATTTAGTCAAATTTTTCTCCTCCTCTTGTCCATACATGAGCTTGAATTCTTCTATAAATAGGCATGCTTAAGGAGTCTTAGATGCTTGCTCAAAATTGTACACATTTCTAGTTTTTCCAAAGCACCAAAAGCTCTCATTTCCTCCTCCTCTTGGCTGAATTCTTTCTTCAAGTTTTCAAAATATTTTCTTCCATTTCACTCAAAGAAACCAAGTTCTCTTCCTTTCCTTCAAATCAGATTAGGTAGGGAGTTGTTTCTAAGTTCATTTTATGCTATGACAAGTTATGTTTCTAGCTCAAAAATGATGATTTCATGGACTTTCTTCTAGCTCTCAATTTCGATTTTGTTTTCCCCTTTCTTTTAAAAACATTTCAGCCTTATGGCCTAGATTATGATGAGACCATGGTTTGATGATGAGGTTCTTGAGTGTTGGTTGCAAAGCCTTCACAAGTTAGACCTCTAAAACTTGAAGGTTTCACTAGTTTTTAAAGCTTTACAATTTCGGTTTTTCTTTCCTTATTTTTCTTTAATGATTTTGGCCAAATGGCCTAAGAAGGAATATGATGATAGCTTGATGATGAGGACCTTGAGTGTTGGTTGTAAATCCATCACAAGTTAGGCCTTTAAAGCTTGAAAATTCCACTTGATGCAAAACTTTAAAGAATGATGTTTTTATGATGTAAAAATAAAGATCTTGAGTTTAGAACTTGAAAGATGTATTTTTCACTTTGTCTTGCTAAGATATATTGGGTTGAATTTATATTTCTCTAAAGTCTTGGAAGAGCTCTAGTAAAGAAATAAAAGGAACTTGCATCCATGTTTAAGTTTATGCCTTGCATAACCATGTTTACTTTTAATGTCATCACTAAATTCTCAAGAATAAATAAATGAACTTGCATATCTCATGTTTAAATTTCCAAGCTTGCATTTCATGTTTATATTTCAAGTTGTCACTTAATCTATAAAGATAATAAAGAGGTTGCATCTCATATTTATTTTATGCTCTCACTTTATTTTATAATGGCTAAAAGAATCAACGCATGGCATGTTTATTTTATGTCATCACCTAAAGATCCTAGAGCTCAAAGACTTGCCCAAGTATCACAAGCAAAGTTGGAAAATGGTAGTATCACTTTCAATTTCCTTAAGATTATTGGAGTTAAAGAATTCATTCTTTAAGAAGTCTTGAGATTGGAGCTTAATAAGATGTAATAAGAATTCTCTTCTCCCTTCACCGGTCCAGTGCGGACTACCGCCGCTCCCTTCTTAAGATTCTCTTCTCCCTCCACTGGTTCAGTGCGGACTACCGCGCTCCAGTTTCTTGCATCATGTTTATATTTCAAGTTCTTGCATCATGTTTAATTTTCAAGTCATCACCTTAAATCTTAAAGATAAAGAAATGAATTTGCATATCATGTTTATAATTCCAAGTTATCACCTTATAATGACAAGATTAAAATGAGGTTGCATAGCATTTATGATTCTAAGATATCACATAAATCTCTTAAGCTCAAGACTTGCTCCTTTTATCTTAAGTGAGAATTTTAATTATGAAGATTCTTTCAAGTTTAGCAAAAAGAATTAGTTTCTAAAAGAGTTTTAAGGCTTTGCAAAATTTTATGGGAAACTAGTATCTTACATGTACTTAAAATGTGATTTTAAGCAATTATGTGAGGTTCATAATTCAGCCACTAATATGAGTTTAGTACTACTGTATGATGATGGTTTAATATGTTTAAAGTTGTGATAATTATGGTTTATTGCTAAAGGAATGATTCTATGCATGTTAGAAATAAAACTAGCTTCCAGAAAAACCGTAAAAGCAAGATTTCTAGAACTCTAGAAAATGAAATTTATGCGTTCTTCCAGAACCTTTAGCAGCCCTAAGAACCAGGTTTTATTATGTTTAGATAAGAGAGAATGATTCATAATTGATTTAGTAATTAATTTTAGCACCATAAGGAAAGCTGGTAACGAGAAAGGGTTAAAAATGCAACTTCTAGCACACGTGAAGCCTTAAATATAACTTGCTGCCTATGCTGTCCCATATAGTTTAATAATATTCTTAAGGCTTATAATTAATGGTAATGATGATAATGAATCCTTTAGATGCATGATTAATTAGTTTGATAATTGAGATTACTCGATTCTAAAGTTTCGGTTGTTTAAGAAGTTTTGGTAAGAATTTATGATGATGGTTCTTTGAAGTTTGAAATGATAAGTCTATGTAGTGATTTGATGCTTATTAAGTATTTGATATCATTGAATGACTTCATAGTTTGCATGATATAGTTGCTGTTGCAAACAATGAGAATGTTTATGCATCCTGATGATTATGAATTCAGAGTTGTATTATGATATAACATGCAAAGACTTTAAGGTGACTCAAAATATATGAGGAAATGACCCTTTGGACCCATCAGACTATAGGTGGTGAAAAGGTGATCCTGAGAAAATGATCCTTTGAACCCGTCAAACTATAGGCGGTGAAAAGGTGATTCTTGCCCCTAGTCCGTTCTCTCAAAAGGGTAGAGACGGAATTTTTACTTATCAAAAGGGATAAGTATATGCTAGTGACGACTAACAAGGTATGAGCTCATAACCTAGATTACTCCCAAAAGGGTGGAGTATAGGGTGACCCAGGAAAATGATGATGAAAGTAACTTTAAGTCACCTAAGAAACTAAGTAAATGCATTATGTGAATATGATGTTTTGCTATGCATAGTATTTATGAGATGATGATGAGAAATATGATGTTCTGCTATGCATAGTATTATGAAATGATGATGAGGAATATGATGTGATTTTATGCATAACTATGTTATTATATATAAAAGGAAAATTCATTATAAACATGACATGTTAAGTTTATGATGCATTATAAGACGCATGATTAAAACCGATGAACCTCGGTAAAGTATATTTTCAAACTTAATAAATCAATCTTAGCATGCTCACTATTTCATAATAACCCCGAGGTTCCTGGGGACGATGATGATGACACGATGCATATGAGGTGAGTACCCTACTAGATTCTTTAAAAGTTTCTCACTCCCTCTTCTTTTCTTTCCATCTCGTCTTCAGAAAGTGGTGGTGATGTTCGTGATTCCCGTTGATGCTCTCACCTGGTAGATGTACTTGATGGTGAAAGCTTATTATCCTTGAGGAACGTATCGCTAAACTTTGCGTGTGAGCTTGGATATCTATCCCTATCCTTGGAGTGTTATTACTAGGTGCCATTAATGGATGTCCTTCCATCCATATATTATTTATATTTTGTTAGATTGCCTACACCTAGTCTTATTCTGTTGGTAGGCAAACTATCTATGTGTTATGTAATTATGGATGTTATATGATGGAGCCAATATGATGTGTTTTTCATGCTATATCTGCACGTTATTCGCTTTATTTCGATTATTGTTCACGTTATGTGTGGCTCACGTTTTCAATTATGTTTAAAAAAAAAATGGCTCGTAATTTCACTAAGTATTTTCAAAGTATGATGAAAGAACTGAAGCAAAGAGTAAAGTCTAGTAATTAATCAAATACAACCTAGGTGTATTCGGTTAATTATTAGGGTGTTACAATATATTAGAAATTCCTTCAAGTGGTATAAGAGCTAGTTTAATTTTAGAATATGGTTGTGAAATATTTTGTCTTGAGATTGGGTAAGAATTTAAAATCATACATAACATGAACCGTAAGAACTTGGGTTTTCTTTTGGGATTTCAATTTGTAATTGATTAGTACCCAAAACATGTTGAGATTGGTGTTCACGTTTTTTTGTCCTAAAGTTACTGATTTCCATATTACCAAATATCCTTCAGGATTACGAGTGATTTGATAATGAATTTATGTCATAGCCAATATTTGCTCCATTTGTTTTTCCGTTTGGGAAACTAAAGAAAAGTAATAATGTTCTAGTGGAGTGTTCATCATGTTGTTGTGCTTGGAACAATTTTTTTTTTTTATACGTTGTCCAGGCCATAGCACGGGTGTGTGTAACCCAAGTGCAAGTCTAGCCGTGGGATCATAGTGTGACATGTTTCAACCAATAATATGAAGGAATTTCATATATATTAGATGATATAAATAACAGATGAAATCCTATATCCCAAAGATCAATTTAATCCCAAATATGGCATGTTCAACAACAGTCAAAAGATTGGATTACAGTTACTTAGAAGGGTTGAGGAAGAAGACATCAGATTCATAAGCATATCCTTAACCTAGAAGGGTTGAGGAAAGACATCAGATTCATAAGCATATCCTTAACTTGACATACAAAACAAAAAACACAAAAGATTAGAGGAAAATCCAATAGAGAAAGTCAGGAGATTTACTTCTCCTATTCCATAGTAGGTTTTCTGTGTCATGGTGTCAATGGGGGCAACCAAGCACCTTATATATTGGCTAGGAGAAGGGCCCCTCCTTGTGTTAGTAAAATGTTGGGCTAAGCCACCCATCAAAAAAGCCCATGCACAAGGACCCATAAACATACCCACAATAAACAGTGCTTAACAATAATTAGCTCAATAGTAACAATGATCATAAATCATTTGGCTTAAACAATAAATTATAATTGTTTGACATCAAATTAATAAATTAATCATTGATTTATGTTAGTCCACGAAATTATTCTAACAATCTCCCACTTGGACAACATAAATCAAAACATTATAAAACAATACCCAAACTAATTTACAATATGTGAGAGTAACAAGATGTCAGAGCTAAACAAGCACTTCCAACCAAATGGTCCAGAATAGGATAACAAACATCTCAACAATATAGAAAATCATACTTGAAGGAGTATTGACATCATATATGCAAGATTCTCATTTCCTGGTGACCCAACAAAATGTGGTATATGGGTAAATGGGAATGCACAACAAAATTATACATCAATTTGTGATTAAAAGGCAATTCCCAACAAAATAGCCTAGCATCCGGTAAGATGCTAAATGAGATCTAATAAATCTCAGCACAATAACAAAATGAGACTTGGGTCCAAAATGTCCCATAATGTGCTATATTAACATAAGAGTGTGCACAACACCAACAACTACAAATAATAACAATACAATAGCAACAGTAACATCATCAACAGCAACAATAACAACAAAATATGATAATATATAAGCATCTAGCCAAGATGCTCTCTAGATTCAATAAAATATCTTAGGATGACAACAAATTAAAAATGCATCTAAAATATTTCAATAATTTGCCATTATACCAATTATATTAATAATTTTGTTGTGCAAGCTTAAATGGCAATAACATATGAGGTCACAATAAATATACAGAACTAGCTCCCATTAACCTAAAACACCAAAGTGACCTCAATATATCCATACGGGTTATGTAACTAACAATAAACTTCAATGGCTAGCCTTTAGTTAGGGATCAACAACAATAAGTTTTGCAATAACTCGAGAATAGTTTATCACAACTTGCCAAATTAATCTCAAGACAACAACATAATGACAATAATAGTGCACACTTCTTCCACTAATCCAACACATCAAAACATTATAGACATTCCCATTAGAGGTCACAAAATTTCAAAATACTCTAATGGTACAATAAATAGTATTGGGATCAGTGATAACTTTATAGTAGAGTAGTCAATATATAAGTTTGAACTTATCATTATTCTCTAGCAACAAAAGTACAAAATAAAGAGATACAAGAGTGTAGAGTCATTTCTTTATAATAGAATCTCACAAAATTGTTTAACATACTCTGCCAAAACAATTTGAGGAGATCATCAATGTTCAATTGAAAGGTACAACAAATATCTCTCTGTCATCGCAAACTAATAATCAAATGCTCATTTGAGCACAAAGTAAGTTGCAGCGGAAGCATTTTAGACTTATAACTAATAATAAGGACAAAACAAAACATAAAGTCTCTAACTCCCACTATAACAAAATTTTAATATTAATGGGAGCAACATCATGAGATAATCCAAGAGACTCAATAATATCCTTTATATAGGTCTTACATAGTATAACAATGACAGAACAATAAAGGAAAAAGAAAACCACACAACAGAATATTATTATGAGTATAAAATTAATTTGATTTTTACGTTCAATTAATTGAGCGATTAATTGAACTAGAGTTCTTGTATCATTGCAATCCCGCGGGTCTTGGATCACAAATATACAAGACTTCCAATGTGACGAGAAAAACAATAACAATAATATAAAATTCTTAAACAATTTAATTCAAATTATTTTCTCTATCATCCAATGATTATATCAAATAATGTCACACCAAAGTGTATGTTCATTATCTATATAACCTAACAATATTTGCAATCCAACACAAAATTATATCAGATAATATTATACCGAAGGGTATGTCCACTGTCTATATAATCTAACAATATTTGTCAAAGGCTTATAAATATTGGATTGCTACCAAATTTCCCAATGAATAAGTAATTACTCCTAATATTATTCAGGAGCTAATGCTCGTACACAACAAAATCATGCCGTTAGAGCTAGTACTGAGAGGATACTGAAAACTCTAAAACTATGATTGTCAACTCATTAAGAATTATATCAATAAAGACAAATCGAAGGGAAATTTCATTATCAATATAACTTTAATGCCACAACAGTTGCAATATTATTCAAAAACAATAACCTTAAATTAACCATCACAAGTAATACAATACAGCCAAAAGAGATGAAATTTATAATTTAAATATATCCAAGAAAGTACTCACAATATCTAGAAGAGTACACAATAAATAATAAGTATAAAATTGTGAGCTAAATTCCCTCAAAATAAAACATTGGCTAAAACAAAACATAAAGAGATTTTCAAACTCATGATTATTTTCTTGTTTCATAATGGTATATAACGTCACCTCAAAATAATTTTCTCTTTTTCAAGTGGGATTTTAGCAAAATCAAGTAACATGATGACTATAACAAATTTTATGTAAGCAGCGGAAACAACAAAAACTCAATATTTTCAAAATCACAATATGCTATAATATTTTCATACATAATAATTTTGGATTTTCAAATTAAATCCAATACTAATTTATGCAAGTCCATACAATTCATACAAAATCAAATATTTTTCCACTTGGACTTGCATAAATTATATGACAACATTTTACAAAAGAATTATTCAATATAATATGGGAGAAAAGAGTATAATCATGTTCCTAAATTTTATACAAGGGAAAATTTAAAACAATACTAAACCAAATCAAACAATTGTAGTTTCCCATAAAACTACAATACATAATTATATTTTCCCATATGGAACATGATATAAAATATTGGATAAGATAATTCATAATTTTCAAAATTACATAATACACAAATTTCAAAATAGCACTTTATTACAATCGATCCTGAAGGTGATCTCATAATTATGAAAGTTTCCCAACAATAGTTTCAAAAGGTTATAGGTGGCATAATATTGTGTAAAATTTGACAACAATTATTTCATAATTAATATGCACAATATTTTAACTTTGAGAGTATGCAAAATATAAAATATTCATGACAAGGTGCTAAAATATTTTAAATAACAACTCTCAAAACAACATTAGAAGAATATTGCACATAACAACAATGTTACAAAATTTATAAAAGAGACATAAACTATACTTTAATAGCCAAAATACATTAAATCTAAAGTGTCTCACTTTTATCCACAAGATTTTCCATCTTGGAATTCAATAATTTCAATATCATAAGATCTTGAAATTCAAATTAAATAATTCCAAGATACTAAAAGAAATAACTAAAATTTTTAAAAATTCATTTTGGCACATAACACAACACAATACTTAAATGGTATATTTTATAATTCTTAGAGAAAATCTCTAGAATAAATGATATGATATTATCAACAAATTAGTCTCTCTAGAAATATTATATTTTGATTTTTTTTATTCCTCTATATGTACGTATAATATTGTGTATAAGATTTTCTGATTATGTCCAGTAATGTTTTGAGATTTATCGCTAAAGAAATTCTAAGACGTTTTATTTTGCTGTTGAATCATGTTTTATGTGCTAGAAAATAAATTTTATATCTTTTCATTATTTGTGTTCTGGAATTATTTATTTTATCCTTCTAGATTTTATAATGTTAAAAGGTGTGGAGCATTTTTTTTTAAATTTTGGAGTTCAACATTTTATGAATATTTGATAAATATCTGTTCATATCATATTTTATGTACTCCTAGAGTCTATTTATTTTTGTCCATGTATTGGAAAGATTTTTGTGCCTCTTTTGAATATATTAATGTTAATTTTGATTAAGTGAAGAGGCTCATGAGCTTACTTATTTTATACTATTGCTGGAGAGGCCCACTTGATAATTAAGTAGACAGGTGCATGGGTTCACTAGGTTAGAATCAGATATATTTTATATATATTTATGGTATTATTTGGCGCATTATTAAATTTATACTCTGACTTTATATAGTTTAGCTATATATTGAGTTGGTTTTTTTTTTTTTTATAATTGTGATCTCATAATTGTGTATAATGTTCATCTGATACCACTTGAGGGAATTTCATATATATTAGATGATATAAACAACAATGAAATCCATATATCCCAAAGATCAGTTTAATCCGAATATAGCATGTTCAACAACAGGTCAAAAGATTGGATTACAGTTACCTAGAAGGGTTGAGGAAGAAGACATCAAATTCATAAGCATATCCTTAACCTGACATATAAAACACAAACACAAAGGATTAGAGGAAAATCCAAGAGAAAGTCAGAGATTTACTCCTCCTATTCCATAGTAGGTTTTCTGTCATGGTGTCAATTGGGGCAACCAAGCACCTTATATATTGGCTAGGAGGGCCTCTCCTTGTATTAGTAAAATATTTGGTTAAGCCACCCATCAAGCAAAGCCTATGCACAAGGACCCATAAACATACCCACAATAAATAGTGCTTAACAATAATTAACTTAATAACAACAATGATCATAAATCATTTAGCTTAAATAATAAATTATAATTGTTTGACATCAAATTAATTTGGGTCCAAAATTAAATTCATCATTGATTTATGTTAGTCCACAAAATTATTCTAACATAATAATAATAATAAAATAATAGCATGCAATTTTGTTATCATGGAACTATTCTCACCGCTTGTAGTTTTGGTTCAATCTTGGGCAAGTGGAGAAGGATGAGATTGAGTTTTAGATGGCATCAACATGATTGTTGTATTATAAAAGCCAATGACATTGCTGTGATTATTGTAATATTATAAATCTTTCTTTGTCAAACAAATTACTCCAAAATATTATCTCGTTGCTAAGTTCATGCAAATATTGGAGTTGCTATAATTGGTCTAAGGAACAATATTCTTCTTGATTCTTAAGGCAGAAGTATATATTTAGATTTTTATTTTATCTCTGACTATTGTTTACATTTTTTTTGGAATAAATGTGAATGTGTTTTTCCTACATAAAGAAACAAACTTTGCAAAGGGTTTTAAAGGTTTCGTTTCTTTTTGTTCTTCCTAATTTTCACATGTTAGTTAAGCACACCAAGTGCCATTTTTATATGATCCAGCATTCTATAAAATGAACACATTTCAATGCTTTGGTTGCTTGCAATGTGTTTTGTGGTTCATCTAATTGATGCATTTGTTATGAAGTAGTAATTGAGCGCCATTTGCTTGTGAAAATGTTTAAGAGGGATATGGATTACTTTTGTAATTGTGGCATGTGAAACCTTTGCTTAATCTTCATTGGTTGAGTGTAACATCCTCCTAAGTACAACATCATTCTTAAGTTATGACATCATACTCAAGGAGTAGTTACTTATAAGTTTGCGGACCTTTCTTAATTATCTATAGCAAGATCGATTGAATCGTGAAGTAACTAATACTGATTCTATTAAAATGTATAACAAAGAAACACAACATTTATTGAATACATAGCTAAGCACAAAAGGAAGCTCCTCTAGGAGCTTTAGTACATATCTATTCTCTAATAGAGTTACATACATATCCATTTCACTAAATACAACCTAATACAAGCGTTAACTACTACACTATTGCAATGCCAGTTCTTTTGTAAGCCATCATAGTCCTCTAATTTAACCTGAGATGACACAGAAACACAAACACATAAAGGTGAGAATTATACAATTCTCAGGGCAACTCCCAGTTACACAATCATAATGTCATCGTCATCGCCCTAGCCACTTCAGTTTATTAAGAAAATGTGATCATGCGACAGATTAAATATTCATTTTAAAGTTCTAAAATCATCATTCCGAAGTGGGTAGCTTTAATTATTCAATCATATATCATACTACTCAACATCATATAAACCTTATACGCTAAATCACAACTTAACATATTGGCCTCAATATTTATACTAAAATTCTTGACTTAGCAAGTAAGATAAAAGACTACTTTAGGGTAATAGACTTATTTTTAGAACTTAACTCATTCCTATACATGATCATTGGATTTACTTTCTCCAATTCTCATAGAGACCTATTTCTAGTCAGGTTTACTTTTTCGACTTAATTCAAGGGTAGTCAGGTTTACTTTCTTCGACTAGTCAGGTTTATTTTTCCCCAACCAGATTTACTTTCTCCAAGCCCAAGAATTATAAATCTTATATTTTTCTTGGTAGTCAGGTTTACTTTCCCTGACTAGTCAAGTTTACTTTCCCCAATCGGATTTACTTTCTCTAGCCCAAAAAACATAATCTTATGCTTTTTCTTTCACATATGAGCAATTGTAATAAGCAATTATATCTATGTGTGCCTAACCTCATCAATAAGTTCACATGCTCAATTTTTCATATTCATATTCTTGTGCTCATGCCTTACTAGTACAAGATGCCATTATTTCATCAATTTCAAACATCAATTCATTTTCAGCACAATGGCAGATTTCACATATTCATAGCACAATTTATTTGCATACCAAACAATAAATTTAGAGGCTATAAAAATTCTCAAGGACACTTCCATGTGTCCATAAGGTCGCATAAAAATTTCAAAGGAAAAAGAGTTCTTTAACTATATTAAAAAATTTAGAAAGATTCAGAGGTCAGAACCCCCTATTTACAGCCAATAGCCATAGTTCCCAGTTATATTACCCTATCAAATGAACATATCACATCATACAAAAATTCAAAGTTGGACTTCAATATGTCCTGAATACCCTGTAAAAATTTCTGGTGATTATTCAATCATTTGGTTTAGTAATAAAATTAGCAAAGTTTATAGCTTCAGTTCTAATAATCCAGGCAGCACATAATTCACTTTGGTTCATGATTTTTTTTAAGGTAGTAGGATTTCGAAACAAGGCTCAAGAAAATTTATGAAACTATGCTAGGATGTTAGCTTCAACATATATTTTTTGTAGCTAATGAAAATATCCACAAATACACCAGAAAATTCGTGTTCAGTTCCTTCCATAGCAAAACCGAAATTCCAGCAACATGCTTCAAAATCTCTTTTGACAAAAATGATTTTTAACATCATCCAAACACTCCACCAAAATTCATACATCAATATCAACATAATATCAACCAATATAATGAAAAATTTTGGATTAAAACCCATCAGAAGTTCCAGAAAAATTTTGAAAGGAAAGGGCCAAAGAAAACCCTACTCTTGGAAACTAGTGGATCATTGGCTCTAAGGTGCTCCAAGATTGATTTCCTTCACTTCAAAGCTCCAAAATCAACCTCAAATCCTTCCTAAATCAGTGAGGAAGCAAGGTATCAAGGTGAGGATTGATGGAGATTTGAGATTTTAATCGGTTAGATTTGTAGGTATTGAGGTGTAGAACAAGTTTAGTGAAAAGATCTTGGTGTTTTAGTGATTTTGAGCTAGGGATTTGCAAGCTTTGAAGCTTGTCAATGGAGGTTTGAAGAAAGAAACATGGAGGCTATTTTTGAGAGGTCTTGGCCGAAATGATGGAGTGGTGGTGATAAGGTTTGGTGCTTTTACTTTATTTGTTATTAAATGTACTCAAAATGGGTATTTCTTCCTTTTTCAAAAAGAAATAATAAAATGGATGGCTAATATTTGGTTTGTTGGTCAAAGAATGAATCTTGACCATCCATTTGGCTTAAGATGAGTGGCTCACTTTAACTTGGGAGCAAGTAGCTTTTTCTGTGTTAAAACCACACACGAAATTTCATCGAACGGACAGATATTGACTTCGAAGTAAAAAATATATATATAATAAATGAAAGGTCAAGATTAATCCTTGCCATCCACTTGGCATAAAGTGGTTGGTAAAGGTTACTTGGTCACCAAGTAACTTGTACAGTGTTAAAAATCGCACATCAAAACTCTACCGAATGGGTAAAACACGTACCCATAGTCAAACATTACCTGAAAATTAATTCTAGGTATAACTTATCATTCCTTATCATTTCTAACCTTAACCATCTCTTTTCTCAATCTCGAGCATTTCTTGGTCCGGATCTAGGGTTTTAGTTCCAATGGGCCCATGGGGCCCGCAAGGTTACTATTCACTCTTGGCCCGAAATTTTTTTGTTTTAAAATGTCCATTGGGTCACCCTCATCATTGCTAAATTGTCAGATTTTTGAAATTATGACTAATAAAGTTTAAATTAATTTTAAATAATTTTCAGGGTGTTACATTGAGTGTAAGGTCACTCACTACCTCCCTAAGATACTACTTGGGCTTGTTGGGGTTGAACTATGACTATTGCTGCATAATTGTGTTTTAGTGCTAGATTTGCTATAGATAAGTTTTTTTCTCCCATTCTAATTCATGTATTGTGTAGAGAAGTATATATATATATTTGCTTTGAATCTTGAGAGCTCAAATTGATTAAAAATGTATGATACTCTCCAAGATTGAGTTCTAAAAATAAAAGGATTTATGATATTTCTGGATATGTCATAAGTTGTGCAATCTTGGAATTGATATCTTTTGATTATCGAAATAATATTGAGCACCTTGTTTGAAATATACTTTCAGAATTTATTTAATTTACTCATTGAGATAATTTTCTGTATTTATATTTAGAATATTGCATATTAAATTGTTAAGTGTTATTATTATTATTATTATTATTATTATTAAATAACATGCAATACTATTTTGAGAGCTTCTATTTAAGAAATAACGAGATACTCTATAAATTTTGATTTGAGAGAATGATATTAAAAATTTTGTTGTTTGTGTTTATTGTGTCATTAGGCATATTACAATTTTTTACACTCTCAGAAATATTAGATTTTGATTTTTTTTTCTTTTCCTCTATATGTACATAATATTGTGTATAAAATTTTTCTAATTATGTACAGTAATATTCTAGAGTTATCTCTCAAGAAATTCTGAGATATTTTATTTTGCGTTGAATCATGTTTTATATGTTAGAAAATAAATTTTATACCTTTTAATTATTTAAGTGTTTCAAAATTATTTATTTTGTTCTTCTAGATTTTATAATGTTAAAAGGTGTGGGACAATTTTAAATTTTGGAGTTCAATATTTTGTGAATATTTGAGAAATATCTAGCCATATTATATTTTATGTACTCCCAAGGTTGATTTATTTTGTCTATTTATTAGCAAAATTTTGTGCCTCTTTTGATATATATATATATATATATATATATATATATATATATATTAATGTTAATATTAATTTTCATTGAGTAGAGAGGCTTATGAACTCACTTGTTTTATACTATTGCTAGAAGAGGCCCACTTGATGGTTGAGCATGACAGGTGCATGGGTTTACTATGTCAGGTTAAATATATTTTGTGTATGGTTATGGTATTATTGGCACATTATTAAATTTATACTCTCAGACTTGATATAATTTAGCTATATATCATGTTAGATATTTTTCATGATTGTGATCTCACATTCATGAGAGCAATTATGATAAATGATATTTTGTTGATAATATCATATCATTTATTTTGAGAGATTCTTTCTAGAATTATAAAATATACCATTTAAGTATTATGTTGTGTTATGTGCCAAAATAAATTTTGAAAGATTTTAATTATTTCTTTTAGTGTCTTGGATTTATTTAATTTGAATTTCAAGATTTTGTGATGTTAAAGTTTGAGACATTATTGAATTCCAATATGGAAAATTTTATGGAAGAAAGTGAGACACTATCAGATTTGATGTATTTTGGCTATTAAAGTATTGTTTATGTCTCTTTCATACATTTTGGAACATTGCAGTTATGTGGTTTGTGCAATATTGTTCTAAGTGTTGTTCTGAGAGTTTTTATTTAAAATATTTTGACAATTTTGTTGAATATTTTATAGTTTGCATACTCTCAAAGTTAATATATTCTGTTTATTATGTTTAATATTGTGCATATTAATTATAAAATAATTGTTGTTGGATTTTGCATAATATTATTCTAGAGTCTGCTTACGACATTTTGAAACTATTGTTTGACATCTTTTATAATTGTGATGTCATCTTCATGGCATTGATTGTGATAAAGTGCTATTTGTGAAAATTGTGTATTGTGTTAATTTGAAAATTATGAATTATCTTATGTAATATTTTATATCATGTTCCATATGGGAAAAATATAATTGTGTGTTGTAGTTTTATAGGAAACTAAAATTGTTTAATTTGGTTTAATATTATTTTGAATTTTCCCTTGTATAAGGTTTTGGAACATGATTATACTCTTTTATCCCATATTGCAGTTGCTAGTGCTGATGGCATCACAACTGCATTACACCATAATTGTAATGTGAAATTAAATCATGACAAAACTGGAGGGAAGACTGTTGCCAAGGGACACATCAAGTAAAATGTCTCATGTTTTGTTTATGCCAGCCTTTTAGTACATCAATTTTTGTCCTTTTTTTATTTTTCAAAGAAAAGATTCTTACAGATGACAGATTTGAAAGAGAAAAGAAAAGATTCCCCAATCCTCATCAATCATTAATAAATCAAGACAAATAGTATATGGAGATCTAAAATTTAACTTGAACACATTCACTCATTTAGAAACTCTACCTCTTTGTTTGCTCTTCATCTTCTCCACAGTTGTACTATCAAAGAAGAGGTTAGAGATGGACATGTTGTTGGCAATAACTAGAAAGAGAAGCCTTGCAAAGTAGGTGGTAGTGGCCGAGGGAGAGGAAGAGAAACATGAAGGGTTCCATGCCAACCCTAAAACCCTATTGCTATGACCTCTGAGAAGATGAGTCTCCTTCTGCTTTGCATTCTCCATCTCATCCAGGTTGAGACTTTGCAATTGAAATCACTGAAAGCCAACCTAGGAGGAGTAAGCTCTGTGTTCTTTGCCTTTGTCATTTTTGATTTTTTTTTTGTCAATAAGTGTAGATTTATGTTCTTTGTGGCTTGAGGGAGGAAGATTGTGGTTCCTTCATTTTGAAAATAAAAAATGGAAAGATTGAGAGGAAGAAGAGGTGTGAGTGGCCGTGCCTGTGTCCACCGTCTACGAGATGAAGAAAACCATGGAAGAAGAATGAACTTTTCATTTTAATATATTTATATATAATATAATATATATAGAAGATTGTGAAAGAACTTGAAGAAGAGCATGCGATGGCCTTTTTTTTTTAAATTTTTTTCTATATATAATATATATACAAGAGTGTAGAACTTGAAGAAGAGCACGCTGCATGCCGTGACCCATTTTTTAAAATTATATATATATATACAAATTATGTCCAACGATTTTTTTTTAAAATAAAATTTTTTTGGGAGGGGTAGGTAAGAGGGAGTGCTTGCATTTTATATTAAAATAAAAATAAAATATATTGAATAAAAAGTGTTTTGACGGTATTTTTATTTATATAAAATAAGTACAGAAGGAAAAAAAATAAGGATGTGAATTTTATTTTATTTTAATATTTATATACAATATATCTTTTAGTTAAATATTGTGTTAAATTAATGAGCTTATCGTATTTAAATTTTTCCTTAAATGAAGTTATTAATTACTATATACTTTTGTGAGCAGGTATTGTAAAACTTTTACAATGCCACCAAGAGAAGAGTTTCCAATAGGGAGGTTAGAGGGTGCTCCAAGTGATGATAGTGGATAGCATTTTGGAGAACCTTTGAATGGAAGAATCGAAACAATATTAGATATAAACTCTGGACTAGAGTAATAACGGGTGGCATTACTAGATTGAAGCAACATATAGCACATTACAAAGGGCAAGTGTCTGGTTTTACTAACATTTTCATTTAATTATTTTATGTGTGAATAAAAATATTGATTCTTTTAAAATATCAAGATTCTAATTATGATTTATTATTATGTTTTGTTTTGTAGTGAAGTGATATCTCTAAAATTGTGGTGCAATTTGTTCATTGCATGAGCCAATTAGTGACTTGATCACAATTGCAAGATGTTGAGTTCCTTTCAGAAATTCTAATTTTATTGTATCATTTTAAAAACATGAGAAGTTTGTATTTAATATGTTAGAGACACAATATTTTGTCAAATATGTTGTAGACTTGTTTACTTTGGTGCTGTAGTTGTTATACTTATCTTATTTTTACATTTTGTGCAAAAAAAAAAAATGCTGCAATGGTTGCAACCACAATTTAGAACAGTAATGGTCCAAGTGAGAGAATATTTAATTTTTTGTGAATTGTGTAGACTTGCATAAATTAGTATTGGATTTAATTTGAAAATCCAAAATTATTATGTGCAAAAATATTATAGTACATTGTGATTTTATGAAAATATTGAGCTTTTGGAGTTTCTATTGCTTGCGCAAAATTTATTATAGTTATAATATTATTTGAAAAATTCCACTTGACATAAAGCGAAAGTTGTTTTGAGGTGACGTTGTGCACCATTATGAAATAAGCAAATGAAAATATTTATCAATTTAAAAATATCTTTATGTTTCGTTTTACACCAATGTTGTTTTATTTTGAAGGGAGTTTAGCTCACAATTTTATACTTGTTATTTATTAGGTACTCTTCTGGATATTGTGAGTATTTTTTTTGGATATATTCAAATTTTTGTTTTACTCCATTTTGGCTGTATTGTTTTGCCTATGATAGCTAATTTAAGATTATTGCCTTTGATTAATATTACAACTATTATGGCATTAAAAGTTATATTGATAATGACCTTTCCCTTTGATTTTTCTTTATTGATATAATTCTTAATGAGTTGATAATCACAGTTTTGGAGTTTCAGGATCTTGGTACTAGCTCTAAGGGTATGATTTTGTTGTGTGTGAGTATTAGCTCCTGAATAATATTATGAGTAATTATTTATTTTTTCAGCAATTTTATAGCAATACAATATTTTACAAATCTTTGACAAATATTGTTGGATTATATTGATAGTGGACAAACCCTTCTGTGACATTATCTGATATAATTTTTATGTTGGATTGAAAATATTATTGGGTTATGTAGATAATGGACATACCTTTCCTTGTGACATTATTTGAGATAATCATTAGATGACAGAGAAAATAATTTGAATTAAATTGTTTAAGAATTTTATATTATTGTTATTGTTTTCCTCTATCATGTTGGAGAGTCTTGTATATTGTGATACGGGATCCTGCGGATTGCAATGATATAGGGACTCTAGTTCAATTAATTGCCTAATTAATTGAATGTGAGAAAACCAAATCGATTTTATGCTCATTATAATATTCTGTTGTATAGTTTTCTTTTTTCCTTATTATTCTGTCATCGTTGTATTATTTAAGACCTTATAAAGGATATTCTTGAGTCTTTTGGATTATCTCATGATGTTGCTCCCATTAATGTTAAAATTTTGTTATAATGGGAGGTGGAGACTTTATGTTTTGTTATGTCCTTATTGTTAGTTTCTAGGTCTAAAATACTTTCGCTGACAACTTACTTTTGTGCTCAAATGAGCATTTGATTATTAGTTTACGATGATAGAGAGGAGATATTTGTTGTACAATGTTAATTGGGCATTGATGATCTCCTCAAATTGTTTGGGTAGAGTATGTTAAACAATTTGTGAGATTTGTTATAAACAGAAACGACTTTACACTCTTGTGTCGCTCTATTTGTTGTTGGAGAGAATAATGATAAGTTCAAACTTACATTGAGTACTCTACTATAAAATTATCATTGATCCCACTACTATTTATTGTATCATTAGAGTATTTTGAAATTTTGTGACCTCTAATGGAAATGTTTATGATGTTTTGATGTATTGGATTAGTAGGAGAAGTGAGTACTATTATTATCATTATGTTGTTGTCTTGAGATTAATTTGGCAAGTTGTGATAAACTATTCTCGAGTTATTGTAGAACATATTGTTGTTGATCCCCTAACCAAAGGCTAGCCATTCAAGTTTATTGTCGGTTACATAACCCGTATCGGTATATTGAGGCCTCTTTGGTGTTTTGGGTTGTGAGAGCTAGTTTTGTATATTTATTTTGATCTCATATGTTACTGCCATTTAATCCTACACAACAGAATTATCAATATAATTGGTATAATGACAAATTATTGAAATATTTTGGACACATTTTCAATTCGTTGTCATCTTGAGATATTTTGTTAAATCTCATAGAGCATCTTGGTTGGACACTTATGTTGTCATATTTTGTTGTTGTTGCTACTATTGATGATGTTACTGTTGTTGTTGTGTTGTTATTATTGTTATTGTTGGTGTTATGCACACTCTTATATTAATATAGCACATTATGAGATATTTTGGACCTAGTCTAATTTTGTTATTATGCGGAGATTTGTTAGATCTCATTTAGCATCTTGGGCTGATGTTAGGAAATTTGATTGAGAATTGCACTTGGATCAAATATTGTTATGCAAATTTTGTTGTACATCCCATTTACTTATGTACCACATTTTGTTGGGTCACTTGGAAATGAGCATTTTGCATGTATGATGTCAGTACTCCTTTGAGTATGATTTTCTGCATTGTTGAGATGCTTGTTATCACATTCTGGACCATTTGGTTGGAAGTGCTTGTTTGATTTTAACATTTTGTTACTCCCACATATTGTAAATTAATTTGGGTATTGTTTTCATAACAATTTGATTTATGTTGTCCAAGTGAGAGATTGTTAGAATAATTTTGTGGACTAACATAAATCAATATTGAATTTAATTTTGGACCCAAATTAATTGGAAGTCAAACAATTAGAGTTTATTGTTTAAGCCCAATAATTTGTAATCATTATTGCTATTGGACTAATTATTGTTAAGCACTATTTATTGTGGATATATTTATGGGTCCTATGTGTGGGCTTTGCTATGATGTGTGACTTAGCCTAACACCTTACTTAACACAAGGAGAGGCCCTCCTCCTAGCCAATATATAGGGTGCTTGGTTACCCCATTGAAACCATGACACATGAACGTATTATGGAATAGGTGGAGTAAATCTTCTAAAATTATCTATTGGGTTTCTCTAATCTCTTGCGTTTGTGTTTTGTATGTCAGGTTAGGAGATATTTATGAATCTGTTATCTTCATCCTCAACCATTGCAGGTAACTCTAACCTAATCTTTAATTGTTATATTGCACATGTCATATTTAGGATTAAATTGGTCTTTGAGACATAGGGATTTCATCTGTTATTTATATCATATGATATATTAGAAATTTCTTCAATATATGCATAGCTTGCACTGCCCATCTATAGAACATATCAAGCATTAAGCTTGAAGTACAACAAAAAACATATTAGTTGTTTCATAAAGTAGATTTTTGATGCATAGAAGGAGTAACAGGACAACCAAAGCGATATATCAGTAAATATTAAAATATACAAACAACAAATAAAATAAAGGAGATCAGGGATAAGAAAAAGTGACACAAGTATTTTTATACTGGTTCGGCAAACCTCCTACATTCAGGATCTCAACACACGTTGAGGTTCCACTAATTATCTTTCTTAAACTAGAGAAAGAAACTGGATAGTCTTTACATTAGCCTTCCTAAGCTCTCTCGTGTGACAGTAGACAACGCATACTTTCACAACCTGAGTAGTTATTCACCAGCCTTTCCAAGTTGGACCTTGAGTAGTCTTGTACTAGCCTTTCCAAGCTAACCTCTACTGTCATGTTGAAAGTAGTTATTCACCAGCCTCTCCAACTGAACCAAGTAGTCTTTCCATAGCTTCTTCAAGCTAAACCCATGACCAGGAGACAACCTCTACTATCATGTTGAAAGTAGTTATTCATCAGCTCTTCAAGCTAAACGATAGTCTTTCTCTAGCTTCTCCAAGCTAACCGAGAGCAGCAAGAACACCTTACTTCGTGTTGCAAGTAGTTTTATATTAGTCTCTCCAAGCTATCTCACACTGATCATTACTAGATCAAGGATACAAAGGTTTTTTTTTAGGTTGCCACTCAAACTAACCTACACTCAAGTTTCCTTAAAATATACATGAATGACCTGGGATAACTTGAATGACTTCTTTCCCATAACTCTTCCTAGAAAGATCATATAACTATTTAAGAACATGGAAAGAAAATTTTTTATAAGAAAGGAGACTAATTACATGATGATATGATGAACCTTACTGGATATGAGAGAGATTTGCACAGAGTTTCCTTTCTTGTGTAGGATCAGTCTATGTAACGTTGAAGAACATAATCTCTATATATAGACGGTCTTCCATTGTGACCATTGCCCTTGATCAGATCTCCAAGTGACATGTGTTAATCTTCCATTTGTGTCTTGGAAAAGAAATATAGAAGAGTAGCCTGTCTATTTGCTATAACTTTTGCAAAAGCCGTTGTATGATTGAGGTTTCTGATGTTGCTTCAGAAACTACTCTTACTTTCTGAATGTGGTTTCTAATTCTTTTTTCTACAAGCTAAGGTTGTTGACCAAGTTGGCAGAATAGATGACTCGTCAGTTTGAAACTGGTTTTGACTTTAAATTTAAATTTCAAAAATTCAAATTTCCCTCCTTTTCCAATAACGTTCAATGCTTCACAGTGAAGTGAGCTTTCTGAAGTACGAAATCAGTCCCTTGATGAATCTTTGGTTTTCAGATCTTCAAGAGCTTTATGATACTGAAAGATTTTCCATCATGATGATTGAAGCTAGTAGAACACATTAGCTTCAATGTTTGATGGAAATCTTCAATTTAGGTGTACTTTCTAAAGTCATGTGCTATTTTCTGAAGTCCAAAGTCTTAGTTTCTTGTACTTGTCTTGATATCTTTTATCCGTAAGGCATGTATGCGTACTTTGCACAATATAGTATTCACTTCTATTAAGTTCAATCTCTTTATATGAGATAAATCATGTTTACACATGCAAAGTGAAATTATTCTCACTTTAAGTCCACATTATGCAATCTGAAAATAACCTGTATGCTATGACAACGAACTTAAGGAAGACGTTAGTCATTCTTTAAAATATTTTCTTTAACTTGGTTTTGTTATCACTCAAAACATATTGCTTGAAGCTTTTTGAAGGGTTCTGGAGCTAACAATCTCCCCTTTTTTGATGATGACAAACCAACTTGAAGAAAATCTTTTGAAGAGATATTGAAAGAAATAGAATTGCAAATGTCATGATAATAGCTATTCTTTCAGAACATCATAGGCTGTATCATTTAGGAAGTTCTTTTCTTAAGGCAAGATATAGATAGGTTCTCAAATGTTTTAAAGCCTTAAGTGACTTAAATCAGAACTAATTTTGTTGTTTATGAAAAACCTGAATTTACTCAGAGTACTTTCTAATATACATCAGAGCGGTAATGAACAGATATTTTCTTTTAAGCTCTTTTAACACATCCAGCTTGATTTTCAGTTAAAAACACTCTCTGAAGCAAGCGTGCTTGAAAAGAAGATAAGTAATACTTGTTATATTATTATCTTGATTAAACCTTATTTAGACAAGCTTTATCCAAATGAAATTTTTGAAAACCAATTTTTATAAAAAGAAACTTGAAACAAATGCTCATGTTCTTTTTGTGAAAAACAACTCATTGATACATACATAACATATTATATGCCATATAAGCCCAACAGACTTAGAGAGTTTTGAAGCTCACAAACTGATCTTAGTTGTATCAAAAACATGTAGGAGCAAGCTTCTGAGGTCTTTGTCAAAAACTATTCACAACTAAATCTTGATCAAGTTATACAAAGCTTTTACGATCTTCTCATATGTGTAATAAAGAGAATGTGTTTTATAAAAGTAATGACATACATATCGAAGCACATAAGAAAAACACAAGTATCAGAGCAACAGAAGAACGATTTTGTGCTCATAAAGGATACTTCTTAGCGCTAATAAGAAAAACACATGTGAGCTACAAATCCTAGCATGCTAAAGAATATGCAAAACATACCACACACATAAGATATAAGAAGCAAACATCTATCAACAAGATATATGATTAGCTAAGCATAAGCAGGCATCGATATGCATTAAGGACATCAAAAACGGTTATGTATTAGAGCCAAAAGGATAGCATGAGCATGAAGTATGAAACAAATTTTATAAATGAAGATAAAATCTCAAAACATGCTAAAGAAAAACTAAATGACAAAAGAAAATGCATGCTAAAAGAAATTCTCTAAGCTCTCCCTTAGCATATGCTCCCCTGAATTTCATAGCACTTGATTTTCTTCATCTCTTTTCTTCTCTCTTTTTAACATCATAAAAAAGGAGGTGTGCTTAAAATCAGAGACACCAACTTCATCTTTGTCGTCTCAGCTCTTGTAGAATCTCTTGGTTGGTCTAAAGAATCTAAAGCTACAGTTCTTCATTTTGTCTAAGCTGGGCACTGTGCTCTATGATCATTGCCAAGCTGATCCTGTCTAGAGGCAATTTCTCTCAGATGGTGCAAGATGATCTGATTGATCTGAGAGCTTGCTGGAGGCTTGGTTGAAGATGGATGAGGCAGATAAATGGTTCCTGATGATGGAGTAGCTTTAGGAGAAGGATCAGGGATGTCTAGGGGTATGGTTTCCCTAGGCTTAGGTGATTCAGCTTGATCATTGTAACACTTGAAAATTATTTAAAAAATTAATTTGAGCTTTGTTTTTTGTAATTTCAAAAATCTGACCATTTAGCAATGATGAGGGTGGCCCAACGACCTTCAAAAAAAAATATTTCGGGCCGGGGTGAATAATAATCTTACAGGCCCACGTCGACAGTCAAACCCTATTTGGACTAGAAATACCCAGGAGAGAAAAGAGAGGGTTAAGGTTAGAAATAGTTAGGAATAAGGATTTTATACTTGAAATTAATTTTTGGGCGATGTTTGATTACTCGGGTATGGCATTTTACCCGTTTGGTAAGATTTTTGTGTGATTTGTAACATGAAAGATAGTTTAATCTCCACAAAAGGGTAATGTATATCCATTTTGACTTAGTGAATGGCTAAGATTTAATCTTGTTTTATAAGATTAAATCCTAGCCATCCATTTGTTTTCTTTCCTTGAAAAAATTAAACATTACTATTACATAAATGCTATTTTATTCTAAGATAAATAAACACCACCAAACTTCTCCATCAAGCTTGTCATCCTCGGCCATTTTTCAGCACACACAACTAGTCTCCATTTTTCATTTTTCACAAGCTCAAAACTTGTTTCAAACCTCCATTTTCCTAGCCTAGACTTGATGAAACCACAAACTCCCTTCACCAAACTTATTCTACTCATCATAACCTACAAATCTAACCGATTATAATTTGAATCCATCACTTTTTCCAACTTTGAGGGCACACAATCTGAGGTTAAAGGAAGGGTTTGTGTTGTTGGGGAAGCTTTGAAGTGAAGCAAAAACATTCTAGAGCATCCTTTGGAGTTAAGAGCCACAAATCTCTAAAGAGTAGGGTTTTCTTTGCCTTTTCTTTTCAAATTTGTTTTGGTGACTTCTGATTGAGTTAGGTCTGAAATTTTTCATTGTATTGGTTGATAATACATGGATATTTATGGATGAATTTTTGTGGTATGTTTGGATGAGGTTAAAAATCATTTTTGTAAAAAGAGATTTTGAGTCATGCTGGATTTTCATTTTCCTCCAGACAATTTTTTCACGAATTTTTTGGTATAGTTGTGGGTTTCTTTATTAGCTATAAAAATTATATTTTAAAGCTAACATCCTAAGAAAACTTTGAGAATTTTCATGGAGCATGATAAAGATTTGAACTGCCTAAAAAAAATCATGAACCAAAACTATATAGGTGCTGCCTGAAATTCTAGTCTTGAAGCCTGAATTTTCCTAATTTTTTTAAACATAGGAAATGACTGATTTTTCCTTTAAAATTTTTACAGGGTGTTGATAACATCCTAAAGTGTAACTGTGATTTTTATTTTGAGTTAATTCCATCATTTTCTAGGGCTAAAAATTATTCATTTCGGGTTCTAGCTAAGGTTAAGGGTTCCTGAGCACCGAAATTGTCTAATTTTTTTACGTAGTTAGAGAACTCTTGTTGCTCTGAAATTGTTATGCAACCTTTTGGACACATTGAAGTGTCTTATTTAATTTTTATAGCCTCTGAATTGATTGTTTGATGGGCAACTTAATTTGTGATATAAAGGTGTGAAATTTGCCATTATGCTGGAAATGCAACAATGCTTTGAATTGATGAAACAATGGCATTTTGGTTCTAGTATGACATGAATACTGGATGTTACATATTTGGCCATGTGACTTGTGACATATAAATGTAGGCTAGAGGAAGTGAAGAGTGGTTTATGAGGCATGATTGAAATTTCATTGTGAATGAAATGCCTACATGTGCTTTATGCATGCATTTGGAAAAGGAAAAGAGAATGTATAAACTTAAATTGTGCATGTTCTGACATATGGACAAAATAAAAACAAGACTTAGGTTGAATGAGGGAAAGAAATAGAAAAGAGAAACTTCCCTAAACATTTTAGTCGGTAGACGTATTGGCTAGGAATAGATCTGTGTGTGATTCGAAAATGGAAAAAAATGAAGTTTGGTGATCACGTATAGGAATGAGCTCAGTCCTGATAAGTAGTCTATTTCCCTTATATGGTGTGATCCATTATAAATACCATTTCGTATAAACTATCTACTAGAGTTGTTTACAGCAAATACCTGTTGGGTATAAACTAAGTCTTTCCTATGTCAATGAAAAGAGAAAAATGCACTGATTTTATTTCTATCGCCATAAGTGAAAACAGGTTCCTTTGGAATACTTTCATTGCATTTGACATATGCATAATCATATCATATGTAATCTCTTGATTAGAGTTATTTATTATGTGTTTGGGCTTCATGAGATATGTGCATTAAGTGAGTGAATGCTAAAAGAAATCCATTTCGGGAAGATGGTTTTTAAACTTTAAAATGAACCTTTGATAGATGTGGCATGCTCACATTTTCTTGATAAACTGAAATGGCTGGGGTGACAATGAAGGCATTATTATTGCGTAACGGGAGTTGCCCTCCTGAGAATTGTATAATTCTGACCCCTATGTGTTTGTGTTTCGTGTCGCTCCAGGTTAAGCCAGGAAGACTTTGACGCGCTATGCATAAGGACTCGGGATTGCAATAATATAGTAGTTAATGCTTTTCTTATGTTGTATTCAGTGTAATGGATATGTATGTAACTATATTAGAGAACATAGGTGTATTCAAGCTCAGAGAAGAGCTTATTTTTTTACTTAACTATGTACTCAATAAATATTGTGTTTCTTTGTTATGTATATTTCAATAGAATTATACTTAGTTATTACACACTTTAATCGAGTTGCTATAGATATTTAAGAAAGGTCCACTAAGTTATAAGTAACTACACCTCGAGTATGATGTCATAACTTAAGGATGATGTTGTACTTGGGAGGATGTTACAATCATCAGGATGTGCATCATAGTAGGAGGTGGAGAGGATGGCATGCCAACATTAGAGGTAGTAAGGGCAGAAGTAGGTTCAAGAATAGAAACAATAATAGTTTCAAGTATCTAAGCAGAGGTAGAAGCACTTCTTCACCAAGAAGGGCTCCAGCATCTGATGCTCTATCCTCTTCCTCTTCTATTTGAGTGATGCGGATGGAAGGAGTAGGTTAAGGCACCATTAGGATGATAGTAGTAACTGGTTCATGAGCTTCTTCTGTTGGTTCCTCAATGATGGGTTCCAGGGATGGTTCTTCAGAGATTGGCTCCATTCGAGACCCTCAGTTGTGGAGCCGGGTCTAACCTAGCACTTAGCCTACCCTTCTCCTTGCTAAGCAAGATTTCTTCTTCTTCAGATGATGATTCTTCTGCCTGAACTTTTTCTTTTGCATCTTCTTCTTCAGATGAGGATTCAGATTCACAAACAATGACTCGGTAACTAGCCTCTTCATATTTTGCAACTTCTTTATTCAAGATGGAGATTCTAGACTCATACACAGGCATCTGTTGCATTTGAGCCAGACATCTTTTCTCCTGATGGCCTTTGTAGGTTTGACCGACACCTGAATTTCTTGAGAAGCAGACTCTTGTTTTCTTTTTGTGTTTCTTTTTTCAAGATGATGAGGTAAAGTGGATTCCTCGTCTTCCTCATCGAGTTCTTAGACTCGCTTTCAATTAGAACTAGCTTCCTTTTCGTTTGGTTTTTTCTTGTCGAGACTCAACCTGTTGGTAGGCTTTCCTAGCTTGATCACCTCTTGTTTGGGGACTCTACCTTGTTGGTTTAGAACTAGGGATGATGGACCTTTTTCTTGAAGATCTCAAGGAGGAAGGTGAGAAAATGATTCTTTCCAAGAGCTCATATCTCTTAGTAAGAAGAGGAAAGCACATATGTTGAAGAAGTTTAGTCAACAATATTCCATACGGTACACTGGCAGTTCTCCATTTTTCTTTTGAGGTTGCACTTATCATATAATCTAGAATGAGTATTGGAGGTTCACTCTCCTCTTTGCCATCAGACAATAGAGAAGCATGTAGTCCATGCCAACAAGTACATATGTACTTCCTATAGGGTAAGATAGAGAGTTGAACCACCATATATACCTTCTTTGCCCTAGCACTTAACATGGCAGTAGTGATTTCATTTGGCTTATGAAGGATGGAATCTGTTAGATACCTGGACACATCTCCTTCATTCATACTAAGAAAGTGAGCCCAAGTCTAGTGATGAACTGTAGATGACACCGTCATTTGGTGCTTAGGTGACCTTAGAGAGTCTTGAAGGATGATCTTGACAGGCACAATCTTTGATCATAGATTTGATAGACGAAGATGAGAGTCTCTCCATATGAAAGTAGAAGGTGGTGATTAATTGTGGGAAGACTAGTTCATTAATCTCTAGAAATTCCTCCCATTTCTAAAGGTAAAGACTTTGTCAAGAATTGATATTTTTTCATGAAGATCTTTCCTTAGAGACTTTCAGGAGCCATCATCCTTGATGTGAAAAATCTTTCATAATGATCCTGCATGCCAGGATCATCATACATGTGAAAATAAGCTTTCTCAGTGGTAGATTGATCCATATTCTTCCCTTTAGCCATTGATAAAATAGAGGATAAGTGAACGAGAGGAAGTAAAGGAAAGAGGAGGTAAAGGAAAGAGGCAAAAGATTAAATCTTGAAAGGATTTGTGAGAAGATTTTAGGTTGCAGTTTGCAAGGATGAAGGTTTGAGAGAAGGGGCTTACAGTTACAAAGAGATATGTGAAGATGAAACGGTTTATGGGATATGTTTGAGGTTGAGGATGAAGGTAAAAAGGTGATGTGTGAGGAGTAGGGGTTATTTAAGTGATGTGACATGATTGTGTGAAGGTGAGGCGTCATGGGAGAGAGAAAACCTAAAAGAGTGGAAATTATCCCACCTTTTTCATCCATTTTAGAAAGAAAGGTTTCTGGCACTAGAGATTACTTTCTAAAGGGCTTACTTTTTGAGCTTCATGATTCACTTTATGACTCAATGGAGACACATCGTATACTCAACATAAGCTCATCTTCATATGCTAAAGCTTATGACCCCATATAATCTTCATTTTCTGACCCTTATTTCCTTTTTCTAAACTTGTAAAGGAGAATTCTGATCTTCAAAGGGATACATGGTCTTGCAAACTAATATCTTGATATACCAGCCAAATGCTGATCTTGCAAACTGATATCTTCTTAATTGGTGAAGACTGATGACCTTGCTAGGTCCTCAGTTAAGAATTATGAAGAGGATGCCCAGAGATGTTCATGTATGAATGCATATGCAGATTTTTATAAAAACTTTAAGTTTTAAAAGCTTTTTCAAACATAAGAGAGATTTCAGTTAATGGTTTTGTGAATGTATCTGACACTTGGTCTTCAGCATTCACAAGCATTATCTCAACATCCCTTTTTAAACAAGATCTTTGAATAAAAACCTTTCCAAGATAGATAGCACAAGTATTATCATAGAAGATAGGGATTTGAAATACCTCAAGAGATAGTCTTCCAACTGGTTCCTTATCAGCATATGGGTGCAACAAATTGCAATAGCTAAATACTCGTCTTTCTCTGTCTTCTTGTCGTGAACCAATTTCTCAGTAAGAAGGTGCTTAGTCTTTCATACTAAGCTCAAGGAGCTTATTTTAGACCTTAGACTACCTTCATTAGCTTGAAGACATGGTTGGGAAGGTCTTCATTCTCAAAACTAGAAAGTTGCTTTACATAAAATTCCTCAAAGAGGAATCAGTTAAAGGTGCAGACTTAATATCCATTTGGTAGAGAGTGAATTCCTTGAAGGCAACAAGAGCAAGTAGCATTCTAAGGGTTTCAAACCTATCTCCTGGTGCAAAGGTTTTATCATAATCAATCCCTCTGTTGATTATAACCTTGTGCGATCAAACTTGCTTTGTTCTTCATGACTTTGCCAACATCATTGAATATGTTCTTGGAAAACTCTTTTCAAGCAGACTTTTGCCTTTTTCGAACTTGGTCAGCTTCTTTTGCAAAGCATCCACCCAACTTTGATTTTCTCAAAGCTTCTTTAATACGTTCAGGCTCAAAGGTGGAGATGAAAGTATAGATTGACATATCTCTAAGGGATGACCTGGTCCTCATACCCTTGGAAAAGTCTCCACAAACTTTGTCTTGAGAGGCTGTCTTTAAGTCAAAAATTCCCTTGAAGGCTCTCTATCATTAAGATTCCTCAACTTTCCTTTTATCTTTAGATTGCTTATCTTTGTGTCTAGAAAAATTACTTTCTAATAGTTTTGGAGTTTTGAGCATGCTATCTATAGAGTTGATGTTTTGGAGCTCATTTTTTGAAGATTTTGCTTTCATCAACTTGCTTTCTGAACTTCCGTGAGACTTATTTTCTCAAGATTTTGCTTTAGTTCTTTTGAAAACATTAGCAAAGACTTCTTTAAGCTCATTCATCATCAGCTTGAGTTGTTTAAGGATCTTAGGCGTAGAGCTTTTGATCCACTTTTTGATTTAAGGATAAGTACTGATGTAGACACGATCTGTTTGTTCCTTGGCATTCCAACCCGTGGACCTTTTTAGTCATACTTTCAATATGAATAGTTTTTTATTTTAGTATCGAAGCTTTCTTGGGTCCTTTACGGTTAGTTTGCAATGGAGAGGTTCCCATCCTTTCTAAAGGATTCTTTTCTCAAGAATCATTTATCAAGTGGGTATTCCTTCCTGGCAGAGAAAGCAATCACATTATAGAGATATTGAATGAGGTTACATTGCTTTTTCTCTTAGATATCCTTTTCATATCTTAACCCTGTTTCCTGAAAATATGGTTTCTGACCTTTAGCATAAAAACAAGGTTTTTGTACCATTTATCATATGAGCTAGGTCAGATATTATATGTTGTGAAACCATCTCAAATTAGAAATAACTTTCTGACATCTTTCTCATTTTTTGGAGACTTCAGTTTCTATGGCAACCTTCTAAGTTCTCTTTACCGGTTGAGATATTTAAAGGAATGAGCTTGAGAATCTTCTAGCAACTTATCATATAATGCAAAAAATAAAATATTGAGTTCAAATACTTTTACTTAACATTTTACTATTGAGGTGTACTCATGCCATGAAGTATAAAATTGTGACATCTTCTAGCTCATCATGACATTCTAACCTTTTCTTTATATCTTTAGAGATGCTCCAGGTAGCTAGCTAGCTCTTCTTCTTGAAAGAGAAAACTTTCAGAGATCAGGAGCTTTGGATAAGAAAGTTCATAAAGATTTTTCTTATCTAGATAGTAGGTTTCTCTTTCAATATATTATTTACCTTTTTTGTCTTTCTTGAGATTGATGTCTTTTCCTTTCTTGGCTTAGCCTTTTGGAGCTTTTGATAGTTGGATCATGAACATAAAGATCTTTTCTCTATGCTTTCAATCTAAGATATTTCATCAGATACATCCTCTTTAATCGAGGTTTTGCCAACTTCCATTGCATATAACTTTACTTTGCTTCTGATGGGTTCACTTTAGGAATCCATCATGAAACTCAGAGAGCTTGATATCATGGATATTAAGAGATCCATGAAGAGTATTCATTTCGAGAGAATAATTTTCGTCAAGATCTTCAATTAGCATGTGCAAATTTTTCATATATTCTTTGCTTGGCCAAACCCAAAGTCTCATTAAAAAAGTGGTCAGCTGGTAGAGTAATTATCTATAGATTCAGTTATTCTTTCCCTCAGATCTTTATCCTCTAGAGTTGTCAGACTGCTTAACCCCTCAGAAACCTGTTTTTGATATCACTTGTAGGTATAAAAGTGCATGAGAAGGAGGGTTAAATAGTACTTTACTCCTTTCGCATCTGAAACATTTAAAGAAATACTATCAAGCAGTAAGCTTGAAGTGCAGAAAAACATATTAGCGTTTCAGAAAGTTGATGCATAGAAAGAGCAGAACGACCAAAACGATATATTAATAAATATTAAAATATCCAGCATAACAAAGAAAGTAAAGAAGATCAGGCATAAACAAAAATGACACAAGTATTTTTATACCTGGCTAAGCCAAACCTGCCTACATCCAGTACTCAACACAAGTTGAGGTTCACTAATCATTTTTCTCAAACTAGAGAAAGAAATTGGATAGTCTTTACATTAGCCTTCCTAAACTCTTTCGTGTAAATAATAGACAACTCCTACTTTCACAACCTAAGTATTTATTCACTAGCCTCTCCAACTGAACTTTGAGTAGTCTTGTGCGAGCCTCTCCAAGCTAACCCGTGACAAGTAAACAACCCCTATTGTCACGTTGAAAGTAGTGATTCACCAACCTCTCCAAGCTGAACCGAGTAGTCTCTGCCCTAGCTTTTCCAAGCTCAACCCGTGACCAGTAGATAACCTCTCCTGTCACATTGAAAGTAGTTATTCACCAGCATCTCCAAGCTAAACTAAGAGCAGCAAGAACACCTTATTGTCACGTTGCAAGTAGTTTTACATTAGCCTCTCCAAGCTATCTCATCCTGATCACTACTAGATCAAGGATACAAAAGTTTGTGTTTGGGTTGCAAGTCAAACTAACCTACACTCAAGTTTCCTTGAAATATACATGAATGACCTAGGATAACTTGAATGACTTCTTTCCCATAACTCTTCCTAGGAAGATCATATAACTATTCAAGAACGTAGAAAAAAGATTTTTTACAAGAAAGTAGACTGATTACATGATGATATAATAAGCCTTCCTGGACATGAAGAGAGATTTGCACAAAGTTTCGTCTCTTGTGTAGCATCAATCTATGTAATGTTGAAGCACAACATCTCTATATATAGACAGTCTTCCATTATGATTATTGCCCTTGATCAGATCTCCAAGTGACGCTTGTTGATCATCCATTTGTGTCTTGGAAAAGCAATCTAGAATAGTAGCCTGTCTATTTGTCAAAACTTTTGTAGAAGCCATTGTATGATTGAGGTTTCTGATGTTGCTTCAAAAATTACTTTTACTTTCTGAATGTAGTTTCTGAACTCTTTTCTCCTAGAAGGTAAGGTTGTTAGCCAAGTTGGCAGAAGAGATGACTCGTCAATTGAAACTGGTTTTGACTTTAAATTTGAATTTCAAAAATTCAAATTTCCTTTTTTCCTGTAACGTTCACACTCTCCAGTGAAGTGAGCTTTCTTGAAGTGTGAAATCAGTCCGTTGATGAATCTTCAGTCTTCAGATCTTCAATTCGAGCTTTATGATCCTGAAAGATTTGTGATCATTATGATTGAAGCTAGTAGAACACATTAGCTTTAGTGTTGGATGGAAATCTTTATTTCAGGTGTACTTTTTGAAGTCCTGTGCTATTTTCTGAAGTCCCAAAGTCTTGGTTTATTGTTCTTGTCTTGATATCCTTTCATTCGGAAGGCATGTATACGTACTTTGCATGATATAGTATTCACTTCTATTAAGTTCAATCTCTTTATATGAGATAAATCATGTTTACATATGCAAAGTGAAATTATTTTGCTTTAAGTCTGCATTATGCAATTCGGAAATAACCTGCATGCTATGATAAGAAACTCAAGGAAGACATTAATCATTTTTCAAAATATTTCTTTAACTTAGTTTTGTTATCACTCAAAACATATTTGCTTGAAGCTTTCTAAAGGGTTCTGGAGCTAACAGTTCGAGATTTTATTGATCAAATAAAGATGTAACCTCAATTTTCACTTAATGGTGGTACACTTCAATGTCCTTGTGCAAAGCATGGAAATATAGCTTTTTTGACTCCAGATGAGGATATGGTTCATTTATATAAGTATGGTTTCAACCCTAGAACTGGTGTTGGGATTCATGTAGAGAAAGTTCATTAAATCAAGAAGGTACTAATACTTAAGAAGGTACTAGTACTCATTCATTAGATGGTGAGCTAGAAAGAAATCCATATGAATCTATGTTTTATGATCCCAGGCCAAAATTAATGGCTCAATTTGAAGCACCCATAGAGAAGCCTCCAAATAAGGAAGCCAAAAGATTTTATGATTTGTTGCAATTGCTCGGTGCCTATTATGGTAGAGTTGTGTGGACCATTTAGAATTATCAATGGCAGTTAGAATGTTGAGTATTAAAGTTGAAGGGAACATATCACAACAAACCTTTGATGACATACTACAAGCTATGAAAGAAAGAATGCCTAAGGATAATTTGCTTGTCCCTAATTTTAATAGATCAAAGAGGCTTGTGTTGAAACTTGGAATAGGAAGAAAACAAATTGATTGTTGCATTAATGGTTGTATGTTGTACTATAGTGATGAGGATAAAAATGAAAAGGAATGTAAATTTTTCTATTTCCCAAGGTATAGGATAAGTAAGGGTGGTAAGGAGGTATCTTTGAAGCGAATGCATTATTTACCACTTACACCTCGGTTGAAAAAATTATATGCTTCAATGAATTCATTCCTCATATGAGATGACACTTTGAGCACAAATTTAAAGGTGTCCTTGAACATCCATTTGATGCAGAAGAATGGAAGCATTTTGATCAGACATATCCATAATTCTTTTCTAACCACGCAATATTCGACTAGGATTATGTTATGATGGATTCACTCCATTTGGTCAATCTGGTTCACAATATTCATGTGTCAGTAATTGTCATTCCTGATAATCTTCCTCCTTGGTTGTGCATGACAACTCCTTATATGTTTTTGTCCATGATCATTCCTGTTCCTCATAATCCAAAAAATAGGATAGATGTGTATCTACAACCCTTGATTGATGAGTTAATATGGGAAGATGGTGTTTTAAGATACGATATTTCCACCTAGCAAAACTTTCTGATGAGAGCTACACTATTATGGACAATCAATGATTTTCTTGCATATGGAATGTTGTCGGGATAGATGCTGCAAGGAAGTTAGCATGCCCATATTGCCTGGAGCGCTCAAAGGCATTCCGATTAAAGCATGGGGGAAAGCCATTGTGGCTTGATTGACATGTTTAGAAGAAATAAGGATGCATTTTTTAAGAATAGGGTTGAGAGATCAAAAGCTCCTCGAAGGTTAATTGGGGAGCAAATATGGTAAATAGTCCAGATGTTACCAAAGATAAGTGACTTAACCCAAACTCCAATACCAAGATATGAGACTAGGCATAATTGGACAAAACAAAGTAGCATAATTGGACAAAACAAAGTATACTCTGGGATTTTCCTTATTGGAGCTCTAATTTCATTTGCCATAACTTTGATGTCATGCATATTGAGAAGAATGTATTTGACAATTTGTTTAACACTATTATGGACATGAAAAGGAAAGACTAAAGATAATGTAAAGGCTAGAATAGACTTGCTAGAGTATTGTAAATGCAAGGATTTAGAATTCCAAGAATAAAATAGGGGAAGAGTTATAAAGCCCAAGGCAAACTACACTTTTAATATGGAGCGCAGAGCAATTTGTGAATTGGTGAAGGGCTTAAAGATGCTAGATGGATATGCTTCTAATTTGGGTAGATACATCAACTTGAAGGAAGAAAAGTTGCATGGAATGAAAAGTCATGATTGTTATGTATTTATAGAACGTTTGCTTCCAATTGCATTTAGTTTATTTCAGATCAAATATGGAAGCCTTTAATTAAGCCAAGTTAGTTCTTCAGAGAATTGTGCTCAACATCACTACGAGTAGATGATGTAATTAAACTTGAGCAAAATATTCCAATTGTATTATGCAAATTAGAATGCATTTTCTTTCCCGACTTTTTTGACTTAATGGAACATCTGCCTATTCACTTGCCATATGAAGCATTGGTTAGTGCCCTGTATAATACAAATGGATGTATCCCTTCGAGAGGTATTTTTAGTCACACTTGCACTCTTCTATATTAGGCTTTTTTTTGAAAAAAAATTGACTACTTATTTTATTATTCAACTTCTGTGTGGAATTCTTTTTGCTTCATGATAGGTTCCTTAATCACCTTAAAAAGAAGGTTAAGAACAAAACTCGTGTTGAAGGATCTATAATTAAATCATACCTTATTAAGGAGATTTCTCACTTTTGTACTTACTACTTTGAGCCACATGTACACTCCTACCAAACTAGAGTTAGCATAAATGATGATGGAGGTGTAGATTGTATATCCCGAATTTCATACGGTCTTAATTGTGTGATTAATTAAGATTAGTTGGATAAAATTAAGAGTCGATTACCTTAACTAATTAATTACTGGATAATTAGTCTTTCATAATTAATTTTAGCCTCTTGATAATTTAAATACATGATTATGTTAATTGCTATCTGTAATTAATTTAAAATTTAAGATTAGTGCTTTTATATATAACATTACTAATTTTGATACAATATATATGAGTAAGTATTTTCATTCAATTATATAATTATTGTGGACTTGATTGCTATAATTATTACATAAAAGCTTTAAATTTTAAAATATACCAAATTATTGAAAATAGATTGCTGTTATATATATATATAGTAAAAGTATTTACGTGTTGGATTTAAAATTCCAATCAAGTTACGTAGGCACTAACTTTATTTTCATTACCTTATTACACAACACAACCAATTTTTTTGTTTGATGATTTAACGGAGAGGCATTATGGACGACAATGAAAGACAAATTAACTTTTCTTGTTAATCTTGAGTCAAAATATACCGATTTTGTCCAGAAAATCCAAAATTTGCATATTTTATTTAATTTACAGTTTCTTCATTTCTTTCAAAAATAAATAAATAAATAACTAAAATACACACATATATCTATATATGCACTGAAACGGGATGGACATGCTTCAGCCTCCCACTCCAGCATCTCACTTCAGCTGCTGTCTTCACTCCCTGCACATGCGGATGGGCCAGTCCTCTCTGCCTAGCTGGGACATAGTGGAACACTGCAGGCCATCTCCATCCCTACGCTCCTGTAATAAGGATGGGTTAGCTGCCTAGTCGACAGAGCATTCAACAGCTGCGAGGTATGGGGGCGGGCAGGTCAGTTGGAGTCCTTCAACCAGCATGGGAATAAATGCTAATATAAAAAACAAACCCAGTATAAAGGAGGCGATGCACCCCGGGGGGGGGGGGGGGGCAATTACACAAGCTGAAGTGAAGCTTTGTCAAATAAGAGAAGGAGAAGAGCTTGGCGGCAAAACTATTTGACAACATCCCGTTATTCTTTCTACATTTCAGTACAAACAAAAACAGAGGCCCTGCATTACAAAGGTAACACACACAAATAAGACATAATTCCTCACCACGCACAGCACCCTCCATTAACCAAACCCCCTCATCCAAGACCACAAACAACCCAAAAATAAAACACAGCCAAAATCAGGAACAAAATCCACAACTAAACACAGCAAGAGAGTCCAGCAATTCAATAACAATCCACATACAATTTATATATATATACATGAGAGTTACAGAGAAAGGGAAGGCGGAACTTCCCCGCCGCCACCACGGCCGAGGGACTCCGTGGCCTCACCTCCGCGCCGCTGCTATCGCCGTGCGGAGTGTCACCGCGGCCTCCCTTCACCTTGTCGCGGCCTCCTCTTCCTCGGTCAGCCACCAAGCGTCCTCCGAATCTAGAAGCCACCGCGCCTCCTCCGCATGCATCACCGTCGCGGCATCAGCAAGCCACCGCGACTCAGCCTTCCCCTCAGAGCCACCGCTCCTGCTTTCCCGATCTGCCACCGCCAACCTTCTCTCTCTCCGCCGCGAGCTCAGCCAAGCAGGAGCCATCACCGCCGCATGCAGGCCGTGAAAAGCCTAGCCGCGCCGCGCCTCCTTGCTCCGCACTGTGACTTCGATCTGAAGCCCACGACGCACCCCCTTTGTTTTCCTGACCTCGCCCTCCCACTCTTCGATCCTGCCGACCCTCTCCCCTGTCGCGCGGCCTCCGCCTCCACAGGGACACTGCGGCGGCGCCCGCGGCTCTCCCTCCTTCTCCACATTCCTTCCCTCCACGCTCCCATCCCTCTCCGCGGTTTTCCCCCTTTTTCCCAGCCTCTCTGCTTCTCCCTCTCCTCCTTCTCCACATGCCATTTGTTGATTGACTGTTGCCATTAAGAGCAAGTTTGATTGGTTTTTGTCTTACTTGGGTTTTGTCTTATTAAGAGCAAGTTTGATTGGTTTGTCTCCACACTCTCTTTCTTGTTGTCTCCACCTTTCTTGGTTGCATGTGTGAGAGAGTGAGATTTGTGAGGGAAATGAGAGAATGCCGTGTGTGAGAGTGAGAGGGAGAGAGTTTTGTGATAAGTGTGTGTAAGCGTGTGAGAGTGAGAGTGAGAGTGAGAGAGACCGTATGTGAGTGTGAGAGAGAGAGGATTTTTGTTTTGTGATTTAAGTGTATTTGTGTGGGCTATCAGTTGGTTTTTTTTAACAGAGACTTGTTGGGCCGTGTTTTTTTGTTTATGTAGATTTAGGCTTTGGTTTTTTTGAATGGGTTGTTAGGACTAGATTTTTTTCATAGGTTGTTTTATTAATAATATTTAGAATTGATGGGGAATATGGAATTGGGCTTTGGAGTTTCTTTTTCAAAAGGAAATTCTTATATTTTTCTTAAATGGTTGTTGGGGATCTTATTTTTGGATTTCTATTTAGTTGTGTGTTTGAACTTATTGGGTTCTAGTTTCTATTTTGGATAATTTTGGGATTGGTTTATCTTCCTGTGAGCTTTGGTTTAGTTGAAAATTTTTAAGAATTATTCTTTGATTGTTATGAGGTTTTTTTGTTTTGTTGGTTGGAATTTCGTCTGATTAGAGATTTTAAACTTTCGAATTAAGTTTTCACATTAAGTGTTTGTTAAAAATGCAATAATAATAATAATAATAATAATAATAAGGATAGGATAAAGATACGAACATTCGTTAAATTTTTAAACTCAAGTCAGCTCTTAACAATTTTTAGTGTTTCTCAATTTGCTGTGCTTATTTGACCCTTTGAGCTTGTATTGTTGTTTATTTATTGGTAGTTACGGCATTGTTATACTATGTTGGCATATTTTAATTGTAGCATTCCTTGAGAAATAGACTATCAAGAATTGATTTTATTATTATATTATATATATATATATATATATATATATATATATATATATATATATATATATATATTTCTTACTACGTGTCCTATATGGTAATGTGGTGATACGGATTGTTTATTATAATTAGAGACTGCATGATCGAATATTATCTATGTTGTTTTTGTCTTTATCTACATGCACTCTACAATGCCGATATAAATTATATATATATATTCTCTTTCGCAGTTTAACATTTTCAATTTCTTTTTTAAAGAAAATAAACTCAATCAACCATTAAATATTTTATAGAGAACGACGTGGCTTTGAGTTCCTCATTGCACAGGGATGCGTCGGCAAAGCTAACAGCTATCAAGCCAAAATTAATTTTCCCTAAAATTTTATTCTCCTTTTTCTTTATTATTATTATTATTTGACTTTTCCGTAATTCTTTATTTTGTACATAAAATGTTAATTCATAAGTTATGATGATGGCTATGATTATATGTTCATATATTGCATATCTTAATAACATGCTAAGATCAAAGGTGACATAAGTCACGTGGAAATGATCCCTAGACTCCAAGAATTAATAGTTATAAAAGGTAATCAAATAAGGGAATCCTCTAGACTCAGGAATTAATGGTTATGGGAGGTGACACAAAGAGGTGATCCTTTAGACTCCAGGCATTAATGGTTATGAAAGATGATCCTATGCCCCCTACCCGCACTCTGGTTGTAGGAAATCAACTTATTGAGATGATAAGTATAGATGACGAATAGTTTGGTATGAGCTCATAACCTAGAACTCTCAAGAGAAAAGAGTAGTAGGGTGGCCCTTAGAAGAGAGCAAGAAAGTTAAGCCACCTAAGATATTAAAGAGGGAGGATCAAGTTATGATAGCCTGTGTTCTTTATGCCATATTGATTTATTATGATTATTATGATATGTGTTCACATGGCATTAACATGCATTTATGATGAGATATGACGCACTCATAGCATTAAGGATCATGCTAAAAGACATGGACCTCGGCTAACGGCTTTTAAACTAAATAAATGAATCTTATTATGTCCATTGTTTTCATAATGAAACCCAAAGGTTCCTGAAGACGAAAATGATGACACATGTCTAGGGGCAAGAGTCCTCCTATGATTCATGTTCAGATTTATCATTTCCGCTCTTTTCTTTCCATTTCGTCATTAGAAGGCGATGGTCATGTTCGTGACTTACGGTGAGGCTCCCACATAGGAGATGCATTTTGACCCTACCAACCGATCTTATCATTTTGTGGGTCGATGTGGCTTTCGCCTTCATTTTCTTGGAGCATTTGTGCTTAGCTCATGGAAGGGATAACCTTCTTTTAATGTTTTGTTAAAGGTTATCTCCTCTAGGTGTGTTTAGTAGGAGTAGGGAAGGGAGAAGCTTTAGTAAGATAATTGTACTTGGCCTAACCCCTATTGATGGGCATGATATTATCTTAGTGGTTTGTTTTGGTGCGAGTTATAGAACGGTTAATACTTGTGCTACCTATATGTATATATATGATGGTGCAATTATGTTTATAAGGCTCCGTGTTTATATTTTGTATATGCCTGTGAAGAGTTTTATTTTCCCTCTATGTTATGATAGGCGAGTGACGGGTCTCACTTATACGCGCAGCTCGCGTTTTATTTTAAAAACTTCAACAAAAAAAAATTTTATCCGTATTTTTACTAAAGTATTTCCAAGTCAAAGGATAAAAACTAAAAAGAAAGAGTAACAACTAATAATTAACTTGAACGCGTCCTAGGTGTGTCATGTTAAATATTAGGGCGTTACATAGATGACTCATCACAACAAATCTTATCCATTTTTAATTTGACTAGTCATTTTGCGGAGAAGAGAATATAATGCTAATGAATCATATCCTAATAAACTGATGAGATTCAGCCATATATTGAGTGAGTCTTTTATTTTTGAAAATTTGAATTACTAATATACTTTGATGATGTTAGTAACTTCAATTTCACTAAATCCATCTATCTATAGGATCTTTGTATAGTCAATGCATCAAATTCATGTCAATCTAAGTGATGAATAAGTTGATCAATTTATTGAAGCATGTTTTGCATCGTGGTTGAAAGATCATGTAAGCCTATTTATTGAAATAACTGTTATACCAGGTGAATGGATACAAAAGCATGAATCTTAGCTAATTGGTTTTTGTGTAATATTATATAGATCCATGATCCTTCTAATAATGCGTAGATCCAAATATTTGTGCATTGGCTTGGGGTCCTTTAAGAATCGTAAAAACTTAGCTTAATTACTTTGTCAATGGCTTCAAGTTTCATACAAGAGCTCATTCAATTGGAAAGTTCATTATAAATTGAAAACATGTGTCATGAGCACAAGTTATGGTGAATATGAAAATGATTTTTATGGACAACCTGAAGAGATTATTCAAATTGAATATCTTGGGTTACCAATAAAAAAGGGTCGTATTATTTAAATATGAGTGGTTTGATCCTAAGAAATGAAGGTGAATAAGCAATATGGGATCACTCAAATTTAGAATAATCATCATTCCAGAAAATATGATCCATTTATTATTGCACATAAAACAATTCATGTACTATGAAACACATCCAATAAACACTAGGGATACAATAGATTGGAAGTTTGTGATCAAAACCAAAGTAAGGGGTGCTATTGAGGATGAACAACTGTTGAATTCGCATTTCAAGAAGACTCTAGAAATCAAAGTGGGAGTCATATTTCGATTGATCCTGATGTACCTATTAACTTACTAGATAATGAAAGAAGACTTGAAGAAGTTGATAGAATTAATGATGAAGACCAAGGATTTATTTATGATAATGATGATGAGGAGGATAAGGTGGAGGAGGAGGATGATGAGCTACAAGATGATGAAAATGAAGATTAAATGATTAAGGTAATAATGAAAAAGGTCAAAAGCTTAAAATTTTGCTTAGTTGCTATAATGTTTACATCTCCTAATGGTTGTGTACTTTAATATTATACTTGACCTTTCAATATTCATAATTGTCTGGTATTTTAAATTAGTAATTATTTTAGTATTATCAATATTGTATTCTATGTATGTGTTTGTAGTTTTAGATGTCAAGTTTAGGTACAAATAAAGGTAGGAAGAGCTCATCAACTAGAGGATGACCGTCATCTGGTAAAGGGAAGATTGCTTTACAAACTACTAAACGTCCTTCGATTGCACCTACACAGCAGCATATTCCACCAACTACACAAGTACCAACCGAACCATCAACAAGTGATGTCTTACCTTTACAATCACAACATACAGTCCCTACATCATCACCATTACTGCATGTGCAACCTACATCATCACCTTCTCCACATGTACACCATAAATCATCACCATTGTCTCCACCATTAGAATCACTATCACCTTCGCCTATCATTCCTCGACCATCTTCTGCACCACCTACTTCTAGGAAACTTTGCCTCATACTCAATCATCAGTCGCAAATTCTCAAGAAGATGAAACTGTTGTTTAAGAAGGACTTCTAGAAATAAAACCTTATGGAGATGAGTAAGTACAACAATCAATTATAACTTTAAATTCCTTGTATTTATATTTTGAATGATTCATTAAATTATTTGATATATAGGTTTAATCTATCGAATGCCATTTGTTGATTGACTTTGCCATTAAGAGCAAGTTTGGTTGGTTTTGTCTTACTTGGGGACACAACTAAGAAGATGCAAGACTTACGGTTCCAAGAATTTCAAGTAAGTATGATACTTAATTGTTAATAAATGTCATTGCTATATCAAAATGTACATAATGAACTATATAATTCTATATATGTAAATTTATTTTCCTTTGCAGAAGTGTAAGTGGGAACCTAAATGTAATACAAGGATCCACCAAATATTTGATATTAAAGGAGATGCTTGATTTAGGGGCATGATATGTCAAGAAAGAAAAAATTATGTAAAAAACTCATATTACAGCCCCAAATACATCCCGCCACGCATTTGGGATCAATTGATACATTATTGGTCTTTAGATAGGACATGTAAGAAATATTCAGCAACAAATATTGTGAATCATGCTTCAAATGCTGGTAGCTCCATGCCCATAAAAGGTTCTATATCTATGGGTGAACATGCACATAGAATGGTAAGAAAATTCAGTTTCTTGCTAAATGTAGTCAATATGCTACCTTGTTCTTTGTTAATTACTAATCTTTTATGGGTAGTTAATATCTCAATCGAGTATATGCTAGACTCAGCATGGGTACAACTCAAAAAAAATTCAATTGCTCTCTAAATGTAGTGATTATGCTAGTATTTGTTGGTTTTTGTGTGATAAAGTGGGTACTAGTTCTTATGTCCCTCAAAGTTAGTGGAACTTATTTCATTTTGATGTCATGTAGGTGTTATCATTTGAAATTAGCCGACATAATGTGTTTTGAATGGAATGCTATTGTTATTTCTTTTCTATTTGTCTATGTTAGGGAAACATGTTATGTGGTGATGAAATAAAGGAAATGAATGCTAGAAGTGCTTTAGTAGAATTGTGTGCAATTGAGGGGCTTATACGGATACCAATATGAGTCCTATTGGATATTGATTTTTTGGATATAAAGACTTCCATTGAAGGGTGCTACTATGGCTTAGTGCTGCTTGATCTTGTGCTTTAGACATAGTTTTTGCATTTTATTTAGTATTTTTCTTGAATTGATAGCTCATGTCTAATTGTTTGGGGTGTTGCTGTCATATTTTGTTGAATGGATTTTGTATTGTTTTTGGTATACTCCCATCATGTTTGATGATTGAGCCTATATATCTATAAAAAAAAAATGGTAAGAAAAAATAGTTTCTTTGCTTATAGTTATTTTTGTCAACAAAATTTTGTGATTTCTTTTTTGTTAAAATTATAAAATTGTAGGAGAAAGCTATAGGAGTAACACCTACAATAGAGGTATCCACCAAGTGTCATTTAAAGAAGGACAAAATATGGATTAATGATAATTTGAGCAAACCATTGTATGTGATGCTAACTTTTTTTTTTTTTTTGTAAATTTGGTCGTATGTGTCAATGTTGTTTGCTAATGATATTATAAGCACACTTGAAATGAAATTTTTTTGTAGGGAGAATTCAAAAAGCGAAAAATAGAACTTTCTCAAGGACCTTTGTTTCAAGACGAGAAAGATATTGAGGCATCATTTTGTGAAGGTCATAATATGCCAGATGACATAACTATTTGGAATGAAGTGGTGCCAAAGGGGGAGAAGGGAATTGTCTATGGTTTAGGTTCTATGGGTTCACATGTTACCTCAAAGTTTGCTATAGAAGTATGCTCATTCACATCTAAGGACGCAAATGTTGAGAAGAACTTACAATATGGCAAGAAAAGGCAAAGGAGCAAAAAATCATCAATAAAGAGCAAAAAGCTAAGTTAGATGTTGTAGAATGCAAGTTGGAGGATCAGGGATGAAGGATGCAAATTCAGGAAAAAGGATCGAGTCAACCAAAAATACAATTATCACGTTATTTAGGAACTTGAACATGCCACTACCTCCAAACTTTTCTAACACTTCTATGCAGGATGAGCTTGGTGAGTCTGCTAATGATAATGAGGATGATAACATTGGTGATGATTGGTGACTTTGTTCTATTTTTTAGATTGATGAACCTTTAGGCGAACCATATATTCTAGTTTATTCTTGACTAATGAGCCTTTTGATGACCCAGTTCTAGATTAATATGTTCTTTTGATGACTTTACCTTGTTTAAGATTGATGAGCATATGATATGAGTCTTATATAACACTTATTGTTTTGTCCTAGTAAGACAAATGTTTTATTTAGATTTATATAGTAGGTTATGTTTGCTTTTAATATTATTAATACTTTGGACTATTATGTTATATGTGAATATATTGTTATTGCAATAACTTAGATTGCAAATTTTCTTTATAGGCATATTTGATTTTTAATATAATTGTGAACATGTGTTGAAAGTAAAATATACAAAAAAAAGCATTTAGAAAATTTGTTTCAAATAAAAAATCAATGTCTAAAATATGTATGAAAAGGATTGAGTAATCATTATTTTATTAATTTTGTCTCAAATTCATTTGAACAACTGGAATGAACCAAAACATCTCAAATTTGTTCAAAATATAGTACACATAATAACTCATGATTCTCTCAAATCCAAACAAAAATATATACATACAATATATTTTGTGTTAAATCTGCGAACTATTACATTTATTTTGTTTGAAATATAACATTTATTTTGTGTGAAATTGTTTGAAAAGAAATATTTTTTTTCGTTTAAAATTTGTCTAAAATCTGTAAATTAAATTACATTAATTTCATTTGAAATTTGTTTAAAATTTGTGAATTAAATGATATTAATTTCGTTTGAAATTTGTCTAAAATAAATAAAAAAAGAAAAAACTTGTCAATTATATGTTTGTAACAAATTTGTTTGAATTGTGTCTAACACAAGTTTCAAATAGAATTTCCAACAAAATATAAATTAGCAACAAGGCTTTTTTAGATGAGAAATCATTTGTCTAAATTCAATCCCAAATAATTTGTTTATCCAAAAACCATTTGAAAAGCGAATGAAATCCGCCAAGTTTCGTCCAAAATTTGATCCGAAAATCACGGGGTTGTTTGGAATGTATTTTTAAAACAGTTTTGGTTTTTAAAAACAAAAAACTAGAAAATCTTGTTTGACATGTTGTTTTCTTCCCATTGATTTTAAAAACCAAAAACTCATTTTAAGTTTTAAAAACAAAAACAAGAAAACAATTCAAAGTTGTTTTACAAAACAAGTAGTGGCAATTTTGTAAATAACTCTTCTCTCTATCTCCTCACCAGCGCCTCCATGCCTTCGCCTCCGCCTCCACCTCCGCCTCCGCATTCCTCAGCCGCACCTCCGCCTCAGTCAACCATCGCGACCCTGCCTACGTTTCTACTTCCGCCTGGATCCCCAACCATGAACCAGTCTCCAACGCGAATAGGAGGACAACCGAGCGCAGCAGCCTATCCCACCACCGCAAGCAGCCCTCCACCGCGAGCTCCCTCTGGTCTTGTTCCTTGCGTGTTGCATTGAAAATGAGGTGGGTTTTTAAAAGAGTTACCAAACAAAGTGTGTTTTTGTGTTTTAGTTCTAAAAAATTGCTTCTAAACTTAGTTTTTAAAATAGTTTTTAAAAACAAAAACAAAAAAATTGTTCCAAACACCCCCACAATTTTCTAGCACCATTGTTCTACAACTTGATCCTAGGAATTTAGTACCGTAACTTGATCCTAAACACAAGCAATTTCATAGCACACAAGCAATTTCAGAAAAGTCATCCCTCAATTCAATTTTTCAAGCTTTGTAGTTGAAGTAATAACTTATCATGCAATAAAAATGTAATTTACAATGGAAAAAAGTTGTTAAAGTAGAGGAAATATTCTGTGACAAACTCAATGAAAGTAAGCAATTCCAAAAGTCAATCTCAATGGACAATTGGAGTACTCAATCCCTCTAATACAATATAGAGGCATGGAGCATAAATTGATTATTGTTGGTTATGTCAGGAGCCGCACTTTTGGATATGTAATTGTGTCCTTTTTTGTACAATTTCATTGGCTTCAAGTGTGTTGAGTTACACAATGGGGCCATGATTAAAAAGCATAATTTCCTCTTAACAATGATTGTAAACAACACTTCTCAAGAAGTAAACAAAAAGAAATGCATGTTCTTTTTGTTTTAAGATGACATTTTTTGTGGCAGTATGCTATTTTATTTTATAAAAGTGACATATAATTCAAAATGTGTCATTGTGTAATAAATTTGGATGCATAAGCAACATTGATGATATAAATCATTTTACTATTGTTTTTTAAGATTACTAGAACTTATATAAGAAAAATCGTTGAATAGTATAAAATATCAAAGAAAAACTTGGAAACCTTTACAATGTTAATGTTATGTTTTGACACATAGCATGCTGGACCTACTTTGCAAACTAATTGTAAGTTGTGGATTTCTTAGCATAATTTGTAGGAGACTGTAGAGAATATTCAATATTTTGACTTAAAAACAAAAGGGAGAAAACACTTAAGGACTAACATTATGAGGTTTAATATTTTTGTTAGCCAAGATTTCATGTTTGTGGGATTAAACGTTTTGTTTAAACTATGAATAGTCCTAATTATACTGTAGCATAAAGAGTTAACATAAAGTTTGCTATGATAAAGTAAATTATAGTGGGAAGGTTAGATATTGTGGAGACTAAGACTATGAAGTTGGAATTTATCTCGTTTACTTTTCATGGTAAAATTTTTAAAGGATTTGAGAAAATTTAGGAATGTTAAGTTTACAAGACTGTTGGCATTCAATACTCTAATTTACACTCACATTTAGTGTGCATCTAAATAGTCTAGGTTTCACCATGCTATCAACCATGGAGTTATGATTTTTGACTAGATGTTTGGTTAATGTTAGAGTATGGTTTCTTTAACTGTTATCAATTCTTTAAATTTGTATATGATATTGTGTATTTAATAGGTTAGGACTCCAATTTATGTTTCCTTCAGGATAGTTCATTGATATTGATCATATTCTTCTATTGAGAATAACCATAAGCCAGTTGTTTTTGCTAAATAAGGGTAGAATATGGCCATTAAGGTACACATGGTTGGATTGAAACTAGATTATGCATAATGGACTTCTTATAACTCACAAAATTGTCCTTATCGAAAGAGAAATTATGTATGAAAACCTCCCTTGAACATGCATGATGGTAATTGTTGCAAGAAGTTGCACATGACTCATACAATAGATGATTAATATCTATTTTAAATACTTACTCCCTTAAACATATGTTTTTAATTAGTTGGAGAAACATTAATTTTAGAAAATAATTGGGGAGGAGGGTATTCAACTTGACATTATTTAAAGTGGGGAATTATTTTGTCTACATTGCAGGTGATGAATATTTTTATCATCCACAACGACATATTGATCACATTGGAAAGTTAATAAGGAACTACTTTCTTGAAATACCTAGAGATTGAAATTTATACAAAAGTTCATCAATCTTGTTATACTAATTCCCGAGCAATCAAGAGCAATAGAGAATATGGGATGCATAATGCCATAAACATCCAAATTCCTTACTAAATATTGTCAGTTCTTAAAAACGAGTTTATGATGAATTTGAGGCTATTGTCGATGGAGATGTTGTTAATGGAGATATGTCCAATACGCAACTTAGATCATCAATCTTGAGAATGACTAAAGAGTTTTTTTTTTTTAATGAAACTTTGTATTTTGCTCTAGGTTATAACTTATAAGTTCTATTACTTGGAACTCTTTGTACTTTGACTTAGCTTTTTACATTGTTAAGAATTGTAGCCTTATTGGAGTTTTAGCAGAAGCTTTTAGCATTCTTATGTGGCGTTGGTAAATATTATTAATAACATTGAGGTTTCGCATTGCTATGGTTTGGGGTATACTAAGTCTGGATTATAAATTCATCTACATTAAAGGGGTTGCAGCACTTTACCTGCTTCCCATTTAATTTGGTCTCATTTTTTTTCCAAAATTACTCTATACTAATATAAATTACTCTTAGTCATTGCTTATAATATTTTTCATAGATAACGAGGCATTAGTCCAAAAATTCGTTATTTATAATGAAGCAAGCATTAGATATGTTGATATGAGTAATATAATTAATTATTTATCATCTTTTAAATATTTTCTCATATATCCAAATATAGTTCTTTTTTTTTTATCTACAAATCCTCACTAAGTCTTTTGAAAATATTTCTCATAAATGGATTATTATATGAATTTAATCAAGTTATTTCCCTTTAATTTCTTTATTTAATTTAATATGAATATTCTATCATATATATTTATGCAAGATGGAGGGGAAGGGGGATAGGTGATCATTTCCTTTTCTACTTTTGTCATAAATTATAATCATACAACCTAAGGATATGACTCACACAAATAATGTAAATTGATTATGCTTATATTGTATAATATTTGTGGTTTTGTTTTTAAAATCTCATAAGAGGTTGATTACTTATGTTATTAATATTAATACTTGACAAATGATGATGTTAGGTATATATACATTGCATAAACATTTTTTTATGAGGTTCTAGCTCAAAAGCAAATTAATATTTTTTTTATATGACAAGATAAATTAGCGATGACATAATTTTTTTTATTAATATTGATATCTAACAAGTGATATTAAAGATATACATTGCACAAATATATATTTTTTATAATGAGGCTTAACTGCAAAATAGGTTAACATGTTTTATATGACAAGAGAAATTAGTCATAAAATGATTTTTTAAAATTAATACTAATACCTAGCAAGTGATGTTAGACATATACAATTGCAAACATTTTTTTACAATAGGACCAGGGCTCCAAAACAAGTTAAGAAGTATGTCATTATATAAATAATGACTTACATACTATAAAATTATTATCAATTTATATTATTCATTTTCATCTTATTCAATATGAATTTTGAGTTTCTATTCAAGAAGAAAATATGGGATGGGATGATTAGATAGAAAGCATTTGTTTTGCTTGAATAAGCTTTCTTCATAAAGTTATTAATATCCCAAAAAAAGACAAGAGTTATTCAATAAATGACGCAAATGTTGAAAATTGGGATACTCTTGCTACAAAGTATAATCTCACGTGTGGTGTTGGTTTGTTTTTCATATGTGGCCACTTGGACTTCTTTCTTTTGGTGTATGTATGTCATTATATAGGAGTCATGTATGTGTAAGTCTTGAGATATTGATGAATGTTATAAAGATACATGCTGACACAAATATTTACAGGTGGCTTTTAAATGGCTTGCAATATGCTTGAATTGAATGATCTTTCAACATGAGTGCTTGGATACAATAGGATAATTTTCACAAAAAATTACTACTCACTTAAACTTTATAAAAAGTTTACTTTGTAAATCCCAAAAGAAATTGCCAACGCACTTTCCTAAACCCCTTTTTATGGCCATGTTTTCATCATCCTACACAATGGATTTTCATGCATGATCATTTTTTATTTTACTATTAATACATATAGAGAATAAATAACACGAATAACCATTAAGATTGATTATTTTAGATACATTAAATTAATTTCAAATAGTAATTTAATCACAATATTTTACTTAACTACATTACATGAGGCATGCTAAAGCAGAATTTTTCTTGTTTGGGAATTAATAAACATTTGTAGTTAAACTAAGTACTATAATGAAATAACCAACATGCTTACGTATATAGTCATTATGATGTGTAGTCTTTTTTATTGGAGATGTGCAACTTTATAGAAAACTAAACTTCTACCATCTAATTATTATCCGTCTATCATAATCATGAATATGGATGTTTATTCAATTTTTCTCATCACTGAAAATTCAGTACATTCCTTCATCACTTTTTTATACTATTCTAAGATGGAAAATTTGGCATGGTCATTGAATACGAATTTAGCAAGATTAAGAAGGAAAATTATTTTAAATGGAAGGAGGAAAAGAACATCTGTTCAGGACTTGGTAATAGTAGCAAGATTTGTGGTGAGTGTTTTATTTTTTTTTTTACCATTTTATTAAATAACTTCATTGCACCTATAACATTAATATATTCATGTTTCAAAAATAATGAACCCCAATCCTTCCATAAAACAAAGATGGGTTACTCTAAATTAAACAAGTAATTGTAATACCCTGGACTCCATTCTTAGCTCAAATCCATTAGCATTTATGCAAAGATTAGATGCAAACAGTGGCACAAGTATAGTTGCAAGTAGGGATACACAATTACACTAGTCTTCAACTAACAAAACCATCAATTGTTCGTCTCTAGTACCCTAGCAAGTGAATCGAACTTGTTGAGAACCCCCATTATCAAACATTTCAAATGGTAAGCAATCTCATATCCTTATCATTTTTGCTTGTCCTTATTAAAGTTATCATCTCCAGATATTGAATAATCAATTTTAACAAGTCCTTATTTCCAAAGGCAAATGAGAACATCTAACTATGGGAAGGAGAACATGCAGGAATAGACAAAAAATCTACAAAACAAATACATTTTACCTACTCTAAATGATTTAGGTACTATTAAATTGGTATTTAACTAATACAAACCTTATATTATAAGACCTTTTCTTATTTTCCGTTTTATGGTTAACAATGAATAACAAAGGAAATTTAAAAACAAATGAAAGAAGAGGAATGGGATCATCCATGTCGCAGTAGTCTCTAGAATGTACACTATTGGTCCAGGTCTTGCAAATAAAGAAGTTTCTATTGATAGATCCATAGTCACATCTTTTGGAAAGCAATTAGTATAGTATGTAATTTTCATTTGTTAATAGTTATGGTTCAAGGAAAAAAAATTAATTGACTAAATTATCTTTAAAAAAATTATTATTTTTAAAGTATTAACCAGCTCATTTCCTCAATCTATCCAAAACCTAAAGTAAGAAAGCATAAGATTCAAAATTCCCAAGTAATATAGATTGTGAGGAAGAGCACAACAACTATGTTTCGAAATTCTGAATGTTTAAATGATCAATCTTCTAACTAGACATCATTCACAAATCACTTTGCAAACATTGATACTTTGAGGGATTATGAAGGTAATAATATGCACTTCCATTTTAGAATACAATAGTTAAATTGTTAGGAAATGTAACTAAATTGAAAATCAATCTTCACTTGCCAATTTTTTTTGTATAGAGCTTAATGACTATGATGATGTTAATATTGAAAAAGACCTCAATGTTTATGCAAATGATGAGGATTTTAACTTAGAAGGTAAAATAAATTAATTTTTCTCTTAAATTATTGAAATGTTATTATTTTTATCGATTTAAATTGATACTAACTATAACATTCACTTCCTGCTTATATAAAAAATAGTTCATCTATTTATTTGACACCTGTAATTATACCTCAACAGAAGAAGGTTAGTATCTTTATGGTTGCATAATCAATTGGATTAAGTATTTTAAACAAAACAATCCAGTAATGTTGGTGCTAACAAAACAGATACATGGGATATTTGTGATCTTATACATGAATGTCAATATTGCATGGCATTGATGTGGCTTCATAAACGTATTTGAAAAAGAAAAAGAACTAGCATCCCAAAGTTTTCATTATGATGAATGGAAGGGAAGATTTAATTACCTAGGCTACTATCTGCCCCTAAAATTTTGCAAGACCTACTTAGTTTGGATGATGAAAAGAGTGTTCATTTTAGGAGAAATATAAGAACATTTAATGGGATGTTTTCATTCACATCCATGGCTGGAAAAGTGGATCACAAAATAAATAATGGAATTGCTTTTCCTATATTTCTTATTAGTGGTCAAAATTATCATTCCATTGGAAGCTTGATTCCTCCTAAAAGCCAAAATTTTCAAGTTGTATATTTATGACATAGAGAATAAGTTATAAAACAGAATAAATGTAGTAAGGTAATTTCATATTGTTATTTAATAATCAAATTAATTTTATCATTTTTGCATTTTTTTTCAAATTCTACATAAAGATATTGTTATTTGTCCTGAATAGTCAATTGTTTTTTTTAATTTAATAGGCAAGGGGCAAAAATCAAATCAATAGAACTAGAAATTGTTTCTGCATTGAAATCCATGCTTGTGAAAATCATTTTGATATGCTAGAGATAGATACATACAAGGATAGGTTTCAGAGATGAAGTTGAAGTTGATTAGAAAAAGAAATCCTGATGGAAAAAGTATAGCTTGCCTACAATATAGAAGTAGCTACTTTAATTATAGGTGATATTGATGAGTTGATCATAGAAAGAGTTATAGTTCTTGAAACTCAAACAAGAATGCTTAAAAGAATTGATGCCTTGAACCCAATGTATCTTACCTTGCAATATCCATTGCTTTCCATGCGGTGAGGATGGTTCCAGAATAAATATATCAGTATCTTCTTCTTTAGCAAGAAGATATAGCAAGAAGAGGTCAAAAATCACCATGAGAGATTATTCCAACAATTCTTGGTTGATAGCTATACCATGGTTGAATCTAGAGGTTAAGTTATTTAAGACATAACCAACTAAGATTAAGAGTTAATCAATACAAAGGATTGCATGAATACTTAGTTAGGGGATAAACAAATAGTAGCCACAGGTCAAAGAATAAGTTTTCCAAGTTCTTTTACTAGGGAACAAGGTACATGTTCAATAATTGCAAGGATGTATTTGCTAATTGTAAATATGCTGGATATCCAAGTTTCTTTATCACCATGATCGACTTGTAGCCCTGAATGGATAGAAATAAAAAGATTTGCTAGGAAGAACAAATAAAATGCAAAGGATAGGCCCAACATACTGCAGAGTATTCAAGATGAAACTAGATGAATTAATACATGACTTGAAGGATAGGAATGTGTTTGGAAAGATATCTGGATGTAAGTAATTTAAATTCTTTCCAAAATTTAGAATTGATTAACAATTTAGTTCACTGAACTAATTGAATTTATTATTACAGATGTTTGTACAATTGAATTTCAAAAACGAGGATTGCCACATGCATATATTTTACTTTTCATGCATCCTTAATCTAAGCCTTCATCACCAGATGATATAGACAAGTTTATATATACTGAAATTCCAAATCAAGAAATAAATCTAAATTTGTATGGTCCTGTTTAGAAATATATGGTGCATGGCTCGTGTAGAGCTTTCAACAAAAATAGCTCGTGCATGGTTAATGGAAGATGCTCAAGACTTTTCCCAAAGCCTTTTAGGTCCAGGACAATTATAGATGATATTGGGTTTCCAAGATACAGAAGACAAGATGATAGGAGAGCAATCATAAAGAGAAATGTTATGTTGGATAACTCATTCATAGTTCCATACAATGCGAAGTTTTTTCTAAAATATGACTGTCACATCAATGTTGAATATACTTGCTAGACGTCTCCATCAAGTATCTTTTTAAGTATGTTTGTAAGAGAAATGATAGGGTGATAGTAGCCTTCTTTCAGCTTAACGGTTCAATCTTTCAAAGGGTATGGTGGATGAAATACATAATTATTATGACTGTAGATACATCTCAGCATGGAAGCTACTTGGAGGCTATTTAGCTTTGATATTCAGATAAAAGAACCTACAATAATTAGATTACCATTTCATTTGCCTGACCAACAGCCAATGGTTTTTAAAGACAATGAAGATATTAGTAATGTGCTGGATAAAGCTTATGGGAAGATGACAATGTTACTTGCACGGATGGAGGCAAACCATCTTGTATGTAGAAGCAAGAAAAATGACTTATAGTGAGTTCCCTACCAAATTTGTTTGGAAAAAAAATTTCAAAGTGGATGCCCAAAAAGAAAGGTTATGCTATTGGTAGAATCTTTCACGTACCTATCGATAATGGAGAAGATTACTACCTTAGATTGTTGCTTAATATTCACAAAGGTTGCATGAAGTATGAAGATATAAGGACTATGGATGGAGTTCTTCAGAACACATTTAAAGATGCGTGCTATGCTTTAGGATTGTTACAAGATGATAAATGATTCATTGATGCCATACTAAAGCTAGTTCATGGGATTCTACTGCATATTGAGGAGATTATTTGTTATTTTGTTGATATCAAATAACATGAGTAGACCTGAATATGTGTGGGAAAATGTTGGGAGCACATTTCAAATAATGTGTTGTCCAGGGAAAGAAGATCAATGCATAATTAAGGTAACATATATTTATGATTACATTTAAATTAGTGGTAAATCATATTATTGATAATAAATTATTAATTTTTTTTTCTTTTCTATGTGTGTAGATTTCAATCTTCTAGAACAACAAATAAGGAATATGACCTTAGCTCTTATTGAGGAGCCTACAAGCAAATGGTAGATCACTAAAGGAAATTTTTGGTATGTCTTATCCTTCAGAAGACATTTTCTGTAATAGAAGATAGATTAATAATTGAAGAGTTAAATTTTGATATTGATGCTTTATCAAATGAGTTATTTGGATACTTAGGAAGCATTAATTAGGAACGAGAGGAAAGCTTATGATGAGATCTTGAATGCTCTTTATAATGATGGGGGAGGATTTTTCTTTTTGGATGGTTATGGTGGCATAGGGAAATCCTTTTTGTGGAAGACAATATCTACCTCAATTAGATTAAAAGGTGATATTGTTTTAAATGTAGCTTCAAATGGAATTGCCTCCTTGCTCTTCCTTAATGGAAGAACTCATTCAAAATTCAAGATTCCTTGAATATCAATAAAGACTCATCATGTAATATCAAGCAGCACAATGCTCATGTAAGATTGCTATGCAAAGCAAAGTTGATTATTTGAGATGAAGCCCCAATATTGAGTAAGTACTATTATGAAAAACTTGACAAATGTTTGAAAGATATTCTTAGATTTTCATCTTCATACAATCCTGATTTGCTTATTGCTAGAAAAGTAGTGATTTTGGGCAAATTCTACCAGTTATCGCTAGAGGTTCAAGACAAGATATTATTCAAGCATCAATCAATTCTTCTTATCTTTGACATCATTGCAAGGTTCTCAAACTTTCCAAAAATATGAGGTTAACAGTTGTTGCTAATAGTTCTGAAAATGAAGAAAAAAACAAGTTTAACAATTGGCTATTGGAAATAGGAGATAGTCTTGCTGAAGATTCAAATGAAGATGAATCAGAAGTTGAAATTCTAGGTGATATTCTGATACAAAATTCTATGATTGGATTTGATGACTTGATAGATTTTGTATGCCCATACATTGTGTCTAATCTAACAAATGTTGAGTTTTTCAAGGAGAGAACAATTCTAGCTCCTACATTAAAGATTATCACAAATGTTAATAACTACATAATGTCTAAGCTCCCTGAGAAGAAAGAATTTACTTAAGTTTTGATTTAGTTTGTGTAGAAGAAGGAAATATAGAATTAGAGTTAGATGCTTTTTCTCCAAAGATATTGAAAGGAATAAATTGTTCTAGATTACCTCCTCATAAATTGATACTAAAAGAAGGTATACGAGTATATTATTGAGAAATGTTGATCAGTCAAATGGATTGTGTAATAGGACCAAGCTACAAGTAAGAAGATTAGGGGATTATGTATTTGAATGTTTAACTCTAATCAGGAACAAAGTTGGTGAAGTTGTTTTGATTCCAAGAATAAACATGATTCCAAATAATGATATGCTTCCCATCAAGTTCCAAAGCAGACAATTTTCAATAATTGTTTCCTTTGCTATGACAACAAACAAGTCTTTAGGCCAAACATTATTTATAGTTGGGATATATCTTCTAAGGCTTGTATTTTCTTATGGACAATTATATGTTGCTCTTTCAAGGGTAAAAACAAGACAAGGGTTGAGAATTTAATAGAGAACCATGAAGGCATAAGTGAAAATTGCACCATGAATGTGGTCTGTAGATAAATATTGAAAACGTTACTTCATATGATAAGCACTAATCATCAATGCATTTACATAGCATGTGACCTTATATGTGCATTGTTCATTACATATATTTTCTCAATTTTATATTCATTCAATGCTAACTAGCATTTTTCTTCTTTTTACAGATCATTCAAATGCAATGTGAGCTTCTTGATTTTTATTTATCTTGTTCACTTCATATTTTCCTTATTACCCTTTTATTTAGTGATCTTTACATATATTTTTTTAAATTTACGTTCATTTTGAAAAAAGAACTATTTTCAGTTTATGTTATCCACAATTTAAATCATAATTGCAATATAATACAATATTGAAGTACATGTTTATAAAATATTACCATTATTGGTATCTCTCAAAGCATATCCATTATTATGCATGAAATGTAGTTATCATACCCGTGCATCACACAGGCCACTACACTAGTTAACATATTAAAACCCAATTTGCATAGAACTGAGAAGATTCATCCTAATGAGGACACATCAATGAATCTAGTAACTGGATATGTCATTTTTAATAAATAATTGGTGTATTTTTCATTCCTTCCTAAAATAAATCTTGGTCCTATCATCATTTCTTGAATATGAAGGTATAAATATCAACAAGTTCTCAAAAAATATAAAAAATCTCGAACTGTAATAAAGTATATAAACAAGATAGACAATCTTTGACATTTTTAGTGAAGAAATAATCAGTGTTGTATGTGGCATGATATGATATTTTGAGAGTAAAAATATAGTTCTCCACCTCTGCAACCACACTCCATTGCAAATTCAATAGTTTATCCTTGAACTGTTAAGTTATATGAGCATTTTACATGTAGATGTTTTTGTCTCCAAATGTTTGCATCATGGTAACACGTGTGTTTTTTAGTATTCTTACAAACCAAACTCAATTAAAAAAATTATATCTCTATTTCTTTTATATATATATATGGGGCAAATTGGCCCAAGCTAGATTGACTTGCTATGAAAGGCTCAAGTCAGGCTGATTTGCCATAAATTAGCTCATGCTAGGCATATATCAGTGTACCTTAAAGGGATTTACCCCATATGCCAAAAGAAAAAAAAAATCTTGATAATTAAAGTTGAAAAAATAGCTGCAAATCAATCTATCCTGAGCTGATTTGCCCATATACCAAAAGAAAAAACACATTTTGATAATTAAAGTTAAAAAATGGGAATGAAATTATAGTTTTACCTTTTAATTGATTTTGGCCAAAAAGAAAAGAATCTTGATTTTTTAGGTATAGAAGAGGCGAAGCTTAGGTATTTAAATACTAGTTTTTTGACTCATGCGATGCACAAGACATGTTTTAGTTGACTTAGGATTTGGATATTCACGTATTTAACGTACCATTTTTTTTTCAACATAATTTTTGTTGAAAAAATAATTTCGCAAAGTAAGTAAATTGTGAATCTTTTATTTGTTAATTGAAACAACAATTAATTGGTTCATGTTATATGGTTTACTGTTCATCTATTTGAGGTATTAAAATTTATGTTGAAAATGTTGTATGATAAATTTATTGTCCAAAATAATTATAAAATTCTCTATTTCGTAATTTTTTATTATCACACAATTTTTACTTGTAACATGTTTGATTTCAAATTTTTAAATCTTTAATAAATAAAAAATTCAACCACAATATCTTCAAATCAAAACATTTATAAGATGTTCAGTAAATACTATATAAAAAAGAATCAAAGCTTTACTTAATAAAACAAAAAAAGTTGGCATCATTAACTTAGCTTGAATTTCAACCAAATGTTTACATTGTCATAATCTGCAAATTTGTTATACAGTTCTGTATATATATATATTAACATTTACTTTTGTATATTGAGATGCCAAAAAAATGTAAACTTCACTACATAAATCTCAAATCCAATTCAAGCAAATTAAAGTTCATAATATTAAGAGCATTAACAATTTCCAAAAAAAGTTTCATGTCATAGCCTTATAACTTTGCAACTATTAGAAAACAACATAACCTTTTAGACAAAGCCCTAAATCTATAAAATTTTCATCCTTCAATCTTCCAAACCCCCAAAACTTTATTAGTAAATTATGCTTTTAAACTTAATACGGTAGATTATCGAGATATTTAATTAGTTTAAACAATATTAACTTATTTGATGATAGATTTAAAGTTCATCTTAAAAATAAAGATTATTGATATTCTTCGTATATATCCCAGCACAACAAATTCTTTAAGCTCACCTAAACCTTATATGTAGTCATTTGCTTTTGCCTTTAGCAATAGTAAAAATGCAAATGTTACCGTTTTCAAGTTGTTTGCCTTGCACAATTCCTTCCATCCAAATCCAAACTTAGCTTGATCCTTTTTGAATTAATAAAATTGCAAGGAAGTCATGGAATTCATCTTAATCAAAAACTGATATTTCATCTACTTCTTATTCCAAATTTACATAATTCTCTTGAAAATTCTGCATATAAAGTTTGCTAATATAAATAATTTATTATTTAATGAAGCAATATCATGAACTTATATATAAAAGATCCTTCATAATGGTAAATAGAAATTTGCAAAAAGAATAAATATGGCTGACCACTTAATTCTGAGTTGCTTCATAATTAGTCTTGCTATATTTACTAATGTAAAACAATGCGTCATTCTAGGAATTATTCATACAAAACATATATAAGGAAGAAAGGAAGATAGTCAGATACATACAATTCTATGGCCTAATACACAAGTACAAGATTTTGTAAGAACTGCTATATGATAAATTTCTTGTCTAAAATAATAAATTTTTCATCCATTTTTTCACTTCAAATTTTAAAGTCTTTCATGAGAAAATCTTCAACCACATCAACTTCAATTCAACACATCTATAAGATTTTCATAGATAGGATATAAAGAAGCATCAACACATCAAGTTTCATCCAATGAGATATAAAAAAAATCCCATCAAGTTAACTTGAATTTTAACCAAGTGTTTACATGCCAATAATCCACAAAATTATTTTTCACTTCCCAGGAAAGCAAACACACGCACATCCAATGGGGGCAAAATAGGACCCAAAAAATTCTCAATTTCACATGAGCATCATCCTATTTATCATCAAAATATTCTAACTCCTACTAAAGATAAGATTTACTTTGATGTATTAAGATATAAAAGAATGTGTAAAGTTGACTGCATAAATCTCAAATTCAATTTAGGCAAGTTAAACTTCAGAATATTGAGAGTATTAGCAAATTACTAAAAAAATGTTATAGATATTCTAACATACCATACCTTTATAGCTTTGCCAGTGTTAACAAAAAATAGGAACTTCTTTAGACAAAAGCCTCAACTGATAAAATTCTTAATGACTTAATCTTTCACCTCCTCCCATGTACCACGTGATCCTTAGTAAATAATCATATTAAATAACAAATAACTAAAAATGTTGCCTCTAGATCAACCATTTGCAAGCAACTCTCACATCCAAAAAATTCTATATTATATTAAGAGGTAATCCAAACAATCACAAAAAATGATAGACTATTAATTAAACTCTGGAAAAACATAGAAGAGAAACCTAGTGATAATTGTGTGATAGATTCAGATATGGATTTCCCCTATGCAAAGTTGAGACCTATTCAAACCCAGAAAAAAAATAAGTCATGGCAAATGCCAAGGCTCAAGATTCTACTTCAACTAAGAAATTGAAAAGGCCGTTCAGGTCTAAAAAAATTATTTTTAGATAGAATCAATTCAAGGAATGAGACTAAAAATAACTAACCTAAATTTATTCACCAATGCCAAGATATCCTAACTCCTCCTGCTAAAGATAACATGTACTTCCTTGTACTAAGAGGCAAAAAAGATGTGTTAACTTTACTGCATCAATAAATCCAATTTCTAGAAACATGTGTAAAGTCTTTCATTATAACAAAGCTTTATAGCTCTCCAGGATTAAAAACAACTATAACTTTAGACAAAGGCCTCAATCAATAAAGTTCTTAATACCTCAATCTTTCACCTCCTCCTAATTTAGCACATGATCCTAACTAAATAATCATATTAAATAAAAAATAACTAGAAATTGTTGCCCCTAGGTCAGTTCATTTGTAAGCAAAATTTTTATGGTAAATTTTTTTTATGCTATAGCTAGAAATAATGTGAATAGCAGTATCACCAAAAATAATGAACAAATGATTAAACTCTTGCAAACACAAAAGAGTAACCTGGTGATAATTAAATGATAGATTCATATTTGAATATCCCTCTATGTAGAGTCAAGACCTATTCAAACCCAAATAAAAAATAATACTAAATATAATGCTTTCTTATGGAGAACTAGAAATTAAATAAAGCAATCAAAACAAAAACTTCATTACAAAACACAAAAAGTTCATTCATAATGATTTTAGCTTAATTTAGATAAAATATATTACAAAAAATTCTACTTAAGCATAATTTTAGTGTTTTTGGTTCATTGACATTTTAATCCACCTTTAGCTTATTGTATAACTAATGGAAAACTACATTGACAGCTAAAAAATGTCCTACACCTAATGGCTATTTAAATTATAAAAAAATATTTCCATTTGGTCCTGGCTAGTGGGGAAGTAATGGAACTTGACATTACTTGGATAGAAAGCACTAAGAAATGAATCCACTATCGATTGAAGAAGTGCTGTTTGTGCTCCTTCCAACATGCCTGTAAATGCAAAAATACAAAGCTAATGGCCTCATAAATAGGAAACAAAAGTGCAAAGAGCATAACCTATCTGATGTAAACAAACTTATTCATTTAGATATATTCTATTATATCCAAAACCAAAATAAGAGGGGAACTACTTGCCAAAATTCTTTATAAGTTTGAAATCTTTGATGGAGACCACTAAATAAATAATTGACACATGCAAGTACTCAACTTGCTTTTGAACGTATCACAATTAGATATTGCTTTCTTCTAACATGTATATATTGGCATGTATAAAATTGGTAATTGGTAATTTACTTTCACATGTCATTCATATTGACTTTAGCTATTTATTCACACATAATAAAAAATATAATATATTTGAAGTAAAAAATTGAAATAAAAGATGTAAAGAAATACTAGTGCAACATGATAGTAAAGAAAACTAAGAAACCTGATCAAATTGATGAAATTACAAACTATATAAGATATTCTAATAGTATATGCATATACTAAGTAAGTTCAAAACTTCAAATGCTATAATTGATGCCTTTGCCATTACAAGAACAACAACAAAGTTATTCAATATGAATGCTTATTTCAGATAGAAAGTATCACATTCTCTTTATATTTCACCTATTTCCTAGTTGCTGAATTTACTTATAGTGCTGATGCATAGAATGGGTTTGAACATGATAGTGAAATTTAGACCAAACCCAATAACATCAATTTCGTAGAAGGCCACAAACCTGTATACATCTCGTTTGATATTCATTTCCAGCATTAGGCTTTTAATAGAGTACATAATTAATCCTAAGTTACCAACACGCAATAGCAAATATTAGGGGCAAATGTAAAAGGTAAAAAACTTGAAAAATAACACATTGAAAAATAAAATGGATTTAAACAAAAATTTTGATATTCAAGGGTATGTAGTCTAAAAAGGAATTAGTTATTGATAAGAAGAGGAGGGAGAAAGAGAGTAGTTTTTATGAAATATATGGATTTTGTATTAAAAATTTTCATTGATTATGGTTTTATCAATCTAAACAAAATAGGCTACAATTTATTAGTTGATATAACTATGCAATCTTACCAAAGCAAGTGCACCTTTCAACATAATTCAACTCTTGGGTTTTGTTTGGGAATCTTAATGTCATATTTCACACAAGTTTTCTATAAAGTCTAATATGTTGTAAAAACATAAACTTCAATCTATATTTGTAAAGCTAGAAAGTAACAACCTTATCCCATTTCCAACTTAGAAGAGATAATAAGAAAATGAGAAATAGTAATAGCCTTGATTTGGCTTAGTCATTATCTTCATAGTAATACCAATTCAAGAGCTCAATATGATTATTCCAATCGATTATTCCTAATAGACTATTATTTGGCTCAGACATGTAACAATGTGGTGCTAATTCGATCAAGAGGAGATGAGTGATTTAGAAACTAAGCAACAAAGTTAAATTGAAAATGCTTTTTACTTTATTAGTAATAATCACATGGGCAAAACCCTCTTTCATTTTATATAGAATTTAGATAACCTTATACACAGATTATTCTATTAGTTTTATCTCATTTTTAGCACAATTTTCCCTAGTTATATTGTAGCTCTATAGTAGCCGTTCAAACTTCATGAGTCAATGATTTTTCCCTTGGGACTTTCAACCTTAAGGACAATCATTTAACACTTGCTAACCAATACCTTTTCAGTCTTAAGGACTAATCATTGTCTTGAGCCTTAAAGACTAATCATTTAACTTCTGTATACCTACAGGCACTTTATTAGGGTGAATTTACCCAAAAAACTATAATAACAAAAAACAATAATAATGTCTTAACATGCTACTATATTGAGAAACACATTTTAGCAATATGACCTATGAGATAGTATCCTTATTCACCTAAGATTCATAGAAATTGCCATTTTATGATTTGATAACTAAAATATAAATTCATTAACACATTTTCACAAAAAGGCTTAAAATGGAATATCAAAATTAAAAAGACATGCATAAAAATGAGAAATTCTAATAATCTTATGTTACATTTTCACTCCATCATACATAGCTTGGTTTCAATTTCTTAACAGTTGAAAAGATTAGCAAAATAGCATAGGGAAGCCAGATATTTAGCAACTTGCAAAGACATATCTATGGCCATGTACTCTACACCAAATGGAAGGTAGACAGAAGACAAAGTTTAAGATTCTATGCCTATGTGAGAAAATAAAATCAAATAATATTATCCTCAAATACTGTATTGGAAAGCACCCAACTAACTATATTCAGATCATATGTATATGTATAATGGAAAATACCCGTGGGCTTGCTTGTATCTCTGCAATAGCTTCTACAATATGTAAAGAAATATATATATATATATATATATATATAAAAATCATAATCAAACAATTGCACTATGGGCAAATTCAATATTCTAAAATCAATACCAACAGACCAAAGGAAATAAAAATGCATTCATAACTTCCCATTTTTTTAAAAGAAAAAGTGAACATTCCTTTTTATCTTGCAAGAAACAAAAATCAACTCATAGAAATGTAGTACATTTAGAGGTAAAACATGATATGTAGCATGTACAGATATCAAAACATTGATGATTGCCCTCCTTTGAAAGTAGTGGTCAAATAAATTTCAATTAATTGCTAAATAGTAGTCACATTGCTAAACAATTAAAAACAAAAATAGAACAAACCAATAATACATACTTTCTTAGCACAACACAGGTCTCATGATTGAAGAGAATGTCATTAACAGCCAAAGATCCTAGCAAAAAAAGCATACCAACAATATTCCTATTGCAAATTGTGTAACTCACTTATACCTAGTAAATCTCATCAGGATCACTCCAAGGAATATGAAATCAACAATGTAACCAAAAGGCATTAAATATACTAGGAAAAAAAAATTCACAATGACATATAAGGAAATGACCTCTTTGAGGATGATTCGAAAATAATACTAAACACGAGAAATAATATTAGATAGTGGCAGTGTTTAGAGCCACTTAATATGTCCTAGCTTAAAATATAAGAAATTTAAGAGAAAGGTGTCAAGGACAATTAAACGAAACATCAACCAATTGTTTGGCATCATCCACAATCTTAAAACCTATTCATCATCATCCATTTTCAGATTGTTTGGTTTAAACAACTATTTCAATCCATCTCCAAATTTTGCTTCTTTTTTTATTTTATGAATTCAGAATTCTTCAAGAGAATTCTTGAATTTGTCCTCCATCTTGAACTCTAAGGGTCCATGTTCACTTATTCCCAAATTTTACAATATCTAGAAAAATCTGCGATAAAGTCTTCAAAAACATATCATATACCACATGTGAACAAAAATATCAAAGTACCAATAGTGATTTTTTCCCAATATATTATAAATAAAACAAGGGAAAAATGCACTTACCCCCTTGTACTTTGTGTCATGTTCAATTTAGACCCTAACTTTTAAAACTGTGCATCATGACCCCTGTGTTTATCAAACTATGCAAAAAGGACCCTCTAGTAGTGGGACATCCAAATCCTCTATTAAGTCCCCATGTGCAGGTCACATGCATTTTTCTAGGACAAAAATGCCCCCGTTTAAAATCAAATTTTCAATCCCCAATCCTTATACCCACTCAGAATCAAATGCGAACTCAATACTCCACCTCACCTTTCATCTTTGCTCTAGCTTCAACCATAGCAGGTATGGAACTGAAGCATCCCTTTTGTGTGAATACATGCAACAACATTAAACACAAGCAATAGCAGTAACCATATTTTCACTTTTTCCTTCTATGGGCTCTATCGACAATACCCTTTAACCATGAAAAGGAAAGAAAGAAAAAGGGGAGGGAATAAAAACACCACCACTGTCACCTTTGAACATCAATACTGCCACCCTTGAACACCACTACAACCATCCTCAACCCCTCACCTGAAAGAGCAAAATCGAGGAGCAAAAAAGCAAAACCCAAACAACCCGGTGAAGCCCAACCACCCTTCTCCTCGGAAGGTCACAAAGCCTGCTAACGTTGCGGAAGGCTCGCACCGAGTAACGCGCTCCTAACCGCCTCCACTATCGTGCCCATAGCATCCATGAAGCCAACCATCCCGTCATTCAAGCAGCGCTAGCAAAGTGCGAAGCCCAAATGCCATCCCATTGTCGAAGAAGCCCAGCCACACCACCACCTTCACTCATGTCTCCATGTCCATTCGTCTTCTTCAACCAGTCTAAGGGAGTTTGCAATTTTACAACCTTCAAAGCGGATAGGGAGGGCTTGAAAGAGGGGTTTAGGGTTAAAGAACGATCGAATTTGAAGAGAAATGTTTAGGTCTAAAAAATTAAAAATGATTATGAAAATAAGAGAAAATGGAGAAACTGATTAAGGTTTGATAAAAAGAGAAGATGGAGAAAGGAAAGGCATTTGATTCTGAGTGGGGTGTAAGGATTGGCGATTGAAACTTTGATTTTAAATAAGGGCATTTTTGTCCTAAAAAAAGTATGTGACCTATACATGGGGACTTAACAGAGAATTTGGATGTCCTACTAACGGAGGGTGTAATGCCCATTTCCCTTCTGTGCAAAATGACCAAAATACCCATAAGGTCATTATTACACGAGAATTCAGGATGGTCGTTCAACCATACTCGAAGGGTTAGTTTAATGTTTGAAGGGGACTATATGTGTTTTAGATGACCACCAATGCAAAATTTGCAATTCTTAATTTTTCCATGTGTAAAATTATCAAAATGTCCCTGAGGTAATTTAACGCTGACTGAGTGATGATGGGACCTTATCACTTGAGAGTTGGATATGTTATCTTGAGTAGATATTTGATATTTGGGTAAGTCCTGAAAGTTTTTGTGTAAAATTATCATTTTACCCCTAGTGAGTGCTAATTAAGTTTAATTAATGTAATTAAGGATATATAGGCAATATTAGGCTCTAATTAAAGATAAATTATTTTTATTAATTAATCTTGAGTCAAAATAATTATTTTGAGTTAATTGAGACCCAAGAATGATTCAGGAAACTTAATCTCACTCTTAAAAGACAAAGAGGAGATATGATGATGTCACCACTACACTTTTTACCTAAACTACCCCCACTTTTTTGTCTAATCCCTAAAATACCCTTAACCCTAGCCCAACCACTCCCATTTTCTCCTCTTGGCTGTAACGACCTAATTTTTTAGTATTGTGGCGATAAATGATTAACTTGAATAATCTATAAGGATTTTGAAAAGTGGGGGTATAGAATGAAAATTAATTTAATATTATTAAAAATCAATATAATAATATTTTAATTGGGGATATAGAATAAGACCCTATAATTTGTGTAATGACATAGATAAAAATAAGGATAAAGGTAAATAGATATTTTAACCTGGTAAAGTTTCTTTTATGTCAATCAGGTAAAATGGTAATAATCGATACACCAAAATGGTAATAACTGGTATATCGAAACACTAAATCTGGTATAAATAATGGATATTATTATATCTCATAATTTTTACTTAGGACAATCAAATAAATATAGATATTTCTAATAATAATATAAGGAAAATTGATCCGAAGATAGTTACAATAATCACTTTTTCTCCAAGTTAGTCATATATATAAATAAAAAAGAAATAGTTTTTCCTCTTCATACACCTTCAAGTTTTCTCTTTGAAACTCCATCAAAACACCATATTTCTAAAGGATACTCTTAGATAAACACCCAAACTAGTTCAAGAACACTTCATCTATAACAAACTCAATCCAAACCTTGTTTTTCCCTTTCAAATCAAAAACGAGCTCATATAAGGGCTGAAAGGTGGGTTTAAGGCTTAGATTAGAGAAGAAAAGCTAGAGAAAAGTGTGTCAAAAGCTTGGAGGAAGGTAGGAAAAGATCTTAGTCTTCTACTTTATGATGTTTGTCAGGTTCAATAGATTTTATAGAAACATCTCATCACAATTTAGCAGATTTTATTGAAAAATCTCATAACAGTCTAATAGATTTTATAGAAAATTTTCATAACAGTTACAGATTTTATGGAAAATCTCATAAATGTTTAATTGTTTTCTTTCAGAAAAATCTCATAAAAGTTTACTAGACTTTGCAAAAAATCTCAATTGTTCAAGCAAAATCTCATAAAAATTTTAGTAGATTTTAGCAATAAATCTCATAAAAATTTAAGAGAAGTTTCACAAGAAATCAGAAGATTCTAAAGAGAATATTCGTAAAATTTCAGGAGAATTTTTAGAATATCTCATAAGACTCCAAGAGATTTTGAATAGAATATCTCATAAGACTTCAAGAGATTTTTGAGCAGAATTATCTCATAAGAAATTCAAGAGATTTTCAAGAGAAAAGTCTCATAGTAATTAGGAGACTTAACAGAGAAAATCTCATAAAAGTTAAGGAGATTTTAAGAAATCTCAACGCAAAAGTACGAAAACAGAACTATTAAGAAGATATTTTACTTTATAATTATGAGATTTCCTAAAAAAATGATAAAGTTTCATACGAAGAAAGAAAACTTAAGAAATAAGCTTTATGTAATATCAATTGCTTAATGGCAAGCTCATGGATTCACGGGTAGTAGTAGACATGCTACGTCCTTAGAACTATATCAGGTTGTAATCGCGACGGCATTACATCATTATGAGAAAATGGATGTCCTAGAATAGCGAGGCTATTCAGATGAGATGTAGTAGACGTACTCCATCTAGTAAACTATATCGGATTGAAATGCGATAACATTACATTGTTGACAGGACGATCCACAAAGAACTATATCAGAAAAGTCCTATGAGTTCTACCATTAAGTTTAAGATTATCTAATAAAATTAAGTCACAGGAAATAATGATACTAACTATGAGACCTTTATATAAATAACTGAAGATACATTGCTTATTTTTGAATTAATGTTGAATATCATTAAGTAATAGACTGTGTTTTTCCTACTAGGAATCTTTGATTATCATTCCTGCTATTATCATATTTTTACATATATTGCAATGATAGGGATTATGTTGTGGGGATCCTTAGCGTTTTTGACATCACGGTCCAGACCTTTTGATCAACTGATATTAGAGGATTTAATCAGTCTTTTTATTTTCTTTTAATTGATTTTGAGTAGTATCCTACCTAGACTAAAAGGTTCCTGCGTAACCAGGGTAATGGTTTGATACAGTTCTATATATGGTTGATTTTTCATCGGATAATACAATTATATATTTTTTATATATTATTTATGTTCAAATTTGGCAACTTAGAGAGAACGCACTTTATATTTGTAAAGAAAAGCAGACTCATATGTAATATACATATACTCCTCTAAGATTAAGCAGAGTTATTAAGTAACACTACTCACTATAAGGTTATGGCTTAAGCATAGCTTTATGATAAGAAGGGTGTTACACTGCTCCACCCCTCCCCCAATCTGATCACACACATTTTTTTTCAAACACTCTACTCTCATTTCCTCTCAACTTTATCATCTACCTCCATTACCTCCATCACTTGCAACCTCATAACTTCATTTCTCCACCAAATCCAACAAATAAAGACACTTTTCCATAGCTCTTCCACCCAACAAACCCAAACCACCATTAGTTTTTCAAAAAAAAACCTCCTCCTACTTGTTCTAAAGCAGACCAAATTGTGGTCAAAGGAAAGAAAGAGTTTTTGCTTCCTTACTTAGGAGATCAAACTTCAAGGAACAAATTGTATATTGTGTTACTAGAATTCTAGATTTATACAAAGGCTCAGTTTGTATGATTTTATTCACATAGATGGAGACCATATTTTGAACTAAAATTTTTATATGATGATGCCAAAATATGAAGTTATCTTCAGTATTTTTCTTGAGGTGTCTAGATGAATTTTTCTATTTTTAAAAATTTCATAAATAGAGAAGGTTAGGTTTCGGCCTAAAGGAATTTCTGAAGCACTGAATTTGTATAATTTTGCTACTACATCAAATGATCGATTTTTAACTTGAAATATTTATAGGATGTTGTGGACATCTTGAAGTTAAACCATAAAGTTTTATAGAATTTTTTTAAGTTCATTTGATAGGTAAAAAAAATTAGGCTTTCTGACTGTTGACTACAAACAGGTGGTTTCGACCTTTGAAATTGCATAATTTTGTTTATACAGCTAGAGATGTTTTTATGCTTTGAAATTTTACAAGGTCTTAAGGACATATTGAATTATCTCTGAAAAATAATGTTTTTTTTTTTTGCTTTGTTTTTATGATGTTTAGTAATTTAATCATATTTTTCTTTGAGATTGAAATTTCTGGACAACATAATATTATGTTTCAAAGTTTTACACAAGTTTGAATTTTGGGATATATAGGTTCAGCCAAGGCAAGTTCTCCCACAAGGAAAATTTTATTTTTAAAACTAATCACATATTTGGAATCTACATGAAAAATTGAGTGGGTATATATAATTTGGGTATTTTTATGATTAAAGAGATTTTGACAAAAAATGTAATTCTACAAAGTTAAGGGATTTTATGGGAAAACTAAATATTTAGTGTGTAATACTGTAAAAATAGACTCTGGAATAGTAATATATGTAATTGGAAGAAAAAAAAATAAGTTTTGGGGTTGTTTTACAATTTTAGTAAAGTTTTGGGTTCAAAGTGTAATTTTATAAAGTTTAAGGGTTTTATGCAAAAACTGAGTTTTTGGCTGTAAAGCTATAAAAATGGGTTCTGAAATAGTAAAGTATGTGTTTAGGAGGGAAAAAAGAGTTTTGGGGTTATTTTACAATTTTAGTAAAGTTAGGGGTCAAAATATAATTTTTCAAAAGTTTAGGGTCTTTGTACAAATTCTGAAATTTCAAGTTCAGGACAGTAATTTCAGTAGAATTAGGGTGGAAATTATGTTTTTGAATGAAAAATTATGTTAGGGGCTATTTTGTAAATTTTATAAAGTTTGGGGCTAAATTGTAAAAACTAGAAGTTGTAAAGTTTTTAAAAAGTAGATTTTTAGAACTTGTAACACAAAGGAAGGTGGGTCATGGTAATTACATATCTTAGGAAAAGGAAAAATATGCCTTTCAAAATACTCTTATCATCAAACTCAAACTGACGAGATGAGATTTATAACTTGAATTTCAAATGCACTAATGACTCTTAAATAATTGATTGGATGCAAGATGCTTATTTACTAGTTGATTGTATACTTGATTGGATTATGAATAACTGTTGTGACATACTTGATTAGATGCATTGGTAATATATGTAATATCAATTGCCATACTGGATGTTGGCTGGACTAGATGCGTATGCATTTATTCTGAGCATTGTTCATGATTGATTTTTGATTTGAGTCTCATTAATGGAATGTGTTGAATCAAGTATGCATTAAGACACGGATAAAGGAAATCATCAGCTTGGACACTGCTATGGTATACCCTATAGTGCATTTGCGGGTCCACTTGCGAAGTAAGGAAAGTGGAGCAAGTAAGGACTACCAGGATGTACTAAGCGTTACACCGTGGCACGAACCATGGAGAACAAAAGTATGAATGTTTATATGTCTAAAAGAGAACTCACACCCCCTTACATTAGGTTCAGGACAATCGAGATTCAGTGACAACTGATCGCATTTATACATCATAATGATGAATATTACTTATGACTAGTCGAGGTTCTGGACTATCGAGGTTTAGTGACGGCTAATCGCATTATTTATGTTAGGTATGAGCCCATAGCCTAAAGGTCCCTAAGAGATTAATGAACAAGTGGAAATGATCTTTGTTTCAAGAAAGTTTATGGTCTTGTGCCTTCTCACAGCTTATGTTTGCTTCTTTCATGCATGCATGTATGTATACAGGATTATGTTCGTCTCTTTCATGCAAGCATGTACTTATCAGATTATGTTTTAATCTTTCATGTATGCTTGTGGCATAAGTGTTATGTTTGTTCTTTCCATCCATGCATGCCCTCATGATAAGTACATTTTAATGTGAAACCATTATTATGCACATACATATCGAACTTGATGCATTTATGATCAAAACCATATTAAAATGAAATGTCCACTTGATAATAACGTTTGCGAAAACTCTAAAGTTGGACTGCATTGTGGCTTGTACACCTTTTCCTAATAAACCAAGTGGGTCGGAAACGTACAATGATGACACCATATATATTTTACTATTACGATATTCATTAGGATTCTCACCCTTTTTAAATTTGCATGTACGTCTCTAGACGCAGGACATGTCAATAGCGATGTTTGAGCTCATGGACAGATAGGGATAGCTATGTTGGTGACATTGTTAGGATTACTAGACATTTATCCTGCTTATATCTCTTGACATATGACTATCATTTTGGTTTGGATTATGTACGGACCCATGCAGTCGTTTGACATGTTTATCTATTATGCTCTTTTTTGCTATGTATCTTGGCTTTAGTATGTAGTAGATGGTTGTGCACTATGGCACAATATTATACATTCGAATATATCATGTTGAGATATATATATATATATATATATATATATATATATATATATATATATATATATATATTATGTGATGGGCTTGAGGTTGTCTTGGTGCTTAGATGATAATTTTATGCTGTATGTTTGCTTATATATATGTGATTTAGGGTCGAATACTATTTGCGCATAAAGGCTTCTATCTTTGAAAGCAATGTCTTTGAAAAAAAAAATGGCTCGTATTTTCATCTAAGTATTTCCAAATAGTCAAGGTTAAGCTAAGGTCCCAAGAAGCAATCCTTCAACGTTAAAACCAAATACGACTCAAGCGTACTTCGTTATACGTTAGGGGATTAAGGGTCCTCTTTGCACAGTTTGATAAACACAGGGGTCGTGATGTACAATTTTAAAAATCAGTGTCTAAATTGCACATGACCCAAAGTACAGTGGGTAAAGTGAATTTTTCCCATAAAACAATGATGTCAATGGAGAAAATATGCAGATTCCAAAAACATGCATTTCACAAAAGAAAAGGCTTGACACATAATCTAAGAAACCTTAATTTCAAGGACTATTGTTGACCTCACCTCTTCTTCCATTCAAATCCCCACTCTTTACTTTCTATCATAGCAAGCAAAATTGATTAACAAACATAATTTGCAAACTCCATGTATTTAATCTCTTGAGTAAAGGACTTGCTTTTATTAATAAACTACTTTAAGGGTTCTCTCAAGTTCCTTCTTGTTTATCAACATTGCATGTTGGAACAAACATGGTTCAACAAACACATACATAGTTATAATTTCTAACACGTTGATTTACTTCGAAATCCCAATCTTTTCTATTGTCTTGAATCTATAACCATGGATTTTTGACATGATTAAGAAACTTGTAAAGCTTAAAGTATTAGTATTATCTAAGACTCCCAATATGGAAGACACTACATTTTCTCATGACATCTCCAAGTTTTACCACCATATGTTAAAAAAAAAGATTATAAAAAATTATATACTACTTGTATATCCATGAATTGATCTTATGATGCTAATCGTCCCCATAAGACTCAGAAGGAACTAAAGTATTTAAACAAATAAGAATGCATTTAATGAAAATGATTGTCCAATTAAAACATGTTCAACTACAAAATAAAATTATGCTAGATAAAAACAATGTGCCAGATGCATAGAATATGATGTTAGCATTCGATTATGTAGTATTTAATGTTAATATTCAATTATATACTTTCTTATTCAAATCTATAAAAAAAATTTGCAAGATCTTTCATAGTGCAATAAAATTCCTCACTGATCTTGCTAACATTCAATTATGGCATTACATAGACAACTAATGTAATAATGTTCTCTAACTAACTACATATGAACATCCTTTTAAAGATGCTCCTTGAATGGACTAAAACCAGATGGCTAGTTCTTTAGGATGACTTGCTCCTAAGTACACTATTCACTTTTTGTGATTCAAAGGAACAATATCAAATTAAAAATTGTATCCTACAACCAAACAGTGACCTCACCTTTAAGTGATCATTGTGATTTGAAGAATACTTACAAAATGTGCAAAAAGTTAGCATTCCAATGGTTTGGATTCAAAATAAAGACATCAAATAAAAGGAAGATTGAAGTACACATTCAAGTAGTGAGATTAAAATAATAGAAACATGTCAAAGCAAACAATCATGTGAAAACAAATCAAAGACATGTCAAGCCTAAACAGGATCTAAACCATGCATGTTAAAGCAACTGCAATGTGTAATTTTTTAACATCTAAAATAATGTTGTAATAATCACAAAGCAAAATCTGAAAGGATCACTAAACCAATAATAAAAAAAGACAAAAAGAAACTTCAATGATTACTAAAATAGAATTCAAGAATTTGAGGTATATCCAAGGGATGCCAAAAGACAAAAACCTCCTTTTGAAGCAGTTATGGAGTCAACAGAATTATGCAAGGGAAGTTAGGTTTCTAAGATTGTAACTACACATCATCTTAGTTTATTGCCTTAGAATCATTGTGCTATTAGAAAAATGATGACACCCCCACCATTGCACATTCGCTAGGACAAACCAATCATTAACCTCTAGCATCAATTATGTTATTATTATTACTTACCAAGAAAATCAATCTATATATCTAAGAGGATACTATCATTAGATAGCCAAAAATCTAATTACAATTATTTAGCAAATAACACCTATCATCAGTTTAGTTTCATAAGCTATGATTATATATCAATTTACTATATATAAGTTACCCTTATTCATAGTTGCAAGTTTGCAACACATACACATAAATAGTTAATTTGAGAGAGACAACAATTATGCTTAACTAGATGTATTGTTAAACATTAATCAAATGTACCACATATCTTTTCTCGGCCATCATAGATTTCTAGAGCCATATCCTCAATGTATCTTAGGATGTAGCATCCACATATTAAAATGGATAGAAGTATCTTAAACTCTAACCCCAAAAAGAACCATTATGCTATGAAGGCTAATTCTAATAAGAGAATATCATATTAGAAACGTCAATTAGACACGGGATTGACAGAAAAAAGGCCCATTAAGTACCTTGCATCAATTATTTCAAGCAATTTATACTTGTTTTTGAGAATCTTAGTAATATTTTCAAAAAAGCATCAAGCAATATCAGGAGCCATAAATCATCATGAAAAGAGCCTTAAACAACTAGAATACAACATTTTTACATTTACATACATGAATCTTTGAAGTTGTTTTGGGATCAAGAAAAGAATTGATAGTGTTCCACAACAACCAAAATCCAAGGCCAGCATTTATGATAAACAATTGTTATAGAGTTTGTGTCAAACACTTGGTGTGCATAAATAAGTGAACAAAATCAATCCAAAAAGCATACAAACATGAACAAACAACCATAAAAAAAAATTCGATAACATAACAAAAATAAGCAAATATAAGAACATACCAATTTTTACCCCTAACTCCTTGTTGTTCGATCTTGCCTTCCTGTACCCTAATTTGTGTGGCCTCAGTTGTGTGAGCTTCATCCTTGCACATCTTCTTAAGCTGAAGGAGCTCTATCTTGGAAATGTACTATTTTCGAACCTCCTTCACTTGCTCGCGTAGTCCCTGTGAGCATAGTGAGCTTCGTCTTGCTTCCTTGGGGTCCGTTGGAGATTGTCAACTTCCTTGGGGGTGGGGGTAATCTAGTGGAGCGAAAAGTAGATCGGGGAGTGATGATAAACTCGCTTTTTGTAAATACTTTTTCCCTAATACTTAGTGATTTTGTGTGCATATCAAGCTTAACTTCCATATTTTTATGAGGATTTTTGCAACTGATCTCATTGCATGCAATTTTGATTTATGGCTCTTAATGTTAGCTTTATGCATGTTTTGTGTTACCACTAATGAGCCTTCTTATTTCTGGAGAGATTTGCAGATTCAGGAAGATCATCACTGAGAGTGCGGTGAGGAAATTGGAGCTATGGAGCATGCTTTGAAGAGAGAAAGCTGGGATGAAGTCTAGAAGCTCAAAACTTGGAGCTTCGCTAGCGAGTTTCAATCGCAAGTGAACCTGAAGGTAGAGCATCCTCAGCAACATGGATAGAATTACTTGAGTTAAGTCACTCAGCAAGATTTGCGAGCCGAGACAAAAAGTTTATTTTTGCATTTTTTACCCAATTGGACCCCTTTTTTAGCAAATTCTAGGTTTAGTGTAGAGAGCTCTTCTCTTCTCTTCTTCGCCTCTAAAGAACACATGCTCATACCGTGCTTTTGTTTATTTTTCTGAATTTTCAGTTGAATCTCTTAAGCATTTATCCTTCTCTACTTGTAACCTCCTTTGTGGAGGAGTAGTTTTCTTGCTAGCTCAATAGGTTCAAGAGCTAGCTAAGTTTGAGCTAGCTAAGGTTCATGTTTTGAGACATAGTGATTTTAATGCAATACTTGCTTGGTGTTCTATTTCTCTTGTATTTTTCCTTCTTTTTTCATGTCTATTGATTGATATACATGTTGATTGAAGTGCTTTAATATGTATGTATTGCATGATTTGTGAGCATGCATATTGAAGCTTGTTGATTGAATGCATGCTAGTTGATTAATTGGTGAGCATTTGATTGACTAAGAGAATAGAGTTAATTCTTGATTGAGAATTCAGCTATGGTAATTGGTGTTTAATTTAGTTCATGCAATTAGGTGTTGTAATAGCAATTATCTAAGTGTATGTGCTTGTTTTTATCCTTTTAGTTAATTGACTTTAAGGAGAATTGCATTGTTAATTATGTGATTGCATGGTTAACAACATAGCTCCCAACAGATGTTTGTTCATTTTTTATGTTGATGATAAACATTCCCTAGCTTGAGAATCCCCTAGGCTAGCTATTTTATCATTGTTAATTTCAATTAATGGCTATTTCATTTTCTCATGCAACAAACCCCCTTAAACTCCAATTAATTAGTGCTGCTTCCTTGTGAGACAACCCGTGTTACACATCACTATCTAGGTGCCTTGTGTCACTCAGTTGGGAATTTATTTTCCTTTTAAACTTAGTGTCGACAATGGCTGGCTACCAAGTGAGAGCGGAAAAAGATCTGAAAAAATTGTGTGATGTGAAGTTGAATTCAATTCCATTATTGAAGAAGAATTGGAAAAGGGAGGAAAAGGAGAGATGAAGAGAGAATTGACAAAATGGAAAAAAATAAAAGATAAATGAAAATGAATATGCAATGTCAAATATGGTGAGAAGCTTGAGCATGTTTAGTTTGAATTTCCAATTTTCAGTTCAATTTTCCGATTTTCCTGATTGTTGAAGGAAATACTGAAAATAACAAATTCTTATATGGGCAAAATTGAGTCTAGGACCACATGGTCCAGGTAATATAAATTAAAAAACCATAACTGAAAATACATTTTTACCCACATCTATTTTTTTCTCACAACCCTTCTTTCTCCTTTTATTGCTATCCTCCTCCTCCCCCAATGCATCCATGATCTCACCTAACCCTTCACTTTGCTGATATCCACAACATCCTCCTCTATCATGAGCATTGTCTTCACAACCAAGAGCATCTCATGCTCCTCTGGTCTCCACAGTCTGCATCCACACTTCAAACCTCTGTGCCCCCAACCTTGTCTAACTCCTAGCCTCATATGAGCCACTTCAACTTCTTCCATATTCTTGAAATGCTTTGCCTCATAACAATCAATTGCTGAAACATTCTTCCTAAAGCATATTAAGCTTCTGCATCTTTTGCCACTTGTAGGCTTTTTTATTATTGAAATTTTATTTTCTTTTATTTTAATTTTCTAAAATGTAAGCAGAGTGGAAATTTGGTGATTAAGAAAATGATAAACTTTTCAAAAATGCAAATGCTTGAGGTTAAACAAAAAAAAAGGGAAAAATCATTTGAGAAACATTGCTCTAGATTTAACAAATGCAATACTTGATGAGGGAAGAAGGTGGAGGAGGATTTGGTCAAGAGAGGAGGAGGAGAGCTAGTAACATAAGGGTAAATGGGCAAAATAATTGTAAGAAAAATTATTTTAAATCTCAATATAAATATTATTTTGGTTTAATTATTTTACAGGTCCCTATAATTTCACTCAATTTTCAATCAAGTCCCTATAATTTAAAAGTTTTTAATTAGGTCCCTATATTATATAAAATTTTTCAATTGAATTTCTGAGTAACAACTTGACAAAAAACAGAATATTCCTAGTATAATTAATCTCTATCTATCTCCATCTCCTTTTACATCATCCATCTTCCATCCCCACCATCATCCACTTCCCCACAACCACCACCACATACAACAACAACAACAACCGTCTAACATCACGGTCAGTGGGACTCACCCCCAACTCCTACCCAACCTCCATCATGGCCCCCACCACCACCCATCCCCTTCACCTCCCCTCCACCACCACTACCACCACCATTACCAACAACAACAACAACGACAACCACCCGCTCCCCTAACAACAACCACAACAACAGAAAGTAAAAACAAACATTTTCATTTTCCTTACCTATATACTTTTGAGTTCTTTATAAAGCAAGGAAAATCCTATGAAACACATGTATTTTAGTTGAGAATTGAGCAATGATATGAAAATAAGGCCTAAAAAGAACCGCAGCCCTCCAACAGCTATTGCTCCAACTTTGCGGGGTTGTTGTTACTTGCCCTATGCATTCATCAATTATGCACATATTAATTAATGCTTAAAGAAAATTAGAGCAACAACTTCAGCAAAACATAAGTACAACTAGTTGATAAAATAAAATATGAAACTAAATCTAAGAAATGTAAGCATTAGGAGTAACGTACGAGTAAGGTGGAAAAGTATAAAAAATGTAAGCTTTGTGATACATGTGTTTCATAGGATTTTCCTTGGTTTATAAACAACTCAAAAGTATATAGGGTAAAGAAAATGAAAATGTTTGTTTTTACTTTCCTCCTGGTGGTTGTTGTTAGGGGAGCGAGTGGTTATTGTTGGTGGTGGTGGTGGAGTGGGAAGGTGAAGGGAATTGGGTGATGGAGGGCCATGATGGAGGTTGGGTAGGAGGAAGGGGTGGGTCCCACGCCAACCATGATGTTAGGCGGTTATTGTTGTTGTTGGTGGCAGTGGTGGGGGGGTGGGTGATGGTGGATGGAAGATGGATGATGTAGAAGGAGATAGAGATAGATAGAGATAAAATATACTAGGAATATTTTATTTTTTATAAAAGTTATTACTCATGAGGACTCAATTGAAAAATTTTATATAATATAGGGACCTAATTAAAAACTTTTAAACTATAGAGACCTAGTTATAAATTGACTGAAATTATAGGGATCTAGAGTAATTAAACTTATTATTTTTAACATTTGTTAATCTCAACCTTTCATTCTATGTTTGGAGAGTTGTGATTTAAGGACTATATGGTCTCAAACTTGGCCCTCCCCATGTAAGTAGTCACCACCAAAAAGTTTGAAAACTATAAATTCTAATTATCAACTTTCATTTTCAGTATATTATTCATAAAATCCTTAAAATGAAAACTGAAAATGAAAAGTGAAACCACACATACTCTTCTTTTTCTTTTTCCTTTTTTCTTTTTTGTATTGAGCTTTCTTTTTCATTTACAAAAGCTTCTCTCGAGGGTCATTTTTTTCAATATGGTCGGGAGAGGCAAAATTTGTCATGAAATGTGTTAGATTGGATAATTACATGGTTATGGGTCATGAAATCTCACCAATGACAGGATTTCATAAAAAATATTATAATTTTTTTTAAACCAATCCTACGATACATCAATCATATATAATAAAATATAATTTTTTAAATGAAATATCACCGATGGCAAAATTTCGGTTTTAAAATATTATTTTTTAAATTCAAAAGTCGCCAATGGCAATATTTCGAAAATAGAATATATATTTTTTAAACAAAATCTCACCGATGGCAAGATTTCATTAATAAAATATTAATTTTTTTTAAATTAAAGCGACTAGAATTTCAAAAAGAATAATTGTTTAATACAAAAGTTGCCAATAACGAGATTTCACCAATTAAAAATTATTTTTTAACTCATCTACCCCCAACGACTCATTGAGAGCTCTATATAAAGGGGTGCAACTTCTTTCATCGTGACACAAGTTTTGTGAGTGAAAAAATAGTTCATTCTACTACCATGACAACCTTACTGAGAGAGAGAGTGTAGGGGGACACAAGTTTTTTTTTTTCCTATAGCTATGAGTGTAAGGAAAAAAAGAGTATTATGGTTATACCAAAAATAGAGAGAAAAAATTAGTGATATAGCAAATATAATAGTATATTTCAATGGTAATGTTCTTAGAAACACAGGTGAGGGTGTGACATTTACATGTCAAGCATTAAAAACGTTAAATTTTAAAAATAAAATCCTACAAATTATTAATTTTAATTTTTCTAATTTATAATAACACTATTATAATAAAAATAACTAAAATTAAAATTATATATTTTAAAATTGAAAATGATAAAAGTTATTAATTTCCAAATTTTTATTATTAATAGAAAAATCTGTTATAATAAAAATTAATAATGTAAAACTGTAAACGTTAAAATTAAAAACAAATTAATTAGTAATAAAAATAAAAAAATTTAAAACTTATAAAACGTAAGGATTATTAAATGAGAGTTTCTTGCATTTTCTAACAAGTACTAATATAATAAACATAATTAATGTAAAAACTGAAATTTTTAAAATTAAAAATAGTATATTCATTACTAATAAAAATTGTAAATTTCAAAATAAAAATTCCTAAATTATCAAATACTAGAAAGCTAGTTTCTTGTATTTTATAATAATAACTAATAATAAAACTACTAATAAAAATTTTCATTTATTTTATTTTATAACAGTATCAATGACAAATAAAGAATAAATCTAATTTCAAGTGTTAAAACTATTACTTTTTTTAAATATAAATCGACAAATTGTTTTGCTGTTTTTCTAATTTACCTATATTAAAAATATTATAATAAAAATAATTAAATTAAAAATTGTGAAAGTTATTAATTTCCAACTTTTTATTATTAATAATGAAATTTGGTATAATAAAAAAATATAAAATAATAAATTTTAAAATTCAAAAAATGATAAATTAATTAGAAAACACAATTTTGAAACTATAAATTATAAAAATTATTAAATGACAATTTCTTGCATTTTTTAACAATAGCTAATATAATACAAATAATTAATATAAAAACTGTAATTTTTAAAATTAAAAACAATATATTCACTGGTAACAAAAATTATTAAATTCTAGAAAGCCAGAAATAAAAAATAATAATTTTACAATAAAAATAGTTTCGTAACTAATATAAAACTGTTTGTTGTAAATTTTAAAATAAAAATTCCTAAATTATTACATTCAGAAAGGCAATTTCTTGTATTTTATAATACAAACTAATATAATAAAAATAATTAATAAACATGCCCATTTGTTTTATTTTATAACAATGCCAAAAGTTAATATAGAACAATAACCTATTGTGACTCCTAGATTACCAGAAGATTATATAGTTATAAAATCATAATGATTGTTAAATTAAAGTTTCTTTTATTTATTTTATAACAAAAGATAGTATACAATTTTTTATTATGATGAATTAAAAATAATGGTTTTCCTAAATAATTTATGGTAACTAAATTTCATAAAAAATGTAAACAAAAAAATTAAATTAAAATAATATATTACTTGCATTGTGATGAAGGATATCCTCTAAACATACCTTATAGAATCCATGGTTTCATTGGGTTTCACCATCTTTTCAATTTAAAAAAAAAATTTAACTCTTTTATTTTTTTGCACTCTAATGCAAAAAAATAAAAAAAAAGCCTCTTAAACTCTCTTTACCCTCTCAACTACACTTGGTCGCTACCTCTCCAACGCCCCCAGCAAGAGCATCCATATATATAGCCAAACCCAACACAGCCTTGCACTACCCGCGCCAAGCAAACTTCACGGGCAAAGGAATCTTGCAGTGAGGAGAGGAAGAACAGTGCGTGGTGTAGCCTTTGATCGCGAAACCTTGCCAATGGCGGGTTTTCATGGGCTGTCCAATCCGTGTAAGTGTTTTGTAGGGTGAAATTTCTCCAATGGCAAAGTTTGAGTTGCATTCTTGTGCCAGACCATGTCGCGTGCTTAATTATTCTCGAGGTATTAAAACCTCGACAATAGCGGGTTTTCCTAATCATCACCAATAGTCCAAATCGCACCATTAACAGACGGCGTAATATTTCCTTGTAAACAATTCTAAAGTAATTCTTAATCCGCACACCATAAGATAAATAATTTCCCTCTCGAAGAAGCTGCTACTTCATTTGAATTTGAAATTGATGCTGATAGAAATGGACAAACTGTAGCTGCTGTAAAGACACAATAGAGGGGCAATTTTTTTTTTCCGGGAAAATCAATTTTTGCCAGAAAACATGAGTTATTATAATATGGGTTTTACTAAGGACACTAATTAAGGTAAACTTTTAATACTCCCAATGTATTTAATGTATCGATAACTTAAAAACTTTACTTTTTTGACAAAAAATTTTTACTTTGAAAATATTAACCACTATTCTTAGAACACCGGCTGGCAAAACCATTATTATATATTTTGGAATATGGATTAATACTTCTCAGTCATTTGCAATTCACACGGAATCAAATTTCCACGCAAAAAAGACCGCCATTACCTGCACTAACGAAATCCTCATGCACTCTTGTACTCGATGAATAACAACACGTCGACGACCATATTCCATTTTCCCTTACCTTTCGGAAACAGCGAGCTCAGATTCATTTCCGCTAGCAAAGGCTTCAGTGAAATAAAAGACGGACTAATAAAGTACAACACACAAGAACTGGCTGTTGAACACAATTGTTAGGATACAACCTCTCAATACCTCAGTGATAAGAGTAACCAACACAAGGTAGCACAACATGAAGAACAAAGAGAAAAAGTCTACAAAATCTCGTTCAACTTTGCTCTATGTGTATTTTAATTCTGTTACTTCAAAAATATATAAAATAGTGCTTAAACTTTTTTATTTGTGAATATTATTATAATATACTAATAGATATTTATTTTTTAATCTGAAAAGTCTAAAAAAGTTCTTTAATTTTTTTTTTCATCTATATACACTTTTCTTTTATTCTATTATCTATATGTACTTTTATTTATATGATACTTTAAAAATGTCTAAAGTAGACCTTAAATTTTTTTTATTTGTTCATATTATTATAATATGCTAATAAATGCTTATTTTTTGCCGTGAAAAGTCTAAAAAAATCATTTAAATTGTTACCTATATGCACTTTTATCTGATTATTTTTTAATATGTAATGTTTTCTAATGAGATTTGAGAGTCTGCGCACGTAATTTTCAATCAAAAATTAAACATTTATTATCAAATTATAATAATATACACAAATTAAAAACTTGAAGAACTATTTAGCAAGTTTTTAAAATAACAAGACCAAAGTGCACATAAATCAAAATTGAAGGGGCTTTTCTAGACTTTTTCCATTTATTAATAAACTGTAACCCTTATTAATCCATCTCTTTTCTATTCAATCATTGCTTGATATCAACAAAAAAATAAAAAATAAAAACCGTAGTTGTTTCGTTGTGTATCTTGTGAACCCCTCGTTTCCTGAGGTTGCATGGTTTGCCTAAAGCTAGAAACTATTTCTTTTTTTTTTTTGTTCTGTAAAACAAAGTTAGCAACTAACTCAGACAAAATTAAGCTTTACTGTAAAGCTCAGCATAGGTGAAGGATTGTATTAGCCTTACAACAGCCAACGTAAAAATTTGTCAAATCTTTATGACAAACAAAGCTAGCGACTATTAATCTACATATGTATGTATCTGCCTCTCAACGATGAGCTTGCACTCACTCTGTGTGTGTATCTTTATGAACACAAGTAGATGCTTGTATCTGGCAGAGTGGTGGTTCACAAAGTTGGTGCCAACTACAAGACAGGAGCGAACTGGAAATCATATTGCATTTATAAAATAGTTCATGTATACAGGGTACTTTTTATTCAGATAGATTATAAGCATTGCAGGCATTCTTAGTGACATATTCATAACTAAGAATATTATTCACATTTCCTTGCTGACATGGAAAATTAAATGATCGCAGTGTCAAGTGTGTATACCCCCACCGTTTGCCTCAATCACATGCAGAAATTTGCTTCAGCAACTAATGTTGAGCAGAGGACCATGAATTTGAATCAACCCAGTTAAATGCGATCGGGCTCAAAAAGGCATCGGGAATACCAAAGGAACTGACCAAGGCAAGTGCATGTGGTCGAAGTTCAGTACAGAGTTTTGGCACTTCTTTCCTCACTGCAGAAGCACTCTCAGTTGACAAGTATCCATATCGAAGAAAGGACGCATCTTCATCCATGCAAATCACCGCATACAATGATCTCAACAGACCTAAGACATTCTACAAAAGATACACAAATGCAAAAAAATGGGAGGGGAGGGGGGGTCATTTCACTTCTTTATTCCAGAAATAACTCAAATAAAAAGTATATAGTAGGAATATTCATCAAGCAATAGTAAGATTTACCTTCAATGAACCAGCTGGTAACTTAGACTCAGTCTCAATAAAGGTTTTCAGTATAGCTCGTTCAGAGAAGCTCTGCCCAAGTCCTCAGCAAGCTGATAACTCTGGTAGAGAACAAGAGTTTCAAACTGTAAGACGAAGAATGAATGAAAGAATAACTAACAAAAGCCGGTAGAGGCCTTACTAGATTGAAGGCAGACTCTCTGCTTTCTCCCTGAGCTTGATATTGTGAAACCTCAGCAGCAAAACGTCCCAATAGATCTCGCTCTCTTAGGTGGAAGATATCAATCTGTGTCGGTAAGTGGTAAGAAACAAAAAGAAGCTTCTACCAATTTATCTAAAATATCAACAGGTTCAATAAATGATTACCTGAAACTCACTGCTCCTGATGTTAGAACTTGTTAGCTGAGATGGGACGACAGGCCAAGGTTTGTTCATGTGTTCTAATCCCAAACCTCTAAATGGCTTCCTTTTAGTCTGGCACACTATGTATTCACCAAGGAGCGCCTTGCTGATCTGAGGTGAAATGTAGAACCCGTGAAAACATTGAACAAAAGAAGGGAAAAATTTAGAGAGTAAACAAAATGGAAAGATGCTTAAAATTGACCTAAATAATTTCATGCTACTTCCAATTCATGGATAAATAATAAATCATAAGCTAATCAATTAATTCATAAAGTGAACCCCGTTTCTGTTTTTTTGCACAAAGTGCAAGCATGAAAAGTATAATAACAGTTTCAACTGCTTTAGAAATGGAAAACTGTCAGCTCTAGAGAACCATGGTTAATTAGTAGCCACTGAAAACATGTGAAACAGAATCATCTGAATGATTCTACTTCATTAAAAATCTCTACTAAGGATAATAACTGTCTCTAACACAATCGTACATGTAAAAATTAAAGTGTGACAAAGCATACCTACCAATACCTTTTCGCTGAAATTTCAAATAATAGACAATCAGTGTGTTCAGGTTTAAATTTCTAACCACTTTAGCAGAAAGGGACGAGGGTGAACCTTGCTACAACTGTAAGGTTGTTACTTTGTGAGCTAGAGGTCACAGATTCAAATCTTGGAAACAACCTCTCCATTTGTTGGAATAATACTGCATATATTTGCTCTTCCTAGACCCAAGCAAATAGGAGCCTTATGCACTAAGCCACCCTTTTTTACCAAAATAAAGCTTAAATACTCTATGTAGGAACCAATCAAAAGTTTAGACTGTTGGATGTAGGCCTAAAATGGGATTTATCTCCAAAAAGTTCATATTAAGTTTCTGATTATTTCACTCCGACATATAAAAAAGTTAACTTACCCAATCTAATGCATTATATCAGGATTTAATATTATTTTGCAGTCAGCAAGTCATATGTTTTAGTGGTTTGAATCCGAAAACATTGTGCTTAATTCTTACTAAGATTTCATACATAACAGAATACTCCATCCTACCTGCTGCATCAGAACATTGTTGTCCCCCTCAAATGTTGATTGCACATCAAATTCACCCTTGAAAGGACCAATACGATTTTCAGTTTTAATACCTTGACCTCCAGTGGCTTCACGACATTCCTAGTTCATACATTGAAAAACCTTAGGCAGGCCAGTAGCGTATAATCTATCAAATCCAAGTGTACATGTAATAGCAATACTAACCTGAAGAGTACGCATACTATTCCATGTTAAGGTAGCCTTATATGCACTTGAAACAATATGAATGGTTTTGTTTGACTCAGGTGTTCTATTCACATACATCATTTTGAGTTCGTTTACAGCGAAGTTCATTGCATAGCTGCAGAAAGAGTAAAGAAATGAACACAAACACTTAAAAACAGGTGATATCTTGGTCCATTACATATCTGCCAATCGTCAAACTATGATAGTGACCTTTTATTAAATCCCTAGTCAGTTGTCCAAAATTAACAACATATATGAGCCATCAATGCAGGTGATTACATCTTATCAAGAATGCATGCTGCATGTGTCTTCTAAATCAAATGTTTACTTGTGCAATATATATGGGAAAATATCCTTAGAATCTATATTGAAAATATTCATCCTGTAATATCAAGTATATATGTAAAAAATTCTTAATGTTTTGTGGAAAAATGAACTAGGTGGTCTTAAATTAGGTGAGATAAACTAAAGCAGCATACCTAAATTCTAGGTTCCTAAAAGACTTGAATCATTCTGAGGTCACAGCAAATAGATACCAAAATGCGTGTAATTAGAAGACTTACACCTTTGCAAGCAATGGTAATAGACGCCGTTGATGACTTGGGTAATCCAGCAGTAAAACTTCAGGCTCATTTGGCGCCATAGAAAAGGCTCGTCTTGTCAATGCATATCTTATAGCTATGGCTAAGCTAATCTAACAACGGCAAATGAATGGCATTATATGCAAGATGTTAATGTTAGCTGAGTCCGTTAAGTACATAGTAAAAACACAGAAACATGTGGTCCATTCACAAATAAAGATGGAACCAATACCTTGGAGATGTAAACGGAACTGACGGCTATAATTACACGACCAGAGGTCAAAGGGGCTAAAAATGCCGCAAATCTCTGGAGCATGAATGACATACAACAAAATATATGTGAGCAAGCTTCCAATGTGAATAAAGAAAAGCACTAGCAGACGGAAGAGAATATTATCTCTATATAAGAAACTATCACCTGATCTGCATTTTTTATTGCACTCAAATATTCACCACCTGGTGAAACATCAGCCACTGAATTCAACAAATTCTCTCTAGGTATTCTTACATTGTCAAACCTGAAGGAACATGTCCATAATTTTTTAGTCTATTCATTTATACTAATTCATTTGTCAGGTGAAATATAGTTTGAAAATGTGTATATTACCATATACGGCCATTATCAACTCCGTTTAAACCAATTTTGTGACCACAATCAGCAATTCGAATGTTTGGACATATGTTTCCATCTGAATCCCTGATTTGGGCAATAAACGCATGCACCCCTTGATCGGTTCCATTTATGTGGAGCTTTGAAAAGACAATTGTGTGTGTCGCATGCTGAATATAAAAGTGAAAAAATGTTAATACACACAAAGCTGGAGCAGAAGAAAAATGAAAGTATCAAAACTACCAGACGCAAATGCTTTTAGAGTACTTATCAAGAGTAATACAAGAGCATCCTTACATTTGCTGCACCACCAATCCAATACTTCTGACCTGATTCGCATGGAGTATTGATGACGAATTCTCCAGTGTTTGAATCATAAGTAGTTACTGTTTCTATTCCCCGGACCTATGAAAATTAGTCTTGAAAGAGTTATTAAAAGTGATAAGGCAAAAGCATAATAAAATACATGTGGGCTTAAGACCCCAAACATATTGAGCAACCTTCACATACATTACTTCCATGGCCCAGTTCAGTCATAGCAAAACAACCCAAGGTCTCATAGTTTTCAGTAGATCTCAACCACTTGTCATGATGGCGCTTGGTTCCCATAAACTTTACGGCCCCACCCCTGAAACTCATTATGCATTAGAGAAACTTGAAAAAAGTTTATTTATGACATGATATTTTTTTTGGTGTTTTTTTTTTGAAGGGGGGGGTAGAGGGAGGAATAATGAACAATTCTATTCTTGTTTTGCGTTTTTACAACTAGCTTCAGAGGGTATGTTGGTACAGAATCACATTAAATTACAGGTACCGAAAGTTTGCTATACAAGGAATATGTCTTTTAACATGAACAGGTATGTGTTAGAAACCCAAACTTTATTCATTCCTACTTCCAGAATTTACCAGCACAATTCAGACACCTGCATTCCCCTCCCTCCCTCCCAACACACACAAATAAGGCTTGGGGTTCAATAATGCAAGACCACTAAAGTCTCTTTGTCAAGAAGACCACTAAATTCTCTCTTGTTTGAATACAATGATCTACCAGGCAAGAAACAAAAAGGAAAATTACTTTGGTGATGATTTGACCACTCTTATGAGTTCGAAGTGATTGACTTTCAAGTTCAAAACTTTATGCTATATTAATTTCCACTCCTCTCTAAAATGAAAAATCAAGCAATTGCAATTTAATTTTGAAAAAAAAAAATTAAACTCTATTTTTTTTCCCCAACAACAACAAAAGTTAATCCTTTTTTCCTATCAGACTGGATCAATTTAAAACCATGCATGGATCAAACTGCATCATTTTATCCTATCATAAACCATGTCAATATATAACCCACCAAAAACACAGTGATCAATCCCAAGTCATGGCTATGCATAACCAAACCCAATCGTCAATTAAACTCTAATATCACAGACAACAGAATACAATGCTCCTGGAATACACAAACAACTTCTCACCCGCTAACAACATCGATCAAGACACACCAGCACATCACTGAATTCCAATGTTGCTCGGACACCAGCACGAAGTATCCGGTACAACAAGGATACAATACGGAGATACGGTATAAATCAAATTTAAAACACGTAAAATATAATTAGCAGCTAAAAGTATCGCCTATTTGGTAGTATCCTTGTGAATGATCACGGAACAATGATTGAAACACAAAGAGCGCATAAACACATACCACAAGAAGAAATGGACGCCGAGCTTGATGGCGAGAGAGTGATCGTACATGCCAATAACCTCGTGAAGAGCGAGCTTCCTGAGCTCGTCGGGGCCATCGGCGGTGAGCCATCCACGGAAGACGCCGCGATCGAGGAGGTAAGCGATCCGCCTCATGGTCTCCTCGCGCTGCTGCTCCATGGTGTGGTTGTAGTCGGGGGAGACAAACACCCTCCCGCCGAGGACGCGGCGGTTGAAGAGCGGGCTCTGGGTGATGAGCCCGAAGAGCCAGTCGCGGTCCTCGATGTTGTGGACGTCGAGGAGGGTGCGCATCTCGCTGGTGTCGAAGGCAAAGGGGTTGGAGAGCTCGGGAGGGGAGTAGTTGAGGCAGTTGGAGGGGGAGAGGAGGGTCGTTGTTGTGGTGTGAGGGTGGGGGAGGAGGTGGCTGGAGAGGACGTGGGTTCGCCGGGATGCGCGGTGGTCCATGGCGGCAGGAGGTGATGGAGGATGAGATAAGGAGATGAGGAGATGAAGATGTTCTTCTTCTTTTGGGAAGTTGGGGGAGTTTGGAAGGGCGTTTTAAAGGTGAGGATGATGACAGGACGGGATGAAGAGAAGAAGGTTTCAGTTTTTGAGAAGAGATGTAGCGAGATCGTTGAGAATGCGGAAAAGAAAGACAATATTGGATTGGATTGTGTGTAACAGTGCTTTTATGTCATTTTATATGGAGAAATGATACTTGTGACCACGATTTCCACGCACACGCGGACACATACGTACGGAAGAAGAGATGCTATTGCTATGGTCACACATATTGAAAGACTACGTGGGGAAGGAACCATTAAAAAAATAATAAAGGAAAATATAGATAGTTGCACATTCTCCCTTTCCTCTGTGCATATTCTTTTGGCGCTGAAGCAATTTCTTTCTTTCGGAAAACTCATTTGCGAAACCCCAAAAAAGAAAACCTAAAAAAATAGAAAACCCCCAATTTTGTTGTTGGCACTGCTTCTGCTTTCTCTCATTGATTGAGCTTTCAGGTCGCTGACCAGTGCTTCCTTGAGAGAAAAGGCCAAAGAGGAAGCTCGATGACGAAATCGACGAGGAACAACGAGATCTTCGCTCATCCCAGGCGATGCCCACGACGCCCTCCTCTCTCGACGTCAAGGACCAGGTCTCCATCCTCAACTCCACTTTCTCCAGGGACACCCATGACTCTGATCGAGCCGCCACCAAGTGCGCCACTCATGCGCTTGCCAATCTTGTCAAAAACGGTAAATCCTTTCTCGACCTCCTCACGTCTTGCTCCCTTTGTTCGATTTTTGCTTGAATTCGATCAAGCATATGTCTTGGTCCTTTTTTTTTGTAGAGTAAGTGGTGAACGCCATGGTTGAAGGAGGCGTAATTCCAACTATAATTTAGTACCTCCAAGCGCATCTGGGGAAGAAAGAACTTGTTCAAAGGCCATGGCCATTGAAGCACGAAGTCGAGAAAGGGAGTGCTTTTGCACTTGGTCATCTGCTGACAAGGTAACTTCATTTTTTTGTGCTTTCTAGTAACTATTATTAAGGGATTATTGCAATTGAGCTCATTTATGCCGTGAATTCTGCATGTTATATAGTGTACGTTATAATGTTTGTAATGATTCTGCAAATTGAGATTAAGGTTTTACTTCATTAGTTCGTTAACTACTAGTTATTTGCAATAATATACTAGTAAATTAGTAGAAGAGTTATTTTACCTTGAATTTGCTTACTTAGTGTTGATTATGTATTTTTTTTTCAAATATCTTACCTATTATTTTGTTTTGGCTGAATGTTGTGAATGATTGTGAATTTTGTTTGAAAATGTCATTTATAGCCTGAAAATCAATAGCTCCTGTTCATGTCCAGGACTTGGACCTCCATCTTCACCACTCGAAGCCCTACCTCCATCAATAACTTCGATTGCTATATATAAAAGAAGATATTATGTGGAATTTTTGTATTTTGTATTGGCTTCATTTTGCTTTCAAACTCAAACTTGTTTTTGTTGAAATTCCAAAAGCTTATAAACAAAGATATGGTTAGCATTTTAGAATACTCTTTGACTCTCACATTCATTCACAAACATAGAGACACCCATGCCATCATGACATGCTTACCGTTATAGGTTTATATCATATGACTAGTATATATTATCTAATTGTTTCAAGGTAAACTTGCCCTGCATGTGACCCTTGTATATGGAAAGACATTAAAAGAATTAGGATGCACAAGGAGATGTATTTCTTTCTGGAAATTTTTTTTATACCTTTTTATTACTTTATATTAGTTCCAATAAAAGCTTATGTGATTTTGTGTATGCTTTCTTTTGGTCTTTGTGATAGATGTTTGAGCTAAGTGCAGGAACTGAAATAACAATTGTGTAGGAAAATTTATTGATAATTTACAACATGGCAATTGCTATCTTTCTAGAATTTCTTTCATTGTTCTAGACGAGGCAACAAAATGCTTGATATCGGTTTTGAACCACAGATGAGAGAGGTTGGTGGTCTTGAACTTTTACTTCTATTGTAATGGGTTTTTCTTCATTGTATTGTTTATGGTTTCCTCTATATTCTTCTAAATTAAGTCATTTTGATGTAACTTTTTTCCCTTTTACCTCAGTTATTTCCATTTTTAAACTAGGATCTCAAGCCAATGATGCTAAGAAAAGATGTTTTTGGTATGAGAGTGTTTTAACTATTCAAGCTAGGTCCTTCTTAGAAATTATCTGTTCCAGCAACTAGGTTAGTTGCTAGGATTTCCTTACTCATGATAAAATCTAAGTCGAATGGTGCATTGATACAGATGATAAAATATTCAAGCTATACTTTCAATTTGTAAGTTCTTGTACTAAAAGGATTTTTTTATTATTTTGAAAATATTAAAGTAAATGTGAAGAGTCTTTTTATTTTTGGTTAAAAAGTAACAAACCCTGAAAGTTAATGTTTCAACACGTGATTTTGGCTTTGTACAAGTTTATATGGTAAATTTTGTTGTCATCTTTTTATATTAATTTTTTTTAGAGATGATTTTGCAAGCATTCTGGAGGGTTGGCAAGTGGGGTTTGATAGATGCATACCTCAATGGAGTTGAAAAAACATGAAGATTGATTATTCCATGAATGAGATATATATTTGAATTTAAATTTATTTACTTTTTTGTGTTAAGTTCATGTATTATTTTCTATTTCATTCTAAAGATGATTGTTGTGTAGTTTGGTTGTATTTTGTTTATTTGTCCTTTAAATCTTTGAATTTTTACATTTGGTAGAGTTTGGGTTTATAATATTTATAATTTTCAACGTTGTTCAAACAACCAAAAAACTATATAGGCCAAAACGTCAGCTTGCTTAGATTGTTACTAAGATTTTGTTAATCTTGAAAATATTACAATTTTATGCGAATTTTGGATAGAGAGAAAGTTAAGGGGACTCCTAAGTATTAATAAAGGGAGCCTAATTGCATCATGCATGCAATGCTAAGATGGCAAAGTGACTTAAAATTTTCCTGCACTATGTTGGTAATCAGCTAGAGATGTTAGTAATATTAATTCAAAATATTGATAACTTTCTTAAATGTTGGCAACATTTCAAATTTCCTTAACTTTGAAATATTAACATTCTAATGTAAATTTGGATTAGCAAGTAAGTTAAGTGAACTTCTTGGTACTATAAATTAATAAAGGGCGTCTAATTGAATCATGCAAACAATACAACAATGGCAGTGAGACTTGAAATTTTTTCTACAATAAGTTGGTAATTGGCTTACGAAGCTTGTAGTATTAGTTTAAAATGTTGGTAACTTGATTCAAATACTAGTAACGTTTTAGATTTTGTTGATCTTCAAAATATTATGAATCTTATGTGAATTTGGATTAGCGAGCAAGTTAAGAGGACTCATGGATCCAAAATTTTCTCATTCAAAATTTTTTAATGTCTATATCACTTCCATGGATCCAAAATTTTCTTATTCCAAAAAAAGCTAGTATCTTTCAAAAAAGCTAGGGGTTGTTTGGAAGTGTTTTTATTTTTAAATTTTTTAAAACTATTTTAAAAAACAAGTTTCAGTTCAATTTTTAAAAACAAAAAAACAAAAAAACTTGTTTGGCAATTTAACTTTAAAAACAGTTTTATAATGATAAAAAATAGAAAACCCTGTTGGATAATTGTTTTAAAAACAACTTTTAAAACTAATAAAACAAAAAATTGTTTGGCAAATTGCATTACTATAAATGACAAATTTTAAATATTATATTTTATAGATAATATTTTCCATACATAATAATTAAAGTTTTAATACAACTTCCTATTCTAAAAATAGTCTTAACATAACTTGATGTCAATTTATATTTATAAATCCATTTAAGCTATGCATGATTTTCTTTTAGCCACATTCAATTTGCAATTTGGTCATGATATCTTACCATTTCCTTTGGAGCTTCATCAGTTCAATTCTATTATGAATTACACAACGTGCTATGACAATAAGTCATTGCCTAGAAGGCTTATATGGGAGCATTCGCCTTAAAATGGGAAATCTTGCTTTCAAGACTCCAAAACATAATAAAACTTACGCTTGACTCATTTAATAAATAAGCTCAAATCATTAACTCAAACTCGACTCATGAGCTCAACTTATTGATCTGTTAATAAATCAAGATGAAAATATCTACGAGTTTACTTGACTCACTTCCTCAAGCGCAATAAAACTTCCAATATATATATATAACTGTTACATTACACAAAACAACCCACATTTACATAGTATCTCAATAACACTTATATAAACTATAACCCATGCTACCTAAACTATAACAAACCAAACAAGATCATATTCTATATCAATCCTAGAAACACAAAAACCCCCACACCTAGACCCATCTATACACCGAGTTAGGCGTTACATGTTTAGTGGACTACTTTCTAATCTACCTTATGCCTAGGGACACGGTCATTTAAAGTTTATCCTGCCTTAGATTAGACAACAAGGCGTCACGGCTAGTCAAAACTACTTGGAAAAAACTATCCACTTCCTTTGCAAAAAGATCTAATCCTTGTGAAAGCTTCTCCAAAAGCGCGTACTTCTTTTGCACATTCTTTTGAAATGATTGTGTCTTCACCTTTTGCTACCCTTAATTGTGGGATATAATTCCTTCAGAGGCTTCAACTAACATAAAAGGTCATACAAAGTCATAAAGCAAAAAATGACATAAAAAGTCCAACCAAATTGTTTACTTCTATGTATCTAATTTAGTTTTTAAGCCCAAAGCAGATCAAAACAGCCAAATAGAGGCCAGGTTCATCCATAAATTCAGCCACATCAAAAGAATGAGCATTTGCAACCCTTTGCAGAATTGGTTTTGTCAGGAAACTTTATTGGGTTTTCTACATCACAATAATACAACAACAATAACAACAATTTAACAACCTTGTCCTAACACATATGTATCTATAGCATTAATATAGATAGAGATATTGATCGCAATTTCACACTAAATGAAAATAATTAACAATAGCAATGAAGTTGGTGCTGGAGTTCAAGTCTTTGATACAAATTAATTGAAATCACCATGTTAAGGGCATTAACTCATCTTAGAAAAACATATGCTAGCTGTTGCTTTTCAACTTGTATACAGTTAGCAACAACCAAAATTCTTAAGCTCTAAAATTCTCATTAGAACATGTGAGTGTATATGCTGAGATTACATAACATTGCCTATTTATATGTATTTGAAGTTAATGAGTAATTAATCAGTTTTCTCCCATTTCTCATTCTATTCTTCCTAATAAAATTGGAGGCTTAACACTTGCACAAATGCTGCATTTTGCTGGACAACTAAGAGATTGAGAAAAACGTTGCGCATTTGAGTCCTATTAATGAAAATCATATAACAGTTTCATGTTTGGTATCCACCAGAAATTATTGTGCACAGTTTCTAAAGCCTATGCCATCAATTACAAAAATAAAGGATTACACTACAGCTTAATGAAATAAGATACCTATCAAAATTTAAGGAGGGGAGGTAAAATGCACTATAGGCTCTTTCAATCCATCATAAACAATTCTTATCTAGTCACTAGCTACAAGTCCATATGCCAAGTAGTAATTGCTTAAAACCAGCAACCTCCACCAAGACTCCACTTAAAAGATAGGATTAAGAGAAATATCTGTAAGGTCAAAGTATAAAGCAATACAAAGGAGCCAACAATCACTTCATGCCTCCTCATCCTATAATGAATTTCTTTAACTAGGGAAAGTCGATTAAAGATATAACAATGTGAAGTGATTTGGATTAAAGAACAAATATAAATGGGCCAAAATTGGTACCTACAAGTATGAACCTTTAGCACCTCCTCAAAAAGTAGTGATTGGAACATGCAAGTATGGAATATGATATGCTATCAAAATTACTATGCAAGATAGCAGTGTGCCTAATGAAACTAGTTAAATGTCAATTTTAATCAAGTACCATGAAAGACCATATAAGTAAGATAGCAAAATTGCCTCATGCAAAGCTTTAAGCAATCATGTTCTTGCTATGATCTAATAATTTCCGACACAACAAATCATTGAATCCTAGTCACTTGACATATAAGAGGAATCAAACAATTATAGATTCAATTTCAGATCCATGAATAAATATCAAAACCCCAATTAATCATAAAAACAAAGATCAATGTTTGGGTATATCAAGAGAAGCAGAAAAGAGAAAGATAGAGGGAGGGACTCACGGTGGTGGAGGAATGGAGGACGCGGATCTGGGTCTTCGAGAGCAGGTCACGCGGACTGGTGGGTGGGGTGATCGAGCGCGGAGATCGTGGTCTGGGTTGCGAGGAGCTTGGTGGCGGAGGGTCTTGGGCCGCAAAAGCTTGTCGTCGATGAGCTTCATCACGAAGAAGCTGGTCGCAGAGGAGCTTCGCGGATCGTGTTCAGTGGTCGCTGGAGATTTCGCGGGGGAGCAAGTCGCCGGGGAGCAGGTCGCGAGTTCGCCTGGAGCAGGTCACGGCTTCACCTGGGGAGCAAGTCGTGGGCTTCATGGGTGTCTCGCGGCACTGAGGGCTGGACTTAGCAGCATGGCATCGTGCCGAGAAGGTCGCGCGGACTAGGTCGTCCGACCAGGTCGCGCCTAGCAGATCGCGCGAGAAGGCTCTCCGCTGAGCCGCTGCTTGGATGGATGGAAGCTTGGTGCTTGCTTGTTCCTTCAAGATTGGGAAGGCTTAAGAAAAAATAACCCAAAACACACACTAAAGGAGTCGAAAACTGGAAGAGAACAATAAGTTCACATAATTACAAATATGACACCGCGTTTTCAATTGTTTTCAAAACAATAACACAAGAAAACAATCTAAAACCGTTTTGTGTTTTGTTTTTAAAATGAGTGTTGTGTTTTTTTGTTTTTAAAATGTGATTTGGAAAACGCTTAAACAAATAGGTTTTTTGTTTTTTCACTTTTAAAAACCAAAAACAATTTTAAAAAACTCTAGCCAAACAGTGCTCTAGTATCTAATTTTGTTTATGTTTGGATTAAAGAAATATGAATTCAATGAAAAATAAATTAAGTTAGAAAACTAGACAAAAGGATTCATGGACTCTATAAATTGTTGAATCAAGTCTTAACACGACATCCAATTTGTGCTCTACGAACAAAGTGATTCAAATTTTTTTTTCTAATGCATGTTGGTAATTGCTTTCAATATGTTGGTAATTTTTTATCAATTTGTTGGTAATCCATAAAAAATACTAGTATCTTTTTAGTTTATGTTCAAAATAAAGAAAATATGAATTTAATGAGAAATTGAGTTAAAAAATTAGTTTAGAGGACTCACACGCTAATGAATTGATGAATCGGGTCTCAACATAACATCCAATTTTTGTGTCAAGGTCAAAGTGATTCGAATTTTTTCTAGTACATGTGTTGATAATTCCTTAAAAATTTCTTAGTAATACTATTTTAGAAAAGTTGGTATTTTCTAGTTTGTGTTTATATTAAAGGAAATATGAATTTCATGAGAAAATGAATTAGAGAACTTGTTTAGAGGACACATGGGCTCTATGAATTGATTAATCAAGCCTAAACATGACATCTGATTTGTGCTCTAACTGAATTAATTCAATATTTTTTTCTATCACGTTGGTAACTACTCCCAATGTGTTGGTAATTCCTTTTTAATTTGTTGGTAATATTTTAGAAAAACATTTTTTTTTCAGTTTATGATTATATTAAAAGAAATATGAATTTTATGAGAAATTGAGTTAGAGAATTAGTTTAGAGTTCTCATGAGCTCTATAAATTGATGAATTGAGCCTCAAAATAAAGGAGAATGAATTTAGTCAAATGAAAATGAATTGATGAATTGAGCTCTATGTGAGTAATGTTAGTTCAAAATGTTGGTAACTAGTTTAGAATGTTGGTAATGTTTCAAATTTTGTTAATCTTCGATATGTTGGTAACTTGCTTAGAACGTTGGTAATATTTCAAAGTGACTTGGAAACTTTTTTTGATACACGTTGGTAACTGCTTCAAATGTATTGGTAATTTTTTATGAATTTGTTGGTAATATTTCAAAAAAGCTGGTATTATTCAGAACATGTTGAAATTAAAGGAATATGAATTTAGTAGAACTTGAGTCAAAAAACTAGTTTATAAGACTCATGAGTTCTATGAATTGATGAATATAGCCTTAACATGACATTCAATTTATGTTCCACGACCAACGTAATTTGAATTTTTTTATGATGCACATTGGTAACTAGTTCCAGGAAGTTGGTGATTCCTTATCAATTTGTTGGTAATCTTTTTGAAGAGTAGGTATTTTTTGAGTTCATACTTTAAAGGAAATATGAATTTCATGAGAAATTGAGTTAGAAAACTAGTTTATATATTGTAAGATACTAAACCTTATCAATTTGTTGGTAATCATTGTAGAAAACTAGTTCTAACTAAATTTCTCATAAAATTCATATCTCCTTTAATATAAAAAAAAATACACTTATAAGATACTAGATTTTTCAAATGATCACCAACAAATAGAAAATGAGTTACCAACATATTGAAAATACTTACCAATATTTTCTGAATGATTACCAACAAATTAATAAGGAAATCACTAACATATTACTAGCACTTTCCAATGTGAATCAGAAAATTTCAAATCTCTTTGGTTTTGAAGTACATATCGGTTGTTGTGTTGAGGCTTCTCTAACTCAATCTTTTATACAAATTCCAATTTCTTTGAATTTAAACAAAAATGAACAAACACTAACTTTTTTTAAAAATATTACCAACATTTTTAACTAAAATTACCAATATGTTAAAGCAAGATTACCAACTAATATCAGGAAATTTTCGAATCGCTTTAGTGTTGAATCACAAATTGGATGTTGCTCTGATGATCAATTTGTCAATTTAGAGTCCAAAGCCTTCCGCTCCTTTCTTTTCTCATTCAGATCTGTTAAGGGATTAGGTCTGTGGTTCTGAGATGTTTTGGGTCACGCATGGTTCTAATTTGGGGTTTTATTTTGATAATTTTGGTACTAAAGCGATTTTGGCACTAATTCCTTTTGTATTTAGACTAACTTCATCAATTTATAGAGCTAGAAGTCTTTTTACATTGTTATATAACCCATATTTGAACAAAAATCCTATTACTTTCAAGAAACAGAGGACTTGACCATTTACCGACTTTCTATGAAACATACCAACATTTTGAAATAGGATCACTAACATTTTTGAGCTATTTACCAACCATTAGCAGCAAAAATTTGAAGTCACAAAGCAATTTTGGTATTAATTGCCTCTTGTATTTAGACTTATTCCAGGTAAAGTTAAGCAATCCTCTTAACTTGTTATATAACCCAAATTTAAATAAATATTCTATTATTTTCAAGAATTAGAAGACCTAGTCATTTACTAACTTTCTTTATAACTTATCAACTTTTTTGAATTACAATTACCAACATTTTTGAACCACTTACTAGCTAAAAATAGAAAAAATTTGAAGTCACAAGGCGATTTTGACACTAATTGTCTCTTGTATTCACTCACTCCATCAATTATGGGGCCAAAAGTCCTCTCAAGTTTGTTATATAATCCAAATTTGCGTAAAAATCCTATTACTTTTAAGAATCAAAACACTTGACTATTTACCAACTTTCTTAGCAAATTACCAACTTTTTAAACTAGAATCACCAACAGTTTTGAGTCATTTACTAACAAAAAACAGAATCACCAACATTTTTTAGTCGTTTACCATTTATCAACTTTCAAGTCATACTGCCATTGTGACACTAATTATACTAGAATTCACTAATATTTTTTAGCTATTTACCAATTTTTTAAACTAGAATCACCAACAGTTTAATCCATTTACCAACCCTTAGCAGAAAGAAAATTTGAAGTCACAAAGCGATTTTAGCACTAAGGAGTCCTCTTAACTTGCTCTCTAACCCATACCTACATAAGAATCTTAATATTTCAAAAATTAGCAAAATGTGAAACATTACTAACACTTGAAATGAGTTACCAACATATTTAACTAATATTACCAACATTTGTGAGCTAGTTACCAACTTAATGCGTGAAAAATTTCAAGTCACTTTGCCATTGTAGCTTTGCTTGCTTCATTTAGTTAGACTCCCTTTATCAATTTATAGAACAAGGAGCCTCATAGCTTGCTCACTAACCCAAATTCATATAAGAATCCTAATATTTCAAAGATTAATAGAATCTAAAACATTACCGGTATTTGAAGTTATCAATATTTTGAACTATCATTACCAATGTTTGTAAGCCAATTACCAATTTAGTGCAAGAAAAATTTCAAGTCTCTTTACTATTGTAGCGTTGTTTACATGATTCAATTAGACTACCTTCATCAATTTATAGTACCAAGGAGTTCTCTTGCTCTCTAACCAAAATTCACATAATAATCCTAATATTTCGAAGATTAACAAAATTTGAAATGTTACCAATATTCTAAGCAAGTTACCAATATTTTGAACTAACATTAATAAAATTTGTGAGCTGATTATCAACATAGTGCAGGAAATGGGTATTAATATTCATATTTCTTCAAGTTGGTAACGGCTATTAATATGTTAGTAATTATTTATCAAAATGTTGGTAACTATTTAAAAATGCTAATATTTGTTTAGTTCTTCTTTATATTAAAGGAAATAGAAATGTTATGAAAAGTTTAGTTAGAGAACTTGTTTAGAGGACTAATGGGCTTTTATGAATTGATAGATTGAGTAAACTACGCAACACCTAATTTGTGTTCACCAACACTAAAGTGATTCAAAAAGTTTAGTAAAGCAAGTTGGTAACTAGTCCCAATATATTGATAATTCTTAAGTGAATTGTTGGTAACTTCTAAAAAATGCTGACATTTTTTTTTTCAATTTTTGTTTATATTAAAGGAAGTATGAATTTAATAAAAAAATTGGGTCAGAAGAACAAGTTTGGAGGACTCATGGGACCTATAAATTGATAAATTAAGTGTCAACACGGCATCCAATTTGTGCTTCAAGATCAAAGTGATTCAAAAATTATTTTTATATAAGTTGATAACAATTCCAATATTTTGACACTAAAATTACCTACATTTTTCTTGCCAACGTTCAATGAAATGTTAAAAGAAGTTTCACTAAAAAAACAAAGAATTCTATAGTGGTCCTTTTTCATAAGCAATATGCTCAAATTGCATCAATTAATTATTAAAAATCAAGATACAATTAACATATTCAATAGCCTTCTTTTGAACAAAAGTAGAAAATCACAAATATTACAAATATTACAAACTCAAACTCAACCAAATGTAAAAGTCCAAATGTATGAAGGACAATAACCAAAATACAACCAAACTACACAACAATCATCTTTGGACTAAAATAGAAATTGATACATATAACAAAAAGGAAATAAACTTAAATTTAAATATCTCTATAACACCCTAATATTTAACTCAATACACCTAGGATGTATTCAAGTTAATTATTAGTTATTACTCTTTTGTCTCACTTCTTAGCTCTGGTTTTAGAAAATACTTAGGAAAATATGGGTAAAATTTTTCTTGAAAAACAAAAAAAAGTGAGCTATACGCACGCATAAAGTAACTACATCGTTGCCTTGAAATAATCAATAGGGGAAATCATGACATATCAACTGAAACATACAACCATAAATGAAATAACATCCAAGCTAGACATATAAATAGTTATTTCATGCACCAGACAAGTAGTATCATTAATACAGTCATCCATGCAAAACAAGAAGAAACATAAAGAAAATACATCAGAATTTCCCATCTACAATAGTGCATCTAAAATAGATAACCTTTAAAAGCAAAAAAAGGCTATCCTAAACATGTACGGGTGTGTGTGCACTAGAGTCACCTGCCCTCCTACTCCTGCCATCGAAATGAGGCACACCCAATCCACTGAGCCAATTCGGCCGGATTGCCAAGCGGAGAGGGTCGGGCATGTGCTCCACGACGGGGCACCATCCTCACCCTCCTCCTCGAAATGGCTACGTCACAGGTATCCTCGCTACCTAACTCCATGGGTATGGTAGGGGAGGAACCCATGGATGGGATGTCTGTCTCGGAGGGGTCGGTTAGAATGAGTCGGGGGTGAGCGGGGAACATACTCCGGGAAGGTGCGGACAACGGAGGCAGCATGAGGTGTACGACGGATGTGCTTTCCTTGGGGCGTGTGCGCTCGAAGAGTAGGTCATCGCTGAAGAGAGAAGTTGGTGAGAATCGGAAGCTGGTAACTGGCTGGGCAACGGCGATCGAGAAATACGAACATGCGCACTGAACAACGACCCACAAAATGGTACGACTGGTGTGTGGCGTCAAAATGAAGCTCCCATGTCAGCGCATCAACGTAAATCACGAAGGCTGCTAAATACCTCAGTAGGTATTCTCTTATATTGGTGTCAACATCTACGTCCTCAGGAACCTTAGGTTTCTTTGTAAAAAGGTGAACATGCATAAGGTTCAATTTTAAAGTTCTAAAGTACCATTTACTGAGGCCTATTTATATTAGTATGCATCTTGGATGTCATGAATGCAACATACTTTATCATGAAATGTATGGTAATGCAAGGTCTGATATACTAATTCCAATCATAAGAGATGTTCAAGGATCATAACAATTATAACATGACTTTCTTCCACTTATCTTTTAGGTGACTTAGATTAATTCTTTCTCTCATTTAGGGCCACCCTATTTCTCTCGCCTTTTGAGAGTTCTAGGTTATCAGCTCATACCTCGCTAGTCGTCACTAGCATAATCTTATCCTATGATAAGTTAACACCTGACTCTTGGAGTGCGGGATAGGAGGCAATAGGATCACCTTTCATAACCTTTAATTTGGGGAGTCCAAAGGATCATTTCCTTATTGGATCACCTCTCATAACCTTTAATTCGGGAGTCTAGAAAATCATTTCCATATATTTTTATGTCACCTTTATATTAGCATATTATGTTAAGATGCAAAGCGATAACCATATCCTATGTTTTTCTCATGCTCTTTTGAACCTATGCAACTTTAAAATGTCCCAAGTGAAATTATAACATGCCATATCCATTCAAAATCAAATATCTAAACACGTAAGACCTCAATTTCACATAATTCCTCAAGCATATGAAAAATCACAACATTTACAGGATAAGTACTTTCGTCGCCTCATAAACGATTTAACTTCTAAATCGTAGACCCAACTTTCATATTTTTCATCTTTTACATCTAAGGGATCAAATACAAGAATTCTCATATTATTAACCTAAGAGCATCACTAAACAAATCTGGACAATTTAAAATAAAAATGAAATGGATCATTACAGTGTTCTCTCGTATCCTTATGGCAACACAATAAGTAACCTTAGAATCAGGAGCAAAAAAATTAGAGAGCTTAATAAAAGGATGTCTACATTTAATAAGATATATATTCCATGAGTCAAAGTTCTCATGTGAGTTAAAATGGTGAGTCTTGAGCAATAGGTTAATCAAGTGATAGATAATTTTAAACATGCAATGCAAGCTTCATTTTTAATCTTGGCATTATAGGGTGATGGCAAGAAAAACATAAGTATGCTATGCAAAGCTTTGAAAATATGAGAATGCAAGCTCTAGTTTTAAATCTTTAAGTTTAGGTGATGACTTGAAAAAATAAATATGCTAGACAAGAAATGTAAACATGAATACAAGTTCAATTCTTTATTTTAGTGCTCTAGGCCCCTTAGAGTATTCACTCTAAATCAACAATCAACTTTAAGGTTGAAATAGGTAGGTTTCGAGTTAATTATTTAAGTGATATGAAAATTCAAGCTCTCGTTTTAATCTTTAAGTTTAAGTGATGGCTTGAAAAGTAAATCTGCTAAGTAAGGAAATGTAAATATGAATGCAAGTCCAATTCTTTATTTTAGTGCTCTAGACTCCTTAGAGTATTCACTCTAAATCAACAATCAACTTTAAGGTTGAAAAAGGTAAGCATCGAGTTAATTATTTAGATGATAACATAAATGTAAACATGAAATACAAAGCTTAAATATAAATATGCAATGCAATGACTTGAAATATAAATATGAATGTACTCCTTTTATTTCTTTGAATCCTAGGCTCAAGACTAACATTTAACATAATATCGTCATTTGTTAAAAACTTTTAAAAGTGAAACCTTCAAGCTTTAGAGGTCAAATAAATGATAGTTTTGCAACCAACACCCAAGATCCTCATTATCAAGTCATGGTTTCTTCATTATGTAGGCCACCAAGGCCAAAAATAAAGAGGGAAGAAAAGGAAAATAAGGAACCAAAAATGTGGAGGAGGAAGGAAGAATTAATATTACAACATCTTAAACCAAGAGTAAAACAAAAGAAAAGAATAGCAATCTTTAAAACAACTCCCTACCAAAGATGTTTTTCTTTTAAAAAGAGAAAACTTGGTCTTGGAAATGTGATGAGAAGAACAAATCTTCCTTGGTGCTAATGTGATTTCGGCCAAGAAGAAAAGAAAAGGAAGAAAGGTTTGTCTTGGGTTTTTGACCTTGAAGGTAGAGAGGTTATGTGTTTAAAGGAATATTTATGGTGGTTGTGTGGTGATTTGAGGTTAGAAAATGGTGGAGGATGGTGGCTTTTAGAAGAATGAAGAAGAAGGAGAAGAAGAACTCTTTGAGCTTAAAGAAAAAAAACTTGAAGTTGTAAGTATGAGCAAGTGTTTTTACAAGTTTCTCTTGATACCTATTTATAGAAAAATGAAGCACAAGGGGTGAAAGGGGGAGTGACCGACGGCCTTTTTGAAGGGCAAGGAAGAGAAAAATATCTCTTTGCATGACATGGCTTTGGGTATAGCTAGATATGGTTCAAGGTATGACTTAAGGTGTGACTAAGTATGGTTTTTCAAGTATATTTTAATTGAATTTCAATATGTGATGGATGAAAAAATGGAGGGGGTGGCTGGTTATGTTTAGGAGAAATGGGGGAGAAAATCTCATTTTAATGTTGGTTTATGGGTATGTTTAGAAGTTAATTTGGTTAGGTCATGGATTAGGGGTTGTAATTTAGTATGTTAGGTAAGAAAATGAGTAATTAAGGTGGCTCAAGACAAAATTAAAGAGCATTTTTGCTTGATTAATGCAAATCCACTTTTATTATGAAGGAATCTCATCATGTGACCATTTCCATGATTTAAGGAAATTGGAATAGGGATTTTACTATTCATGAAAATATGACATAAAGTTCTTAGATCAAGAAAAGGATTTTGAGTTTCTCTAAGTAATCTTAGGTTCTAATTAACCTCAATTAATTATTTTGATTCTAGATTAGTAATTAGAATTTACTAATATTTAATTAGAGCCTAATATTGCTTAGGTTTCGTTAATTGTATCATTAAGCCCAAAATGCACTTAGCGGGTGCAAAATAGTAATTTTTGGCAAAAATCTCCGGGGCTACCGGCTAACCCGATGTTAAAAATCACTTAAATATCATTTCAAACATTTGGGTGAAGTCGCTCAATCGGCACTTAATTCAATGTTACTTAGCCACATGGGCATTTTGGTCATTTTGCACATCGAACTAAAAAAGAGATTCTTCTGCTCATTAGCACACGTAATCCCCTTTCAACATCAAAACATCCCTGGAGGATGACCGGGGCTGGCAATCCTTATTTTCCTGGTAAAATGACCTCATGGGTATTTGGCTATTTGTACATGGGAAAAATTGAGGCGTTACAATCTTAACCATGGAATCTTTAATATTCATGTTTCTTCGACTCCATTGAGGTGTCCTCATTCATCAAACCCCACTTGCCAACCTCTCAGGTTGCATGCACCTTTCTTGCACCATCGTTTATTGTATAAAAGGATCCTAGACATCAAACCATCAACATGAGAGACCATGCTTTCAAAGCACATGACAACTAATAAAACATAATCATGACTGGTATGCCTTTAATAGATTTTGATTCCTGCAAACCAATGAACTTCTGTAAATTTGTAATATTAATCCAAACTAGATACTAGCATCTGAAGCTTATAATACCCATCATTAAAAAAAATGGTTTAAGCAATGATGTATTCAAATGAGATGTGATAAATACAAATTCTTGACTGAACAAGTAAGAAACCAAATTTAGAGTAAAACTTAGCAAAGTTCTGTAATGCATTTGAATTTTGGAATTGAGCATAAAATTATGGAATTGAATTATGTGAATTTGAAATGAGATCAATTGCATAAAAAGTAACACAATCCTTTTCAAAAGTCTGAAAAAATCCCATGAGCTTTCATTGATTTTTCTCGGATCATAGCCTATCATTCTTGGCATAACAGGAATCTGTCATAATTAGGTTTACTTTTACATCCCACAAGAATAAATGAAAGGAATTAGATAATACAAAACAACCAAACTTCACAAAAAAAAGGTTGAAAAAGCAAGGAGTATTAAACCTGGTGAGTTTCTAGAGTAAGAGGGAGGCTCTTGATTCCTATACATATAATTGTTCCCTATTAAGCTGTTCAAGTTTGTAAAAATCTTGGGTCTAATGAACACATGTGTATCAGAATGTTAGTGTTAATGATAGTGTCTAGTAAACAGAAAAGTTTTAGATAAGAAAAAGGAAAAGAAACAAGATGGACACAAGAATTTTCTCTTAAACATTAATAAAATGTATTAGCTCACAATTTATCTTTAATCCCTTTGCCCTTTGCAAGCCCGTCAAAAAAGATTCTTTAGATGAACCATGAGTAAAAACCCATAAGAGACCTTCTTCTAAATGCATCTAGTACCCTAAAAATAGGAGAACAAAATAATTGAATTTTCTAAATGGTAGCTTGTAGCTTCCTTTGCGTATTTATGCCTCATAGTTCATAATATACATATCGGCCATACACTGAAATATTACAAAGTGCAAGATAGAAAAAAGGACTAGTGAGATCTCAACAATCATGACAGTGAAATTAGAATTTGGGAGGTGGATGTACCCCTAAGCATACAATTCCAATATAACATAGTTTTCATTTTCCCCTAATCCAAATTGAAATAGAATAATGTGCCACAAAGCCACATTTTAAAGAAAAAAAATGACAAGTCTTACCACATTGAAATATATTAGATTAATTGCTTATTTCTCCTAGTGGTTAATATCGGTCCCATTTATTTTATGTCATTTCAACCTTGTGATGCTGAAAACATTCAGGATGCATATTTTATTTTGTTTGTGTTCAAAACTCTAGTATCTTAAAGATGCACTATTAGGTGAAGCAAATGCTACTTGATTAATACAATACATAATTAATGGGAATTGGGGAGTTAAACTTCAAGACAAGACGAATAATACTTGCTTGGACCATGTTATTCTAAATCCCTTGAAACATTTCACAAGATGAAACTAGAAGCTGCATGCACCAAAAGTAGATGGTCTAACTAGCCTTAGATTGCATAGTAATGTCTCCTTGCAATGCTCATTCACTTTGGAAGCACTCCAATGAACCTATAATAGCAACATGTGACACAAAAGCAAAATGGTATCTTGTAGCCTAGTTTAGAAGACACAGAAACTTGGAACTTACCTTTACAAAACCCAAATCATTAATCCAAACAACACATAGTACATGCATCCTCAATAAACAAAATAATGCTAACATAAACATCACATATTCAGAAAAAGAAAAAGACTTCATGATAGAACGAATTAAAACAAAAAGGAAACAATTATCTTGCTTATAATTTATTAAAAAACATACACAGAGGCCACAATGTTTACCTTGGAGAACATAGACCAATCTTCCCCTTAGCCCAGTCTTCTTATAGTTTTGAAACCCTTGTTCCACTAATGCACTGAAGTTGCAACTGATTTATATCATTATATGGAATCCAAATCTATCCTAAGTGTCACTGTTAGTGCTGAAAGAAAAATTTCACACACAATCAAACACCCTCTCCTTCCGTATGTATGTGTCATCGTATGCGTCGCGCTCAGTGCGCCACAATAACATTTATGTCACACTCTAACTTCAATTAGGTGTGTTTTACTGTGCATGAAGCAATGTGGAAGGAATAGTGAAGTACCCATGTGTCAGGACGATATGCAGACATGTGGCTGTAGTTTGAAGTCCTCAGATGCTAAGTGTTATTTTGCCATTATAGTGTTACAGTGAAAACCTTGCTTTCGTTTCATATTAGCCTTTTATGTTTTTAGAAAATGAAAAGGTTAGAAAATAATTATCTATCCTTGTTTAATAGAAAAAAATTTAGGAAAACGACAAATCCCTTGGATAAGTTCTTTTTTCCTCCTAGCAACACAGTAACGCCACCCACTCTATCTCCCCATTCTACCCGTATTCTCTCAGCATTTAACACTACAATGCTTTGAAAATTCAATTATATGGAGTACATATTTTGAGAAGTTCTCATATGTTTTCTTTTTCATGCATAATGTTATTTTTCTGTAAACAAAATGTGAATTGACGATTTAGTTTGCATATTATAGCATATTTGTCTTCAACTCTTATTGGACCAAATATAATTACATGTTCAAAAATTTTACCTCTATACCGCTGATAATGATTATGATGTTGGTTTTTCTCATTTTTTTATTTTTTTATTTTGTTCAAAGGTTTTTTTTTATATTTTTTATTTTTGGAACATTTAGACTAAGACAAATTATCAAACATAGACTAAAAGAAAAATTAATTTTTTATTTTTTTCTTGTTTGAAAGGAATAAATTTATTCTGAAAATAAGTTGTCAATTAAATAATTAAATAAGTTAACAAAATATAGATTAGACTGGATGTGAAATAAGTCATTATAATTTATATCTTATTCTAAAAATCATGTTTATAAGGTTGAGAAATATCGATAAATTACCTTTAACTAAGAATAAAAAACATATTTTATGAATTTTTTGCAAGTTTCAATAGTCGCAATAGATGAATAATGAAATAAAATAAGTGGATATATTTACAATATCATATACCATTAATATGTATAATACTCATTCCCTTTCAGAATTAACAAATATTTTGAAAAGAAAGGAATAACAAATACTACTAATGCAATATAATCCAAATTAAAAATGAAAATACATGCATAATACAAATTCAATAAAGATAATTAAAAAAATAAATATGTGCTAAGATTTTCTTTTGTACATATATATAAATAAATAATTTCGTTAAATGGTGAATTGCCAGATCTCCATAGAACAGAGACCTCTTTCATTATCTTTATCCTAATTAACAAACGTTGACTACACCCTATCCTCATGAAGAGTAAATATGTTCTCGTTCTCGTCCTTTTTTTTTAGATAATCCCCATGAATACCCGCTTCAACAATTTTTTAATCATCCTAGTCATTTACATGTTTTTAGTAAATTAATTAGTAAATTAAAATATTTAATTTATAAAAACATAAAAATATACTTTCTAATTAATAAAAAATGATGAATAAAAAGTATACATATGAAATAAATAACTTTTCAATTTTAATTAAAGATAAATTTTTTAACTATGAATTTGGGATTGAAAGATATAAATATAACAATATGAAACTCTCAACTTATTCTAAAAAATGCAATATGTGTCACGACCAAAAGTCGGTTGGAAGAAGGTGAAGCTCTATTTCTCATTGAGAGCTCTATGTCATGTTGGAACCTCTATTTCCTATTGGTTGAGCTTTATATCCTGTTGCTTAGTTTTATTTTCCATTGGTCGAGCTCTATGTCATCTCCTGAGCTCCATTTCATCTAGCTTAGCTCATCCCTACCAGGCACTCATAGAATATATGGGATTTTTTTAATACAAAATTATAGTAAAAGAACATTCTGGAAATATTCTTTTAACTCTCACGTTTTTGTAATGGGTGATGGGTCAAAAACTTAATTAAACATTTATTTTCAGTATAATGACTCAATTGAAAGCTTTTAAAATTTAGGGACCCAATTAAAATTTTAGTGAAACTATAGCAACTAACAGATTAATTAAACCTATTAAAAATTTAGTTTTTATCTTTATAAATATTATTAAAATTCTCTTTTGATTTATATTTGATTATTTATTTATTTACTTTATTTAAAACTAATTATTTCGGTTCTTCTTTTTGTTTATTAGGAATTCAAACTGTCCTAACTTTTTGTTTTTATTTTTTTTAAGATTTCGGACATTCCGAACTTGGTGAAAAGCTACCGTACTTTTTTCTTTTTTTCTTTTTTTCTTTTTTGATTTTGATTTTATTTTATTTTTTTAGAATTCAGACTATCCGAATTCAATTCAGTCTATAATGAAAAGCTACAATATTGCTACAATACTTTTTTTATTTTTTAAAAATTTGAACTGTTCGAATTCAGTTCAGTCTACAATGAAAAACTACAATACCCTTACAGTATTTTTTTTCTTTTTTTTTATTTTTGATTTTGATTTTTATTTTTTATGAATTTGTACTATCCGAATTCAGTTCACTCTACAGTGAAAAGCTACAGTACCTCTACAGTACTGTTTTCTTTTTTTTTCCTTTTTTATTTTTAGTTTTTTGTGCTCTTTTTTTTTAAGAATTCGGACTGTCCGAATTAGTTCAATCGACAGTACTTTTTTTCTTTTTTTTCTCTTAATCTTAACAGAATCAACATTCGCCCATGCATGATGCATCAATATCCTTCAACTCAGCCTCTTTCGAATTATCGCCACAACTATCACTGCAGGAATCATCACTATAACAAAGCTCCCCAAATCCGTCAACCTGATCATTATCCATCCATCAACCCTTCTCAACTTTGAAGCTGCACAATAATGAAAAATCCAGAAATAAAAAAAATCAAAATGAGAAACCTAGAAATCAAAAAAATTAGACAAAGGCAAAATCTATTCCAATAATAATTAATTTCCAATAAAATTAACATAAAATAGAAAATAAACACAAATCAGGAAACAATTATTCCCATTCCCTTCACAAAAAAGGATTGAAAAAAATAAATGGGTGAGAGACCTTATTACCTTGCTTCAAAAATAACCACAAAAGAGATCTAATGCACTATTGTGTGGGAATCAGATGAAAAGAAAATTTTACTCGAGTCCCCTAAAAAGAAAATCATACAAAATAGAGCAAAAATGAAAAAAAAAATAAAAAAAAGTATGAGCCAAACAGAACAAATTGTCAAACAAAATTAACAAGCAAACAAAATATTAATAGATGCACATGTCAATCATATCCCAAATTGAATAAAAAAATGACAATATTACATACCTAGAGATGGTAACCACAAAGGATGGGTGCCAACGAAGATATGTACACTTCCAGTAGTTGAAGCGCAATTGAGGAAGGGAAACGGGAGATGTCAGAGCCTAGGTGGGGCAGATGGCATTGTGTGGACTAGGTGGAATGGAAAAGGGAGGCTTTGGGCCGACAGGGCTTGGGTTGGGGGATCGTGAGAACCAGTGGGAGAGAGAGTTTTGACGGGAGTGTTATGGGTAGAGGAAGGGTTACGTACTCCGACGCCGAGGAGCTCCACACAGCAACTGGCATCGGCGGTTGACTCGCCAATCGATGAATAATAGTCCCGCGGAAGGGATTCTGACAACAGCCAACCGTTGATGATGTAGATGTCGGAGACTAAGAGGGCATGTGACGGCTAAGGTGGTATTGTTTGGACTGGATGGAAGGGAAAAGGGAGGGTTTGGGCTAAGAGGGTTAGGGTTGGGGGACAGCGAGAACCAGAGGAAGAGACATGGCTTTGACGGGAGAGTTAAAGGTAGAGGAAGGCTACAGCAGAGGGTGCGGGCATGCCATGTTGTAAGGTTCAAATTGGAAAAGACTATTTCGAACAACTAGAGTTTAAGGTTAAAACATAGTGATTAAAGCAGAATATCTTCTCCCTTTGCTAATCATAACACAGCAAGCTTCAGAAGCATCATTCGAAAAGGGAGACACATCAGAGACAGCCACATAAGTGCTTCACTATTCCTTATTTTATACATTGGTCACCCTAAAACGCACCCTTCAATTAATGTAGTTCCCAGTCAAACGCTCAAATTTGGGTTCATCCAATTAATGCAGGTATTATCTATGTGAGTAATAAATACATAACATAATAATATTATTGAAAGGATAATGAAAAAAGTGTTTGTAAAACAAACCGAAAAATCATAGAGGTATATGTCGATGACATGGTAGCAAAAACTATCGAAGAAGGTGACCATTGCTAAGACTTGAAGGAGATATTCAGAAAAATCTGAGAATACAATATGCGTTCGAATCCGAAGAAATGTGCTTTCAAAGTACAAGAAGGGAAGTTCCTCTCATTCTTGCTAACTAACAAAGGAATAAAGGTGAATCCAGAAAAAGTGTTGAGCAATTCTAAACATGAAAAGCCCGAACACTAAGGAAGAATTGCCTCCCACTTAAGGTTCAAGATCAGCAGAGAGCACATCCATTTTTCAGCTTGTGAAAAGGTAAACGAACTTTATGCTTATTTCATGTTTTTCTTTTCCATGCTCCATGGCTCCCAAGATGAACAAGAAGTCTATTCAAGCGGCCCTTGCTCATCGCCGAGAACTCGGCTACCCTATATTGGGATAAGCCAGGGGCTGAGAGTTTGAAAACAAACCTCAGATCCCACACTTCTGGTTGTGAGGCATTCCATGAAGAGGTCAAGTAAGAATGTGGTCCATGTGGAAGCTGTAACACCCGAAGTTTAAAAAGAAATGTGAATATTGTTTTGGGCCTGTAGATGAATAGTAACTCTTGAACCCGGACCAAGAGTGTCTAGGGCCAAAGGAACTTAGACTCAGAAACCGGATAGAATATTAGGCTTAGGACTAAGGTAAAGATATTTTTAATTCTGGAGGGATATTATACCAGTTTGGTGAAATTTTGATTTGCAATTTTAACACTAGAAAAGCAACTTGCCACTAAATTTAAGTAAGCCACTATGTTGAGCCAAGTGGATGACATAGATTCAAACTTATCAAGTAAGTTTTAACCGTAACCTTTTATTAATTTTAATTTCACCCAAGGACCAATATCTCACCCATTCAGGAAATTTCAGTGTACGGTTTCTTACACTGCATGAAACTTAAAGAGTAAGCTTCCTATAAATGTGTGGCAAGGAGAAGAGGCACATAAAAAATCTTAATTTGTATTACAAAGTTATAATTTCTGTGGTAGAAGATTTTAACACATCTTCTTATATTACCAACACAAAATCACATTTCTTATCTCCTTACTCTCCAATTTTCATCCAATCCTCCATTTCCAGCCATCTTGACTTTTCTTCTATCAAAAACCTTATGAACTTGCTCAAAACTTCATGAATTAGCTTGAAACTTCATAAAAAATCAAAGACCTAAACACAAGACCTAACATATCTCTTGAAATCTTCATATCTAACTCCAACCAGGATTTTCACCTCACTTTACCATCAAAGAGAAGCTACTATATCACTGTTTAGGAGGAGGATTTGGTTGGTCTTGGATCGAAGATTGGGTGGAAAAGCACTTAAACGAACCAAGACAAATTTCAAAAATCTTCTAGCAACAAGTAGGGTTTCTTTTCATCCTCTCTTTTTCAAAATTGGTTTTGAAAAATTATTGAATGTTTGAGCTTGAGATTTTTGGTTTTATTGTATGTTCATACATAGATGTTGATGTGTTTGCATGGGTGGAGTAGTTTGATGTTACGTTGTTAGAAAATCCTTTTTGTCAAAAGAAATTGTAAGTTATGTTGCTGGAAACACGAATTTTAAGTAAACATGTTATGTAACACGATTTTTCTCACTTAGTAGGAGATATATTTTAAGCTACATTTTTTATATCATGAAGCGAACATATAAAGGTAACTCCAGTATTTTCTTGAGTCCATTTGAAGATTTTTACTTTTTAAAAAATTTAGAAACACAGGCGGTCAAGGTTTTTGCCTGAAGAGCAAACTCTAAAGCACTAATTTTGTCTAATTTTGTTACTTTATCAAATGATCAAATTTTGACTTGCAATCTTTACAGTTGTTGTAGATACCTTGAGGCCAAATTTTTACAGAATTTATTGAGTTCATTTGATGTGATAACAAAATTAAGAACTCTGACTGTTGGTTGGAATTAAGTAGTTCCTGACCAACGAATTTGTATAATTTTATTAATATAGCTAGAGATCTTATTTTGTTCTAAAATTTTTACAGGACCTCCTAAATACATTAAACCATCTTTGAAAATTATTTTACCCTGTATCTATTATTTTTAGTAATTTAACTATAATTTTCTTTAAGGCTAGAATTCTAGACAGAAAGTTAGAATGTTAGAATTATGAGTATATGTCAATGACTTTATATCTTGTATACTATGTGAGCTTGTTGATGATGTTATGCACATGTAGTGTAAGTTGTAATACCCTAAAAATTATTTAAAAAATTAATTTGAGTTTTATTAGACATAATTTCAAAAATCTAATAGTTTCAATAATGATGAGGACGATCCAACGATTTGTGAAAAAATGTGAATAATAACTTGCGTCCTTTGCTGCCTCTAAACATAGAATTGGGACCTAGAGTGGCCAAAGCTGAGAAATTATAGGATTAAGATTAGAAATGGGTAGGAATGAGAGTTTTATACCTAGAATTAATTTCTGGGTAATGTCTAAATACCCGAGAAGTGATTTACCCATTTGCGAAATTTCAATGTGCGATTTTTAACACAAAAAACTAAGTTAATCTTTACAAAATAAAGGATGTTGTCCACTTATATCAAATGAATGGCTAAGATTCAATCTTGAATTATAAGATTTAATCTTAGCCATCCATTTTCCTTTCTTTGGTCAAAGATTACTTAATTACACATTATAATATTCATTCTTTATATATAAGATAAGAACAAACTAAACTTCTAAAACAAGCCAAAGTTCATTCTTGTCATGCAGCAAGGAGCAACAGCAACCTCCATTTTCCACTTCTCAAGAGCTCCAACTTGCTTTCCAATCCCAAAATCCTTAGCCTATAGTTGATAAAACCTCAAACTCTCTTCACAAAACTTATTCTACACATCACTACCTATAAATCTAATCGATTGTAATCTCAATTCATCACCAATCCTAATCTTACTACCTTATATCTCACTGATTTCATAAGGGTTTGGGTGTGATTTGGGAGCTTTGAAGTGGAAGGGATCAATTTTGAAGCAACTTGGAGCCAAGGATCCATTAGACACCAAAAGTAGGGTATTTTAAACCTCTTTTACTTCAACTCCGTTTTTGTGATTTTCTTACTGATTTCACTTAATATTTTTGGTTGAATTGGTTGATAATATACTAATAGTGATGTGTTAATTTTGGTGGAGTGGTTTGATGTTGTAAGAAATCATTTTTGTGAAAAGAGATCTTGAACCATGCTGCTGGATTTTTGATTTTTGTATAGACAGCCATTGATCACGAATTTTTTGAGGGAATTGTGGGTATTTTTATGAGCTAGAAAAAATATATGTTAAAGCTAACATCCTAGGCTAGTTCAAAAAATTTTCTTGAGCTCTGTTTTTGACTCCTAATGCTTTAAAAAAATCAGGAACCAAATGGTATCCATGCAGCCTGGATTATTGGAACTAAAGCTGCAAATATGTCTAATTTTTCTACTATAGCAAATGATTGAATTTTCCTTTAAAATTTTTACTGAGTGTTGATAACATCTTTAAGTGTAAATATGATTTTTATTTTGAATTGATTCAATCATTTGCTAGGATCAAAAATTAGGAATTTCAGGTTTTGAATTGAGGTTAAGTGATTTTTAAGCACCGAAATTATCTAATTTTGTTAACATAGTTAGAGAATCTTTTTACTCTGAAATTTTTATAAAACATTGTGAACACATTGAAGTTCCTTAAGAATTTTTATAGGCTCTGAATTGATTGTTTGATGTGCAAATGAATTGTGCTACGAATATGTAAAATCTGCCATTGTGCTGAAAATGAATTGATGCTTTGAATTGATGAAATAATGGCATCTTGCACTATTATGACATGAGCACAAGAATATGAATATGAATAATTGAGCATGTGAACTTATTGATGAGGTTAGGCACACATAGATATAAATGCTTATTACAATTGCTCATATGCAAAAGAAAAGCATAAGATTATATTTCTTGGTTGGAGAAAGTAAATCTGGTTTGTTAGGAAGAGAAACCTGACTACCAAGAAAAGCATAAGGTTTATAATTCTTGGGCCAGAAAGTAATTCCGGTTTGTGGGGAAAAACGACTACCTTGAATTGAGTCAGGGAAAGTAAACCTGGCTAGGAATAGGTCTATGTGAATCGAAGAAACCAAATCCAATTATCATGTATAAGAATGAGTTTAGTCCTAAAAAGTCTACTACCCTAAAGTAGTCTTTTATTTTATGTGTTAAGTGAAGAACTTTAGTATCAATATTGAAGCCAATATTTTAAGTTGTGATTTAGCAGTATAGAGTTTATATGATGTTGAGTAGTATGGTATGTGATTGAATAATAAAAGTCATCCACTTCGGAAGGATGATTTTAGAACTTTAAAATGAATATTTAATATGTATTGTATGATCACATTTTCTTGATAAACCAAAGTGGCTGGGACGATGACGATGAGATTATGATTATGTATTCTGGGATGTCCTCCTGGGAATTTTAGAATTCTCACCCCTACTAGTTTGTGTTTTCGTGTCGTCTCCAAATTGATTTCAAGAATAGTGAAGCGCTACAAAAAAGACTAAATTGTAATTTCTATAGTTTAGTTGTGGGAACTCGTATCTATTGTACATAGTTGTATATATATATATGTCTTAAATGTAGTAAAGAACATATGTGAACTAAAGCTCAGAAGAGCTTTCTTTTGTACTTAACTTATATTAAATAAATACATTGTTTCTTGCTATATATTTTGATAGAACCACGAGTTAGTTAATACACAATTCAACGATTCTTGCTATAGATAATTAAGAAAGGTCGCAAATCTATAAGTAACAACTCTCGAGTATGATACCATGACTTAAGGATGAGGTTGTACTTAAGGATATTACATAAGTACTTATGACAATTGCTCCTATGTGAAAAGAAGAATAAGATTATGAATTGTGATTAAGAGTAATATGTATGCATATATGATTATGATGTTTGTTCATGTGACATGGAGCATAAAATATGAATTTTTAAAGTATTCCAGAATGAATAAGAGATCCCTTCGATACTAAGTCAGGAAAAGTAAACCTAGCTATGAATAGTACTATCTAAGAGTCAGAGAAAGTAAATCCAATAATCCTCTATAAGAATGAGCTAGATATTGATAAGTAGTCTATTACCTTGGAGTAGGCAAGACCACTTATGTCAAGGGCACGTAAAAGATGAGATCCGTTCGATATGTCAAGGGCACGTAAATATAAGATATATATGAGATCTTCTTCAGTATATCAAGGGCACGTAAAGATGAGAAAGATATATATGAGATCCCTTCGACATACCAAGGACATGTAAAGATAAGAACACTACCAAGGTAAAGTTAGTCATTGTATTTATCATATGTATACTCATTTTATACTAAATTATTTGTCTATGATGATTTACTATGAGCTTGAGCATTATGATATATGTGTATTAAGTGACTGAATGCTAAAAGAAACCCACTTCGAAAGGATGATTTTGAACCTTAAAATGAATATTTTGTATGTGCTACATGATCATTTTTTCTTCATAAACCGAATGGCTGGATGATGACGATGATATTGATTATTGTGTAATTGGGGATGCCCTATTAAGAATTTCATAATTCTCACCCCTATATTTTTATATTCTCGTGTCGTCTCCAAATTGCTCAAAAGAACAATGAAGCTACTATCATGGAAGAATCTGATTTGTAGTAGCTCGATAGCTAAAGTCCCTTATCAATTTTACTTTGTTTTGTGTGTGTGTGTGTGTATATATATATATATATATATATATATATTTGTAAATGTATAGAAAGATGTATATTAAGGCTTATAGAAGAGCTTTTCTTGTATTGGATATGTATTATATAAATACTCTGTTTTCTTTTTATATATTTAAGTAGAGTTATGAATTAGTTATTGCACGATTTGATAAGATATGTTATAGATAATTAAGCAAGATTCACTAATTTATAAGTAACAACTCTTAAGTCTAATGTCATGATTTGACGATGATATTGTACTTGGGAGGGTGTTAGAAGTCACATCTTAAGAGTCTCCTTCTTGATTGAAGAAAATGGAGTTGTCTTTGGATGTTGGGCTTCTTCCTCCTGAACAGTTTTTGGTCGATGCACCCTCCTCCTCTCTTTCAAGTTCTGAGTTTCCCTTTTTCAAAGGGTGATGAGCTCGTCTTGCAAGACTGATAAGAAGAAGACGTTTGAGGAGGTAGGAATGACTTGTGTGCTAAAATGGCTACAAGTCTATGGCATTTGCTTCAGTGCCTGCCATGGCTTGGCACTTGGAGCTTAAAGAATGGTCAGAGGGGAAGGTGGTCACTAAGTTGAGGAATGACATGGCCAAACCCAAGGCTGATCATTCCGAGGAGGTTAGTGTTCTGAACTAGAAAATTCAGAAACTAGAAGATGACCGGAAGTCTGAGCTCAAACAGTGGAGCTCAGAAAAGAAAAGTTACTCGGAGGATTTTCGGAGTTTGAAGGGAAGATAAAAAATTTGGAGTATGAGCATTCTTTGCTTTGGCTAAGCTTGGAAAGGAGAAGAAGTATATGCAGGAGGGGGCTGTCATTCAATACGTGAGTGGCTTCGATATTGCCTCAGATTAAAATTTTGTATCCTGGGTAGGACATCTCGGTTTTGTTGTTGTTGTGTCTATTTAGGCAGTGAGCTTTGCTCATAACATGTGTCGATTTTAACACAGTTGTTCGAATAAACGCAGAATAATAAGTGCAAATTTAAACTTGGTAAATAGGCACAAATTCGAGCTTAATATATAACAAGATAATTTAAACTTTGGTAAATCTACCTTTATTATTCCATGAGGTCATTGCCACAATTTAAAATATATGATTCCTACTCCTGCCACCGTGTTTGACAACCACTCAGCTTATATAGATCATGCCCCATTAAAACCTTTTATGCATTTAAAATCTTGTGGGAAAATTATATAAGAGGAAAAAGAGTACACACACCTATATAATTTAAGGACTTTTCCCAGTGGAAGGGAAATTTGAATTATGGTAGTGTAACTTCAGGCCAATCTGAATCAGGATATTCAATAGAAACAGTAAATTTCGTATTTCTAGGGGCAACATGAGATCATTCCTATAACCAAACAATGCTTAGAGGAAAAGAAAAAAAGGAGGAAAATAATAATCTAGACAGAACATGTGGTAAAGATTACAAAAAGAAAAGCATAGGTATTAAAACATTTATAACATGGATCTCAAAATGTGGAGGACTAGTTGAATCATGCACAGATAGGTGTACTATTTTGCAGTCAAGGCCCTCCTTTCTTACATGTCCCAAACTATGATGAGCAGCATCCAGCCTTTTTAACAGCGGAGACATCATCCTTACTGCCGACATTGATTGTCTGCCCCTTAGGCAAGGCCGCAGGGTCATCTCCAATCTCAAGAGTCTTCCTGCTAACAACGCGATATATCTGAGTGAGCACCTCCGTAAAAGCATTGTCAACATTCAAGGATTCGAGCGCAGACGTCTCCATAAAAAACGTGTTTTCTCTCTCAGCAAATGCCTTGGCATCATCAGTGGACACAGCACGCAAGTGGCGAAGATCTGCCTTGTTTCCTACGAGCATAATCACGATGTTGGCATCTGTGTGATCCCTAAGCTCTTTTAACCATCTTTCCACATTTTCAAAGGTCACATGTCTGGTAACATCGTACACAAGCAATGCACCAACAGCTCCTCGATAATAGGCACTAGTAATTGCTCGATATCTGTGGCAAATAACAAGAATGAGACTGATATATACACCATTCCAGAATACACCAAATGCATATAGTTTTACTTGGTGAGCATCACGCCACTGATGAAAAATCATGCAAGTTTAACAGTCTAGACTTTAGAAGCACAGCAAGGTTACGAATATGATCAATCTAAAAGGACTTCTCATTAAATTGGAATATTATTTTCTTCTTTATTTTACAACATTTCATACAGCTTGCATCTAAACCTCGTGAGATAGGCTTGATTGCTGTTGTTATATTCATAAAACCTGCAGAAGCTCCCTTCTTTTCACTCTCATATGAAGTGTGTGGCACCTTGTTTGTGAATGCGTATATCATCCTCATTGGTAGATGAAACTAAACCTAATTATCACATTAAATTATGAACCAAAGTATCAGATTAAATCACACTCCCAAATAGAAATGACCATCCAATTGCACACCTAGATAACACTTGATTAAGTATTGATCAGAAATTTGGAATGTCATATGGTTGCTGATTCAACGGTTTGCTTCATTTCATTTAAAACAAGTGCCTGAAATATGGACAATATCAAGCAAGCCAAACTTGAGAATTGGGTCAACTCCACTTTTTCTCTCCTTCCATCTTTCCAGAATATTTGTGGAACAACACAACATCACAAAATAAGCAAATTAGCACATTGAAAAACTGGCAAATTTTTGCAAAAATCAATTGATATGGAAGAAATAAAGAATGGTTGCAGTCATCCATCATTTCGCACAAGGAGAAATACCCTAAACCTTGCCCCACTCTTCAGTAATTCATCTACAGAACCGTTCCAGAGCTTCCAAGGCTTGAAATCTCAACAGGGGGAAGAAGCAACATATGATGGCATCTACGGCAAAACATTCTTCAACCCATCCACCATTTTACAAAAATAATCAATTCAATGAAATTTCCCAACTTTCTCTCTACATGCATCCATCAAGCCACAAAGAGGATGAAATAGCAAACATTCACCGTTACACAAATCATTTCCAAATCCCACCCGAAAAAAAAATGGCAGCTATTCTCCATCCTAAAACAAATTCCATTACATAATCCTATGCATCCAATCTTAAGACATAAAGATAAAAAATGAAAGAACAATGCTTTGCGTTCCGGCAGATCAAAAGCAAGAACCTCACAGAAGAAACACAAAAAGAAGAAGAAAAAAAAAATGCAGCATGCATCATTCATCATTGGCAAATCAAATCCAGCTCAAAAAAAATTAAAAAAAAAACCCAATGAAATTTAAACCAATCCCACAAACACATTGCATGAATTTCCGATCATTAACTGACCAAAAAATGAAATAAATCACAAACTCAAAAAAAAAAAATCGAGATGTAATGAGATCGGAGACCTTTCTTGTCCTGCGGTGTCCCAAATTTGGGCCTTAACGATCTTGTCATCGACGTGGATGCTGCGGGTAGCGAATTCGACGCCAATGGTGGATTTGGATTCCAAGCTGAATTCGTTCTTGGTGAATCGGGACAACAGGTTGGATTTTCCAACGCCTGAGTCTCCGATCAGCACCACCTTGAACAAGTAGTCGTAGTCATCGTCCGCTCTGTACGCACCCATTCTCTCTCTGTCTCTGTCTCTTTTATTTATTTATTTATTTGTTCCTTTTCTTTTTTTTTTTTTTCCTCTAATGTGGGGTGGTGGTGGTGGATGATTTGAGAAGGGATGTTTTCTAGATCGAAATTCAATGAAATGGGTGGTTTTTTTTTTTTTGAAAAAAACAAATATTAATTGGTTTTGAGGCCTTCGATTTGGGAACTGCGTTTGATGCTTGCAACTTTCAGCACTGGGGAGAAAGAGATAGAGATGGAGAGAGAGGCGTAATTGCAGAAGGAGGGAGAAGGATTCAAAGCTCTAAAATGGTTTTCTATTTCTATTCTACCACAATCAAATTGTTAGCCTCTTTTTTTACTTTTCCTCCTCACCCTATAGGCATTTTTTTAATTATTATGTTATTATTATTGAGAAAACAAAGGGAAAGCCTTCAAACTTTATCCTTTATTTCATTTATATATATATATACACACACACAGTATATTACATATATCAAATTTCATAAAAATATTTTGATATTTCATCATAACACTTTATTTTGATGGATAATATATTTTCAAAAATAAAGTAAATATCAATTAGTAGAATACATGGCCATTATTGTTCGATTTTTTTGAAATTTGACATGATTGATCTTTAATATAATATAATATAATTAATCGATTAGATGAATTAAATTCAATTTTTATAAAGAATTATTTACTTATACCTAATATAAATAGATTCCTATATATATATATAGGGGTGTGTTCACATGTTGAGTTGTAATTTATACAACATCTAAGAATTATTTAATACATGTGAGTAAAATTTTGAATTAATAGAATTTTGAGGCACATTAATTAGGGGAACTAGAAAAAGTGTTTAATATATCATTTGTCATGCATTAAGACTAATAAAAGATTAGTTATCAGATATAGAGTCAGCATATGTTATGAAATACATTTATCCCTCATAAGAATAAAGATTTAATTTCTTCTGTCAATATAAAATCTTTTTTTAGCAATCAATCTTGTAAGTCTTTCATGAGTGCTCTTTGAATTATGTGACGTTATGCTAATCTTGATGGGAGACTGGCATGGAACCCACCTAAATTTTTAATTATAAAAAAGTAATAAAGAATTAGGTAAAAAGAAATTTGAAGAACTCTAATTATATTTTTCCAGTTTAGTTTTTAGGTTATTTATTAATTATTGATGAGATTATTTCTAACACATGTTCCACATTTTCTATTCAAAAAGGGTTTATTTTAGAGTTTTTTGTGATACATTTTTATTGTTAATCTTAAAAACATTGTATCAATTAACTTTTGAACACCAAATATCACATTAGCAGCCAAAATAGGCGAGCATTTGATGGAGAGAGAAAACTACTATACATATGATATAAATAAGGTAAATTGATAAAATAGACTTTTTAATGCTTTTAATTCAGTCCCTTATCTTTTATTTGTTGTTGTTGGTTTTATATATTTCAATTTGATCATAGAAGAGTGTTCCGTCACATAACTCACGAAAAATGCTCAGATGACACAATCTATGCCAGCTGCCCGCATGTGTCATGTCAATACTGTTTATGTTACATTAACATTTTCCATTAGTTATATGATGGAATAGTGTTTTAGAATCAAATTGAAAAATGATTTGAAACATAAGGATCCAAATTGAAAAAAAATAAATAAAAGGTGATGAACCAAATTAAAAATCAAGGTAAAATGAAAAAAATAAAAAGCCTACTTTGCTTACATAATACTACACTTTCTTTTTCTCATTGGGTAGTTGGCTGGAATTCAAATTCTAGTCTTCAATGATGATTTAATATTTATCACGAATATTCACGGTTTCAAACTATAGACGGCAAAAATGTCCAAGTCATTGATGTCAATGATGTGAACCACGAAACCACTTGCAATCCGGGTTCCTCACCATCATTTGATCGAGGTAGTTAAGCCCTAGAGCAAGGTCACCATCACTTGACATGAACAATCTACATGCTCATTTATCCAGATGGAGGCTCTTGCCTTTGATGTGCCATCCAATATTGAGACATTTTACTATCATTTGCAACTTCCATCCGATCAGCATCTCTCTCACAATACGCAATAGACATTTTCTAATCTGTTGCATCTTGATTTTGCTCATGATTAAGAAAATTATTATTTAAATAATAAGGATGATTAAAATACAACGTAAGTTTTCAACGACCAAAAATGCTTAAGCAGACACATTCCATTCGTCGCCAATAATCCATGGCACACAAATGAATCACCTTATCTTTATGGATGATTTGCTTTATACACTTTTATGGACTGTTTCTCTTTCACAACAAAAAATGGAATCTCGAAGAGAATATGGAGAAATTATAGAACTTCTTCCACGACTCAATCTTGCAATAGCTTGAAAGTAATTTTGAAATCCTTATCAGGCTGTTATAGCCAATGTTGGAAGTTGATTTATAAGATCATTGAGTTTATCACTCCTTCAGATTAATTTCAGACAACATGAAATAAAATAACACATTACATTAATACTGCGAATTGCAACAAATGACATTCACGAACGACCGAATGAAAGGTATGAAGCCAATAATAAATAATGCACTGTGGTTCAAAATAAGTGAGGAAAGAGACATAGGCTTGGGACGGTATTGAATTACGTTGGACAGATGTCAGACACACCACTGACCTCATCAAAGGTGGTGGAAAATGTCCAGTAAACCATTAGCAAATAATCAAATACAATCCCATTAATACCTAGTTCATATTTATGGCTTTTACAATAATAAAGTTTGATATTACATAACATGATAACAATGAGCAACTTGTTTCATTGCCAATTATTCGCCATTTCTAAGAAATACAAAATTGAGTTACCTTATCACTACCAAAGAATACTTCTGTGCCCGTAGTGCCTGGGATATATTACTTGAATTGAGATGGAACCTGATAATGAAAAAATGGTTTGTAATGACTATACCATACACTGAATAAATTAGTGTTACAAAATTTGATCGAGGGTAAACTCTTCAGTCTTCATTCCTTTGGCTTTTTACTCATGGCTTTACGCTTGTTAACATCAAGATATTTCTTCCGTAACCGGATGGCCTTTGGTGTAACCTTCACAAAAAGAAAACGCAAGAGAAATGTCACAGTGAAAACAATCAAGCTTTATTATTATTGTGGCCATATGAACATCAGGCAAACAAGCCAGCAACAGCACAAATGCATGTGAAGTGGAATAGAATTTCATCAAAATAACCAATCATGGTTGGTTGTTGTGATAGTGGGCAATTTTTTTTATGATCTGCTCTATTGATTAGTGTGAAGTTATTTTACACTGTTGGTACATACAAATTGAATTCTTAAAAGAATGTGTTGAGCATTGTGCATGGGGTTGAGCAAGTGGGATGGGGTTGAAGGATCCATAGATCTTTCCATCACAAAATTTCAGGGATAACTTTCGTTTAAAATAAGGGCAATGCTGTTTTGACATCCAAAAAATAGATATTCTATTTGATATCCACTTTATCATCATTGGATGAGTTTGTTGAGTTGAGAGAGTGGGGGCCACAAACCCACATGCTCATCTAATGATGCTAAGACAGATACCACATGAGACATCTATTTTTAGGATGTCAAAACACCATTTTCCTTAAAATAATGAATCAAACGCTTGAACACACCTCAATAAGCTCATCTGATGCCACATACCCTATAGCTTCTTCAAGCGTCATCTGCAACCAGATAATCATCAGATATAAGTAGACATGTAAGCAAAAACTTAAGTGATGACTGATGAGTTTATCACCATCATGGTTAAAAAATTCCAACCACCAAATAATAGATCTAAGGGTTAAAATCAATTCAAATTAAAATATAATTTATTATTTCATTATTCGTAGAAAAGTAAAACTTTTTATAATTAGTCCTTTTTACCCCTATTTTTTTCTTTTCAACACAACCCCATCTCCACTTTCCCTTTTCTTTTATTCCTCCATCACCCTGCCGCCACCACCCACTGGCGACCTCGCTGTTGCCCACTGGCGGACTCGCTGCTGCCCATAGGCCACTGTCAAAGTGCCCCGCTGCCAGCATTCATGTTTTCCACCATCTCATTTCAAACCCATCAAAGAATATCTACCTCCAGTGTATGTATTCCCGCCTCAATGATGGTGCACCATCACCACCACCAGGACTATGACCATGAAAGCTAGCGTTTGCAAGACAAGGGAATAAGCACACATCACAACCACCACAAAAGCAACAAAAACAACATAAGTTCTTCATAGACATCCTCCTAAAAATCCTTAAGTGACTTTGCACATTCCAACAACCACAGATGTGTCTGCTTGTGTCAAAGAAAGAGAGAGAGAGAGAGAGAGAGAGAAGGGGGAAAGAGGGGAGGGGGAACAAATCTTCCTGAAAAATGCTCAGATCTGAAAATTTTTTTTTTTCAAATCTAGAATCTTGAAAGTCAAAATAAAAAAGAAGAATTTGATACATGTTTGTTAATCATTCCCTATAAAGTTTTGGTAAATGTTACTGCCATTAGCATCAGAATTTTGAGGTAACAATCTTTTGGAAGTGTGAGGGGAAAGGGTAGGGCTTTGGTGGCAGCTGCTGCAAAGGGGCTGCAATGAGGGGAAGAGAGACGGCAGGATGGGAAAGGAGAGGGGAGAGGGTTTGATTAATAAAGATGAGAAAGGTAAAAATGACATCTTATATTTCTCATCTACTATAAAATTACCAGTCACCACATGGTTCCAAACTTAAATGGAACCACATAAGACACCGCCAGACACGTAATACGTTAAGCTTGAACACCATCATCATATCATATTGCAGCTTACCACTTTCAGACTACACATAAGATATTTCATAAAAAACTCAAAGTACTCAAAGTGATGCCGAGTCTAAAACAAAAAACTTGCTAAAGATTTTGGCATGGGATAATGGAAGTGTATTGATTGTTTGCTACTCCACCATTTGATGTAGATTTTAAAATTAACCCATGTTTCATAAGTTCTCAAATTTGAAAATCACAATTGACAAAATAAAGAAAATACTTCTGAACCTATGAATAAAATAATTATTAGCTGTTCTCTAACAAAAAATAATGGCAAATTCAAATAATTTTCACCATTCAATGGGAGATAAATACTAACTTGAATTGTGGAGTTCTAAATCATTTATGTTACACAGGTCGATGCAAGTTTGATAAATACAGCTATCACTTGGCAATTTATGGAACTAATATTTAAAAACATTAAATGATGAATCCTAGCATCCTACAACTCATTGCTGGACATCTAGTGCATTAGAAATAAGCACATGTTAAATCATGTCTTTACATATTACTAGTGACTCCTAGTTTATAGTGCCTATTAATTATGTATTACTATGTACATTGTATATATATTCAATACATGAAGAGAGACAGAACATTTTTTATACAATTCTTATATGGAATCAGAGGGTTTCGTTGATCCAGTGCCACTGATCTCTCTTTTCCAAAGGTGCATTTGAATAGTGTTGGCCTCCACCACTTGTTCTGCCGCCAACATGTCTACCCACCGCTGGCCACCACCTCCGACCGTCTCAAGGACCACCGATCGGCCGGCCCTCCATCGATGCGCCGCCATCCGCTACTGCACGCACCTTCACCCGTGGCTTTGCTCTGCTCACTCCGCCACGCATCAGCGTGTCTGGGCGCATGTTGCCTTAGCCGACTACTGCCCTTCACTGGCAGCAGCATTGTCAGGAATTTCAGGATTGATTGCCAGCCCACCCACCCACATTATGGTGTTGTTCCACCTCTGCCGTTACTGTTTGTGTGTAGGAACCATGGCCGCCTCTACATCTTCTAATGGCTCCTCTGTTGCGAGTTTCACTACCATCGCTTTGATTCCCTGTGACAAACTCATGGGTGCTTCTAATCACTCCTGTTGGCCTGCTATTATGGAACTATGGTTTGAAAGGCAAGGTCGTCATGATCACTTGGTCAAAAAAGCCACTAACTTTCACCCGAAGGATCAACCTAAATGGAAGCAAATTGATGCCTCCCTTTGCAGTGTTCTCTAGTTCTCCATTAATGCCAAAACAGTCTCAATACCATTCTCTTCGAACATGTTATGAGGTTTGGGCTAAGGCCAAGAAATTGTACTCTAATGATGTCAATCGATTGTACAATATTGTCTCCACACTCATTGTTGTGAAGAAAGAGGACATGGACATGCAAAGTCATTTGAGTAAACTTGACTCCTTAATGGCTGAATTTGATGCACTTATGCCACTTACTGATGATAAAGACAAACATACTGAGCAATGTGGCAAATTCTTTATGGTTCTTGCTCTCACTGGTCTTCCACCTGAGTTGGACTTAGTCTGCAACCAAATTCTCTCAAGCCCGTCTATTCCCTCATATGATACTATGTGCAAGCAACTTTTGCGTCTTTCTATCCCTCAACCTTTTGTTTCGGCCCTGGTTCCTATTGACACTGCTGTGTTGGTTTCTCAAACCAGCCAGCAGGGTGACGTGGTGGTAATCATTCTTGTCCTCAGTGTACTTACTGCAAATGCTTTGGCCATATTGAAGAACACTGCAGAACCAAAGCCAATTAACAATCTCGGTCTGTGAATGTTGCTCAGGTTGTTCTTTCTGAATCCTCAGCTGAGATTTCCCTATCTGCTTCTCAGTATCAAGGGTATCTTCAGCTCAAAGCAGCCATGCAATCCACCACTCCTGTTGCTTAGATGGGTAATCCCGTTGCCTTTGTTTCTCAATCTTAATGTTAGATACGACCAGTGTTTGGGAAGAACAAAGCACTTTATTGATCACAAGTCTTGACAAATTACCAAAGACTTCAGAGAAAGTTTACAAGGAACCCTAGGGTAAATTAGTTACAAATGAATTCACCCTACAAAATGTCAATTTTCAGGTATTTATACTCTCCCTAAGCTGCTAACAACTCTTCCCTCCAAAATGCACCTCTCCACTAGCTTCTAACTGTTCCAGAGTTAGTATCTGCCGCCGGGAGAGCTATTAGGCCCACATCCGGCTTATTAGAGCTATCATTATTCCTTCTAACGTATACCTTGCTATATCTAGGATCCTTAACAATACTCCCATTGGTGAAGCACCTTGTCCTCAAGGTGGCTGGTGAGGAAACTGTTAGGGATCCTATAGCAAGGTATATGTTAGAAGGAATAAGGGTAGCTCTAGTGGGCTGGCTGTGGGCCCAATAGCTGTCACTACTGCAAATAACTAACTCTCTAGCAGTTAGAAACTAGTTGGAGAGGTAGATTTTGGAGTAAAAACCTGTTAGCAGCCTAGGGAAAATATAAATACCTGAACATAGACATATTGTAGGGTGTGAATTCATTTGTAACTAGCTCAGACTTTGGGAATTCCTTCTCCTACGGTTCCTTGTAACATTCTCTTAAGTCTTTGGTGATTTCCAAGGCTTGTGATCAATAAAGTGCTTTGTTCTTCCCAAACACTATTTTTTATCTAACAGAAACGATCCCACAAGGAACTCAGCAACTCCCAAGAATTGTCAAAAGCAGACAATCTTTTCCACCGGACAAGCTTCTGCTCCTTCTGAATTGTGGCGCATCTGGAGAAACTGTTCGAGTTCATTCTCCAAACTGCCTTCCTCAATTAACCCCTGTGGCAGCTGCTGTGACTGGTGGTTGGGAGGAATAGCACACTTCAACCGGCTAACGTGAAAGACAGGATGGAGTTTGCAATCCGCCGACAAATCCAACCTGTAAGCTACAGGACCAATTCCGTCCAGGATCTAAAGGGGGCCATAAAAGTGGGGGCTTAGCTTTTCATTTGGCCATCGTGCCAAGGACTTCATACGATAAGGTTGAAACTTGAGAAAAACCCAATCTCCCACCTGAAAAATCACCTCCCGGCATTTCTTATTAGCAAAATACTGCATACGCTCTTGAGCTAGCGACATTTCAGTCTTAAACTCAGCTAAGGTTTCATCACGGTCAGCCATAAGGGATTGCACCTTGGCTACCATAGAGGGATACGTTGCTTCCTTGAAGAGAATAGGTGGGGCACGACCGTAAAGGGCCTGAAATAGGGAGGTCTGTGTGGAGGCATTATAGGTGGTATTAAACCAGTATTCAGCCCATGGCAACCAATCCACCCACTTCTCGGACCTAGTTCCCACAAAACAATGAAGATAACTCTCCACCTATTTGTGACCTCCGTTTGCCCATCAGTCTGCAAATGCTAGGACGTGCTATATCACAACTGAGTTCCAGCAGCCTTGAATAGCATAGACCAGAAGTTACTCAGAAACACTGGGTCACGGTCTGAGACAATAGCACTAGGGAACCGGTGAAGGCGAACAATGTCATGGACAAATAATTGTGCCACATCCTTAGTCAAAAGGGGTGAGCTCAAGGAGAAAATGGGCATACTTGGTAAGGCGGTTGACCACCACCATCATAGCATCTTTCCCTTTGGACTTAGGTAGTCCAGTGATAAAATCCAAGGAGATTACAACCCATACCTACTCCGAAATAGCCAAAGGTTGCACCAGGCCTGCCGGTGATAATGCTTGATACTTGTTGGTTTGGCAAGTATGGCAGGAAGCAATGTAATCCTTCAGCCATTGCCGCATTCCCCTCCAATAAAAATTGATGGCAAGCATTTTGTATGTTCTGAAAAAACCAAAATGGCCCCCAGCTGGAGAATCATGTACTTCAGCTAGTAGTACTAGAATTTGAGAGGAGTCCTTAGGATGACAACTCGGCCATGATAAAATAATCTCCCAATTTTTAGAGAGCACCCTGGGAATTCAAATACCCCTTGCAATAAATGGGTGATTAGGGTGTTAGACCAAACCCTCTCCCTAAACCCGTTCTGCTCGAAGCTTATTGGGTCGGGTTCGGGTCCTTAGATTTGACTCGGTGTAATTTTCAGGCCGGGTTCGGGTCATACTTGAATTTAGCTGACCTGGCCCAAAGTCAAAATTCCTTTTATAGTTATACTTTTTTTATAATAGTTAGTGATAAATTATAAGAGTTTATGTTTAAATTAATATATTTTGGATAACTTAATATTATTTTTATAGTAAAATGATTTGTTTTGAATTATGTATATCAAAATATCTGTTAAATTTTGTTTTTTACTTATAAAATTTTATAACTTTACTATGTATAGTGTCAAAATCTCTATAGGTTGTTTAAAAGCCGAGTTACCTGGTTTGACCGGTCATTTATCGGGTTATGATCGGTCGGTTCGGGTTTTAAAATTCCGACCTAAAAATCACCTGGTGGGATTTGATCCAATCCATCTCAACTCGTCCATTGTACACCCCTATGGGTGATTATGTTCTGGAGGCGCTTGTCCTTTTCTATCTCTTCGCAAGTAGTCTCCCACATATTTCCTCTGTCTGGACAAGGCGTTAGCAGCTTTCTTCTCAAAACCAGTTCCATCCTGGATTTCAAAATCCAATCCATGAGTTTCGAAGTCCACTTCAGCTGGTCGTCACTCATTAGTCATTGGTCTTTGAGGAATTGTAAGCTTCTATGGTCTGTGAGAATGATAAAATGTCTCCCTAACAGGTAGTGCCGCCATTTCTGAATAGCAAAGACCACAGCCATCAATTCACATTCATAAGCTTATTTCAACTGAGCACGTTTGGACAGGGCTTTACTAAGGAAAGCGATGGGTTTACTGTGCTGGGACAGAACAGCCCCAATGCCATGGCTTGAAGCATCAGTCTCAATAACAAAAGGGATGGGACAGCAAGCACAAGAAGGTCAGCCAGTGTTGTCTTAAGCCGATCAAAGGGCTGTTGTGCATCTTCACTCCAAGAAAACCCATCCTTTTTAGTTAAATCAGTAAGGGGTTTGGCAACGCTACCATAATGCTTCACAAAAAAGTCTATAATAGCCTTCAAACCCAAAAATCCTCTCAAAGCCTTCACATCTCTAGGAACTGGCCATAGTTTCATTGCTTCGGTTTCCCTAGGATCAGTTGAAACCCCCACAGCAGACATAATATGACCTAAGTACTCCACCTTGTCAACAGCAAACTCACATTTCTTCCTATTAAGTACTAACTGATTCGTTTGCAACAACTAAAATATAGCCTTCAAATGTTCCACATGAACATGGACATTTTGGCTATACACCAAGATGTCATCAAAAAATACCAACACAAAACGGTGAAGGAAGGGTCTCAAAATATCATTCATGAGAGCTTGGAATTTGGAGGGCGCATTAGTGAGACCAAAAGGCATAACCAAGAACTCGTAATGCCCTTCATGAGTGCGGAAGGCCGTCTTGCCAATATCCTCCTCCATCATACGAATTTGGTGGTAGCCGATTTGAGATCAAGCTTGGAAAAAATTGTAGCACGAGCTTGGAAAAGATTGTAGCACCTACAAGCACATCCGACAACTCATCAATCAGGAATAGGGAATTTGGTGGTAGCCGAATTTGAGATCGAGTTTGGTATGTCGACTTCGTCGCTCTCTGTGGCTTGAAACAATCTCCTCATGCCTGTTTGGGAGATTTAGTCAGGTTGGCTAGCAATTTGGTATGACTCACTGCAATGCTATCATCATGTCTTCTTTTGCCACTCTTCAATGGGTGCTTCTATCTACTTGGTTGTTTATGTCAACGATATTGTCATCATTGGTGATGATGAGGTTGGTATTCGAAACCTCAAAACATCTGTCCCGTCATTTTAAGACCAAGGATTTGGGTCCTCAAATACGTTCTCGGGATTGAAGTTGCTCAATCTATAACCGTGTTGCTCTTACCCAAAGGCAGTATGCTTTGGACATTCTTGCCGAAACTAGTATGTTGGATTGTCGACCAAGTGATACCCCAGAGATCCAAATGTCAAGCTACTACCGGGTTAGGGGAGCCATTGAAAGACCCTAGTAGATATCCACGTCTTATTGGTCAACTTAACTATCTTACATTAACTAGGCCAGACATTACCTTCGCTGTAAGTGTGGTCAGTCAACTTCTAAATGCCCTTCTGATAGTCATTGGGATGATGTAGTTCACATTCTTAGGTACATTAAAAATGCACTAGGGAAAGGATTACTCTATGAAAATAAAGGCAATACTTAAGTCATTGGCTATTGTGATGCTGATTGGGCAAGCCCACCATTTGATAGAAGATCAACTTCAGGTACTTTGTCTTTGTTGGGGGTAACTTAATCTCATGGATGACCAAGAAACAACATGTTGCTAGATCTAGTGTCAGGCTAAGTACCGTGCTATGGCTGAGTGACGTGTGAACTTACATGGTTATGGCAATTACTATAGCCACTTAATTGGGAGGTGTCAAGGAGATGCAACTATTTTGTGACAATCAAGTCGCGTTACATATTGCTTCTAATCCAAGTTTCAAGAAAGAACCAAACACACAAAGATTGATTGCCATTTTGTTCTAGAAAAGATACTCTCAGGAGAAATCACACCTGGGTTTGTTCATTCTAATGAGCAGCTGCAGAGATATATTCACTAACTCCCTTAGAGGATCCAAGTTGAATCTATTTGTAACAAGCTTGGCACATATGACATATATGCTCGAGCTTGAGGGGGAGTGTTAGAAATAAACACATGTTAAATTATGTGTCTTTACATATTACTAGTGACTCCTAGTTTATAGTGCCTATGAATTATGTATTACTCTACATTTTATATATATTCAATACATGAAGAGAAAGACACAACACACTTTTTCATATAATTCTTACATAATGCATAAATTAGCAATCATGGACCCTTCTAGATCATGTAGTTTCCAGAATTCTCATTTGTCTAAATGAGCAAGATATAAGAGCATAATTTTGTCACATAAATACATACAAGACGAGGGGGAGACAGCTTCACATTCTCATCCTTGGCAGCAGCACGCACATTTGTAAGTTCTTTAGCTCTCACTGGATTGACCTGCAATATTGAGTCTCTGTCAGTGAGTCACCAACTTTGACATAACACTTGCACTCAGGATAAGAATACTTCTCCGACTTACATCAAGATCGGTATCCCGAATGTTCTCCAACAATCATTCCATCATATGTCTGCCAACCAAAGAACAATAAGCAATTACAGACAGCATATACAAGAACTTATGCATGCACTATAAGCGAAAGCCAGATAGATGCACATCATTAAGTTATTGAAGTTTAGCACTCTATCATGTTTCATTATCACTACAAGGTCAATGTATTTGGCCACAATTTGACCATCAAATGGCCCACTTGTTTTCAACAAGAAAATCATGGTCAGATTGTTAACGGAAAAAATACAAACCTTTTATTCAAATTAAACTTGCTTCCCCAATCTCCCTTGTTGAATAAAAGGAAATTGCAGGAAAAATTTCAAACAAGAGCTTGGAATCAAGCGATTTAAGACAATCCGTCAAACAACATCATGTAATTCCTTGTTCAGATAAATAGTCATCCAAATGTAACCCAAGCAAAACACATCGGCTTAATGCTTGCTATCAGAAATTTATCTCAAATAAATGTGTAATGAACAGATGTCATAACTAACCCATAGTGTGAAAAAAAAGTTAAATAATAGAGGTTGTCATGAATCATTTGAAAAGTTTAAACTGTTAGGTAAAGGCACATAAATGGTTTTATATATTTCATATCTAACACAGCTCATGCAAGCATCCTTTAGGCTTAAAGTGTGGATTATGCACAAGCCTACCTTACCTTTGGCTAAAACTAATATAAACTTTAATGGGAAGGATGAGGTTACTAGGAATCAAACTCAATACCACTTGGTCATAGAGGAATTTCTTTTTGGGGTGTGTATTGGAAATGGGGGAGGAGGCAGTGGTGACAATAAACCAATGAAAATTGCAATGGAGATTAGCAGCATATAATAAAGACCCACAAGGTAGCCATGTTACGTATAATACATGGAAAACCAGGGGAAATTCCAACCTCCATTCCAGGAGTTACAAAAGAGTCCCACGTGCTTCTAAACTCATCAATGCATGAGCCGTGATTGTACCAAAGCCCATTGACACCTGTTCAAAAATAAAACTGCATACAATAAGTGTAAGTTTGAAAATTGAAGTCAAACCACCCTCAAAACAAGATACAGGAATTTAAATGCAGCAGAACAGCAGCAGACAAACATACCAGTACTCCTTTTCTAACATTGCCAAGAGGGCCTCGAAACTTCTCATATGCTGCAAAATAACAATACTGCATACATAAATAAATCTGCTGCTAAATTAAGCTGCATTGCACAACTTTTCATTATTGTTAACTGCAAATCATGTTTATTTAGCCTTATGCTTGCTTAATTTACATAAAAGTTAAGCTGCATTACAAATCATGTTTTGTTAGCTAAATAAACATAAAAATGGGCGAATCTAAATGATGGAAGCTGCTAAACAACATGATTTGTAAAACACAGCTAACAAAACGAAAATTAGCATCATTACATGCCAGTTGGAAGAAAAAGAAGTAAATCTTCAGAAGAGAATGCATACCGAGGAAGGCACGATGCATGAACCCAGTTCCACGCGTGTCACTACTGAACACACTCCTGTAACCAACCAGACCCCTGAACAAGCAATAATAAAGTTGTTTATCAGATTTCTTGAATGTTGGGTAACATTTGATTTCAGTATAACTGATGCCAAAAAGTTCATATCTCAACTGATTGAAATGTAGGATACTTTATGACCGGCCGTGGGCTAAATTCCATAAGCCCAAATTACCCAATTAGCTCAATGGCCTGTAATCTAGTTCTAGCCACTCAAAGGAGGCTACTAGAAATCTGGAATTTGAGTTAGTTAGGTTGTCTTCTGGTTCCAATCACAATGGCAAAAGCTATTTTTGAGCGAAAAAAAAAAATAGATCCGAGTATTTAACTTGTTGAGATATAATATTATTGTATTCGTGCAGTACCATAAATTTTATAGATCCGGTGTAGATTTGGGCTGCTGAATATTTATTACGGTAGTTGTGTTATTAATTCCTCTGTTGTATATATAAGGGTTGGTTGTAGTGCTTAGAGAATGAATCAAGAGAAACAAGTTTTATTCTTCTCAACTACTTGTTCTTTAACTTGGTATCAGAGCGGGTACGATCCCGTCTCTACTCTGCCATTTGTTTAGTCTCTAGTAAGTTCTGTCCTTGGTCCAACAACCCACAACATTCTCCGGTCCTCCACTTCTTTCCAAATATTTAGAGTTTGCATCTAGTCCAGCAAAACCATCACCACTCAATACTTGTCATTTCCACTTTTTTCCATCTGTCCCTTATTCACAAACTAAATCTGTCTAGTATAAGATTCATCACCAACAAAGGTCACCAGCAGTCTTGGCTTGCTCAGATCGGCTGGAACCCAAATTCTTCTGCCGGCTCGCGGCCAGAGTAAGACCCATCACAAAAGGAGGTCATAGACAATCTCGGACTGGCCAGACAAGCCAGAACCCGAAACGCCGTTGTCTCCATCAGCCACATGTCGTCACGCGCACCATCTTCTGTTGGCGTGAAGGGCATGCACTGCTGTCCAGCTGTTCGTTCGACTTCAGACCAGTGCCATCTAAATTGCCAGTCTCTTCTCTGTTCATTTCTCAGGTTAGATACTTGAATCGATTCCCATATTGCGCAATTTTGGGCAATTACAGCAATCACCTTTTCTTGTTCAAAGTCGTTCTCTTCTGTCCATGATACTATCCACTCTTGTTCTTCACTAATCTTCCACAAATGTCCTCAAACGATTCTGAGGTCTCTATTCCAGCTCAAAATCAAACTACTTCAGCTAAAAACCAAACCACTCCAGTGTCATCAATGGTTCCCATTTCTTTTTCTCTTTCTGGAACTCCAACAATAACCTCAAAAAAATTAAATGGAAAAAAATTATTTATCATGGTCATCTTCTGGTAAGCTCTGGTTCTTGGGGCAAGAATTGTTTAAACACCTTAGCAAGTCAGCTAAAGATACTCCTAAGAAAGACAGGAGCCAATGGAAAAAGCTGGATTATCAACTTTGTGCGCTGATCTGGCAATCTATTGAACCATCAATTTTGGTGAATTTCAGAGCATTTAAGACTTGCTCCACCTTTTGGAATAGAGTGCACAATGTATTTGCTAATGATATTCAAAAGTTATGTGATGCTTCCCAGAAATTAGCATCTCTAAAACAGACAAATCATGATATGACTCTCTTTGTATCTCAAGCACAAGCAGCAATTGAAGAGTTAAAATTATATTTGCAGGCTGATTCTCAAGGGATTGCTAACAAAATTAGATAATCTATACATGGTGATGGTCCTCCAAGCAATGCACTCTGATTTTGAACATGTTTGAGATCAAATTCTAACAAGTCCAGAAATTCCTACCATGGACAATTTGTTTACTCGAATTCTTTGAGTTTATAAGCAATTGTGACAAATCGAGGAGGTACACTGATAGAGATCAAGTACCTAAGGGAATTAGAGTGTACAAAAGAAAAGGATACAGGGGTATTATGGGTAATATGGTCAGGGTCTAGGGTGAATCATGTGGAGCCCTCTTGGTCCTAACTAGCATATTGGCACCTGATGTGTGTGTGCCGGCAGGGAATATGCAATGTGTGCGCGTGAGGAATTCTGTTAGAGAGAAGGGTATAATTGTTGGGTAAGAGTAGAATGAGGGTAAGAGTTGGACTAGGCCATTTGGGAGAGTCTGAGCTGCTTTAGTGTTCAGAAACTTCGTTTTTTCTGCAAGATCCATACTATTTTCTCTTCCTTTTGTGGTTAATAATACACTACATTTCTTCTTCTCCATTGCTCTTTCTTGTGGTTTCTATCACACACCTAAGAAACATGCTACTCACTTTGAGGGTTTTCTTCGAAGACGGCAAATGTTTCTAAGACTGAAACTTCTCACCCAAGATTTTCAGAGGACAAATATCATGAATATCTCCAAATGAAAGCTGCCAAACAATCTCAAGCCATCACTGCCAATGATTCTAATAACTCTACAGTCTGCATTTCTCAGTCTGGTAATAATCAAAGTCCATGGATAATTGACCCAGGTGCCTCTGATCATATTGGCAGTAGTATTTCTTTGTTCTCAATTTCTTCCCAAAATGCCCTCATTTTATTACACTTGCTGATGGTCCTAAAGTTGTGGCGAAAGGGATTGATCAAGTCTCACAAACTCCTTCCTTATCCTTGAAATCTGTCTTGTACATACCTGATTGTCCTTTTTACTTAATATCTCTTGGTCAACTTACTCGATCTCTCAACAGTTCAGTAAACTTTGATGCCAATTCTTTTGTTCTACAGGAGCATGGTACGAGCCAGCTGATTGATAAAGGACATGAATCACGTGGACTCTATTATCTTCAATCAACTCATCTGTAATTTGGGTCGTATCTACGTCTCCTAACCTCCTTCATGAATGTTTGAGTCATCCAAATTTGTCCAAATTAAAGAGAATGGTTCCAAAACTTGAGAAGAAAAAAGTCCTGAATTGTGAGTCATGTCAGTTAGGGAAACATGTTAGATCTTCCTTCTCTCAAAAATTTGAAAATCTAGTTGATTCTCCCTTCTCTATTATCCATTCTGATATATGGGGTTCAAGCCGAGTATCTACCACTATGGGTTTTAGATACTTTGTCACTTTTATTGATGAATTTTCTCGGTGTACTTGGGTATATCTAATGAAAGATCGTTCTGAAATCTTTTCCATTTTTACTTCATTTGCACTGAAATCAAAGATCCTTCGCACAGTGATAATGCCAAAGAATATTCTTCTTCTACTTTCTCTTCATTTTTGTCTTCACAAGGTATCTTATATCAATCCACATGTCCTCATACACCTCTGCAAAATAGGATAGAAGAAAGAAAGAATAGGCATTTGGTTGAAACTGCAAGGACCTTACTTCTTCATACCAATGTTCCTGTCTAACATTGGGGAGATGCTATTTTCACTGCCTATTTTTTAATAAATCGAACGCCTTCCTCCTCTCTTGAAAATAAAGTTCCCTATTCTATTTTACATCCAAAAGAACCATTGTTGCATGTAACTCCTCAAGTTTTTGGATGCATATTTTGTTCATGATCTCTCTCCAAGATTGGATAAACTCTTTGCTTGAGCTATCAAATGTGTTTTTTTTTTTTTTTTTTGGGGATATTCAAGAGTGCAGAAAGGATATCAATGCTACCCCCAACTCAATTGTTACTATATGTCAGTTGATGTTACCTTTTTTGAGGAGACTCCATATTTTTCCCCTTCTATGAAAGAATCTAACACAGTTCTTGAAGTATTACTTGTCCCCCACTTTGTTCCTTCTTCTACTCCTTCACAAAAATCAATATCTCCTAATAATTCTCAAGTAAGGTGATCTTCATCACCTCTTAAGACATATCAGCATCGTCCTCAAGTGACTAAACCACCTTTGGAGGTAACTAACAATGTAGGTGAATCACATTCTACACCTTCAGCAAGCTCTACTATGGATATTCCTAACACCACTATTGACTTACCCATTGCTCTCAGAAAAGGTACTCGATCAACTAGGAATCCTCATCCTATTTATAATTTTTTAAGCTACAATCATGTATCTCCTTCATATTTTTCTTTCATATCATCCTTATCTTCTATCTCTATTCCTATTCCTAAGAATGTTCGTGAGGCACTTGACCATCCAGAATGGCGACAAGCCATCATTGATGAAATATAGGCTTTGGAACAAAGTGGCACATGGGAGCTAATTCAACTTCCTCCAGGCAAGACAACTATTGGTTGTCACTAGGTATATGCAGTTAAAAAGGGTCCCCATGGAGAAATTGATTGACTTTAGGCTCATTTCGTTGCTAAAGGATATACCCAAATCTATGGTCTTGAACATTGTGATACTTTCTCTCTGTGGCAAAAATTACTTCGGTTCAACTTTTCTTGCTATGGCTGCCATCAGTCATTGGCCATTATATCAATTGGACATCAAAAATGCATTCCTTCATGGAAGACTAGAGGAGGAGCTCTACATGGAGCAACTGCCTAGCTTTGTTGCTCAGGGGGAGTTTGGTCTTGTTTGTAGACTATGACGATCTCTTTATGGGCTTAAACAATCTCCATGAGCTTGGTTTGGGAAGTTCAACTCTGTTATTCAAGATTTTGGCATGAAACAAAGTGAAGCAGGCCATTCAATTTTCTATTGTCAAACTGCCCTAACAAATGTGTTTACTTGGTGGTTTATGTGGATGATATAGTCATCACAGGCAATGATGATAGAAAAATTTCTCAACTCAAAGAACATTAGTTCAGCCATTTTCAGACTAAGGATCTTGGGAGATTAAAATATTTTCTTGGAATTGAAGTTGCTCAATCCATGAAGGGTATTGCTATTTCTTAGAGAAAGTATGCTTTAGATATACTCGAAGAAACATGAATACCAGATTGTACACCTATTGATAGTCCCATGGATCCAAACCAAAAGCTATTACCAGAACAAGGGAGCCTTACCCTGATCCTGAAAAGTATCGAAGATTGGCTGGGAAGCTTATTTATCTCTCTATAACTAGACCAGATATTTCTTTTGCAGTTGGAGTAGTAAGTCAGTTTATGCAATCTCCTTATACTAACCATTGGAATGCTGTGATGTGAAATTTAAGGTATATTAAGACGCTCCTGGACAAGGATTACTCTATAAAGATAAAGGAAATTCTCAAATAATTGGCTATTGTAATGCAGATTGGGCAGGTTCCCCAATAAATAGACAATCCACTTCAAGATATTGTATCCTTGTTGGAGGAAATATGATTTCTTGGAAAAGTAAGAAGTAGAATGTGGTTGCCGGGTCAAGTGCAGAAGCCATGTATCGAGCAATGGCCACAACCACTTGTGAGCTCATTTGGATTAAAAAACTACTTCAAGAATTGAAGTATGGAGATTTTCAACAAATGAAGTTATGTTGTGATAATCAGGCAGCCCTACACATAGCTTCAAATCCCATATTTCATGAGAGAACAAAGCACATTGAGATTGATTGTCACTTTGTTCAGAAAGTTCTGTCTCAGGAGATCATTACTGAATCTGTTAGTTCAAATGATCAACTAATAGACGCTTTTACCAAATCTCTAAGAGGACCTTGCTTTCATCACATTTGTTGCAAGCTTGGAGCATTTGATTTATATGTTCCAACTTGAGGGGGATTGTTGAGATATAATATTATTGTATTAATATAGTACCATAAAGTTGATAGATATGGCGTAGATTTTGCTGCTTTATATTTATTATGGTAGTTGTGTTATTAATTCCTATGTTGTATATATATGGGTTGATTGTAGTGCTGAGAGACATGAATCAAGAGAAACAAGTTTTATTCCATATTATTCTTCCCGACTTCTTGTTCTTTAACTTAACTAATGTCCAATTATTGAAGAGGCACTTAATCAAAGATTCCTCCCTTGATTTTCTTTCCTGATCATCTCAGAGAGCTAGTTTTCAGAAAAAGCCACTAAGGCAAGAGGATAACTTCATCCCCAAGATAAGTACAATGGATTTTAAAAAAATAGATATAGCAATGTGATGTCATCAAAACCATGGACCCATAGTGTTTCCTTACACATATATTTTAAGCATGATAATACAATATCAAAATTAAGACATTCATGTTGGTGGTGGTGGTGGTTGGGGGTGGGGGAGAGACTAATCAAATAGATTCAAGATAGAGAGACTGAGACTACTATGCTAACCTTGATGGACAACTCAAAGACAATCTAGTCCGACCACCAGCTCCTGAGACAGGACCCATGTCAGTGACCTCAGCTCGCCTATGAGACAAGGCCTCCATCACCAGCCCAACGTGCTCATCATTTACCTGCGACAGGTACACTGTGAATTTAGAAGTTCAAACTCTTGGACTAGCGTATTATGAATATCAAATTGAATTATTACCTCAATTGTAACTTCTTCTATTGGTTCAAGTTTCTGACCATTTTCAGTTTTATACCTAATATATCCATAGAAAAGAACATCAACCATTATATAAGTAAAAAGAAAAAAAAAAGATATGTCAGCTCTCAGAATGAATATAATTTGAAAATTGGAACCACTAAACCATCAATCAGATCAGTATAAAAATTTTGGACTGATCAAATATTTTACATTGGTATACCTTTCAAAATCGATTTGACAACAAGAAAGTTTCTTGCAAAATGGCTGTGCAGAACACACAAATAAAAGAAGCATAAAGATAAAAGCAGGGCTTCACACACTCCTTGGTACAAAACCCTGACCAGCCATCAAACTCAAAGTCTCAGAGACACAAAAACCATGCTTATTGGTTGTTATTCATGAACTTGTGTGTCTGTTAATTGAATTCCTTTTGTTTTAGGAGCCTTATTTTGTTAGTAGTGTTATTGGGATAATGGGATGGAAACTGGAATTGTACTTGGCCTAGAAAATAGTGTAAATAGGAGTATTTGGCTACTGTTTTGCACCACATGCATCTCATGATGATTCATGATACTACCACATTAGTCCCATTTATATCTTGTTCTGTTCCGTCTTTTTCCCATAATTTCCGTTAGAGACATGAAAACCATCCATGAGCCTCCTACTTAAAAACAAGTTGGTCTTTGACATAGTATTTGACTTCAATGACCAAGTACTTAGGAGTTGGATTCTTGCAGTCCCTATTAAATAAATTTCAGTGCAAGGTAACCAGACTTGTGTGTTGTCCGTAGTTCAGGCCAAACTAGCTCTTGCTTGAGGAAGTGCATTTGAGATATATAACCATTCGATGGCACCCATCAAATGGCTTAAGCTTTTACAGGAGTTGGTCTCTAAAAGATTGAACAGTCTAATCAAAACATCCAAAACAATGCACAGAAAGTACAGCATTTACTTGGTGTTTAGTCAGCATGAAAAGCCCATATGTAGCACTGAGCAAGCAAAGCCACACTTGGTCAAACCGATGATTAAAAAAAAAAGAGCATTATTGAGTCATTAAAACTCACATGACTTTAGGCGGAGAGACAGATAACTCAAATCCCTCGCGTCTCATGTTTTCAATTAGGATACCTGTTAACACATATGCCCATAAGCAGCAGCCTAAGCACAAAAAGGAATCAGAGTTTTAAAGTGTATATCACAGTAAGGATCACGGATATAGGAACAAACCCAGCTGTAGCTCTCCTCTTCCCTGAACTTCATATGATTCTGATAAGCCTGGAAGCACATTTATGGCAAGGTTTGTTTCAGCTTCAGCCATCAGTCGGTCACCAATCCTTCCTCCAGTCAACTACAAAAAGTTCAGCATTAACCTATTATCCTGAACGTGATAGAGTGACCAATAACTACAAGCATATGAGAACTGTATAGCTAAAAACCCAGCTGATGAAAGGCCAGGTCGGAGTTTGAAAACGTCCGCCATAATTTTTACACCAGCAACTGAAGGCAACAAAGAATATTAAAGTAAAACAAGCACTACTTACATGAGTACCATCACGACCAGCCAATGGGGAGTCATTTACACCAAAGGTCATGGAAATTGTTGGAGGATCCAATTCAATTGTGGGCAATGCAGACAAAATCTAGGACATAGAATCATGAAGTTACTCAAGTTACCATTTTCATTCAATCAAAAAATGAAGCACACTCAGTCAATATATACATTGAATATAAATACAGTAAAATATAGAAAGCTTATCATTATTCTCAACCATAGAACAAATGAATGACTGATGAGGAAGTTATTAAACCAGTATTTTGATCTAACAAATTATTCCAAATGAAGAGGGGAACAGTGTTATTAAATATCGGCCATGGCAACACCATGGCGTGGCGGAAATCGACGCCACCACCATGGAAAACTGGATGGCGCGGTGGAATGGCGTGGTGGCCGAAATGGCGGTGACGCCATGGCGAACTAGTGGCGGCCATGGCGGAAATTTCGCCAACAACCATTTTTTTGTTTTTTAGAGGGTATTTTCGGGTTTCAGGTTTCCCTCATTAAAACCTAATGAAACCCGACCCTCATTTCATTTCTCTGTGCTTAATGTACTTCTTTGCTTCCTTTTCTCCCGTGCTTCAATGTCACGGGTGCTCTTGGCCAACAGGGCAGTGCCAGACCGCACCGATCGGTGATGCACCACATCAGCGGCAACGACGACGCACATGCCACACCAGCAACGACGGCTCACACCAACAGTGGCTAACGTGGTGCTTCTTGGCTTCCTCTTCTCTCTCGATCTCTCAAAGTTTCTCTCTACCCTCTGCGGCTTTGCCAACACACCACACGAAAGCTGCAGACCCAAGAGGAGCAACGGCCAATCGGAGCACTCCATCGAGGTCCTTCTTCTTCTTCTTCTCTGAATCTCTGTTCGTTTTCTTCTTTTCCTTCTTGTCGATTCTATCTTCTTCTTCTCTGTTCTGTCTTTTTCTTCTTCTTCCTTGTTCTTATTTGTTCTCCAGCAACCTTTTCTATTTTGTTTTAGGTTGAAATGGCAAGTGGACCTGAACAAAGCTCAGTTTCAACCTCTTCTACCAATAGCAAAAATAGAGCAAACCCTGGGTGGAAGTATGTCCACCCTGTAAAAGAAAACAATACAAATGACACTATCTGTAATTTATGCTCAAAACTTATGAAAGGTGGAATAACAAGAGCCAAAGAACACCTGATAGGGAAGAGTGGCAATGTTTCTAAGTGCATCAAGGTTCCAAAAGAAGTTAAAGAGGAGTTGATAAAGTATATGAAACAGAAAAAGAGCCAATGAAGTGAGGAAGTTGAAGTTCCAAATGCAAGGAGCTTGATCTTCAGAACTTGGGGTTTGGGTTATCTAAGAAGATGCTGAAGGGATTGATTATATCCCTAACCCAAGGCCTAGAGTAAGAAAAGGTGCGGGTGCTTTGAAAGTCCCAATGGATTTATTTGTGAAATCCTAAAACTGAATTGGAAGAGGAACAAGGAAAAGTTGAGGCAGCAAATATTAGAGAAACATGTGACAAAGAAGCAATTGAAAAGGTCTATCAATACATAGCTCAATGGTGGTATCAAGCTAGAATTCCATTCAACTGGATCAAATTGAAGAGTTTTCATGATATGTTGTCAGCCATTAGAAGCTTTGGTCCCAATTTGCCCCCTCCATCTTATCATGCTATAAGGGTTCCACTTCAATAAGGAGATGGAGCGCACAAAAAATATGATGAAGAATCATAAGGAGCAATGGAAAAAACATGGTTGCTCCATCATGTCAAATGCCTAGATTGATAGGAAGCAGAGGTGCATTATTAATTTCTTAGTGAACTCTCCTCCTGAACGATGTTTGTAAAGTCTATTGACGAATCTAACTTTGTAAAGAATAGTGAAAAGTTATTTGAGCTTCTTGACTCTCTGGGGGAGATTGGGGAGAACATTGTTCAGATTATAACTCATAATGGGAGCAACTATGTTTTGGCTGGCAAGAAGTTAGAAGAAAAAAGACCATATCTCTATTGGACTCCCTATGTTGCTCATTGTTTGGATTTGATGCTAGAAGATATTGGAAAGATTCCACTGATAAAGAAGACGATCAAGAGTTTTTCTTGTTGGTTTCATTGATAGCCACACTAGCACCTGAAGCTTATTGAGACAGTTCACAAACAAGAAGGAATTGGTAAGGCATGCAGCCACACGATTTGATACTTCCTTTCTATCATTGGAGAAGCTTCGTGGAGAGAAACAAAATCTTGCAAAAATGTTTACCTCTGATGAATGGGTGAGAAATAAGCTATCTAAGGAAGCTAAGGGAAAGGAAGCAACCAAAATTGCAATCATGCCTTCTTTTTGGAACCATGTGAGATACACCCTCGAAGTTGAGGCCTCTTGTTCATGTGCTTAGGCTTGTTGATGGTGAAAGCCGGCCATGGGCTAAATTTATGAGGCAATGGACAAGGCCAAAGAGGCCATTATGAAGTCCTTCAACAATGATGAAAGCAAATACCAAAATGTGTTTGCAATCATTGATAAGAGATGAAATTGCCAGCTTCATCACCCATTACATGCAATGGGCCATTTTCTAATTCAGAGTTCTACTATAGCAACTCAAATTTGGAGTTTGATTTGGAAGTTACAAATGGGTTTTATGAATGCATTAGGAGATTGGTGCCAAATTGGGATGTGCAACAAAAAATATTAATTGAGCTGCCACTTTATAAGAATGGTGATGGTCTTTTTGGATCGGATTTTGCCCAATCAAATCAAAAAATCCTTGCACCTAGTGAGAAGAATGCTACTAGTTATCAAATTTCTTTAATTTTAAAATTTAAACTTAAAGCTAGTGATTTTCTTTCTTACATTGCCTTCTTTGGATTTGTAGCTCAATGGTGGCAAATGTATGGGCATTCTACTCCAAATTTGCAAAAGTTGGCTATCAAGATTTTGAGCTTGACATGTAGTGCTTTGGCTATGAACGCAATTGAAGTGTTTTTGAGCAAGTAAGAAGCAATTTTCTATCTTAATGGTTACTATTATAAGTATAACATAGTACCAATTAACAATTAGATAATTATATTGGTGCTGAGATACATACTAAGAAGAGAAATAGACTTGAGCACAAAAGGATAGAGAACTTGGTTTTTGTGAAGTATAACCAAACACTCAAACAAAGATACAATATTAGAGACGAAATTGATCCCATTTCACTCAATTATATTGATGAGTGTAATGAGTGAATGGTTGGGGAGTTGATTGATGAAGAGAATACTGGAGATGAGTTGGTTTTTGAAGGTGATGAAACTTTGAATTGGGAGACTGTGTTTTAGGCATCTGGGATTGGAGAGCCCACAACAAATAATAGGCATCAAAGTAAAAAAAGAAAGGCAACAAGTGGCGAAGGACAATCAAGTAGAGTTTCCAAGAAAGGAAAACATGTAGTGGTGGCTAAAGAAGAGCCTAAAGAGCTTGAATTTGAGAACATTGTGGAAACTGAAGAAGAGGAAGAGGAAATAATGTTTGATGATTCTGAATCAGAAGGAGAACAAGCAGAGGGATATGTCCCAATTGAGAACAAGGACAATGATGATGATGATTACTTTGGGGAAGATGATGAGGACTAGTCATTAGATTAGTTGATCTTAGTTTATGTTTGTTTGTCTTGAACTCTTATGTTTGTCTTGAATTCTTAATTTGTGCTAACATTATGACTATGTCTTTGTGGCTTTGATCATGGATTGCTTTGTTTTTAAGTCCTTGTTTGTGCCTTTGATTGTGTATTTGTGGCTTTGATTATGCATTATGTCTTTGTATTTTGTTTTTTTTATATATATATCTATATATTTTTTAGTCTGCCATAGCTTCCACCATAACCCGCAACGCCATCCGCCATATTTTTATGGCGGTTTTTTGCCTCACCGCAATAAACCGCCATCTGCCATTGATAACCTTGGAGGGCAATGAGAACATCTGGTAAATATTGTCCAGTAACATGTTAAAAGTAAATTTATAATTAAAACTTCAAATTGGCAATACTAGCATATCTAAGACTAAGAATTTTCATAAAAAACTAAATACATGTTACAAATAAACTAATCAATTTAAATCAACATTATATTTATCTGTTTATCACTTTCTTGGCTAAATACAGAAATTTAAAGGCCACATCAAATGGCCCATGGCCCTTTTCATGAAGTTAAATGGCCCTAAAAGGAAACATAAATATTAAAAAATTTACTAATAACAACAAAAATATTCTTATACCTCCACAGTTGCCACTGTGTGCCCTATTGATGGGCTTGCCAAGCCAGCTACAGAAATTATATCACCAGCTCCAGCACATTCTGTTAGAACTATGTTTGTACCCTTCTTTTTCATCAGTTTTACCACCTAAAAAATGGAAAGCCTCCAGTAAAAGGTCAACACTCAAGATATCTTCATTAAATAAATGCTATTCATATTATTATTAATTAATATAAAATTCTATACCAAGGACTTTGACATTTCAGCTGATAGCATTTCAAGATTATTAGTATTTCGGGAACCACTTATTTACCCTACCTTTTGAGCACAACTAAATGATTTTTAAATATTTTATACAGTTAATTTTTAAGCATCACCTAGAAGAAGCAAGAAAAATTTGATATTATTATTATTATTATTGTTACTATATATGTATATATATATATATATAGGAAGAAGATCAAATGAGAGGAGTAAATCTTGACTAATAGATTTTATACAAATGGTGAGAATTAAAAACATAAAATCGTGTAACTTTTTTAAGTAATCATGTGACCATTAATTTACTTTTAATCTTGGACATTTATACATGGTTATATAGTCCAAATTTGTTCCTCTAACTCTTATAATAAACCACCCTTCTCACTAGATACATTACATTGTTTAAAAGTCAAAAGCTCCTCTTTGACAAACAGTTGATAGATAATGACATGATTGATATCTAAACATGAAAATCATTTTTGCCCTTTACAATTCAATGCCAGTAAAAATTTTATACAAATATTAGACATATAAAAGGAAAACGTGCTTGCTTAAATGCATTTGAATTTAGAGAAACTATAAGAAACTAAGGAGGATATAAGTGGCACCAGAAGACACCATACTAAGCATAAATTGAGGCATTCTTCTCTGACATCTGAATGTTGATGCTATTCATAAGAACACAGTGTAAAACTTTTCATGGTGGATTACAAATACATTAGCTATGAAAATTTATTCCAAGAGCACACTTCTGGTAATGTACTGATGGAATTGGAAAATAAATTGCAGTTACAGGATGATTTAATGTATTACACATTAGCAGAAAAATCACCAACAAAATTTAGCTCTTATCTTTTACCAATCATAGTACCAATATCCAGTCTAATAATATCCATCTGCAACTGTAATTGCAAGCTCATAGATGTACAAACCTTTCCATCTTCAATCTTTTCAGCAACAGAATCCTTATTACGCAGTCCATGAACCCTATCACCAACACGAACAACCCCAGAATATATGCGTCCAGTCAAAATTCGGCCAAGATAGAAGTCCCGTTCCATCATTGAAACCTGAAAAGCACTATTAAGCATGGTTTTCACTGATCCCTTTTATACATCGGCAAAACAACAATAATTCAAAGAGGATATAAGAGAAACAAAATGAAACCAGAGTTTCCTAAAGCTATTGTCCTTTTAACTCGTGGACTCTGATATTTGGTTGACACTTGTGATGATATAGAAGTAGACTATCTAATAAATGAACAAGGATAATTTATTATTTACAGATGTGTAACTAGAATTGAATCATCTGAATCCCCAATAAAACTTTCACTTAACAAAGAGGGAAGTTCATTGCTAACAGAAGAAACACTGCATCATTCAAGATGACAACTTCCCCAAAAGGAAACTTATTTATCAGACACAATACCCATAATGATAAACTCATCAAAATCTTAAATACCAACCAGCATTTGGAAAGGTTCACCAATGCTTGCATTTGGTGCTGGAACATGTGAAACAATAGCATCAAGCAATTGTGACATATTCTTGGCCTCAGCAGGAGGATCCTTGGTAAACATGGTAGAGGCCCATCCTTCTTTAGCAGAAGCATAAAGAACTGGAAAGTCTAGTTGCTCCTCTATACAAAAAAAATAATAAAAAAAAATCAGCAAAAGGAGTTTAATTTACAGAACAATCAAGCATAAACTTCAGGTATTTCCATTTTCATACCTGTAGCACCCAGGTTGGCAAACAGATCAAACACCAGACTCTCAACTTCATCACACGTCTCCTCAGTAACTGTATAAAATATAACTGAAAGTATTAGGCCACAAGTACAAAATTATACGAATTATGCAAATATGAACATGTTGCAGAAAAATGATTTCTTGTTTTCCAATTATAGCTGAGGTACACTGTTTTCTGCTGCCAATAGTAACAGGAATCTGAGACAGTCAGGGTCAACTTGAATGTTTTTAGTGTGTGAAATGTGGGATGAGGGTATGCTAACCCTAGAACACAGAGAAAGAACTCAAATGAAGAGAAATAGGCAGAGGATGTATGCCAAATCAGATTGCACTCAAAAAGATTGAAAAGAACTTGGTGCTTTCTTATTGGCCTCTGTTTACACATTTTTGGGTATGCACAGAATCATAAACCCAGCCATTAAGGGTCCATTTGGATGCTAGAATTGTAATTATCATGTAGAATTCTAATTTCAATTTCAATTCCTTTGGAATTAGAATTGTCTTAGAATCTTAAACTTTGTGTTTGGGTTTACTATGGAATTGTAAGATGATTGTTAGAAAATTAAAGAAAAAGAGGAAAAAATTATATAGACTTTATTGAGGAGAGAGATATTTAATAAGTTTTGGAATTAAGAATTCATAAGGTACATGTAGGAATTAAGAAGAGTCTATTTTAGTTGTATTCAAATTCCATGGAATTGGACTGTGGAATGATAATTACAATTCTATATGTTGCTCCAAACATAAAAATTAGAATTGGACTATCTAATTCCAATTCCAAACACCAATGCCATGCCCAATTCTGGACGCCAAATGAGACGTAACATAAATTCTATTTTACGTGACATAAGATATAGGCTATGTTTGGGTTGATGGAGTTAGGTGGAGTGGAGCGAGATTTTAAGTTGTTCCATTGTTTGGACTTGCAAAATTTGGATGGAATGGAGAGAGATGAATGGACTCGTTCCATCCATTCTTCTCAAGTTTCCTCAACCCCACCCCCCCCCAAAAAAAATGGAAGAAAATAAGAAATAAGATGGAATAGAAAATATCCAAACAATGAAGCAGAGCAATTATTCCACTCCCTCCATTCCACTCCGCCATGTCTCACCAATCCAAACATGCCTATAATTGGGGATAATTAGGGAATTACCTGAAGGTCGGTCTACTTTATTTAAAAGAAGAATAGGCCGCAGCCCATACTTTAAGGCTTTCGCAAGAACAAATTTTGTTTGCGCAAGTGGACCTTCACCAGCATCAACAACTAAAATGGCTCCCTCAACCATACCAACAACACGTTCAACCTAATCATCAACAAACACAAAAATGAGAGAAAGCATAAACACTACAACAAGTACACAGTTTTCACTGAAAAATGCTTTACATTCAATGCACAAGGGTGAAAGGTCACAAGAACAAGAAGTATTATCTTCAGAAACAGAAATCTCGTTTAAATCAGAGTTAATCACGCATTCTGTATTTCTTATTTTAGTCACCAAACATTATATAGTATGCAATCAGAGTCCAAAACCCCAATCCATAGAATAGAAACATGGGCAAATTACACTAACCTCTCATGAGATTTCATGAAATTCACCTTAGCTCCCTTCTATTTGCACATGTAACACAACAAACATTCCCTGAATGCATGGGCAATGTGCAATGGAGGACAATGTAATGATTTCACAAACTCAATGTTGTAATAATTTTACAAACTCAGAACTCTTGAGCAAATTTTACAAATAGAGGGGAGTGGAGGTGAATTTCACCAAATTTCAAGAGAGGTTGATGACAGAGGTCAATGTCATTTACCCAAGAAAAATTTCCCGATAGATAGGGTGAATTATTTTGATGTTTAGGCCAACAACCATTCTAATAGCCAGTGAGTCGAAACTTACTTCACCACCAAAATCTGCGTGTCCAGGAGTATCAACCATGTTCAGCTCATTCTCTTTCCACGAAATGGACGTAACCTTCAAAAATAACGAAAAGAGACCGGAAAAAAAAAAGGTAATACCAAAAGTCACAAAACCTATTCGAGCATCCATGACCTAATCCGATACAAAAAGACGGTACTTCTCACAGAACGAGAACCTTGGAGGCGATGGTGATGCCTCGCTCGCGCTCGAGCGAGATGGAATCCATGGCGCGCTCGTGGGGGATGTCGGCGCCGCACTGGCGGAGCAGGCGATCCATGAGCGTGGTCTTTCCGTGGTCGACGTGGGCGATCACCGCCACGTTGCGGAGGCGGCCGGGGTCCAAAGCGCCGCCAGGATCTCCACCGGCGGCAGCGGTGGCGGGAGCGCCGGCGGAGAAGGCTCGTGAGAGGTGGTTAAGTCGGGGAAGAAGGATCGAGAAGAAGAGAGAAGGGAAGGGGAAGAGGAAAAGGAAGAGGTAACTGATTTTCTGTTGGAAGACCAGAGGGAACGAAGAAGGATGGGACCTGCCATGGGGCGGCACAAGCAACCCACAGTGACAGTGTTGTTGTTACCTCTGACTCCGAGGTTGGATCCCAGTTACTTACTCTACAATATAGAATAGGAATACGGAAAGGGGGTTTAACACTTCAACACTCAGGGTTTTCGCAGGTTGCAGCACTACCAATGCGGCTTTTTTTACCGTTCTGCCATTGTTTCCAAAACAATGCCTCCCTCCTCAGACTATTTACTAAGGTGCGTTCTAGGGTGGTCACAAAAGAAGGAATGGTGAAGCAGCTAGGTGGCTCTCTCTGACAGGAACATGTGTCCCCCTTAATAATGCCTCTGAATGCTTCCTGCTATGATTGTATTTTAGCCTTAACCTTTGCTTGTCTAAAATCGTCTTTTCCAATTTGAACCTTACAACATTGATGGAAAGTCATAGCTGGAAGCTGCAGTTCCCTTTGGAAAGGAAACATTGGCGAAGAATCCTTTCTCTTGCTCTGTGGGTTCTTCAAAGAAGCCTCCATTCCGGCTTTCCACCTAAGAACACTGGGCACCAGATCACCTTCCCTCACATGCCTCATAAGCCTGTCTGTCCAGTCCCGACGACTATTGTAACGTTCCGATTTTTTCAGTGCACAAATAACCAAAATACCCCTGAAGTTATTTTACCCATGAGGATTGCCACCCCTATCCTCAATGGGACGTTTTGATGATGATAGAGGATTATGTGTGTTATGTGTGTTAATAGAGAGAAGAATCTCATTTTTGAGTTCCAATATTAAATTACCAAAACCCTCATGTGGCTATTAACACTCATGAAGTGCCGATTGAATCCAACTTCACCCAAAGGTTTTAAATAATGTTTTTAAGTAATGTTTTGTAACAGGTTAAGTGGAACCCCGAAAGGTTTTTGCGAAAAATTATCATTTTGCCCCCTAAGTGCATTTTGGGCCTAATAACACGATTAACAAAACTTAAGTAATATTAGGCTCTAATTAAATATTAGTAAATTCTAATTAATAATCTAGAGTCAAAATAATTTATTAAGATTAATTAGAACTTAAGATTGTTTAGATACACCTTAATCTTTGTCTTAAAAATCAAGATGTCATGTTATGGAATCTTGAATAATATTTTCTCTCAATTCCTTAAATCAAGGAATTGTGTTTGTGAATTATTTTTATATAAAATGAGTTTTAATTCACTAATGAAGCAATATCAACTCCTTAATCATGTCTTGATATCCTTAATTACCCATTACCTTACCTAAACACTTACTTACAAACTCCTAATCAAAAGCCTAATCAATGATACACCTAAACACACCTCTAAATCATAATTAAATGACAAAATCTTCCTCCCCTTGGCTGCATGGCTGAAGCCACTTCCCCCATTATTCATTACACGTTGATTTATTTTACACACAAAGAACCATGCTATAAGCCATATCTTGGACAATGCTTCAACCCATACCTAGCCATACCTCAAACTCATACCTATCAAAGAGATATTTTTCTCTCTTCTCTCCCCAAGAACCATCAGCCTTCCTCCCTTTTGCACCACCATTGTGTTTCATTCTTCTATAAATATGCATCCAAGAAAACTTGCAAACATTTGCTCATTTGTGCAAAGCTTCAAGTTTCCTTTCTTTGAGTTCTTCTTCTACTCCTTCTTCATCCTTTCAAAAGAGTCATCATCCCCTACCATTTCCTAAACACAAACACCATAAGCCTTTCCCTTAAACACATAGCCATTCCCTTGCAAGATTAAAGCTTTCTCGCTTCAAGCAAGGAACACAACTTGGTAGGGTGTTGTTTTGAGTTTTCTTTCTCTATTCTTCCTCTTATGTTTTCGGATTTAATGATGCATGAAATGGATGAGTTCTTAGTTGATGATATGGTTAAGTTACTCCTTTTCTTGTTCTTTTTCTTTTCAATTTTGATCTTTCCTTTTCTTTCTCCCTCTTTAGTTTGTTGTTGTTGGATGAATAAAAAACCATAGCTTGATGATGAGAGATCTTTGTATTGGCTGTAAAGACCACCATGTGTAGACCTCTAAGGCTCAAGGTTGGCTTCATCTTTGGTTTTAAAAGAATGATGAAAATAAAAAGGTTTTCAGTTGTTTGTTGATTTTTCCTTGAGTTTGATAATGAGTCTAGACAAATGAGGTCCATATGACCATGGTGTCAAGAGGCTCAAAACTCATTTCCATTTGGTTAAGATTGAATGGGGTTGAAAGTTTATCCTTTAAAGTCTTGAAATGAGCTCTAGCAAGATAAAGAAATGGACTTGTATTCATATTTATGTTTCCTTGCCTAGCATATTTACTTTCCAAGTTATCACTTAATAATTAAACTCAAAGCCTACCTATCTCAACCTTAAAGTTGAGATGTGATTTAGAGTAAATACTCTAAAAGGCCTAGAGCACTAAAATAAAGAAATGGACTTGCATTCATATTTATATTTCCTATCTAAAATATTTAAGTTTCAAGTCATCACCTAATAATGGTAAAGATTTAAAATGAAGCTTACATAGCATGTTTATCTTTATGTCATCACTTAAACTCCTAGAGCTCAAAAGACTTGCCCTGGTATCCCCAAATAGAAATTTTAACCATGACTAGTGGATGTACCTTAGTCATGATACAATGTTGGTCTTGATTTGTAAAGATGTGAAGATGTTTTCAAAGGAATGTTAGAAAGATGTTTTAAGTGGTCTCAAGGTGTTAAAGTAGCTTAGAATGTGTTAAAAATCATGTTTTCTCAAATTTTGGAGGTTCTGGTAATCGATTATCAACTTATGTAATTGATTACTAGAATGATTATTTGAATGATTTTAGGTTCTGGTAATCTATTATCAAATAATGTAATCAATTACCAAGGCTGTCCTCATGCCCAGAACCAGTTTTAACTCCTGGTAATCGATTACCAGTTCATGTAATCGATTACCATGATGTCCTTTATTTTCTTGGAAACAGTTTTAGCCTTAGTAATCGATTACCATCCTATGTAATCGATTACCTAGATGTTCCTTGTACCCAGGATAAAATTTAGGTTCTGGTAATTGATTACCAGCCCAGTAATCATTACCAGGCCATCTTTTTGAGTCCGGAACAAGTTTTGATTTGGTAATCGATTATCATCATATGTAATCGATTATCAGAACCCCAAATGTGCAAAAATATGTGCTTTAAGTATGATAGAATGACTTTATGAGTTGATGATTTGAGAGGATGAATTCATGTGATATTTGATGCTATGTGAGTACTTAATCTCTAAAGATAGAGTCCATCATTTGCATGTTATAGTTTCTTTTGGAAACACTTATGCTAGAAATATATGGAGAGCTATGATCTTTATGCATTATGTATTGCATCTTGATATAACATGCTAACATTTAAGGTGACTTAAAACATGAGAAAATGATCCTTTGGACTCATCAAACTATAGGTGATGAAAAGGTGATTCACAAAAGGAAATGACCCTATAGACTCCCGAATTAAAGGTTATGATAGGCGATCCTTAATGCCTTCTAACTCGTACTCTTGAAGTCGGGAATTCAACTTATAAAAAGGGATAAGGTTACGCTAGTGACGACTAGTGAGGTATAAGCTCATAACCTAGAACTCTCAAAAGGGAGAGTATTAGGGTGGCCCCTAAGGAAAAAGAAAATGAGAAGATTAAGTCACCTAGAATAAGTTATGATGAGATGTGTTGTCGTGATTATGTGTTCTAACTTATTTCTTGTTTATAGCATGAACATGCATTTCATAATGATGTATGCTGCATTCATGACCAAGACGCATATTAAAAAGGAATAGGCCTCAGTAAAAATTACACTTTAGAACTTTAAAATTGAACCTTATGCATGTTCACTTTCTTTAGAAAACTCGAGGTTCCTGGGACGTAGACGATGACACTAGGATAGGAGATTTCCTGAGTTTCTTTATAAGATTCTCACTCCCTCTATCTTTCTTTCTTTCTGTCACGTCTTCAGAGGACCATGGCCACGTTCGTGATCTTCGTTGGTACGCCCGTTGGGAAGTGCACTACGACCCGACCACCGCTCCTACCACTTCGTGGGTCGTTGTGCGATACGCATTTTTGCATACATGGGACGCCCTTCGCTTCTAGTTTCCAACTTCTGGTTTACCCTTACTTCCCCCTATGGTGATGATTTGATTTTCGAGCGTACTCGACCCGCGACGAGAGACTCGTCATGCTCGCCCTTCGACTTTGGCTGTCGCGACTACCCGAGTATGTTCCCCATTCGAGGTGTTCGAAGACCGACCCATTCGAGGATTCCCCCACTCATATCTACTTGGAGGGATCTGCCCAACGGCCCCCATGGACACCAGGAGGGGTAGTGAGGACACGGTGACACGTGGAGGCTAGCACGACGTCCGGAGATGCGTCGCGAGGAGGTCATGTTCGTCTCCCTTTCCGCCTGCATACGCCCGAGGAGCTCGCCCAGTTCATTGGCTATATACCACCCGGAGAAGGACCAGCCATGCCAGGAGATCGTGATGGAGGACCCCTACAAAATGCCGAGTTGTCACGAGGATTCCCTTTTTGCTACATCTTTTGATAGGGATGACTTTTGGTAGAGCACTCTTAGGCTGAGGGAGGGGAAATGGTAGCTGGTATCTAGTATTTTGAGATTCTATGTATTTACTGGATTTGATGTATTTCTTCCCATTGGTTATGTATCGGAAAGCCCACTATGGGTGTGACTCCGTTTAATTTTTGTGTATTAAGAACTATGTTATTTCATGCTACGTAATATAAAGCTTGTTATATGATCATGAATATTGTGTATGTGCATGTTTCTCTGTTTACTTTGATGGCTCTTAGCATTTGGTTTAAGTAGCATGCGTGTGTATGGCTCACGTTTTGTTTTTGTTTTAAAAAGAAAAATTTTACTCATATTTTTCGCTAAGTATTTTGATAAAGTGAATTTAAAAAAATGAATCAAAGAGTAATAACTAATAATTAATCGCAATACGTCCTAGACGTGTTGGGTTAAATATTAGGGTGTTACAACCATGTCGAAGAATGCTAATCAAGAGTGATGTTATCATAACAAGTTCAACAACGAAGCCTCGCTTTCCATTTCTTCCACCAACTGGAGTTCCAAGAGTGATGTTATCGTAACAAGGTCAACAATGAAGCCTCTACCAACTCTCCCTCAAAGCCATCTCTACCTCTAACCCCCAACCCCAACCCTCTCCCCAAACCCTCCCTTTCCCTTCCACCTAGTGCCATCTGCCCACTTAGGCTCCAACATCGCCTCTTTCCCTTCATCAATCGCCGTTTCAACGCTGGAAGTTTGCAGATCTTAGTTGGCACCCTTCCCTTGTGTTACCATCTCTAGGTATTTTTTTTATTCAATTTGTTTGACAATCTGTTGGTTGGCTCATATTTTTTTCTTTTTTTTTGTTTTGTATGATTTTTTATTTAGGGGACTGGGGTAAAAATTTACTTTTAACTATTTCCCACACAATAGTGCATTAGATCCCTTTTGTGGTTTTTTTGAAGCATGGTAATAAGGTCCCTCACCCATTTATGTTTTTCAATCTTTTGTGGAGGGAATGGGGTTTTTTTCTCCCAATTTGTGTTTTTTTTTTGCCGTTTTATGTTAGTTTTATTATAAATCAGTTGTTATTGGATTAGATTATGTCTGTGTTTGTCTAATTTTTTTTATTTATGGGGTTTTCATTATCATGCAGCTTCAAAGTTGACAAGGGTTGGAGGATGGATAGTGATCGAGGTTGACAGATTTGTGGATGCTTGTTATAGTGATGATTCCTAGTAAAAGTTGTGTGATGATTCTGAAGAGGTGAGTTGAAAGATGTTGATGCAGGGGGAATGATGATTCTGTTGAGATTAAGACTCTAGTTGAGTTGACTGCATCTGATGTTTTGAAAATGGAGTTTGAAAGTGATGAAAAAGCATATGAGTTCTATGTAAGATATGCCAGATGTTATGGTTTTGGTGTCAGCAAAGGAGATTTGGGCCGTGATGACAATGGCATTGTGATAAGGAGGAAGTTTGTGTGCAATAAGGCTGCATTAGAGAGAAAAAGCACTATATGAGAGTTGATAGAAAGAGGGATCATAGATCGGAGACTAGGACAATCTGCAATGCAAGGTTTCATGTATATCTTGACCAGAAGAGTCATAGTTGGAAAGTGAGGAACTTTTAAATATCCCATAACTATGATTTGACCCCTCTTAGATATATGCACTTAATACTAAATCATCAGCGTTTTACGAATAGACAAAGCCTAGATAGATAGCATGCATAGATATGGCATACAAACATGTCAAATTATGGGTTTTATGGCCCGTAAGCTTGGGGGTATGCTGGTGTTGGGTTCTCGAAAAAGGACCTTTACAATTACGTTGACAATCAAAGGCGTGCCAAGATAGTTGATGGTGATGCGTGTACCGCAATTAGTTACCTACAAGGCAAGGCTGATGTTGATCCAATGATTGTTGTCAGGTTCACCACCATAGATGATGAAAGGCTTGCGAACTTATTTTGGGCTGATGATATGAGTCGAGTCGACTACGAGTATTTTGGGGATGTCATTGCATTTGATTCCACGTACAAAAAGAACAAGTACAACAAACCACGGTGATTTTTTCATGTTCCAACCACTACAAGCAAACTTGTATTTTTGGTTTTGCTTTACTATTGGATGAAACTGCCGATACATATAAGTGGTTGTTGGAACAATTTTTAGATGTAATGGGAAAACAACCTAGTATGGTGGTGACGATGGTGATGAGGCTATGAAGGATGCAATAAAGGCTACCTTCACAAGTGCGACCCATCGGCTTTGTGCGTGGCATCTGAGAAGAATGCAACAACAAACATAAAGGATAAGGGGTTCTGAAGAATTTAGTAAGTGCTTTTTTGCCAATTAGGAGCCTTTAGAATTTGAGGATCATTGGACATCCATGGTTGATAAGTTTGGTTTGAATAACAATAACTGGATGAAGAAAACTTATGAAAGGAAGGAAATGTGGGCAACGCTTACCTCCGCGACAAATTCTATGCTGGTGTGCAAACTACTTCACGTTGTGAGGGGATAAAATCTTTCATAAAGAGATACGTGAGGTGTCAACACAAAATTTTTGAAATTGTACAAAACCTTGAACGTGCCATTAGGGAGTATCAGAATAATGAGGTGGCTGGAACTCTATGTACGGCAAGCTAGTGATCACAACTGCATTAGATCGATTGAGCTTGCTGCTCCGGAGGTGTATACTAGGGAAATACTTCAGGATGTAAAGAAGGAGATAGAGGGGGTTACGCTATACGTGTTCTTGGAAGTGAAAGCATGGGAACCACAATAATATACAGATTGACTAAATTTTGTTCTATAGGCATGAATGAAAAGTTTTGTACGAAAGGAATTTGGAGACACTTGACTGCCAATACCGATTATGGAACACCCATGGCATTCCATGCAGTCATATATTTCGTGTTATGAAGCATGAAGACGTTCTAGAATTGCCACCCAAATGATCATGAAACGATGGACAAAAGATGCAAAGTCATATGACGATAGCATAGTGGATGATGCATGCGATAATCGGAAAATGTTCTTACTTCGCTATGGGTCCTTATGTGTGCCGGAATTGGATGTCATATCTTGGTGCTAGAAATTTTGACTTGTTCCGTTCTATAAGAGATGTTATTTGGAAAGCAACAAAGGACCCTGAGTGCAAGTCGTGTATGTTGGACATATCCCCTAAACCTTTACCTGAGTAAATGGTTGCTGACCCAATGGTTGTTAAGACAAAGGGTGCTCCTTTTCAAAAGAATGCTAAGAAGAAGTGTCTGGTCTCAAACTTGACAACATTGGGCATGAAAAAAGGAATTGCCCAACAGGCAAGGCCAAAGGAAAGGTCTGCAATTGTTCTGAAGACGTGGGTTCACCACTAAAAAAATTAGCAAATCAGCTTGATGTGACAACAAATGAGGTATAACCCATTTTTTTATTTTTGTGTTAATTGGATAATTGAAAAAGTGACAATTAGTTCCAGTGTTTATCTCTTTAGTTTTTTTGTTTAATTAGTAATTCTCTGAATAGGTTAATTCAAAATGTAGCCCGTCAATCCCAAAGGTGGCTAAATTGCAAGCGTTGAAATTAATCAAGTGACGATAAATGATGGGAGCAAGGTAAGGGTGATTAAATCTATTTTAGTGTGTAGTTGCTTCTATAGTGATTGCCAAATATGTAACAATTTATTTTGTGGGTAGATGTTTCCTTAGCCATAGTTTGTAGTTGGATCGCAAGGCTTATGGCACCAGTTTTATGGTCCTGCTATACAATTTCCCTGCTCAGCCAACATCAATATTTAGAGATCCTGGTCACCAATGGTATTTACAGGTATTGAAACATTTTGTTTGATACAATCGTTGATTTAAGTTAAGGTGTAATCTAGAGTGTTGTTGAACTCTTATCATTTGGTTCCTTACTGACATGTAATAATAAAGTTTTGACACATCTTGATTTAGTTTGAAGATTAGTTGACATATCATTTTGGAAAAGGTGGCTTTATATTTGAAAACCAGATTGTCCACTATCTTTCTCTTGTTTATGGTGCATTTTTTTCATCTATGCCAAGTGTCAAAAATTTATTGATCCGTCTCAATAATAAGCCAAATCATTGAAAAATTAAAATGCATTATAGAACACACCTTAAGTTACAAGTAATTGTGTTAATGGAGTGTGTATGCAGAATATTGTTGCATCTAGGCTGCATACTAATCAACCTAAAAATCAAGGATGATTATAGGGTGGCACAAGGGGCTAATATTCTATCCTTTTTTTGGATATCGTTTAAGGTATGAATTTCTTAGCAAATTTGTGTGACTTTTGTCATGGAATTAAAAATGTGTGCTGGGTACCAAGCTACCACATTCTTCACACTTTTTTATTATATTTTTCACAGGCATCATTTGACTATGGTATTTGAAGGAATTAGAAATTTGTAGTTCTTAAAATGTTCATTGTGTAATTGGATTTGTATTACCAAAAAATTATTTGGTGTATGGCATTGTAGCTGTTAACTTGTTTGATTTCTAATTTATTGTTTAAAAATGGTTGATAGAATATAAAAATGCATCCAACCCCAAAAAGTTTGTCCTCAAACCCCTTGTTGAGGTAGAGTTGCCGAAGAAGATGGAATTTCAATTCTCCAACTATATTGGTTTTGCTTTTGATGTTTAGAGTAGGGTTTGAGGCCAATGACAATATAAGGAGGGCAATTTTGGTTAGTAACAGAACCTTCCTTCACACCAACTTCCTTTTGTTTGCACACAAGAAAGGACATCCTTTTTTTTTTCAACCTATCAAAAGATGGAAATAAAGTTTCAGTCCTATAATTTAACATAGTGTACACGTAATTGAATTCATCCTTCCAATTTGTACTGCCAAACGCAATTAGTTCCAGGACTTTGTACACAAAGTAATTTTGCAACCATTCAAATGAGACTTTACTCTGATTGCTTAGTTAGGGCGATATTTAGTTGGAATCCTTATCAAGCTTTACTAGCGATATAATTCAATGTCATTGATTCCTTAATTATTACATTATTTAATTGTTTATGTCAATGCTGATCATGCCATTGATAACACGTAAAAATAAAAGGCAAAATTCAATTCAATCTTGCAATTTTGTAATATGATCACGTGTATACCAATGAAGGGATTGTGAGTACTAAATCTTACCTTGACATTGTGGCTCAGGTAACCATAAAGATAAAGCTTGGCAGATGCACAATGTCGTAGAGGTCATGCTAAATTTCTCTTATTCTTCCCTGGTTTGTTTTTATTTGGTATGCCAGTAATTTTCTTTTCTTTGTTGTGTATATGATTTTGAACATAGGTACAATGAACATCTAGTGCAGGAGCACATTCACAAGTGGTCCCGTGGTGTTAAAGGGAAGTTAATGCATTAAACCCTTGAACATATCTGAATGCAATTTTTGTTTAAATAAAAACCTGGTTGTTCTATTGCTTGATTTTTAAAACATTTTGCTTTTGATTATACATGATTAGAAAGAGGAAAGCAATAAAAACATTTTTTTACTAAATGTCTAACTAATCCAACATTTATGATGTTCCAGCCATCAATTGTCTTTTTTGTGCTGTGTGATTTGCTTGTTGAAGTAGTCTACCTAGTTGCACAATTTCAATTTTTCTTGGGTTGTAGTCCTTCAACACTAGGTCAATAGCTAGCCTCATTCTGTAATCATCAACCTTCAAGAACAAGTTCTTTTATAATGTTATTGTTGGGAGTTGTAAATAAATTCATGGAGAGAGAGTTTGGACAATTACCTTTAGCTCATATGTTGCCCATAAGTTGCTCATAATTATCTATTGTGACACCCAAACACCACAATTGTTTCCGCATGATGATATGATTGTCAGATTAGTGTTATTTGTTATTCGGCCTATAGTTTACTTGGCATTCAGTTTTTAAATTTCTACTTACGATCCATGTGCCTATTGGTTGATTTTGGGCTCAACAATAGTAAACTTTGATAATGCATGATGGCAGCACTTGTGTGTTCATAAAATGTTTGATCTTCCAGTATTTCTTCCAAGAAACTAGCCTTCATTTTACAATGTTATAGATGTAGTGAAATTTATATTTTCCTTCTTAGCGAGTGACAAAGGTAGTGCTTACCACTTTCTCATTGATTAGATTCGAAACCCTCAGAAGGTTTGATTTTGCTGAATCAAGATACACCAATTGGCATGTTAACACAATCATAAAAAACCAGTAATTGCCCACATTGATTGGGATATAGACCTATGGGGTGATCATGAAAACCCCAATTAAAACAGATTTGCTAGGATTGGCCAAAATTTACAAAGATAAAATTTGAATTCCATCTTAAATCTAGGAAGTCCATTTTTTATGTGTATCTAACCTTTTGCAAATTATCCACTTGCCCATATAATCATTACAGATCCTGTTGAGAGTCCCAATGGAGACTTCACCCTCCTGGAGTGCACATTGCTATATTGAAAAAGGCGGCTATGGTTAAATTGAGGGTTTCAACATATAAGCAATTTTTTTATACAGTGTAGAGGTGACTTATTGTAAAGGTTGTTGGTAAATACCACTTATCCTCATTTTCTAACTTTTGAAAGCATGGATGCAACAAGGATTAGTACCTGTAAAGACAAGTGTAAAATTTTTTCATCAGGGTCTACCTAATTAACTTTTTGAGTTCAAATCTTTTTAGAGAACCGTATTCCATATTTAAAAACTCATATTGCATTATATTTGATTTCATGGTACAATTGTCATGAATGCTCGTCGATTTCCAATGCAATTGTCAATAGGGACCAACATTTCCATGTAGTGTGTAAGAATATACTATAAGAATTACTTCAGCCTTAAAACTTACCTATTGTAAATGAGAAGATTATTTTGTGAATGCCTTACTCTGGGTCTAAATCTAAGGCAAAGATGTATGCAGCCACGCTAGTTCGACACCAACTATTTTCATTTCCTTTGTTGGTTTAAAAGCTACATTCATCCACTAAAATCGCAAACAATGGGCAATTGTTTAGTGTTTAATGCATCTTATTAAACGGAATATTTGACATTACAGATTAGCTTGTCTCTGCACCTATGGTAGCTCGTCGGGGGACTATTGTCTTAACCTTGTACATTGGCGCCACCCCATATGGTGTTTGTAAAATAGTGTAAGCCATTATTGACTTTTCTTCCATTACATGTTGGTTGTTTGTGTTTGGGTAGAGCACTTTCGTTATCAAATTGAGGTCCAAGTCCAATTAGTTTTAATTGTGCCAAGAAACAAAGTTATCAACGTACTCATGATAAAGGAGGAAATTTGTACCTTTATATGTGTGGTTATTGATATTAGTTTCTTTGTTTTCTTTGTTTTATTGGAAGAATGGTGTGCCTTTTTTCCCACTTTGATTTTTTCAGGTTCACTACTGTCACCTACAATTATAGTAGGTGTGTATTCTTGATCATCCTTATGATTGCATGAAGATTGTGTAGTTTGCCTCCTCACTTTTTGATGATTGTTGGTATTTGTTGGTATCATGTTTTGCTCAGGTGTATTTTGAACTCCACTATTCTCCATTGGTGTTCCATGGCTGTTACTCTCATGTTGTTTGACATGTGACTCAAGGTGGTTGCACATATGGTTCATCTTTTTGGTTATGGAGTCCATTTATCTGCAAAGTCTTTCACTATATTTGTAAGTGTCCTGACTTCACTCTTAAGTGAACTAACCTCGCAGCTTAATTGGCCCAACTTTCTTAATGCATCTTGTTTTTCACAAGATATGGATATAAATGTAATGGGTTTATGATAAGACAACATAAATTGTTTGCAGGTAGGGCATATTATGGGCTTTACCCTATTGCTTGTAGCTTCCTCAATGCTGAGTTTCGCAATAGCTTTCGTGTCATTATAGGGTCAAGATCATATTATTAATGACATGCATTTGAAATTGGTTGACGTTTCATATATGAACTTGTTTTGAGATATCCTTACTACCCCATACACAAACGAAACTATTGTATAATAAATGGAGATACATACCTCATGGTTTGTGGACTTATGATTTCTTAGTGCACCCTTATCCTCCATGGCACCCTTGAAGATATTATACAAGTCGATTTTATCTTCATTCATCTTAACTCTGATTTGTTTGTTTATTTGAAGTGAGATTATTGTAGGGCGAAGCTTTGTATTTTTTTTTTTTAATTCAGCATACATGTTCTGTAGAGCTTACAAATACTTGCCAAGTTGCTTTCCAATTATCTAAGGAGTGAAAAAAATTCATAATTTCCTACCTTTTGGTGACCTTTATGCCACGTGATTCTGAAGTCTAACTTCCATATTTTTTATTGGTAGGAAGCTTAGAATGGCTCTTTTGAAAAAATGGAGTCCATGTTTTTCCATTTTAGGAAGGTTCAAGCATGCAACATTAAATCTCCCGCCCACTTTATTTCTGGTCTTGCAACGCTTTGTTGGACTATGTTGGGGTTGGTCAACAATTCAAGTGTTCAAAACAGAAAAGTTAGGATGTGATTGTCAGTATATGGGGCGCACCTGGTAACGACAAGAAAACTTAATTTTTACTTTTATCTTTGGCCATTTTATGTGACTGATTTCAAGCTACTTTTTTTTCAAATTCACGAGGAACATGAAAAACCAAATGGGCTAACTCCAAATGAATGAAATTTGAATTTAATCATATCAATGACACAATTACGCGATGAAAATTCAGAGAGTCATAGGAAAAAAAAAGAGAATTTCAGCTTGAAGTTTGTAATTTGTGAATCCAAATAAAAAAAATTAAGCTACGAATCTACTAACATGATTTCAAGCAACAAATATAACAGGTAGGAAATCTATTTACTATCAATTGATTTATGTGTATTTTGGTCATTAGAAATCTAATCCAACTTAAATGATTTTACATATATAAAAAATAAAGGATATGCAAAATTAATCTCTACAAAATGGAATCTTGGTCAGTTGGGTTTTTAAGTTACCGTGAAAGGAAAAAGTAATGAAATATTAAGAAATATTCTTTTAAAGATTAATAATATTGAGTTTTACTAAAATTAGATATATTAATAAACTATTGACTTAATTATAAAAAGAGAGTACAAAGGGTATATTAGGAAAGTTAAATAAAATATGAATGAGAGGGAATGGTAATAGTAATTTATGGAATGGCAATAACCTTTCCCATGTTTCTTAAGTAAGCTTTTGGTTTTGTCTCTTTCATGGGGATTAATTAAAAGGTTTAGCTAAAAAACCATAGACCAGTTGCTTTCACATTTTATGGTTCCCCTTCACCCAAAGAGTGGCCTTGTCCTCCACAATGTTCTTTAGCTTGTTAAATGGTCCTATCACGAGACCCAATGCGGTCCTTGCATGGACAATGTTCTCAAAAGCTTTGTCCAGAAAGTTTAAAAAAAAAATAGATTTAGATTAAATATGACCAAAATAAAATGACATATGGCCAAAATAGAAGGAAATGGTAAATTTATCTTTACTCAATTACCTTTCTACACATATTATGGTCAAAGTCCCTCTTTTTTTGAAGCCATGACAAAACCCAGGCAATAGACGATTATCTGAACAAAACGAATACAAAATGGATATAAAAACAATCATAATATGACCATAACGCATTAGGTTACATGCTACCAACCTTTCCTTCTCATTGGGTATGCTCTTGGTGTCACAAATTGTCCACAAACCTAGGTCATTGGGAATGAAGAAGGAACAGGCCCACATGGGTCAAATGTCATGATCATATAGGACTCGGCACTAAGCGAAAACCATTAATGCATTAACAATGCAGATTATCATGGTATGTATGATAAAAAAATATATTGTGGTTGAAAAAAGGAAAATACATGTACAAAATAGTGGAAGCCAAAGAACAATCTATATTCCTCCATTTAAAATGATATCAATACAAAATCACAGCTTCAACCTTTCCAATGTTTGGAAGCACGTTTATATGAACCTTTGGAGCTTTGCACTATCAAAAATTTTCATTGCAATAAAACATTACCATTTTTCGGATACGTAAGCCTGCCTGGCATCTCTAGTGGATTTGGGTAGGAGTCTACATGGTAGACTAGTCTTTGTCGAATATCAACAACCACAAGAAACCAGTGACAACCAATCTCTTCCACTGGTATATAAACCGTTCAGAAAAATATGGTTATTCACCAACCTTTGTTACACTTATTTAATTAAGGTAGACAGGTTAATTTTTTGGTTCCTTACATATTCTAGGTTCGACGAAGGACGGATCCAATTTCGATACATACTTTGTGATCAATTGATCCACATGTTTCCCTTGGTAGACATCATCCTAACACACCAGTTTATCTTTGAGTGGTTTGCAGTGACAACTTATTATATGTACCAAAATCTTGGTCATCGAGAATTTAAACTAACTGCAAAGGAAGGGTCAGCCACTAACAAGTATGGCTTACTAGGTGCTGTTGCATGCATGTATTCCTCAAAGTTACCAACATCATGATCTATTTGAGGTACAAAGTTATTAAGACCAAGAAGATGTTTTTGTGATTAAATAATAGCACACTACGAACACACTTGCTCGTCATTTTGCTAACTAGGACATAGGCAATGAAGGTATTTCCTTGTGGCTACCACATCCAATATCTTCACAAGACTTTCCTTAAGATGGTATTTAACAGTTAACACCCAAGTAAATATGACCACTATATTTACTTTAACCTCTAGCAGTGCTGCTTACTCTGCATAGATTTTTAGCAAAAATATAACCAAAGAACATCGTCTCTACTCTATTGAGGTCCATGTCCGAAGTAATGCAAAATTTGCTCGTAATTGCCTGAGTGTCAGTGCCATACGTAGTTGTTAGTTAAGTGGCTTGAATGATTACATAATATAAAGTGTTCAGTTAAGTGTTGGGCATTTACCCTTCTTGTGCACTTTTTTTGTGTCACCTTGTCCGTTGAGGGAGTGGAAAAGTCTTTTTCCAATAGCAGAGACTTCATCCCCTAAGAAACGGTCTTGTGCCCAGTATCTAGGGCAAATGAAGGAGCTGCTGTGTGCCACATGCAAGAGTGATCTTCGGAATGGACATAGCACCCACATTGTCATCATCGCAATGACAACCACCTCACAACCAGTAGTATGTGGTGTTAGAGTGATGTCCTTATGATCCTTTGTCTTTGTAGCGTTCTCCAATTCCAAAATCTTAATCTTAAGTGCCCCAACTCCTTTTGTTGTTCTTGATGAGTAGTTTTAGTTAGTAAGGTTCTCTATAGTGTTCAAAAATAAGTCTAGCACAGAAGTCAAATGACCCATTCCAACAATGGGAAAATATTGTTAATAAAGTGTGTACTAGTTTCAACAGACCTGAACTAGTTGGATTAAGCCTTTCACTACTAGATGTACCTCAAGGTTCATAAGGAACCATAGCGGAGGTCCGTTGGTACTCCCTGACATGTCAAACCGTGTCAATGCCCAATGTACTCAATAATATTATGAAGATACTATCACGTACTAAATGAGGAGTTATTAAGGGAAACTCATCATACACCAAAAGCATAGGATAGGTTAGTATGAAAACTTACAAGTAAGAGTTCATTCCCAGCCTTGGGGCAACCACCTCGCACATGGGCACTCCATTGTCATTATTGGCATGAGGAGGTACAAAATAAATAACAAAGTGGTTAGTTACATGCATCCATGAATTTTCTTGCTCCTACAATTAAGAGGGTGGATACCTACCCTCATAAGTGCATTCGATTATTGGTTGGTCCAAGTGTCACCTTCTATTGGGGTTGACAGGTTATGGTATTGTGTTAACATGATAAGGATAAAGAACTCTCAAGTTACTACCAATTTTCACAAGTAACGGGTATGGATTGGTTTAAACTTTGCAGTACCTTAAGTCCTTAAATAGGCACATAAAGGTCAAAGGTAATCCACTAATTAGTTTGTAATTAGCAGGCATCACCCCCAAGGATCCCTCCCTTAAGCCAAACTAAGCAAGTTGACCCATTAGCTATTGCTTGGATAGCAGTCCAGATTTGGCTAATCACATACCCAGATAACTTAGTGCATGCAATCGTTCCACTGAATTAAAGCTAACTACATTTAGGCTTTGCACCAGTTGGACAGCTCCATGTAAATGGAGGTACGAGGTTTGCATATTTTTGGAAATAAGATTCATTTAATGCCGTTTTGTCCCTAATGCTTCTTACCCTAAACTTGGTCATCTTTAAAATACAACATGGCTAGGCCATGTTTGTCGTATTCACATAATTCACCATTGGAAGCTATGTATGTGCATTTGTGAGACAAAAGGAAAATAAAAGCATATAGTGCATGTTTGAGGTAGTAAGAACATATATTTGCATTAGCTATGTATGCGCATTTACTATTCACGTAATTTATCCACTTTGGTATTTTGTAATGTTATACCACCAAAGATTTCGTAATGTATGTATGTTAGGATGACTTTAGTTACTAATTTTATGTCGTGGACATTAGCGGCTTACAATTATTTAATTTAACTTTATTTTTCTTAGTTAATAATATTTTCATTTATTTCATTTAATTGACATCAATATATATATATATATATATATATATATAAACAATGCTTAGAAGAGAAAACAAAAAATTCTTCTCAATAATAACAAAAATATAAGTCCATTTGCATAGTTTAAGAATTTATAATCTTTATTTTTCGCTCACACAAAAAAAAGAAAAAATTTGGTTGTGGCCAATAAAATTAAATCTTTTGTAGGCATCTTCATATCTTGTAATAATTTCAAACATATCTGTAAAATAAGAAATAAATAGAAGTGTGGTTTTAAGTAATTATACTAATATTTTGATACCATCTCCCTATCTCCATATTCAATCACGTTCACTTCAACCCAAATCACCAATTGAGTTCTAAACACTACTGGAAAAAAGTTTGAGTTTTAAAGCCATTTATTCATTCATTCATTTTTTAACTACCAACATGATCTTTGGATTACCAAATGTACAAGGTTTAAAATTGTAGAGTTATTATAGGATAGTATGCGCTATATTCAAAAGCAACAATCTTCACCGCATCTCTTCTCTTCTAATATTCTTTTCACATTCAAACTATCATTTTTTTTATCGCCCACCTACATCTTCACTATTGATTCATTTCTTCTTCACCTGTAATCTTTCAAATCATTTAAATACAAAGTTGCATCCTTTATATTACCCAATTTTTTCAGTTTGAGGTTTTATTTCTCTTTTTTTCAATTTTTCAATTAAAAATGCAAATTTTACTCATTCTACCATTGTACTAATCCATGCTTATGGATTTTTGTATAAAGTTCAAGAGTCTTAGCATAAGCTTCCAAGAATTAATTTGAAGAGTAAAAAAAGACAAGTGAATTGAGAGCATTTAATTTGCCAATAACTAAAAAGTATCATACATTTTGCAACTAAAAGAATAAGTGATGGTTATGTTACTCATGGACATAAATCCTGTATCAAATGTACAATGGTAAAATTACTTATTATTATGCACTTGAGACACTAGGTCAAAGAAGCAAAAACTATTAGAGGAAGTAATACTAATGCACAAGTAAGCAAAAGTCTAGGTCAATAATTGAATCATGTCATGGATAATTATGTGTGGCATTATCAAGAGGTTTCATCAAAAGAGTTGAATATTCTTATAGGTTAGGAGGGTGCGAAATATAAAGACTATACTATAAATATAGTTTATAATGAAGTGCTTAATAAAGTCTTTGAATATAATTACTATGATCCAGTTTATTGTGCACAACAAATAAAGAAAATTATTTAACATATTCTTATCATATATAATTTTTAATAATTACAAAGTTTTCTTTAAATTTGAATTTAAACATAACCATCACAAAATTTTTGAAAAATCCCGTGCGTTGCATAGGCTTAACTTCTAGTTAGTTGGTGGGGTGGGCAATCACATTTACTCACTAGCCCAGACGGTAATTAAATTACGTCAAACCAACCCATTTGACGAAAATTAAATTACACCTACCTAATGTATGTCTATATAAACATGTAACGGGCTATTGCACAAACAAACGGAGTGGGGAACTTCATGGGACTTTGAATTGGGTTTTATCTTAGCATTCTATTATGTCTGAAACAAAAAAAAACAAGTTTTATGTTGTTTTTGAGGGCGAAAAATTAGGGATTTACTCATCTTGGGTTGATTGTCATGTACAGAATGAGCGGGTTCAAAGGGAATTTGGACATGTCCTATAGCACGTTGGAAGAGGCACACAACGCTTGGAATGCTAGGGCCAACTTTGCTATGGAAGGACATGTGCAGGCCCAAGGTGATCAAGTAGGTTCTTCGACACATACTTCTTTACCGGGTAATGAACAAGGCAAACCTCACCAAAAAATTTGAGTGTGTTACAAAGGTTTAATTCATATACCAACTGATGCTAGCAAAAAAGAAAAAAAAGGATAAGTTGTTAATGAATTTTTTAATTTGATTGCAACATATACTTCATATTTTTTAGTATTTCAAATTAGATTAAAATTAACTACTATTTTATTTGTGCGGTGTATGGATTTATCATTTTTTGCAATTTTTGTTTGCAATACAAGTAATCCCACATAATAATGAAAGAATAAAGAGGTTCTAAACCCGTTCACAATATCTAATCGATTGAAAAATTGACGACATGATGGTTGCTTGTTTTTAGGTAGAAATATTTACGATCCAACTTTCACAATATGGCCTGTACAAAACTCAAACTTCGAATTTAGAAGTGGAGAACTTTGCTCTGATCATGGAGAATAGTAGGCTGAAGCAAGAATTGAGGACCATGCCCAGGAAGAGTTGTTAGCATGCTTACACTAGTAGGAAGCCGTTCAAAAGTTTGTTTGAGAGTGTCTTGCAAAGTAACGCCTACCATAGTTTAAATCTATGTTTTAAATGTTGAATGCACCTTTTAATTTTAATATTGCAAGTCTTTTGGTTGCTTAGTGTGCATTATTAATGTGGGTGTCAATCTCAAATAGTGTCTTATTTAACTTCACTTTTATGTCATTGCATATTTAAGTTTTGTTTGTCACCTAAATCCTCATGGGGTTTGTTCATTCAATATACAAGGAATTATTTTCATAACAATAGAATTACATTTGCCACCCTTTTCTCACAAGCTCTAAAATATGCACGGATTATGATACATAAAATATGTAAAACACAAGAAATAAAGAAGATACATAGAAAATTGACTTTTCTAAAATATAATATTAAGATATTAATAGACCTTAGGCTCCCTTGGCACACTTGATAAAATAATAAATGATATCATAAGACTTTATCAGATAAAATCTAATGAACTTTTAATTCTATATAGTATTTGATGTAGCAAAGTATAAAATATTATATTTTATATTATATAATATTATCATTTATTTATAAATAATTCTAATATCATAATACTATAATACTATAGTGCTTTATAAAGCATTCTACATGCATGCTCATTTAATGTTAAATTTGAAAGAATTAAATTTATTATTTTATTATATTTTTTTATATAATTTACATACTTATAAAAATAAGACAAAAGTTTAAATTATGATTGCACAGTGAATGCATAGTGCACAAGAACATCCTGATTCCTTTTAAAGATGAGAATTAGTTGTAATAGTAAAATCACAGTAGTATTGCATATATGATATAACATATTATTGTATGCTTTGATCAATTATGGTAATGAATACACTTAGGTCCCGTTTGGTGGATCGTATATATTAATTTAGGTGATTATATTTTGATCACATGATGACTATAAATCTAAATTAATTTAGATGATTATTATATGCTAATTTAATGCAATGATGATTTTAAATGGGAACTTGATTTATAATTTATTCACACAAATTAAAGTGGTGATTATAAATTTGTCAAAATCCTAATTTATAACCAACAATTTACATGTTGATACTAATTTTGTAACCCGGTATAAGTTGAGATAATAAGGTATAATTATAAATTGATGCTATATTAATTTTTATAATTTGATACAATTAGGCCTAATTTGATATGATGTGATCAATTTTCTTAAAATTTGATCATAATATTAGTAATTAGTAATTATTAATAATATCATCATTATTTTTATCATTATAAAAATACAATCGTCTCCATCACTCTTATTATTTATATAATCATTCAAATATAATCATATGTAAATCCTACACTGAATCATTTCTCTCGCTCTCCTTCAATCTTTCCTGTGTTATAAATTTACTCCAAATTTGTCTTAATTAAATATATTTTTCATCCATTTTCTTATATTTGCCATATTGGTGGACGGTGAGTAAAAGAGGCTTCTTCGTATTGGTAGTAACAACAGAGGATTTACTAGTAGAAGATTTATGGAAATTAGCTATTGGAGGAAAGTAGTGATCAATCACAACGAGGAGACAAATGTGAAGGATAATCTTTTATTCTTTTGTCTTTGTATCAATTATCTAAACTCATTTTATTTTATCCTTCTTATATTTTAGTTTATCTATTTCTCCTTCCTTTTCCGTCCTTATTTTTTTAAACTTTCAATATTGGTTTCAATTTTCTTTTACTGATTGGTATAGCTTGTAAAGAATATGGGGCGTATTGTGAAGGAAGAATTTGTGGAAGGGTACTAATAGTCTTAATGTACCCTTTAATTTTGTTTGTAGTTCTTACCAATAATGAGATGGATGAAAAAGAAATAAAACAAGGTGAGTGGGTAGGTACTTGATACAAGACAAGTAGATCTACCACTTAAGAGACAATTGCATCCTTAACAGCGAAAATTGATATACAATGGTGGACCAGTGAAGGACTGGCGCGGTAGATCGGTGAAGCAAAGGCACGACGGATTAACAAGCAAAGGCGCAGCGAGACTGGCGAGTAGCGGCAGGGAGGCACGCGACACGAGCTTTCAACCACGATGGAGAAGGCAAGCATGCTGTGAGATGGCAAAGGCGATGCTATGGAAAGAACGGCTGAACGGAGCTTGGCAAGAGCCAGGGAGATGGCGAATAGCCGCTTGAGGTGTTGTGAGAGAGACATGTGTGGTGGTGTGAGGTGTGAGATGAAGCTTGGTAGTGTGTTAGTAGTGAATTCCAAATGATAAAATGACTAATTTAGGCATGGGTTCATTACCAATAGACCACGCTAATTACTACCTGGGACTTTCAACGGATACACTAACCTCGTACATGTGTCTACACCATTGGGACACATCATTGCTTCACTATTACTTCCAGAAAGCTTCCTGCACCCTAGAACGCACCATTTACTAAACTTTTCCCTTTTATCTAGTGTGGCATCGTCTTACTTATATGGCATCCACGAGTCGTCAAACCACATAGTATCAAAGTTGCCAAATCAGATGGCACCATGTAGATGATGAAGAGACCAAATAGGAAGGTGACACATGTGCAAAGCCGCCTTACTAAAAGGCGACACAATGTCAAAAGGTGAATGTTTTGGTACTAACAATAACTAAATGATACCAAAACATATTAAGACATTGCAAGTATTTATTGGTCTATTTATCCACACCAACATCTGACCAGGTTTAATCAGGAAATTGTTTATCTGCAATATGACCTAAAGATTCTTTTAACAAATACTCTAATTCAATTAAATTGCCAATTTGTCCTAAGTCCTAATTTATCCTCAACTCTCATTAATAAAACCCTAATCATATTTTTCCGATCATTCTCCTTTTCAATCATTTTCACAAAATCATTCCCCAAAAATCATTTTTTATCTTCAGAAAATCAACTTCACGATTCAATTTTTTTGTTTTAGGTTTAGATCATAATCATAATATTTACTATGTAGGCCTCACTTACAAGCTTCTCATGCCTTCTTTGATGATGCTTATGCATATGATTCTCACAAGTTATTCGAACCCATCTTTTGGATTTCATTTAGTCTGTACCATAATACAAAATCTTGTAGACTTTCAGTTGCAAGTGTAACACCCTAATATTTAACCTAACATGCCTAGGACGCATTTAAGTTAATTATTAGAGATTACTCTTTTGCTTCAGTTCTTGACTTTAGTGACTTTGAAAATACTTAGTAAAAATATGGGTATTTTTTTTTGGAACTTTAAAAACAAAATGTAAGCGCACACACTAATTATAACCTTTTGCTCGCCTCATACAAAAGGAAAAATAGCCATCATACATATAATCCATATCACAACAACATCATGAACATAAACACTTCATGACATATATATATATATATATATATATATATATATATATATATATATATCTATGTATGTATGTATGTATGTATGTATGTATACACACCAATCGTTCCATCACATGCACCAACATTGTACTAAATAAGTATCATACCCACCAAAAAAGGTTGAACTAAATACAATGATCCAGGACAGAAATATAGAAATGTAAACAAGAATATAAACAGTCTAATAAAAACCTTCAAACACCACTCCTATTGAAATGCACCTAAAAGTAGATAACCCTATGATATACTAACAAAATAAGGGTTATCCTTTCTATGGAATCTGCACAAGCATTCCAAAAGTCCACTCTTGGCTCCTAAGCATGTCGCTCCAGGAAAGAGGAAGGTAACCAAACACATGGGTAGAATCAATAGGCATAGTGAGATGACCAAGGGGTGAACATGAGCACTTATACATTGGCGAGTAGCTCCTGAAATAAGGTTGTCGCCTACCTCCTCAAATTGGAAATTATTTTAATGCTAAGTTGCATTAAAAATATAGTAAATGGCACAACATAAGTCATCTCTCAAGAAAGGTTCAACACTTAGGGTATGTTTAGTTGGCAAAATTAGGGGTTTTGGGAACGAAATTAAAGCAATTGAAATTAAAATATAATAGCCATAGTGAAGAGGGCATTAGTGCTAAGTATTCTTAGGATTGTAAATTAATTATCATTGACCAAATATTGAATCCATTGGTGGCTATTAGTAATAAATTATTGGCAATTCTACTAGTGATCAATCGACCTTTAGAATTTGACCAAGTGCAAATAACTAACAAACGAAATCTCAATTTATTTAAAAATCACATTTATTTAATGAACCAATTGCTATAGCCTAATCGCAAATCGAAAAATTAATTCTAATGTTCTCCCTCAAACATAAACTAATAGATCTATCAATTTATGCCTAAAGGGTTCCTCTAAACGATAATCGTTAATTTAGTTATTCCAATAAAGATTATAACAATCACCACAATAATTATAGGAATAGAAACTACAAAACATTAAGAAGACTAATGCATTTAATATAAAAAAAGGTCTCAAATATCATCCCAATCCACTTGGAAACCCTTACACTAGTAAAGAAATCAAATCCTCCATTTCTGGAGGATTACAACAATGAAAATAAAATAGAACCTGGAAATAATAGCAATAATCCTTGCCACAATCTCCAAGACAAAGCACCTTTACTAATGGAATCCCTAAGAGAGAAGAAAAAGAGAGATGTAGAGAGAGAAAGAAAGAGCTCTAAACTACAGCTTAAAGTGAGTCAAAAACTAGGGTAAAGTCTTATGACAATCCTTTAAATACTACTCTCTAAAATAGCCCAAAGTGGGGCCCAAAAATAGATTCATTAGCTGCAATCCTGCAACCCTAAATTTATCATGTGGCGCTCAATGGTGATTTACACTCTAAAGTCATTTTTCAGGTGCCTGAGCACTATAGTGCTCAAATAAGCACCGCCGCCTGGATAGAATTAATGTTTTCAAGTATTTGGTCAGTTTTAGCCCCTTAAACATCTGAATTTGTCCTTAGCACTAGAAATTGCAATTTTAGCCCTTTGAATAAGCTTTCCAACGCCATAAAAATCACTTAATCGATATCTGTAGCTCCATATATTTGCAAAATACGAACTTGACGTTAGGCTAGATAGTATTAGAACATCAGCAACCTTTAATTTTGCAACTTGATTTGCACCAAGATTGTCTTAAAATCGGTTTTTGAGATAAACATTAAAAGTTTTAGGGGACTTCTTGAGCTTTCTAAAAAATTGTTATTTGTCTCAATCCGATCCCTGAGAGAGATAGAGATTTTCATTACAATACTTTCTGCAAATGCGCTTAAATGAGCTCAATAACTCTTCTATTTAACTCCTAAATTCTCCCAAATTGATCACAGTTACAGGCTCCATGCAGAGAGTTCCAAGCACTTCTTGACATTTGCCACTCAATTCAAGGCTCATGTATACAAAAACCATGCTTAGAGATAGTTAAATGCAACAGGCTCTAATCCAATAATTATTCCAAAGCATAATAGTTAATGATTCTATAAAAAATGCACAATGAGGCACAAGTCAAAATCATAATTAATTACATCAATAACACAGTTAAACTCATACTAAAAGCTAAGAATTAAAAGCAAGAAAAATGGCATAAATGCCTCTTATCACTCCCCTCTAGGCTTGCATGACTCCCTTCAAAGGTTGCGTCACTTGGCCTCACCATCACTGCTCTCCCCACCTCCATGGGAACCATAGGCGCAGAATCACCAAATTAATGCTGAGAGAGTGACTCTTAAGATGGATCTGACCGTGGAACAGAGGGATGATGTGGCGATTGAGGCACATACATAGGGAAATCTCAAGCTGCAGGATGAGCACTAGGAAGTCCTCCACTCAAAAGCAAAGTCATCGTCGAAAGGAGTAGCCATAGAAAACCAGAAACTAGTGACAGGGTACGCAAAGGGACGATCCAAGAACACAAACAAGTGGACTGCACAACAACCGACGAAGTGGTATGACTGGTTGCCTAGGTCAAAGTGCAGCCCTTACATAGGCCCATCAATGTACAAGACAAATGTCGCCATCGACCCTGAAGATGAGATGGAAAAGAAAGAGAGAAGGAATGAGAAACTTATACAAAAATCTCAGTAAGGCTTTCACCTCCAAACATATGTCATCATCTTTGTCTCCAAGAACCTTGGGTTTCATTATGAAAATAGTGGACATAGCAAAGTTCATTTATTAAGGTTTAAAAGTTATTAGTTGAGGTCCATGTCTTTTAACATGAGTCAAAATGCTATGAATGCATTATACTGTATTATGAATACATGTCAATGCCATATGCAAACATACTATACATATTATAGCAAACTATCATATAGCATAAGGAACATAAACATCTTAGCATATACTTTCCTCTTTACTTTCTTAGGTGACTTAACTTTCTTATTCTCTTATAAGTGACCACCCTAATACTTTCTCCCTCTGAGAGTTCTAAGGTTATGAGCTCATACCCAGCTACTTATCACTAGCCTACACTTATCGTCTCGATAGGCTATTTCCCGACACTTAGGACCGTTTGGTAAGAGAACAGAAATATAGGGACAGTGAAGACAGTGGAAAGAGAGACATAAATATTGAATATGTATAGAGGTATTATCGAAAGTAAAAATATTAAATTTCTATCTCGTATTCTGTCCCAGATTTTGGAGGTCCAGAAATTTTGTATTTTTGTATCCCATGTTCTTGTTTTTACCACCAAACATGTTTGTGTCTCCATTGTCTCCATATTTCTATTCCAAGAGATAGGAAACAAATGCTACCTCAGAGTGCGGGATCAGGGCATTAGATCACTTTTCGCCAAGCCTAGTCCATCACGAAAGGATCATCTCCTTGGATCACCTTGCATTTGGCCCAACCCATTACGAAAAGGTCATTTTCGAGTGTCTTATGTCACCTTTATCATTAGCATTTACATGCTCATAAACCTTATGATTTCTCTAAGTCCACAAATTAGATGGAAATCCAATAGCATAACAACTAGAAATGGAGTTTCATCAAATTTGCTTCCTATTCATTTCATATAAATCATGCATCTCAAACATCCATATACATAATCACGACATGCTACAATTATCATTTCATTGATCACATAAGCATGCACTTCACATTTGCATATATCCATAAGCATGTTATTGTCAATATCTTATTGAAAGGTAAACATGCTCTTACTCAGCTTGTAACACCCTAATATTTAACCCAACACGCCTAGGACGTATTAAGATTAATTATTAGTTATTACTTCCTTTTAAATTCATTTGTAAAATTACTTAGCGAAAAGTATAGGTAAAATTTTTTTTGAAATATGTAAGACAAAATGAGAGCCGTCGTGTACTATCAACACAAGCGAAACGTAAAGCGGCAAAGGATTAAAACATATAATTGAAATCAATAAAGAACACGCCCATTCATGAAAGCAAATGCCATAATATATTAGGAAATATAGTTTGATACATCAACTAAAATATAAAAACATAAAGCCATACCCTCATAAGAATGGACAGAGAGTTACAGGACATAGAACAGGAAAAATACATAAACAGAAACATAAACAACAAGTACAGGGGAGCCCCAAAAGATCAAACCCCAGCTATAGCTACCCCTCCTTGGTCCTACTGGTGACGCTAATCCTTATCCCTAAAAGGTATGTACCCAATAAACTGGGCTTGCTCCTCGGGTGCGTGCAAGCAGAAAGGGGACGCACGTGACCTCCTGGACGTGGGTGCATCTCTGGGCGTCGAGCTAGCCTCCGCTGCGTCACCATGTCTCACTGCCCTTCCCGATGTCCATGGGAACTATAGGGCAGATCCTCCGAATAGATGTGGATGGGGAATCCTCCGATGGATTGGTCTCTGAACGCCTTGAGCGAGGAACATACTAGGGGTAGTCGTGCGCCACCGAAGTCGAAGGGCGGGCACCAAGTCTCTCGTCGCGAGGTCAAGTCCTCTCGAAGATCAGGTCGTCGCCATAAGGTGAGGTAGGAGTGAAGCGAAAGCTGGAAACGGATGCGCGAACGGGTGTCCATGTATGCAAAAATACGAACAGCACAATGACCCTAGAAATGATATGACTGATGCTCGTCGTAGTGCACGTCCCAAATCGGTGTATCAACGAAGATCACGAACGACGCATCGAGATCTGAAGACTAACGGGAAGAAGAAAGGGGTGAGAATCTTGCTAAAGAATCTCAGTAGGGAATCCTCCTATCCTAATGTCATCATTTACGTCCCAAGAACCTTGGGCTTATTATGAAAAGGTGTAACATGCAAAGGTTCATTATGAGGTTTTATAAAAGTAATTATCCAAGGTCCGTGTCTTTTATGATGAATCTTAATGCATGTATGCAATATAAAACATGAATGCATGGCAATACTTTATGCAACAAACCAATAAAACATGTCATCAATGATTCATCATCATATAAGTGGCATATACTCCTTATGAAAAACTTTCTTTTTCATAAGCAAGATACTTCACATCTTTTCTCATTTCTTAAACTTGTGACATAAGAGTATCCAAAAATAGTAACCGCACCCTAAAACTAGGCTATGAGCTCATGCCTCAACTAGTCGTCACTAGTTCTTACTTATCCTCTTGATAAGCGTAATATAATCACAATAATCTCGACTCCCAGAGTACGGATAGGGGGCCTAAGGATCACCCATCATGGGACTTTTTCCTTCTTCGAAACGCATCAACTGGTTAAGACCATGACTTTGTCCGCTTTGAGGCTAATGTTGATGCCCTCACGGTTTTACCTTCTCCTCACCGTAGCAGGAGAAGTACGTCTCGGTCTGAAACGCATCACTGGTTAAGACCAGTGACTTTGTCCGCTTCGGTATGGCTCCATGACCATACCTCTTATGGGTTTACTTTCTCCTCACCGTAAGGATAAATGCGTCTCGATATGTCACATTCAAAATCTTTCTTTTCAAAATTTTCTTAAGTCCCTCAAATTTGACGGAAATTCAGCACAACGGCTGTACACGAATTTCCTCAAATTTGAGTCATGCCACATAACTCACTCAACTCATGCCATCTCATTCACTTCTCAATCAATCTAATCTTTAAAATCCATATAAACATATTCATTCATCTCATCATCATCTTATATCTATATGCATCTCAATCATAGCATGTCATATCATCACATCACGTCATAAGTTCACACAATCTTATGCACATAATATTAGTACTCTCAGTATAACATAAACACACTCGTTCACTCAATCACTTACTCACATTATATCTCCTATCTTGCTATGTCTTATGCTTTGACCCTTAGGTCTTAATCTTGTGTTCTGATTATCCTAATGCCCATTATAAACCTTTATACACCTAAAGGATCATTACTTGTGATTTCTCTAATTTTTATGCTTACTAACACCTCCAAACAATTGTATAAATTAGTTGCGATGATTAGTATTCGATTACGGGTTCTAAATCTACGTCTTTGACCCTTTCTAAGTTTCGTCTTCGCCTAAGGCTCTATATTCAATTCCTAAACCAATTATTAGGGATTCCTACACATATCCACTAATTATAAACCATTTCCTTTAAGTTCAATTATGCTGGAACAGAATTTATAATTTTTGTATCTAAGTGTTCTAAAATTCTCATTTTAAGTTCTTTCTAGTTACTTGTTCTTTCCTAACTTCCCAAATTTGGTCCTTGCTTCACTCAAACATAATTTTACACATTTTAACACCATAAAACAGAATTAATACAGTGGCCAAAGGAACAAGGCAGAAGCGAAATGTTATAGCTCACATAATCACATAATTTCATGATTTAAATGCATATAAGTTGCTAGTTTTCTCTTGGAATAATTTTAGGAACTCAAAACTCTTTTAGAAACCAATTCATCTCATTAAAATCATATAAATTTAGGTGAGGTCAGTAGCTAAATTATTTTGTTCATGAAATAGATTTAAAACATAAAATCTTGTTCATAATATTCTTTAAGTTCACCTAAGCTTAGAAAAATTTCAAGACATAGGCTATGGGCACTTATGATTAGATGAACTCATATCAAGTCCATCATCATCATCACAAGGCCGAAATGGCATTCTTGAGATGCCTCCATTTTCTAAAACTTTATATAGGATACTTGGGCAAGTCTTTGAGCTCTAGAGTACTTAGGTGATGACATAAACATAAACATGCTATGCACTTTATTTTACTCTTCATTATAAAGTAAAGTGAGAGCATAAAATAAATATGAGATGCAACCTCATTATTATCTTTAAAGATTAAGTGATGACTTGAAATATAAACATGAAATGCAAGCTTGGAAATTTAAACATGATAATGCAAGTTCATTTATTTATTCTTGAGAGCTTAGTGATGGCATCAAAATAAACATGGTATGCAAGGCATAAACTTAAACATGAGTGCAAGTTTGTTTTATCTTAACTAGAGCTCTTGCAAGACTTTAGAGGAACATCATAGCCTTAACCCAATATGTATCTTAACAACATAAAGTGAGCTTTAGAGTTCTTAGCACCAAGTCTTCAAAGAAGTCTTTGGTTTGAACTTCATCATCAAGCTCAAGAAAATGGACTAAGAAATAAACATCAACACTTATCAAAACAAACATAAAAAGAACTACTCATATTCTTCATTTTATTGCTCATGGGCTTCAATCTAGAGTAAACTCTTAGAATGGCCGACCAACTTTAAGGTTGGCAAGGGTAAGCTTAGAGCTCTTTGAAAACATAGGATTAATTTTCTTAACAAAACCTTTAGTGAGCTACTTAACATTTTTATCAAACTTTGTTCAACTAAAAGAAATGGAAACCAAAATCATAGGAAGAAAAGGAAGTGAAAACCAAAATCTTGCACAAGGAAAAGAAAAGGAAAACTGAAGCATATATGGTCCAAGACCAAGTTTTTCAAGCTTTAGAGGTTTCTCACATGGCATCACAAGACCATTATCTTGAAACCTCATCATCAAGCCAAAGTTTTTCTCATCAAAGGCTCTAAGGCCAAAATGAAAAGAAGAAAAGGAAGAACTTTGAAAACCAAGAGAAAACTAGAACTTTTCTTAAAGAAAACAAGTAAAACTTTGAAAATAAACCCCTACCAAATGAAGTCTTGAAAGAGATGAAAGAAAGCTTGGGTCCTTGATGAAATGAGAAGACAAAATCTTCTCTTGGATGGTGATAAGGATTCGGCCAAGGGAAGAACACAAGGAAGATGGATTTTCCTTGAAAGAGTAAGCTTGAAAATGGAAATGTTTGGTGTTTGAGAGGTGGTTTGAGGTGGGGAAGTGGTGGTTCAAGGTTGTTTGTGGTGGTTTGTGGTGGTGGAAAGGTTTCTTTGAGGGTGAGGAAGAAGAACAAGATGAAGAGAATTTGAGAAAAAGAGAGGAAATTGCAAGAAAGCTTGAACTTGGCAAATGATCTAAAGTGTAACCAAGTTCTCTAATGCTTGGTATTTATAGAAAAAAAGCAACAATGTGGCTGATTTGGGGATGATGGCTAACGGTTTCTCAAGGCCATGGGGAGGAAAATATCTTCAAAAGCTTGTCATTCAAAGGCATGGTTGGAGGTATGACTAAGTATGGGCAAGGCATGGCTCAAGGCATAGTCTTTGAGTGAAACAAAATCAACATGTGACACAATACAAAGGGTATGTATTCGGCCAGATTTCCAACCAAGGGGAGGGGAATAAATTGTTCATGTAATTGTGGTTTAATGATGTGTTTAGGTGTTTCTTTGATTAAGGTTTTGATTAGGAGTTTGTAAGAAAGTGTTTAGGTGAGGTAATAGTTAATTAAGGTTGTCAAGACTTGATTTAGGGGGTGGTCTTGCTAGATTAATAAATTAAAAACTATTTTCTAGTCAAATTAAATCATAGACACAATTCCTTGATTTAAGGAATTGGAGAAAAATTACTATTCAAGATTCCATGACTAGGAATCTTGAATCAAAGAATGAAATTAGATTGTAACTAAGCAATCTTAGGTTCTAATTAACCTTAATAAATTATTTTGACTCTAGATTAATTATCAAAATAAATTAATCTTCGATTAGAGCCTAATATTGCTTAGGTTTGGTTAATTACATCATTAAGCTCACTATACACTATTCTAGGGGCAAAATGGTAATTTTTCACTAAAATTGCTCTGGACCTCCTGCAAACTAACCATCATAAACCACTCATAAACATCATTCCAAACTTTCTGGAAAAGTTTGGGCTCAAATGGCACCTTTACCCGTAAAGCCAGGGGTATTTTGGTCATTTTAAGTCGAAAGTTCAGAAAACGAGATTTTCACCTTGATATCAAACATTACAGTTATAGTCCCTTTCAAACATTGAGTTGACCCATTCGAGAACTGGGTCGGCTACCATTGAATCAGGTAAAAATGACCTCAGGGTATTTTGGTCATTTTTACTCAAATAGAAAAATGGACATTATACAGCTATTGAAAATCAAAGACCAGACTCAACTAATGCATAGATTATGCTCAACAATATATGTACAATGAAAACAATGATCATCAATCACGTAATCCAATGATTTGGCATGCATAGTCATTAATACATAATTTCACCTAAGCAATTCAAGTTATTCAATTTCTAAACAATTCATATGAACATAGCTATCATAATACATCATTCACATCAATATCATCAAGTCAATAATATTTATACCTTAGTCCAAGAAAGGTCAAAACTACAACTTCTAAGAGCATGTGGGCCAAAGTGTAAATTTCTCATTCAACATTTTTTTCTCGAAACTAATAATTCAAAAATTATTTTACACTTTAAGAGACGCGATACCACTTTTAGAAATCATTTCTAATCATCGTAAAAACCATTTTGGGCCTTTGATCGAATTTGTTAAACTTTAAGGGTTATAATGCAAACTTGCACTTTTTGACGCATAGCAAGTGTCAACATTTCTAAAAATCATTTTTAACACCATAAATGATATTTTGTACACATGGACACATCCAAAACCATTATTGACTTTAATTAAACTCATTTGACCAAAATTCACATATTTGAGAAGTTTCAAAGTACAACTTTTCACATTTGCAAAACTACCTAAGCCTAATACTTGTAAAGATCCTTTTTGACACTTAGGATATTAAAAATAATTTTTGTAACAATTATTAACGTTTTGAACATCCCAAAATAGTACCAAATAGTAGCAAACAGTAAGTAACAATGGAAAATATAAAAAGCTTTGAAAATTATTTTTGTACCCCTTTATAGTTACTAGTTTCTTTCAAAAACTATTCTAAGACATTTAGAAATCATTTTCACACTTAGAGGAATTGACTTTTGACATTAAAACAATGGCTAACTTAAGATTTCATTCATGTGATCTTATTTGTTCAAAGAACGCATTTTTGCTTCTTATGAGTTTTTAACTCTTTCAAAATTCTTTTGAACACCTTAGACTCAAGATACAAGTTTTAAAACAAAATAAAATCAACTTCAAACCCCTTGTACATGCTTGGTTGAAAAAATATATATATGTTGTCCATGTTCAAAAATTCGATTCAAGATAAGGAGAGGCAAGTCTTGAAGCATTAGACATATAAGATGATGATTGGAAACTTAAATATGCAATGCAAGCTCATTTTAAGTCATTAGAAATATAAATTGATGACTTGAAACCTATGAACCATGGACACACCATTCGGATGCTGTGCCTACATATTAGACATGTGTCCATGAGATTTGCATGACACACTAATAACACATTAATAATATAAGTTTGTATATATTTAATTTAAAATGTACTTTTTTCTTAATCTAACTTATGAAAATTCAATATAAATAGGGTTATGAAAATGAAATAATGTATAAACTTTGAGTTTATAGGAAAAATAAAACACAAGTCAAGCTTATATAAATGATATTTTGAATAATGTATCATTTTCATTAAAATTTTACTTATGTATATATGTAATATCCATGTCCTATAATTTTTCAACTTTGGTATATCCCTCATATCCATGTCGTGTTCATGCTTCATAGCTTGAAACATAAATATTCAATGCAAGTCTATTTTTAAGCCATTAGAAATATAAAGTGATGACCTGACAAATAAATATGTCATGCTTGTCCATTTTTATGTCATTAGAAATATAAAGTGAGGACTTAAAAATAAATATGTCATGTTTGTTCATTTTTAAGCCATTAGAAATATAAAGTGATGGCATGAAACATAAACATGCAATGCTCTTTCATTTTAAGTAATTTAAACATAACATTAGAGCCTTAAAAACCCAAGAGATCAAAAAGTGTGGAACTTTAACCTCATCAAGCTTAACAAAACCAAAACTTTCCTCAAAAAAATGAACAATGAGTGAACTTTAGCCCTCAAAGGGCATGAATAAGCTTTTGAGTCTCTCTTTTTTAGTGGTTTCAGGAACCTTGTTCCTTAAGACTCATCATCAAGCCCAAAATAAATAAAAGAAGAAAAATGTGCATTCTTTCTCTCATTTTTTAAAAACAAAGGATCAAGCTTTGAGTTCTAAAGGTCATAAACATGATGGCTTCACAACCATCACCAAGAACCATCATCATGAAGTCATAGCTTTGATCACAACAAAAAAAAAAAGAAAAGAAAAGAGAACAAGAAAAAGGAAAACATAAAACAAATCCCTACCAAAGTGTGTTTCTTGCTTCAAGGATGAAATACTTGTTCTTTGTAAAGAGAAGAGAAGAAACATCTTCTGTTGATAATGTTTTCAGCCAAGAAAGGAAAAAAGGAAGGAGAGATTTTTGTTGTGGCTTTGTTAGTGGAGGTTAGAGCTTAGGTGTTTGAGGTATAATTCATAGTGGTAATATGTTTGTTTGAGGTTTAGAGCTTGAGTTGATAGCAAAAATGGAGTTTCTTAGTGAAGCAAAAGAAGATAGTTTGAGATGGAGAGAATGAGAGGAATTTTGCACAAACTTGGTGCTCAAGTTGTGACTAAAACAAGGTAATGGGAAGGAATGAGAGTATGAGTGAGTGTGTGTTTTGAAAAAATTAAAATAAAAGAGTGAGAGGGGGAGGGGCTAGCCGAAATGTTTTGGGGGATTAAGTGGAGATATTTTGTGTTTTGTGTGTGTGGGAATTAAGGTTGGGTGTAGGTTTAATTAGGGAAATTGTTAGGAATGGGAATTAGGTGTTTAGGACACTTAAGCTTAAGTTAGGGGTGTCTTGCATGCTTAATTAGACTAGACTCAATGAATTCAAAATTCAAATGCAATATGTTCCTAATCTTAAGAGAAAGTATGAGAGATAAAATAGCATTTGTCCCTTACTTTTACTTTTTTTGTCTCATCAAGCATTTTTTTTCCTCTCTCACTAATCCTTAATTAAGAATGAGATTAAGTTTCTCTAACCAATCCTAAGCCTCAATTAACTCAGAATAATTAATATTTAATTAGAGCCTAATATTGTCTATATGCCCTTAATTACTTTAATTAAGCTTAATTAACACTAAGAGCAAAATGGTAATTTTATACAAAAACTCACCAAGACTCACCCAAACATCATATATCCCCTCAAATTAACATATCAAACTCTAAGGTTATGACTTGGTCCATTTGTCACTTAATCTCGCATTAAATTACCTTAAGAGCATTGTAACACCATGAAATTTATTTTAGAAATTTTATTAATCAGAATTTTATGATTTTGATAGAGTTAGTTAAGATAAAAATGGCTTGATAAAAAAAATGTTAATAGTGATTGTGCTGGCCTGCGGCCTGTCAGACCACCAAAACCTAAAATTGGGATCCCAAGATGCCCAAAACTGAGAAAATATAGGATTAAGGTTGAAAATGGTTAAGAATGAGAATTTTAGACCGAAATTTAATTTTGAATAATATATGTTTTACGAGTACGATATTTACCTGTTTGGTTAAATTTTGATGTGTAGTTTCTCACACCATATGAAATCTTGCAGTATAAGTGGGACACATAGTGAGATAAGTGTATGGCTTAAAAGAAGCCACACCATTGTCTTTTCGAGGGACCAAAAGGATTCTTACAAAAATCTACCATTTATCTTCAAAGAAAATATGTTCATAATTAATTAACACATTATCTTCAAATAAATAAAAATCAAAACTCTTGCCATTTTCTTCCTCCAAGTTCGGCCACCTCCATTTTTATAGCCATCTTCATTTCTTCTTCACTAAAATACCATGAACTAACTAGAAACCTCATGTCACAACACCAAGAATCCATGATTTAAGCACAAATACCAACTTACCTCTTGAAATCTTTAAATCAACCTTCTTCCAAGGTTTCTTTTTCCATCACACCATCAAGAGGCAGCTGTTATATTATCATGTTAGAGGAAGGTTTGGCTGATTTAAAGTGAAAATTGGGTGTAGGAACTCTTGAAGGAAGCAAGAACAAGAGTTAGAGTTTGCAAGAGGCAAGTAGGGATTTCTTTAACCTCTTTTTCTCACAATTGATTTTGAAATTAATGTAAATGTTTAAGCTTGAAATTTCTAGTTTTATTGGCTGAATAGATATAGATATTAATATTTTTAAATTGGTGAAGTGTTTGGATGAGGTTAGAGAATCATCTTTCTTAAAACATGTTATGACATATGTTGCTGGAAATCCCGTTTTGAGTAAGCAGGTGAAAAATTTTGCTTTTTCTTAATGATTTAGAGACTTGATCTTGAGCTGAAAATTTTATATGATGAAGCCAACATATTGAAGTGTTTCCAGAAATTTTCTTGGCTTATCTTAAGCACTTTTGCTATTTTTAAAAATTTGAAAACTGAACAGGTCAAGGTTTTTGCCTGCATAGTCCTTTCTAAAGCATTGAATTTGTCTAATTTTATTACTCTAGCAAATGATCAAATTTTGAGCTGAAATTTTTACATTGAGTACATCTTGAAGTCTAACCCTAAATTTTTGTATGAATTTAGGTATTCATTTGATAGGGTAGAAAAATTGAGACTTCAGATTGTTGGCTGAGCTGTATGGTTTCTGACCTCAAAATTGCGAAAATTTATTAATATAGCTAGAGGCCTTATTATGTTTTGAAATTTTTACAAGGTCGATACATTAAATCATCTTTGAAAATTAGTTTTGCTCTGTTTTAATCATGTTTAGTAATTTAACCATAATTTTCTTTAGAGTTGAAATTTTGGATAGCATGTTAAACTAGCTGAATTGATGATGAAATGATTATGACTTGATCTCATTTATGCTATGTGAATTTAATGACAATGTTAGACATTTTAAATGTGAGTGCTCATGATAAATGCTCCTATATGAAGAAAAGATTGGAATGATGTGTAATATTTATGCTTGAAGTTAAGAAACTCAAAAATTGATGCTAATGCATATATGATTGTGATGCTTGTACATGTGATTTGATGATGTATATGATAAGTAAAGATGAGATCCCCTTCAATATGTTAAGGGCATGGAAAGATCCCTTCGGTATGTATGTCAAGGGCAAAAAGATAAGAAACATATGAGATCCCTTCAATGTACCAAGGACATGGAAAGATAAGGATGATGTAAATGAGATCCCTTCCATGTACCAAAGGCACGTAAGGATGAGAATGAATTACTATGATGTTGAGTAGTATGACATGTGTATATCAAGTGATTGAATAATAAAAGAGACCCACTTTTGAAGTATGATTTTAGAACTTTAAAATAAACCTTTGATATGTATTATATGACAACATTTTCTTAACAAATCGAAGTGGTTCGATGATAACGATGACATGGATTTTAGTATATATATTTTGGGGATAACCTACTGAGAATTTTAGGATTCTCACTCCTATGTTTTTTTTTTCCCGTGTCATCTTCAGATTGCTCAAGAAAGATATGAAGCTACCTGATAGAAGAACCTGACATGTAGTAGCTCGATAGTTTAAGTCCCTTATCAATTTTATTTTGTTATGTATACATATTTGTAATATTATAAATAGGCCAATGTATATGAAAGCTCATAGAAGAGTTTGTCTTGTATTTGAATTTGCACTTAATAAATATTATGTTATTTTTCTACATATTTTAGCAGAACTACAACTTGGTTATTACATGAATCAAATGAATCTAATAAATATTTAAGAAAGGTCCGCTAATGTAGTAACAACTCCTTAATCTAATGTCATGGCTTAAAGATGATATTATACTTGAGAAGATGTTAGGCATTTTGGTAATTCATGTATGGAAAAAATCAGAAATTGCAATTTTCGCACTGATTGTTATCTAAAACACATATAGTCTTCTTCAAACACTAAACTAATCCATTAAGGATAGTGGGACCGTCATTTCATTCTCGTGTAAAGATGATCTTAGGGGCATTTCGATCATTTTGCACAGAATAAAAAATTGGGACGTTACAACAAGGATATAAGTGAGTAAATTTTCACGTTGATTAAGCTTACATGTGTGTATTCTTCACTTCTTCAATAAGGATCCCTTATCAAGTCACAAAAGGAAACTTTCTCCACTGATTGATACTTGATACAAGCAAAGCAAGCAGAGTATTCGTGAACTCTTTGTTTGAGGGGAGAACCATTAAGATGGTAATCCAATCCAAAGAGATCTCTACAAAAAACATGGAATAGTAATGTCTGAATGCCAAAAATGTGATAGTTCAGGCTTCCAGTTTGGCCTTCATGGTGATAGGGAAAGGAGAAACTGAGTGAAGATCAGATGAAAACAAGAAAATTTCTTGGGAAAAATTGATTAATTAGGATTATGGTTCTATAAATCATGAATTTGGGATAAATTAAAAGTTTAAAATAAATTCATAATTTGGTTAAGTTATAGTATTTAATTCGAGATAAATTGGAAATTTTGCTAAATTTTTGTATTTGTTAAATAACCCCTGGGATAAATTAGAAATAAGAAAATTTATAAGTCCCAAATTTAAAAATGTTCATTAAGTATTGATTAGGCCTTGACATAAATCAATAAACCAATAAAAATTTACACGTTATAAAATGTTTTGATACGATCCATTTACTCAAAGTACATAAGTAATCACCATGTCAAAATCGTCAAACCAAACGCACCTTATACATGAAGATGCAAAAAGATAGGCAACGTGTGTGCAAAGTTGCCTAGAGAAAGGGCGCATATGCAATGTTTCAAAGAGAAAATGTGACATATAGGCAAAGTCTCCAAGAGAAAGGCAATTTGTGTTAAGTACTAGCATTGAATTTTCATTAATATAATACTACTTATTTTAATTTAATATTTATTTTTAAGTTCAAATTTAAATAATATGAATATAAAATACATGCTTTTTTCCTTCAGGTATTCAACAATTAATTTAATCATTGATTTTATGGATCTCAATAATTTGGGTTAGAAGAACATGTTATTTATTCTTAATCATAAATAACTAAAATACATGTGATTCATTGATTTCTCAGTATCTTAAATTTTATAGAAGTATAGGGAAATCTCCAAATACGTACTAAACGGCCCTAAATTTATCAGTTTCTTGATATATGCAACTTTGTTAATGTCTAATGATAAGCATTTTGAGCAAACATATTTACATAATTATTTCAATTATTAAACATTTTTATAAATATTTTAATTGTAATTTTATGAAATTCTTAGATAAAATATGAATATTTTATGTGCAATTAAATAAAGTATTATACTATTTTTATTATCTTGTAAAAGACAACTCTTCATTTAAACTTCATTATTAAGAAAAATCAAAAGTAAAATATAAAGTATATTATTTATAAAAATTTGAATAAAATTTTGTCATATAAAAAAGGTATTATTATGAAAATAATATTATTTTGAGGTGTTAAGAACATTGCTTTCTTTAAACTTGACTATTAATCAACTTCAATGTTATTTTTTATCTGCTTTAGAAATAAATTTCATTTGGAAAATTAGATACTTTTAGCAAATTATTTTTATAGTTATAGATAACATTATTGAATAATATTGTATTTTTAACTATTGCAAAAGAGTAACTTCTATTTGTAAGCTATGTTGTAACTATTTGAATTATGTAATAAGTGCAAATTAGAATAATATTTTCAATTACAACATGTGATTATTTGTTAACTATTGCAAATGAGTTCTTTATTGCTAGATATAGTGAATTTTACTAATATAATAATAATAATAATAATAAACTAGAAATTATGCCCGTTCGTTGCATGCGTTGTACGGGTTTATTAAATTTTTTATGGTTAAATTTAAATTGAATTGTTAAAGAAAATTATTATAATGATGAAAAATTGTATATGATAAGAATGCATTGATTTTTATTATATTGCACTATATGTATATTTTGAAAAAGAAATCTCAATTGGGTAACCCAATATTTGAATGAATTACCAACTTGACGATGAGTTGGTTTAAAATTTGACAAAAAGAAGAATGGTAAACCCAAATAAAACAAATCCAAATCTAAAATGATTGGTTCAGATTTATTTTTTCTCTAAACTTGAACCACCTCGACTTGATTACACCCCATATTTAGAAGGGAAAAACACACACACATATGTAATCTAAATAAAACATTCTTAGATTATATAAAAATAGGAAATTATAAAATTTCAAATGTTATTCTAATAAAAAGTATTAATGAAATTCATAGTTTTAAGAATATAAAATATAACTAAATATAATAATAAAATTCAATTTTAATCATTAATGTTATATTCATTAATCTTATAATGTGATGCTTAATTTTAATTTTGCACATAAAATAAATATTTTATTATAGAATAAAAATAAAGTAATATCATTCAATTAACAAATAAAATATGTCTAACTTTAAAACTTAAAAACATGCTCTAAATCTAAACTTTTTAAATATAGATCAAAATAGGAATTTTGTAAATAGTATTCTAATAAAAGTGTATTGATAACTTCATAATTTTATGAATATAAAATAAAACATGTAATAGTATGGAATATAGAGGAATCAGAATATACTTCGCTACTCAAAGGTGATAAGGTTCAGAATACAAGGTGACCAATCTCTTCCTTCTTTAAGTAAGAGGGGTGCGTACCTGCAAAGACTCCACCAACATGTAAGCAATGTCTTAAAGTGGATGTAAGTGTGCAAGTGAACATAAAAATTATACCTGGAGCCCCTGGAAGTATTTATAGAGGCACCTTAGAGATGTTTATTAGGATTATGAGGAATAAGGTAGAACCATTCGCAACGATTACAATGGCACAATGTAGGAAGTTTGGGTGGAGGAAAATTTTCACATGGTTCAGGATCCCATAATCCATTATCTCAAACAATGGGACCCAGGTCATGGACCTCACATTCTGAGGATTCCTTGCAAGTTACAATGTTAAACATCACTTCACCTTAGTCGAGAATCCCAAGCAAATGGCCAAGTAGAAGCGACAAACAAGGTGATTCTAGGAGACTGAGGAGAGATTGGATGAAGCAAAAGGAGCATAGGCAAACAAGCTCAGAAGCATCCTCTGGTCATATAGATCAACCCCCAGTCCACCACCTCAATTGGAATCTTTGTTCAAGATATGTTATGGAGTCAAAGAATAGATCGTATTGAGCTGTAGGAACCAAGCCCCCACAACATATTCTACTCAGATAAGAAAAATCAAATGAAATTATGTGAAGAGCTCAACAACCTACCTAAATTCCGAACATGCACACTTTAGATAGCTCACCTTCAAGCAAAGAATGGCAAGAAGATACACCTCCAAGGTCCTGCCACATTAGTTTGGCACGGCGGTCTCCATCCTTTTACACGCAGAGATCGAGACAAAAGTTCTCAGGCCAGGGAAAGCTCGTCATAGATGGAAGGTCCTTACAAGGTTACAAGTGCACTTGGTAAAGGGGCATACCAATGAGAGTCTATGGATGGCACTGATATATAACGTCACCAATTTTTGAAGGTTCTATGTTTAAAGTTCTTTTACATATTTTTTTATTACCAAGTTGTACCATATAAATATGTTGAACATTCCAAGCACTCTTTTTTCCTACCTCTGTTTTTCCCATTGGGTTTTACCAAGGAGATTTTAAGGAAGCTTGAGGAATAAAATTTAAGTGCATTCCATTATTGCTTATGTATAGTTTTAATTTGCTTAAGTGTAAAGTTGAATTACTTGTAATCATGTACACTCCGAGCTCAGCTTGAGCTAAGAAAGAAGTTAAAAACTATGCACGCTTCGAAATCTAACTCCAGAGTTAAATAAAAGGTTACCCAGGTCCAACGCAGTTACCAAATTTATTATATGATCCCTATAAAGACCTAAGTTTTTTAGGCCACATAACGCACTATAAGTCCTTCCCTTGGGCCTAGAAGGGCAAAGTGCAAAACTTCTCCTAGATAAAAGGGATCGAAGTCACAACTCGAAATCATTACGTTCAAAGCTAGATTCAAAATCCAGGAAGTTAAAACTCGTTTAGGATATTGCATCTAAGAGTTAAGTATAATAAACTAGCCTAGGATTAACAGGCAAATAAAGAGTAACAGCAGACATGACCTCTCAGCTAAAAAACCCATAAGGCTAAAAGAAGAAAACATTGACAAGTAATAGTTGCAATAATATTCATTTTATTCAAAAGCCCATATTGGGCAAATTACAAAGTTTTCCTATACCGATGTAATTCTCGGTGACACGTGCCGTAGGAGAGAGTTTGTACGGCCTCAGGTCCCTAGGACCCACCGCTGGTCTTGAACTTCTTAAATCTGGACCATACACCTCTTTGGAGGACTATATGTTAGAGTGACATTCTTTGGATCAAAAGTCCTGATAATTGTTCCTAGAGGGAAAATAAGTTAAAGAGCGATTTTTAATGAATTTTATGATACCTTTCAATGTTTCGTTTTGAGTCCTCAAGTTTAGAAAATCTTGAAAACTTTCGGATTTGAACTAAAGCCCAAAATTTGGATTTTGAATGGTTGAGATTTTGATTTTTTTGATATTTTATTTGAATCCAAATGGGGTATTTCCTTATTTACATTTATGTTTTAAAGTAAATGATTAACTTAAAAGTAAGAAATGTACATAAGTGAGTATTAAGGCAACCTAAATGCTAGATGACAGAAACCTAAATGGGGGTTCCTGTCACCACTATAGCGGTCAGGACCTAGCAGCCACAGGATGGGTCTTCACATGTTTGGTTGGAGACGTTATAGCGGTTTGGACCGCTAGCAGTCACCAGAGGGCGATTCATCTGGTGCGGTGGTTTCAGGACCGCTATAGCGGTCGAGACCGCTATGGCAGTCATAAGTGCAGGAACAGGGTGCGGCATGCGGCCTGACGCTAGCTGTCCCCTTGGAGCGTAAACATGCAAAACGGTGTTGTTTCACTGAGACTCTTCCTTTCTATAAAACCCTTCCCCACTCTCTTCCTCCCCCATTTTGCGCGATCAGAACCCTCCCTTTCCCATTTTCATCATTTTGCCTCTCATTTTCTCAAATCTAGCTTCCCCAATCATCAAAGGTATGTTTATGTTGATAGATTTTGGTCTCTTTTCTTCCATTCCTTCATAATCTTGGTATGGGTTTCGTTATTTCTCTCATTATTGTCAAGTGGAGGTGCTCCCCTAATGTTGTTAGAGTTTGACTAGAGTTATCTAGAGAGTATTAGAGTTTGATCTTGGGTCAATGTTGTTCTATGGCAGTTGTTGGTGCCATTCCAAGCTTCCAAGGTTAAGTTGGTGGTGCCCCATACTTGCCGCTTTTAACCTGAGTGGATTCAAACTCATGACCTTATTTTCAGTCATTATAAGTATGTTTTATGCATGATGAATGATAAACATGAAATTAGAGATAAAGATATGTATAAAGATATGATACAAATGTGATTTTGCAAACATGTCCAGTTTGAAAGAGTTATGAATATCTTGATTTTAGCATGAAAATATATATTTTGGAAAACCATGCAACCATAAATGATGGATTGCATGTTATGGAAATATTTTATGCGCACCTCTAATAGAATTATTGTAAGAATATATGATTTAACAAGTTGCCATTTCATTGAACATATTTGAAGAGTTTATGATATCTTCATGCTTCAAGAATTGAGATTTCAAATTATGATTATAGAGTATTAGTGAAGATATTTTGGTAAGAAAATCGAACAGAGATGTTATTATAATATTAGAGATTTTATGATTCTGAACCTTTGCTTTAAAGTATGATACTTCGAAGTATGGAATTCAGTGTGATTTATAGTAACTACCAGATACATATTCTATGGACTTGAAATTAGAATGCCTATAAGTAGGTGATCCCTTGGGCATGATTTCATAGTCACAATTATGCTAAAGTCAGATTGTTAGAGTTATATGAGTCCAGAGCTTTTAGAGTTTCAAAAGTTTTAGATTTAAATGATTTTATGTTTATTAAAGATCTTATGATTTTCAAGAATAGAGTAACTATATGATAAAGTTTTAAACCCACAAAAGAGCCTACAGTAGAGTTTTAGAGAAATGATTAATTTACAATATAGAGACTAGACGATAGCTATAGAGAAAGACTATGAGTTACGACAATTATTCCGTTAACCTTGGTATACTAAGTAGCCCCCAGGGCCAGAGAAATCATAAATGGGACCTAGTCAGGACCCCAAAGTTCAGAGATTTTGTTATGACATGGTTGACATGCATAACCAGAGATTTTGTTATGTCACATAATTTGTATATGACTAGAGATTCTTGTTTCTCTATTAGAGTACCGTTATCTATGTTTTTAGAGAATAGTTATGTTTTAGAAGAATATTTATGTTTAAGATAATATTTGATTTAAGAGTCATTATGTGTATGAAAATGATTTCCTATTGGAGTAAAAATCTAGAGATGCTTTTCTATGAACTTATAAATGTAGAGATATCTTTTCTATATAATTATGCATACGAATATCAAATGATTTATGACTACTGCATGTATATTGCACTATATATATATTATCCTTGGTTGTCCCATGTGAGTGATGGGTGAGAACTCACTCATGAGTTCGTTGACTCACCCCTCTTCATTCCTCCTCATAGTTGTAGGTACAGATGTTGTCACCTTCCATTTGGCAGAACACGTTGTTCTTCGTGGTGAGTCTTACTTTGGAGTAAGGCTTAGTTTAGAGTCCTGTTGAGAGTAGAGTGCTTTAGTAGATGTGAGGCTATTTGAACCATGCATAGATTTTAGATTATGTATTTAATTTTAGTATTTGAACAATCATGTATATGTTTTTAGTTTACAAGTATGAAATGGAAATTGTAGAGTTTGATTAAAGATACGTGTAAGCTAGAGATGAAATTATGATTCAGTTCATAAGTTAAATTGATTTTCAGAGTATAATTAAGATGTTATCAAAGCTTCACATATCAAGTATTTCAATTATATAATTTCAAATATAAAGTTTAGATAAAGATTTAGATGAAACTATGTTTTCAGTAATAAAAAATATGTTATTTTATACATATAAAGAGACTTAGAGGTCACAAGGCTTACGTGGGAATAGGATTCTTCACGTACCGGTCACGTTCCCTAGTTTGGTTATGACAACGAGCAGGTTACAAAAATTTATAAAAAAAATATAAAAACAAATACCAAAGGTTATGGGGTTTCCTCCTTTCTCGACCTCTCTCAGCTACCTACATCCCAGTTCTGGCCTCCGCATCTCTCTAGGTGTTAGCGGCCTCCTCCTCTTCCATCTCCGAAATAAGATGGATGGAGCGAGACTTGGACTCATAATTCTTCCATAACCCCACTTCCCCAAAGCCAAGGCCAGGAGCAACATGTGCAACTTGGCCCATGACATTGGAGATATCTCTTCTAGAGATTATTAAAATGATTTTTTTTAAGAGCTTGACTATGAATGTGATTACATTTAGAGATTTGATGATTTTCATAATGATTTGAAAGTAGCATATAAACATATACAATATAGCTTTTAAACTAGAGTAGAGCTCATTATAAAGTTTTATAGAAATACTTTATTTTATGGTTTTGGACTAGACAATAGCTATAGAGAAATAGACAGCGAGTTAACGACCTAGTGATCATTAACCTTGATACCAAGTTATCCAGAAGGACAATCTTACCTAGAGCAAAAATGGAACCTAGTTAGGTATCCAATTGGGTCCTTGAGGAACCCAGAATATTCAGAAAATTTGTTATTCCATGATTAATATGCATAACTAGAGAAATTGTTATGCCATATTTATTATGCATAACCAGAGAATTTGTTATGTCGCATTTAATGTGTATACTCTATTTCTCTATTAGAGTTGTTATTTATAATTTAGAGACAATAATGATTTCGATTAATATGTATGTAAATATGAAAATGTTTTAGAGTTTTGCTTTTACTATTATGATATTATGCATTCTTTGTTGTTGTCCCATGAAGGGGGTTATGGTGAGAATTCACTCACTTAGTTTTAGATAAAATCACCCTTCTCTTTTTCACCATTTACTATATAGCAGCTATTGTGGATCCTTCTCACCACCTCCTCCTCCCCGCAGCATTAAAGTTTAGTTGGTGGGCTTCACTTGGGATGAAGTATATATTTTGCTTTTTGCTCTAGAGTGCTCCAATGACGATGCGAGTAGGGCCCGAACCATATAGAGATAGCTTTTGCATTTTGTATACCATGGTTATAATTTTTTATTTATATGTAATGATTTAGCATTTATGATTGTTTTGTATAGAAAATAACTCGTTATGTTTTGTATTATGACCATAGATTCAGAGTTTAATTATGAAATTACAGTTTACGATTATCTTGACTTCAAAGAGCAAGTGATTTAAATTAAACATGGATTTGTGATTTAAATGGTTTTATGATTTAAAATCCGCATATATAATGACTCAGGAATCACAAGGCTTATGTGGGGATGAGATTCCTCATCCTGTCATGTTCCCAGATCGGGTCATGACATCTTGGTGAACTTCACTTCGGAGTGAAGCTTATTAAAGGTTCATGTAGTTATAGTAGTGTTTCAGTAATTGTGTAGGCAAGATCCTAGACATGCATGGTGTAATATTTATTTATTTTTGACTCTCAACTATTTCATTAATTATGCTTGGCTACGATCCCAGATAATAGTTATTATGCAATTTTATATTCACAATTTATGTTTTGAAAATACTTCAGGATTATGGAATTCAGTTAAATTTGAATTATTTGGAATATAATTTTATTAATTTATACATATTAGTCAGTCATGTTACTAGAGGCTTTCATGGGAACCTAATTCCTCACGTATAGGTCATGTTACCAATCTCAAAACCAAGACATTTGAAGAGGTGGTTGACTGCTTGTTGAATAAGGTAGCATGGATGGTAAAGATAGAATGTGGCATTCCTCTTAGCAAGCTCCTTCTCTCCCTTCCTAGATGATTATTCCATTTTCCACCTGAAGTAGACAATTGTCACAGAAATACTTTTATTCTTCATCTTAAACCTCAAGCACTTATTCAACATTGCTATACTCCCTTTGACCTATTGCCTGTTGATAAACACATATTTTGTAAATAATTCTCCTTTTACACTAGGCAATTTTGCATGCAATTCGAGTATAACTTTCATAATTTTATTAGGAATTTGCAACGAATCTCCCTGCATCTTAGTTTTGAATATGACTCTAATTAGTTAGTTTTATGCATATTTGTTTTGTCACTGATGAGTCCTCTTACTTTTGCAAAAAGATTTGTGGATTTTAGGGGATTGTTTGTGAGAATGCAATGTGGAGTTAGAGCTTGGAAGCGTGCTATGAAGAAAAAGAAGAGTCAAGAAGAAGCTTCGAGCAAATACAAAAAAATTCACCATTGTAACAACATTGTTGAGTGAGTTTTAGTTGCGAGGAGGCTTGGGATTAGAACATCATCAAAAGCAAGACACTTTGCTGAAGCGAGGTGCGGTCGCTACAGCGAGCCTGAAGAAGAGCCAAAGCTAGGATTGAAGTTTAGTCGCTAACAGCCAGTACTAGCTATAGCGAGCTTTGTGACCTAAGACAAAAATTTAAATATTACAATTTTTATCTACTTGGGCCTTTTTTAGCAATTTTAAGGATGATGTAAAACCTAGAGGTCGAATTCGAGGAGAACTTTTTGCCATTTTAGGATAGAAACTAGGTTTAGAAGAAGGGAGTTCTTCTTGTTCTTGAACAATACTCGCTCACATCTTTCCTTTGTTAAATTTTCTATAATCCTTTTGAATTTCTTTACCTTTCATTTTTCTTTTGCTTGTAACCTCCTTCATGGAGAAATAGTTTTCTTGCTAGCTAGCTCAAGGGATTCAAGAGCTAGGATTTATGTTTTAAAACATTTTAAGTTTTTAATGAAATACTTGGTATGGTTCTCTTTCCTCTCTGTTCTCTCATTTTTTTTCATGCCTATTGATTTGATATGTATGTTGAGTTAAGTGCTCTTGTTATGCATATGGTTCATGATTTGTGAGCGTTCATGATTAAGCTAGTTGATTGAATGCAATCTAATTGATTGATTAGAGGGTATTTGATTAACTAAGAGGGTAGAGTTGATCCTTGATTAGGATTAGGCTATGGTAATTGTTGCTTAAGCTAGCTCATAGAATTAGATATTACGATAGCAATTAACTAAGTGTATGTGTTAGTTCTTTCGCTTTTAGTTGATTGGCTTTGAGGAGAATTACTTGTTAATTGTGTGATTGCATGATTGACACATAGTTTCCCACCAAGTGTTTGTCTTTTTGCATATGTTAGTGATAAACATTTCCTAGTTTAAGAATCCCCTAAAGTGGCTCTTTATCATTACTATCCTTACTTATTTGCAATTTTAATTTCATATGCAACAACCCCCTCTCCAAAAGAACTTCAATTAATTAGCACTACTTCCTTGTGAGATAACCCGTGTTGCACACCACTTGTCACAATTGAATCCAAACAATAACCCACCATGTCCATAGCACCAAATCTCTTGCCACCAATTCTGGATAGTAAACCTTCAAATATGCAGCCAATAACCACAAATAATGAAACACAGTTCTGCTTTTCAATTGAGTTCAATATATTAAGTCTATCAGTTGCCAGTCGTTCTAATTATGTATGGCACACCCGTTATAGTAAAAGTTGGCTCACGACATTCCTTCTGCTTCCTAATTTTTTAAACTTTTCAATAATCATTTTTATACACCGTTTCTGTAATCATTGAAGGCAAATAAAACATTTCAATTTCAAAATTAATAAATAGCTCTAAATTATAAATTGTAGACCTCTAATTTTTTTCCTATGTTTGTATTAAATGTTGATTGCAGTGAAGAATACATATCTATATTGATATTGATATTGATAATAATAAAACGAAATACCTAAATTGATCCGTTAGAAATGTATTTGGGGACAAATTGGTCCTTCAAATTTTAAAAGTCCTAAATTAATCCTTCACATTTCATAAAAGGGAAAAATTGGTCCTTCCATAAGACAAAATACCAAAATTAGTCTCTAGAAATATATCAAGGGATAAATTAGTCCGATTTTGAAAGTCTCAAATTGTCCATCACATTTCATAAAAGAGGACATTGTATGGAGGTACTAATTTGGGAGTTTTAAAATTAGGAACTAATTTATCCCCCAATACATTTTCCTATGAAGGACCAATTTGTCTTTTTTTATGAAATATGAGGACCAATTCTGAACTTTCAAAATTGAAGGATTAATTTGTCGCTTATACATTTCTAGGGATCAATTTGGATATTTTGTTTAATAATAATATAGATATAGATAAACATTTTGAGCTTACATATTTAAATGATTATTTCAATTACTAAATATTTTTATAAATATTTTAATTATAAATTCTTAAAATTCAAATTTAAAATTTGAAAATTTTTACGTGGAATTAAATAAATATTATACATTTTTTGTGCATTGTCATGGGTAATTCTTCATTTAAACTTCATTATTAAAAAAAATCAAAAGTAAAAGATATTTTTGTTTGTCATTTTGAAAAATAATTTAATTGTCAAGGGAAATTCTTCATTTAAACTTCATTATTTAAAAAATTGAAAGTAAAAAATATTTTTGTTTGTCATTTTGACAAATAATTTAATTTTAGAACTCAAATTCATAGTATTGTATTTTTAACTATTACAAAAGAGTTAAATTTAATTGTAAGTTATATTTTAACTATTTGAATTATATAATAAGTGCAAGTTAGAATAATATTTCAATTTCAAAACGTTTTTAGTTATCAATTGTAATGGAGTAGAAATTAATGATTCATTTATTGCTAGATGTGGTGAATATATATATATATATATATATATATATATATATATATATATATATCACATATTTTAGTGCCTGTTTGTTTTAAAGTTTGGAGGCGCCAAACTTACTTTTTGTCACTGAAATTGAAAAGGCGTAGTAAAATGAGATTTTGGTTACACTTTTGGCATTTTACTTCTCATTCCTGGTTCAATAAAAGGACTTCCACCAAAAATACATTATATTTTACATTTCATTGTCAATTGGTGGCTGAAATACATATTTAATTTTAACCCTTTTATTATTCACTCCTTTCAAAATATGTCAATTTATATTAACATCATATTATGCCCTTTTTGATAATTATACTCATAAAAGTAATTTTACTTTATTCCCTATCCAAACAAAAATAACCTTATCAAAATTACTTTTAAAATATCTAACCAAATACAAATGCACGTCGTTCAAAAGTAATTCTTTCAACTTTATTCTCTAAAAGTAATTCCTCTAAACATTAAACCAAACAAATACTTACATAATAATTTCAATTATCAAATATTTTAATTACAAATTCATAAAATTAAAAAATAAAGTATGAATATTGTTATTGCAATTAAATATAGTATTATACTAATCTGTTTAATTGCAAATGGCAATTCTCTATTTAAAATTCATTACTAACAAAATCAAAAGTAAAAAATATTTTGTTTATCATTTAAAAATAATTAATGTTGCTCAACGCTTTCATTGTCATGCTCATCTTGTCCGTCCGTTCGATTCATCATTCTTTACGTTGTGCGGGCTTTGTTCTGAAAAGCATCCAAAGCTGTATCTTGGTTCTTGAAGCCACCATCATCCGGTGTCCTAGGACGCGTACCCGGAGCCATCAATACCCAAGCACACCAAACAAGAAAAGACAACTCAAGCATTACATAACTATCGTTCTACACATCAAAAGCATACTCAAATCAATCCTCAGGCTCAATCAGGATTGACCTACTCTGATATCAAAATATAACATTCTAATTATCAAACTCTTGTGCTTAAGTCATAATTTGTCAATTATTAGTGTGTTACGCTTTGATTCATTTCAAAACCATAAACATTTCAAATACTTGTAGTGGAAACGATAACGTGCTATAATATATGCTTGTCGCAATTACATAATCAAAACATGAGCTATAAAACATTCTCATACACACACCAGTCATAAAAGTTATGACATTTCCTGGACATAGTAAGTCAATTTGCGCATAAGCATCATTCATAACTTAAACATATAGTCATACCACATATCCTCATAATATAAGTAAATATGTCTTAGGTGATATGGGCCCGTGGAGGGCATTCACGCCTAAATATATCCAAATCCAACACATAACAATAACGTAAAGAAACTAAGCAAGTTCCAGTAATAAGGCTCATCTCGGCTACAGTGATGCTCAAAATGTCATAATAATCTCAAGACAAAAGAACATAATCTGAGTCACATAAAGATAATAGTCTACATGCTAATAGATAATAGAACCATAAAATACATATAAACTAAACAAAAACGGCAACCAATCCATGAGATAGCGGTGTTCAAAACTGATACAAAGTGAATTAAAACTGAAAATTAATCCAAAAAAATTGAAAATCAATCAAAATTCAAAATAAATTGGTTTGAATTAGTTCTTAATTTATGAAAACCAAATCAAACTGATCAATTTTCGATTCTTATTTGCAAAACCAAATCAAATTAAACCAATCATAATATATTACATTAGTAATTATATATATTAATTAGATGTATTACTTATCAAAATTTCCTATTTATATATAAAATTATAACATATTTCAACTCAATATTTTGGAGTTTCAGTTATACATTAATTCTTTTAATATAATGAACATCATTTCATTCAAATCTTTTATTATTTATTTAACTTATTAGTTAGTAGTATTATATATTAGCATAACTTATAAAAATTAGCTTGGATTTTATAATTATATAGTTTTATGATAACAATTAGTCTAATTTAATGTTGTTTATAGTTACTTTTTTTTTATATTTTATAAAATTTTTAGTAAAAACTGAAAACCAAACAAATTCAAATTGATTTAAATTGGTTTGGTTCGATTCTTAAAAGATAATCAAACTAAACTGAATTGAAATAAAATTTATTGATTGAACCAATTAGTTTTTTCCTCAAAACCAAACCAAATTGAATCCCAACACCCCTACCATGGCGTGCAAACTTCCAACTCAAAGCTCAAGGAGCTCCTGCATCTCTTCCTGCAAGCTCGTCTGAAGATAACACAAACAAAAGAAAGGGGTGACTAACCTACATTGACATTTTAAAAGTTTTTACATAGTTGTCCAATCAAAATATTTTATTTTCATGACTTTTCAAGTAATGGAATGAAAGTCACCAAACTCAACTATATGTATTAATGTGGCAATACAACATGATTGAATGACAATATAAAATTTTATTGCACTATTAATAGTACATTCAAATTGGGTCCTTAATGTTTTGATGATTTTTTAAAAATATATTCACATCTCCTAATTTTTAAGTCATTTACCGCTATTGATCATAATTTTAGCATTTTTTGTCTAAATAATCTTAGCCTTAAATGAGGCCAACAACTGTTTTTTTTTTTTTTGGTCTGGAGGCCAACAACTTTTAAAGGAAATGTTGTTTAAAAAAGTTTAAGTGTGGAGCATTCGGGCCAGAAAATGTTCGCTAAACATTGTTCTGAAAGTTTTCATTTTATTAAAAGAGAGGAGAAAAAAAAAATCTAGTCATTTGGTTACTTAAAAAAACATCTGTTTAGCTTTTAAAAAATTCTTGATCTCTAAAAAATAAATATAATATCAGTTTAGTCTTAAAAAATTTCGACATCCCTGAAAGATAATATAACTTCACTTTGATTTAAGAAAGATGCATGTGATGTAACATCAAATAAGTTCATAAATTTATATAAAATTGAATCAAATAATTAATATGCATCTTTTACCCATTAAAGTGATGTCACATATATTTTATAAAGATTTAATTTATATGTATTATCACGTACAAAGTTTTATATAGACATCCCAAAATATATTGTTATATTAGTAAAAGTTTTTTATTACCACCAATTACCTTGAAAGTCATGTTGTCAAGTGTATTTTTCGAGGATTAGATTAGTGTAAAAAATATTTTAGAAACTAAATTAATATTACTTGTATTTTTCATGGATCAAATTGCTAGTTTAGTCAAAACAAATAATACAAAAAAAATTAAGGTTGTGTTTGGTATGGATGCTTCAACTTATGAAAATCATAATTCAAATTTTACTATTTGGTAAACCAAAAAATTAGGATGTTTTCAAAGTTGATTTATACTCTCTTAAATTCAAAAGACTAGTATGACTTTACTTTAATTAATGACAATAAATATAATAATTACTCTTGTTAATATTTATAACCATTATTCATTAGTTTAGATTTTTTGAATATATTTATCAAATACTATTATTATGACTTGTACTTATTAAAAATAATTTCTATACTATTTTATCAACCAATATTAGACCTTTTAAGAGCTGCTTTTTGACGGGGCAAAAAGTCACTAATATCAAACCAAGCCCAAGTTTGCATTTTCACAAATGTTGGACCAAGTTCCTTGCAAAGCGCAACCACTAATTAAGAAATAAAAACCGCGTAATGAAAAATTGGAGTGAAATGTCGCGCGCCAGGTAGGGGTCGAACCTACGACTTTCTGCTTAGGAAACAGACGCTCTATCCACTGAGCTACAGGCGCTGTTGTGGCAGTGGATTGTCTTTATTAAGAAGACCAGACTTTGCCTAATTCCTACTCGCATACAATAACCCTTTGTCTTCACTTTTCACACTGTAACCAACCTGCTGTTATTTTGCAAGGCTCGGAATTCTCATGTTTGAATCGTAATGAAGGTGCTTTATTGTGTTCTGTGAAGCTTCGGGTGTAAGAGTCAATTAAGAGAAATTAACAGCCTTGAGTTCAAAAAATATTCTGAGGAAAATGAGGGGCTTTCGTTTTTTTTTTTAACATTTTTAATTATTATCTTTAGTTTTAATTATAAAATACTAGTAGCACGATATTTTTTATATATTTTATGTTTGGTTTTTGCTTTAATACTCATGGGGTGTTGGTACCCTTTGTATTATCAATGATTGTAATTTATTTTTCGGTTTGATAGGTATGAAAAACTTATGTTAATGGGACATGTAATTCATTATTAATTATAAATAATTAAAAAGTAGAATTTTATAAGGGTATCAAAAAAATCTATTATTTAATTTGTTCTTAAAATTTTGTGTATATAATGAGGGAAGTTAAGAAATACTGAAAATAAAAAAAGCAATTACTTATTTAATTTCATTTTCATAATTAACACTTTATGGCATACGAAAATGGATTCAAGGAACTATTTAAGTTTTTTTCTGTGATAAAACTTTGCATATGCATTAATAGTATGCCATGTAGTATCATATAATACCAGCCGTAATTTTGGAAAAACTGGAATTGGTGCACGTTTGGATATGATTGATTATATATTTTATAAAATAAGGGCTAGTTTGGTTGTATGTTTTTAAGAAAAATACTTTTAATTCAAAAAATTTAATCTTAATTAGATAAAGTTTTTGAAAAAAAGAAATTATTTTTAAACTATGAAAAGTTTCTTTTAAATATTTTAATTAAAAGAAATGTAAACTTAATCAAATAATTGGATACGTCTTCAGTTTAATTTGTACTATGTAAAATAATTTTACATTATCATCTAATTAAATCATTTCATTATTTGTATGTTTTTAAGTATTGAGTGCGAGATTTAACCATCTATGCTAATGTGTCAATATATGATTGGATGACAATATAAAAAAGTTCTACATTAAAGTGCATAAAAATTAAACCTATAAGTTTTTCTTAAAAAATAAAATGAAGAAAAAAAGGTTAGTAAAAATTATTATAAAATAATTTTTTTTGTAAAATGAATAAAGAGTTTATCTTTGGAGAGCTCCCATAATGATAGAATTAGTTACTGCTGTAATGGTAGATATCCTTGAAAAAAAAACTAAAAGTTACTCTCGTACTTAAAGTAAGCTGCGAATGTAACTCAAGTTGAAGATGGAACTTAAGTTGAAGTGTAAATAGGAATAAGCTCATTTGGATAAAATTCTGAAAATAGAAAAAAAGTACTTCTTTTCAACTATTTTTTAAAAAAGTACTTCTAGAATTTTGTTGTATGTTTACTTGTGTTTTTCAAAAGAAGAAGCAGAGAATAATATGTTTTTCTGCTTTTTTTTTTTGTTGGAAGCAGGTAGGGGCATGCTTCCAGTAGAAGCAAAAGTAGTAGAAGAGAAAAAATAATATTGATTATTTATTGAAATTAATTGAATTATAAATTTATCCTCACAAATTTAAATAAAAGATAAAAAATAACTTTTCATTAAACAACTCTCGCCCTTGTTTTATTTAAATTACAAATCATATCTTTAATTATAATTTTATCCAAAAAAGTACTTCTATATCTATTCTATTCAAAAAGTTTAACAATTTATGATTATATCGTATCCTTAATTGTAATTTTATAAATTTATCCTCACAAATTTAAATAAAAGATAAAAAATAATTTTTCATTAAACAACTCTCCCACTTGCTTTATTTAAATAACAAATCATATCTTTAGTCATAATTTTATCCAAAAATAATTCTATATCTAGTCTATTCAAAAAGTTTAACAATTTTTTATTATATCATATCCTTAATTGTAATTTTATAAATTTATCCTCACAAATTTAAATAAAAATAAAAAATAATCTTTCATTAAACAACACTCCTGTTGCCTTATTTAAATTACAAATCATATCCTTAATTATAATTTTATCCAAAAAAGCACTTTTATATCTATTCTATTAAAAAAGTTTAACAATTTCTGATTATATAAGTACTTCTACAATTACATCCAAACGTATAGAAAATTTCTATTTTTGGTTCTAATTTTGCTTCAATTTTTACTTTTGGAAAAGTACTTCTCCTCGAATTTTAACCGAACGAGCCCTTTGATTATTTTGTATGCTAAACAGATTTTTCTCACAGCTTTAGTTTAACAGACTTTTTAAATTAAAAACAGATTTATAATATTGTTACTTGTTGGTTTGAAACTCTCCTCATAGCCTTAATTACGTGACAGCAACGAATAATAGATTTACTTTGCTGGTTTGCCTCACGTCAAGAACATGGCTAGATGATTAGTTCCATGACTTTTTCATCACAGACAAAACGTGAGCAACCACTTAAAAGTTTAATCAGTCAACAACTAATAGTAGTCCTATACTAATGTGATCCGTCTTAAAAAAAATACTAAACAAGTTGTGGGAATAATAATTAGTTTATGCTTTCTACTTTTCTTTCAAACATGACCCGCCAGAAAACAAAAAAAAGGGGAAAAAAAAGAATCAAATACGGAACGGAGAGAAAATCCAGGTAGTGTTTAATTGTTTGTCACATATCGTCCGTCATTTACGCATAGTTGATAACTACCTGATTTTTCTTTTCTTCTAAAGCAAAATTGTGCGAATTATATTTATATATCTCTTAAGAAACTGAATTTATCTCTTATCTACAATTCTTTCTTTTATCCTTCTTTTCTTTTTTTGGAAAAAAATAAGAGTTTGTTTAGAATTCTCATTCTTCCTATGTGGGCTACTTAAATAATTACCACTCCAAGAGAGACAAGAGCCTTGACCATCTTTCTATGCCCTTCCTATAATATACAAAGCAGTTGTTTCTATTGACTAGCTGTATATATCTTATATATTTATACTGATACTGCTTTTTCAGCTTGAAGACAATAACAATTGCCAGAGGTTTGTATCTTGAATTCCTATCTAATTTTATGCTCTGTCACGGTGTTTTTCCTTCTCACGGAGAAGAGATGCATTATTATATCATTAACATCTCTAGATTTTTTTTTTTTTTTTATTCAGGCAGCCAGTATGTGCTGCATACATTCTGCTTCCCATTCTTCTTCTTCTTCTTAAATGAATCTTCATTAATAGGAGAATAACAATAAAGTCGTAACAACTCAAAACAAGAGTATTACATGCATGCTATATTGATATGGTATATATATATATATATATATATATATATATATATATGAACTGCTGCAGCTCATATATATTTGGATTTCCCAAAGGCATCTTTTATTTATTTATTTATTTTTGGTATTTTGATTAGGTTTAAATATTTCATTAGGGCGAGTGTAGTATAGGCTTAATTGCAGTAAAAGTTGCGTCGGATTAAGAAATTGATGTCAAGTTCAACATAAGACATTTACATGGGTTATTTGAGTTTTCGTACATAATATATGGAAATCATTCGTACTGTGCTGTAAAATAATGTACTATATATAAAGTTGACCTTTCTTCTGTCACATGATGCTCTTGTATCACATTGGCTTAAAATCTCCTTATAGGATGCAAAGAAATAACAACGGGATGCATTCAGCATGCGCGGCATGCAAGCATCAAAGGAAGAAGTGCAGTGAAAATTGTATATTGGCACCTTATTTTCCAGCAAACAGAAGCCGCGAGTTCCATGCTGTGCACAAGGTTTTTGGTGTGAGCAACATTACCAAGCTGGTGAAGAATGCCAAGGAGGAAGATCGAAGAAGAGTTGTGGATTCATTGATATGGGAAGCATCTTGCAGGCAAAGGGATCCTATACATGGCCCTTATGGAGAGTACGCAAAAGTTTACAATGAGTATAAAAAAGTGTTCAACGAACTTAGGATAGTTAGATCAAGCCAAAACCAACCAGTGCAAATGCCATCTCAGGGGTTCAAGTCCGTACAAGATTTTATTGCATGCAATGGGGCAAAAGGGAAACACAAAGCAGAAGCAGTTGATAATGCATTGGATTATCTTCAGGAGAATAAGAATTGCATTATTGATTCTTCCATTTATAATAGCTATTGTTCAAATTATTTACAAGATTTGGATAGTATGAGGCAGGAAGTTGTCATCCCATTCCAGCACTCTCAGCCGTACTATATTACAGGTACCATTTTTCTTTTTTTAATTTCTGTCACCAATCCATAAATTGATTAGTTGAATTTTGGTTGTTTGGAATCAATCTAATCCAATAATTACTAGTTCATCAGTTTCGGATTTATGATTTTTCAACCGATCACCCAAATATCCAACCTGATCACCTAATGATCAACTATTTTTTTTAAAAAAATTTATGTCTAAACTTTCGAAGTCTTGTGCTTATGCTTCTAGTGATATAGTTATTTTTTATTATTTTTGTTTAGGGAATTCATCTATTTTCACCATTATTAAGTATACCATGACTAAGTTTTATACTATTATTTGTAGTTATAAGAATAAAACCTTTTAGAAACTAAAATTCTTTATTTTTATTTTGATCCGATGATCCAAACAAAAAAACGATCTTGTTCAGATCAGATTTGTTTGAATTTGTTGAATCACAATTCAAAATCCAAACCAAACTAGTTTATTAATCAGTTCAAATTCATTTTTTACTCAAAATCGTTCCAAATCAATCTGTTTACACTCCTAAAATTAACCATGTATATTGGTTACCTTAAAAGGAAATTCTAGCGGAGAAAATCTTCTTTATGCATAAATTTATTTGACTTAGTTATGATTAACTAATCATTATTGATTAAGAAGATGAGAGTTAGAAAGGGGTAGATGAGAGAATCTAATAAATAGATTAGTGACCATATTAACACATGATTGAGCCATATAAAATTTGCACAGGACAAGATTTAAATCGGTATTTGGCACATGCACATAGGTTCACTATAGACTAGTACTAGTATATGAATATCTGATAGGGTTTCTCTTCGATTTCTTCTAAAATTTTAGAGTATTAAATACTCAGATTTTTTGTGAGTGCTATAAAATTTGAGATTGATATTCAAATGTTAGAGGAGTTTTTATCAAATTGCTATAAAATTTCTTAGGGATTTATAGTGTTGCGATGAAAATTTAATAAATAAGTTTTTGTTTGAGTACATCCATATTTGAATATATATTGTCTTTTAAGTGAAAAATCTTCACTACTATTGAGTTAAAAGTCCCTAAATTTTATACAAGATTTCTCATCAAACGCATTACCTTGTAATCGAAAAGTATTCGAATACAATTTAGTCGGTTTGATCCATTTTTTCCTGATTTTTGACCAATTTTAAAACCAACAAATTTTAGCATTTAACTGAACTAGATGAAAGCTCGGTTCTTGATTCAATTAATCAGATCAACCAATCTGATCCAGTTTTCAAAACAATGATTATTGGTTGTATTATGGATTCGTCAATATAATAATTGAAATTCTTTTAATATACATGTGTGAATAGTTCATGTTAAATGTTAATTACTTATTTAAAAGAGTTTAATTTATATATATATATATGAGTTTAATTTTAACATATTAATAATTAAAAAGCTATGGTTCTGCTAATAAATTAAATATTATTACAGGTAAATTAAGGGTTTTAATCGTAATTCTCTGATAATTGAAAATATTGAGCAAATACTTCATCCCATGTTAAATAACATGTGAGCTAGAAAAACTTTAGTATATTCCAACTCTCTAATTTACCAAAACAGAAAAAATTACTAACTACTTTTCGTGTTCCAATATTGTAGGTAATCAATTCAATCAATGAATAACAAGGAGATGGAGTAGTGCCATATGTCATGGGCAACCATATAGGATTTAGATTCTTTTCTAGATCAGGATGATCATTCTTAAAAGAAAAATGATAGTTACAGGTTTTCTTGTACAGAACCTACCGTGATGGGGATTTGCAGTAGCCATATTTAGAGTTATTTTCGCCTTTATCTATTTAATATATGATGCTCCCCTTATTTAAATTACAAGATATTTGAATTTTTGTTATTGATGAAGAACGTCTTATATTTTTCTTTTAGCATACTATTTAAATTTGTAATTAGTTATAAGAGTACATTTCACGTGATGTTTTGTTATTCGCATTCTTTTACATGGCATTTGGAAACTTTTAATAAGATAAAATTAAATTGAATTGAATTTTTATGTTTGGAATGAGTCAGGAAATTAAAGAATTCAATTCAATTCTTTGATATAAAATGGGTCTAAAAATGAATTAATTTAATTTTTTTTACTATTTTATCCTTCATTAGTAGGTTAGGAATAAAATATTATATTCAAGTAAAGTTATTTTAATATTTTCATTTGTTGGAATTCAATTTCCACACTAAATCACACCCATTTGGGTCTTATTTCAATTCCTTAATTTTGTTGGATTTTAATTCTTATAGGATTTCAATTTTTTCACTTAAGTTACTTCTACATCATAAAATTCAATTCAATTCTTTGATAGAATTGAATTTAAGGAGTTTCTAAACACCCTATTAACATCTTTACCATTAATCACAAAAGCAGGCAAGTTAATATATACTTGCTGCTGATGATGTTAATGATGATCAAATGTTGAATGATTGATTTTCAATCCAGGAAGAAGTGCTTCACAGGTTGATTGTTGATATCTTCAATTTAGCTAACTTTCTTTAGCTAGCATTCTGTTTAAAGTTCATGCAACAATCTGAAAACTAATAGCTTTTCGCTTTCTTAGTGAACCTAGAAGTTCTGCCTTCACAGGCTTGGGAAAAGAGTAGTTTGGAGAGGTAATTAGTGGTTTTTTTTTTTATTTTCCATAAAAATAATTTAAATAAACTCCAATTTCAATCCCATGAGTTCCAAATAGTGGTATGTTAACGAAAACACAAACCTTCCTGTCCCAAATATTAATAAAAACATGTCTCATAGTTAAAGATATTACAAAGAGGCACAAACTAACATGCATACATCAAATATGGTTTCATGTAATTTATTCAAAAATAGGTTTTCATGCTAATAAATCAAATTGTCATCTACGATGAGGATTTTCATGCTCATAATATCCTATACATAATTTCAAAATAATTTTAATGACAAAAATATGGTCATGAGCAACAATCCACTCACCGTTTGTTGCCAGGAGTGCTTAGCTAATGCCTACGTATGATCCAGGGAATTGAAACGTTGTTCCCAACTGATAAAAAAGATAAGATAATTACGATGGCGTAGTCTTGGTTTGGAATGGAAGAGGAAGAGGAAACCAAACCATAATAGCTCCAAGAGTAGGTAAACTCATAACCAATATATATCAGAGTAAGGGTGAGAGTACTTACAAGAAAAGATTAATTTGAGGGATTGAAAAAATTATTTTTTCCGAAAACATCCTTGGACAACTAGGGATTTTGGGAGAATGTTTGAGAGTCTTATAATGTGCCAAATATATACTAGAGGTGTGTTGGATATGTTGTATTAGACATGATAAGTTAATACTATGCATTTTGCCTTTATCCATTGTTTGGTGTAGTTAACATATTGCACTAGCTTATCCATTATAACCTTCTTATACATCAAAATAATGTGTAACTTAATATAACATGGGGAGACCTGATTAGGCCTAATTAACTTTTAACATATTAGATCATTTATATTTTTAATATTTTATTAAAATACAATAATTCTTAAATAAATAATAATAGGTAAAAATTATATAAATCAAAATAATTCTTAATAAAATTATTTAATAACAAAACCATTAAGAAATAATATATGACACACTAAAAAAAATGCGTAGGATACCGATAGGTATATTGACGTTATTAATTTTATCAATGGGTTTACCGTATGACATGGGAGTCAGCTTTCATTGATAATTACCGATGACATTGCAGATGGGTAATAAATGAAAGCAATCGGAATAATGTCCAAAAAGGCGTCAATGTGATTGTTAAGAGGACTTGTTTTAATTTTACCAGGTTGTGAAAATTAAAAATATTATTTTATTTACTTATTACTAAGGGTTATTCCGATGAGTTCAAGTTTTAATAACTTTCCGTGATTAAAATATTCATTTATTTCAAACAGTTTACCGTTAGTAATTTTTTTTTGACAAATTAAATTGTATTATATGAAGTATTTATTTATTTATTATTTATATAATTATTTAATTATAAACTAAAATTATATGAAATAAGAAAGTACTGAAATGGTAAATAAACAAACTAATGAAATAAACAATAATAGTAGTAAGGTATCAAAATAAAATAACTACAAATTAGAAGTGCAATAAATATAAAAATATCCATAAAATAATAGAAATAAAAGAAACTAGCTGAGGTCCTCATTCGTCATCGTTATCAGAGTCGTCATTATCACTAGATGAGAAGGCCTCAGGAATGATTAGGAGTGGCTACTAGTGGGCTACTGCTGTCGGACTTGAGGCGCCCATCTTGCTAAAGAATTTCATCATATCAACCTTAATCTTCCTCTTCCTTTTCTTGATTAATTTATTAAAAATGATTCTAATATTATTTGGAATCCCCCAAAACAATGAAAAACAAGTAATAAGCAACATTTTCTATTGTCAAGTAAGAGAACCTATTATTGGTGGGTTTAGATTGACTATAAAAATATTTTCTTCTATTGTTTTAATAAAAACTATTTAACAATTGGATGGACAATTTAATAAGTGTTTTTAATTATTAAAATTAGGTCCCACCTTTATCGGACAATTTAGTCCCCAGGTTTTGAAAATCCCAAATTAGTCCCTTACATTTCAAAAAGGGGACAAATTACTCCTCAGTTTTTACAGCTAAAAAGAGGACAAGTTGGTCCTTCGTACACTGGACGAATTATCCTAGGATTAATTGTCCCCTTTTTTGAAATGTGAGGACTAATTTGAAATTTTCAAAACTGGTTAACTAAATTGTCCCCCAATATAAACCTGAACTGAATCTTTTGGTATTTAGTCTTAAAATTATTTATAAATTTGTTTGGAGAAAAAAAAGTATCATTTTTATAGTCAAAATACATAAATGAGCAAATGTGTGTTGATGAACTTACAAATCGAAGAGGTTTATAGGAGACTATTCGCTCTGCCACAAGAAATCAATCATCATTTTTGGAATTATTTTTCTTTCCTCTTTCTCAACACAATAAAAACTTACTTTTTGGTTTCAAAATCTTTTTTCATGTTAAATTTACTTAATAATTTAATAGTTGTTTATTTTTGGCATCATTAATATTTTCCTTAATGTGAAATTTTTTCTACATATGTGCATAAGTCATGAATTGAATTGAATTCTATTATATTAAAATATTTCAAATAACTTATTATTTTTCTTTTTTCATTATTCTTTGTGGTTCCCTCGATGGCTTTTGGATTATTTTGGTTGTTTGAGTTTGCTGTGGAATCTATTGTGTTTGGTTTGTTAATTGATTTGGGTTTGCTCAGTGGTTCCCAATTTTGGAGTTGGAAGAGTTGGGGTTTAGGGCTAGTAATTAGGAATACAAAGAAGGATAATTTTATCTATAAAATTATACATATGACTAACACATGACATTTAATAGAGAAATTGAATGGCAAATTATCAGAAGTGGTATTTCACGCCATTCGAAAAATACAAGGTATTTTGTTGCATTTTTTAAAATTTAGGCATTAAATTGTGCTTGTCTTAAAGTTACTTTAAGGGATTAATTACTTTTTTTCCTTAAAAAAAAATTGTCCCTATTTTCATGCCATCAGTAAAATGACATCTTACATTTAATAATAATAAGATATGCGATATATATTTGTTATATAATTTTATCGTGCAAATAACGTTATTCCTGCCCCAGTCTCCAGTAACTGAAGTCCAAGTCAACGGATTCTGCTCCTCAATACCACTAAGACTGAAGTGGAGGGGTTCTCACGCAGACACACACAGCATGGAATCGCATTGCTTCCTATGTTTTCATTCCGCATGTTTTCTTCTCTTGGCTTCTGCCGCATGTTGCCATTCACACCCTTCTCTCCTTGGTGTTCACCCTCTAGGTACCTCCCCGTTTACCCCTTTCGCTTCAACCACTCAAAGTTTGAACCTTGTCTCAATTGGGTGTGTGCAGCACAAGTCAAAATTTGCAGCACCCACAACCCATTTTGCTGTTATTTTTGCAAAATTTCTTTTTTTTTTTTAATGAAACTTGAATTGGGTTTTTGTTGATGTAGATGAGAAATATTACAGGTCCGAGGTGATTTGGTGCAAAGACGGATCAAAATCCTTCTCCAGAGACCGTGTCAATGACAATTTTTGTGACTGCCCTGATGGTACTGATGAACCAGGTGTGGCAGATGAAGAATTTGATGTTTGATTATTTTAATCTTTTCATACATATGTTTCAATTAAAAAAGAAACATTTTTTTAAGCAATTCTACAATAGTCTCTAGCTATAAGTGAACCTGTATGTGACAGCATATCAATCGTTTTCATACATGTGTAGAGAACTCGAGTCTATATTAAAATATTTTCTTTTTTTTCTTCCCTTTAAAAAATGACTCAGACCGCCTTGATTTTTACTATTTAGAGAATTAGAGAATATTGAAAATTTGACAAGAGAATTCCTTGTTTGCATTAAAACATTTTGTCAAATACTTTCATTCTTTAATCTTATGCCAGGTCTTGATAGTATCTATGGTTGTTTTCTTTTGCTGTAATGGCATACTGTTTCATTTACGTGCACCTGTCTAGAGGTATGCTTGCAGATGCACCTTTGTGCCAAAATCATGAGTTAGATTTTAAACCCATTATAACATGTTTGGAGGTTGTTGTTATGCATTTAATTACAGGAACTTCAGCTTGCCCGGCAGGAAAATTCTATTGCAGAAACCTAGGAAGCAAGCCACAGTTCATATTCTCTTCTCATGTTAATGATCTTTTCTGTGGTGAGCATTTTCTCCTTTATTTTTGTACCATGCATTCCTTTTTCCTGTTTATCTCTCCGAGTTGCTTGTTCAGGCCTATTTGTTATTGCTAGTGCCAAGGTCCTTGGCATTTTGCCAAGTCAAAGGAGTGGACTAGACCTTTTCCTAACTAAAACATCACACCTGTGAAAATGGATACTTTGTTTCTTCCTTTTAAAATGTCTGGATGCTGGGCAGTGAATTGCTTAACACATTTAATCATCTCCGTATTTTCCACTATAAATGAAACAGTTTGGTGATGGAACAAACAGGCCTAAATTAATATATGAAGCTTTGATTGGCTTTTGTTGCACTGTTTCTTACTTTGGGTCTTGACCTGTTTTGAACCCATAAGTCAGTACCTGTCTCTGATAAAAAGATTTTAAAGATATAAATTCATTAGTACCTGAAAGTTCTGTTGCAACCAACCTGGTTTAGCATTAACCACAATCAATCTACTTTCACAAGAGTAAATCACGGCTCTAGGTATTTAGGGTTTCTTTCCCTTTCAACTTTAGTTCCAAATTTGATTCAATATTACTGCAGATTGTTGTGATGGGAGTGATGAATATGAAGGAACCATTCGTTGCCGCAACACTTGTATCATGGGTGGGAATGCTGAGGTTGGCAATTACAATTCAAAAGTGAGTAATCTGGGCGCTTTTACTGAAAAGATGACCAAAAGTGAAGTGAAGTCAGAGGAATCAGTTCACAACCTTACTGGTAACTTCTTATTCAATAATTTTTCATGTGTTTTGAAACTCATATAAATTAAATTGCAACTTACTGGTTTAGGTTTGAAGTTGGCAATTATCCTACAAGTGCTTCTGGTTACTTTTCTGGTATTTCTCTGGAGTTTTCGATGTTATACCAGATCTAAAAGAAGGCGTATCATTGAACTGAAAGAGATCTAGCTGTTTACCTGATATTGAACTGTGGTAATATTTTAAAATATTTTCTTCATTTTGAATTTCTTAGTTCTGCCTGATTTTGATTCCCTATATTTTTCAGTTAGTTGATGAAATGTGAGGACTTAGAAATAAGTTAAGAGCTTTCCATAGATTTAAGGAAAAACCTGAAAGAGGGAGAACAAAAAGAAATAGAAAAGAAAAAGATCTTGCAACCCATCAGTTTTGGAATTTGTTGTCATGGTGGAAAGGTGCAATGAACCATACTGTGCAGGTTGTAAAACTAAAGATATGAAAACTTTTTGCAGACATAATTTTCAATTTGATTGGTGATCATTGAGACACTAGGATTAAATTTGAACAATATAGATAAATAATCTTCTGTAAGATCATGCTTCCCTCTTATCATGATAACTATTTGTGGTTGCTTTCACTTTTTATTTATTTTTACGCATTCTTAATCTTTCACTGACAAAATAAATGGTATATGGGAACATGTAATTACTGATTCTATGACAAAATAAATGGAATATGGGAACAGGTAATTAACGATTTTATGTGCTTACTATAACTCAAGTCCCAGAATATCAGTTTTCTGCTATGGCAGATTTTGCTAAAAAGTTGATCTTTGCGTGATAAGGCAGGCGTAACAAACATGCTTGTCTACTACTTGTTAATATGGCAACCTTGGTAACATGTAGAGAGGATCACTGCATGCTTAGTTGCTATTTATAATAGACACATGTATAATTGATTTGGAGTGCCATATTTCAATGTTCAGAGGAGAGCTATATTGTTTCCATTCATGTGTTGTTGCACTATTTCCACTCTAGTGTTTAAACATAGTTATATATTTGTTATTGTTAAATCAGACATTGATGTTATAGATATCTGTGCAGATAGCACAACTTTTGTCATTCCTGTGCTATATGACTTGTCACATATTGTGGCTTTATAGTGACATGTGATATTTTTTTAGGGTAAATATAACTAACACCCATTGAGGTTTACTCATATAATCATTGCAAAATAGCACTCCCCCCCAACTTTTCATTGTGACTTAACGGTGTTAGAAGTTCGATCTCTCCAACCATGGTTGTCAACTCCAGTAACCAGTTTCTTCACATGAAAAGAAAATTGAATTATCTCTTTGATTTCTGAACTGCTAACAACCAAGCACCACTTCCTTCTTCACCCAAAAACTTAGCCAACTTACTCAGCCAATCAGCTAACATTTGAAGCCACTATTCTTCGCATTCACCCAATAGACACACCACTCACAAACCAAGGTCATCGAACCATTTCATCCAAACAGTGAAGTTGAAGCCATACTAAAATGAGACAAATATTTTGGTTCTCTATTTCACTCTTTTTTTTGTCTTTTTTCAATGGATGGATGAAAAGCTAGACTCAGTAGGAGAGTGAGGACTGAGGAGCAAACCAAAAGCATAGTCTCATTGGTATAATAAACTAATGGAAAGATAAGATAAAACAAAGAAACAAGCACTTAGATCAGCACCAACATCACACAAATCTGACACCTATACAACACCCAAGTTCGTAGAATCAATATTCATTAACTTTGCTTGCAAAGATATGAACTCCCATAATATTCATATATACTTTTAGCCACACTATATAAATCGGCACCAAAACATTCCTTTTTGCTGCATTATCTACTGACATTGCCATTCATCACAAGATGTGTGGGCAGGGAGATTATTCCTTAAACATCCAAATAACAGTTCTCTATTTTACTTCTTTCCTCTTGTTCTATTTTTATGGTTTGGTTCCCCTATTTATTTCTTGTCCTCTGCGAAACCCATTTAATATTTTGCAGATAATATAGTGGCAGCAAGTATATGGAGGGGTGAGCATTTTCTGATCTTGATGGCTCTTCAATCAACGAAGGTTGAGGACCATGCTTAGAGGGATATAGAATTTCTAACACCGTTAAGTCACAATGAAATGGGGTGTAGTGTTATTTTGAAATGAGAATGGGGTTATGTGTTATATGAGAAAACCTAAAGCGGTGTTAGTGATGTTTACCCTTTTTTTACTACTGGTAATGTCTAGTTGGTGGTTCCTGTTATCCTTTATTTACATATTCCTTCATGTAAAGAAGCCATTTTGTGTAGAAAAAATGTCATATTTGATCAATGATTGCCTGATATCTTTTGCTGTTGTTTGTCCATCTCATTTATATCATCTATGTGTATGCCATGTGTCCTTCAAACCTTTTAACCTGTTGTCCATATAGATCAAATCTTTCTCATCAACCTCTGCAGGTTTTGTGATTGTTGTGGTATAAGGTGCTCCAATACTATATTAGTTCATCAATAATGGTGATTAGAGCAACAATGTGCTATAGATTTCTTCTTCATTTCCACATTTCTCTGAACCTTTGTCTTTCAATTTGTCCATTGTTACAAAACACTGAGCGTGCTGTTAGAGCCCAAGTATAAGGAAAAATACTGTGAACCGAAAAAAAGGAAACAAAAAGACTATTTTTTTGGTGTCCTGCCAAACTTCAATTCCCTTTTCTTCTTTTCCGGATTACTCGAGTTCCACTTCCTTTGTTACACCTCCAAAGCTCCCATCCCTTACCTTTTGCTCTTGCTAAAGGACTCTATGTTCTGGTTGCATTCCAGTTCCTCGAACCCATGTTCTTCATCTTCTTGGTTGGAGCGGCAACATCTGTTTGTCTCATTCTGTATCTAATATTTTACTTGAGACAAAATCAGTCGGCGGACTGTGGGAGTTTTAATTATCTACCATCATCTCCTTGTTCGGTTGTGCTGCTGATCCACAGTTACAGTTCTGAAGGACATGGGTAGGGCTTCTGAGGCAGGATGTGTTCCTGATTTAGAGGGTTACAGCATTGGTATGTCATTGCGTAAGAGGGTAACCCTGTTGAATTTGAGGTCTACAAGGTGGTGATTGAAGAGTGCTTGGAGAAAGGTATGTTTTGGCTGGTAATCTACAGGGCTGTTAAATTATTTAGAGTGGACTATGCGCAGTTCTTTCTTAATGCTAAACTGGCTAGAGATAGAAGAAGATCCAAAAAAACCATTGATAAAACTATTAAAGTGATCTAAATTTTAATGAGATAAATATAAATGTAATTCATGATAGAACAAAAGCGTGTCATCTAATTGATATATACCCGATCCTATTCAGTGGGACGGGTAAATTAGTTATTTGAATTTTGAATATACTCCCATAATTCATTTGACAGCATCAAAGATTTATGTTACTGGTCGATTGTCTTGTCCCTGATTTGTGGTACTTAAATGATTTCCTAGTCTTTGAACCCCGATTGTTTCAGTGCGATACTTGAATCTCTCATGAAGTTATTAGTGCAAGGAAATGAATTGGTTTGAGGTGACATCTTTCATTCTAAATTCAAAGCAGGTCAATCATCTGACTAAAGGCTAAACTACTTAACCCCAGTCAGCACTCCACGAGTTCTGAAGAAGCCAATACTTCACCATCTACCTCTCCATACCCAACCACAGTCACACCATGATTTGAGTTGCCTCGCACAAAGTGAAAGAGAAAACACCAGACCAATAAAGCCGAAATGCAAGTCTCCGGCATCAATTGCAGTCGAGATAGGTTGATTAGCAGATGCAGTTTTCAGCTGAGGCACTTTTTCATACCCGCTTATGCTGACAGCATGATGTCCAGCTTTTGCAATGTTGCAGGTGCCATCTACACCTTGATAAAGATAGTCCTTCTCAGCGGTGAGCCCACCATTGTTTGTGATGAACGTGAATGCTGTGTCCATTAGGATAAAAGGGTTAAAACTTGATACATGTCCTCAACAGCCTAACACGGCATTAAGAATTTTTGCACCCTAACTTGGTATTTTTAATATTCTGTGTTTTCATTATTTTGTTTCACATTAGTTTGTTTACTTAATTCTTTTATTATTATTTTTTTCTTTGTCAAATTACAACTTTAATCTTTTAAGTGGTTTTGTGTTAGCGGGCTCACAACGTTATGGTCAGGTAGCTATTTGGGCTAGATTTTGCAAGTGTTTTTTGGGCTTTGTGATTGGGCAGAGTATGGGCTCACCCTTTTTTTAGAGTCGTAGGATTTTAATAAGCTTTAGAAAAGAAAAAGGGATAAAATGTCTTAAAAAAAGAAAAAAAATGCAAGTGTTTTATTCATGCATTGATCAACAATTATGACTAAGTGGTCGATGCTCCCTTCATTACTATGGATTGTAAGGGTTTAGTAATCTTATGTTAACTCGAACCATGTGCAAAAATAAATTACATGATCAAATATCATTTCATAAAATAAAATCAATCAACACATTTTTTCCTCTTTCATAATTAAAATTAATCAAACAATTATTTTCTACAAGAACAATGTAGCTTCAAGTTTCTCATTGCACTATAAGATATGTTGGTGTAGGTCACACCTGTTAAGCCAAAATTAACTTTTTTTTTTAAATTTTGTTCCTTCTTTTTTGCATAATTCTCTTTTTTCTTTTCTTTTTTTTTAAATATAATTATTACAATTTTTTTGGGCAAAATAAATGAAGTTATAAATCAATTTGTATAATGAGCTCTAAGGTAATCATATTTATATGAATGTATTAGAGTGTAATAAGATTAAGTTTTTAAACTTGTCTAATTGTAATCACTCTAACTCAAATCTCTTTCATAGATTAGCTTTTTGCTAAATCCAAGGTTTTCCAATTTCTCCATGATTAAATTTGACGACTTTTTTTAAAATTTATTTTCAATAAATAATTTTTTATTGTCATTTTCGTTGTGACGCCTCTAGAACCATTGTGACAACCTTACCCATGATTAGTTTCTAAAACCTTATTGGTTGTTTCATCTCATATTTTTGTACTAAATATTTTGTACCTAATGATGTTCAATCGTTTTGATAATACTCAAAAGTTTTAATCCATCAAAATTCCTTTTAATTGAACCTTTTATTAGTGTCTTTTTGTTATTTGATTTTTAATAGTTTATGTTTCTATTTTCATGTTTCTAGCTAAATTGTTTGGAGATATATTTTCATTTAAGAATAAATTTTGATTGCAATTGTAGGTCATGCGAAAGTTATGGTTTAGTGAAAAAGAGAAAATATATTTTCACGGTGAAGACTATGATACACTAAGCGAAGTATGATGCATTTAGTTACATTTACAAAGTATGACTAAATGCATTCAAAAGTGTAGTTAATGAATTCAGTCACATTTTTTGACAATTAACCCCACTTTAAAAATGCAACTAAAAGTGTGGTGTGTGGTACATCATACTTCACCTAATATACCATAGACAACTTGTTTTCACTCCATCAACTTTGTTTCATTTTTTATCTTAAATATTGAAAAGATAGACTTATGAGAGGTAACTAGGTTAGGAAATAACATATAATATTTTCTAGGTTTGAGAGAAGCCAAATGATGAAAAGAGGAGGAGAGATTAATGAGAAATCATCTCCCAAATCTTGTATATTTTATGCTTCTTTCTCCTATTTTCTTCTTTTGCTTTTCTTTTCTTTGTGAGTGACTAGAGTCCTTGTGGCTAGGATGAGGGTGTGGTCCGATGCGAATGGATTGTTTGTGAATTCCTTCTGACTTTAATGATAGATTTACATCAAAAGTTTTTCCATTGTTTTATTGCAATTTATGTTGTGACCTTTCATGAATTGATTTAGGACATACATGAATAGAGATATTTTTTTATGTTCTAGATCTAGGGATAAATTTCATAATTCTTAAAGTTTACGAATTTATCTTGAAATTATGTGGATTGTAGATTCGTATGATTGTTTAATCCTTCTTTTTAATTACTAAATCATGATTAAGGAATTGATATGTTTTATTGGAGATGAGAATTGGTTTCACCAAGGAATTGATGATCAATTACTTAGAATCCTTCCTTTAATCTATCTTTTTCCAAACTCAAGTGCACAAGAATTCAATCAACTTAAAGAAAAATCAGACAACACAATCCTTAGCTTCGTTTGAGCCCTTCCCATTTTTCTTTTTCACTCTGTTTTCTTTTATTTTAGTTGCTACTATTGTTGCATTAAATTTTAATGTTTAGGTATCCTTCACTTTTTTTTAAAAATGTTTTTCATAATTTAGATAGGCATGGATTTGGTAAATTGTGGTTTGATAAACTCAATTCTTGTGGGACAATACTCATTCACCATATTTATTACGTAAACCATTTAGTGTAGTTGTCGTTCTCAATACTTCTTTGCATCAGTCCACCCGTATATACAATTTAGACGTGTGAAAACTTTCGCTAAGTTTGGTGACATTTGTAATAATTCAAATTAGTGGCATCTGCAAGCCAAAATTTCCAAAACATTCCTCTATGCAAGTGGCTTGATTTCATGCTTTTTTTTCCCCCGATACGTAAATAAGGCCTAACTCTTAATAAGAGGAGCAATAAATATATAATTAATCCACAAAACACTAAGAGCTACTATAAAAAAAAAAAATGCACAACTCAAACGGCATAAAAAAGTATGAAGTAATGTACAACCACACAAATCAAAAACACAAAACACAAATCAACTCTTCAAGCCAATATGTGCCTTGCAACTCTATCACTTTCATTGGCCAACAACATGCTCGAAACAATCCAACAGCATGGTCATCCTCAATCACGCTTATACTCAACTAAGATCGAAAGTAGCATCTAGACACAAAAGGTGGTTGATGATCCACCACGAGGGGAAAAAGAGCAAGGCACACATGACACACACGAGCTGAGACAACAGCCAGACGAAACCACCTCAAACGTGCAAGCAACATATTTAGCAAACAATTAAGTTGCTCGAAATTCCACAAGAGATTCATTGGCTTCCCCATGTATGGATTCTTCCTCAACCGCACGCAACTCAATCCAAAGAACGACGAGTCCAAGGAGTTTTCCTATCAAACACTTCCCCTCCAGGAAAGGATCCAAACAAAGATGATATTGTCTGTTTATAGCAAGAATACATAAAAAATTAAATAATACAATAAACTGAAATGCCAAGATGAATGAAAAGAAATCTTCCTATTTTAAGATCCATCCACTATCGACCGTAATAGCACCAGCACCAACATTGACCATGACCTCGGCACTCTGCCTTTTTGCAACCTTCAGCACTTCGCCGTGTCGTCCACAACATAAAACAACCATGACCTCACTCTGCCACCTACCACAGCCTATGGGGGCACTGAGCTTGGGGCTGCGACAACGGCGCGGTGACGCGGATGACTCCAAAGCTGAGATGGACGAAGATGAATGCGATATGGTGTGGCCGACGTGGAGACTCAACTCACTGATGGAGAAGAATGACAGGCGGCTTGACTTATGCTCTAAATGAACTTTCAGAAGAAAAGTCAAAGCCTAACTTGCCATCTAGCTTTAACCATTAATTAGTGAAGACTATGAAGTTATGCATGGAAAAAGAAAGAAAATCTATGAAATGGCTTGAGCTTCGTATGTATTACCAAGTCTTCAAATAAATGGGGAAAAAACAAAACAAAAAACAACCCAGAACGGAAAGCGGTTGTATTAGAAATTATACAGACTTACCGCTAAAAAGAAATTATATAGAATTGTCGTTTTTAAAATCAATCTTGAAAAGGTATAACATGTTTTGGCTCCAAGTCATTTTTAAGGATATATTTATGAACTTGGATCTTGGAGGAAAAGAAGAAGAATGAAGGGTTGTAGAACAAAATTTTGAAATTTTACTCTATAACCTTTTTTTGTCCCTCTCTTCTTCTTTCTCAAACATAACTTGAATGATCAGTGTATCATGGGAGATAAGTTATATAGGTAGCATACTAATGACTTTGGATCGAGTAATTGATGAAGGGAGAAAAACATTATATATTTGAGATTTTTCTTCTGAATATGTTGAGATTCTGTAAAGTAGTTGGGATTCTTCTTCGCTTCGTTATCCTCTTAGTTTCATAATAATAGAGCAAATTAAACAAAATTTGCAAGGAAACATCGGAATTGCAAAATTTGATTAAATCAACTTGTTCATAGCAAATTTTGACACTTATATTGTCAATAATAAATAATTGACAATCTCCTTGTGCAGGAGGCCAAATTGATTTAAACCAGGCATATATCGACAAATTTAAAAGTTTGGATGAAACCTTTGCTTTTCAAGATCTCGATTCGGGAGCGAAAAGCTACTCCTCTTAGGTTCACCACCAAAAGAACGAGTGTCAAACTGTTTTTATGTAATGAGGATGGAATGATGTAGAGTGCAATGTGATTTGTGTTGTGACAGTGTAAATGAAATGTTTGCCAAATTAAAGAAGAAGAAGAACTTAGAATATAAATTGATTGACAAATGAAGACAAAGTACAAGAAATATAAAGGAATTAAATAGAAATTGAAGAAATCTAATTCTAGGAAAGCAAGAAAAAGGGTTGAGAACAGGACTTAGTTAACTCTGGACTCTGTTAGTCATTGGAGACGTTTTAGAGTGATGTGTGAGTGAAAATTCCAACCCTTTACAATTTGTAGAGATCTGGTATTTGTAGACAACCTAACTCTCTAGGATTTTGACACTTGTCTTTGGCCGTCTCTAGATGCGTCCACATGGCTTTGAAGTTCTTAGTTTGTCATTCACTCTTTATCAACACTTTGTCGCGTCCTTGTTAAGCTTCTATCAATAACCGCTGGAAACCATTAGTAACCGTTAATTGACGAACACATGTCTTGGAGTCACTTACAGTCCTTCAGATCTTCAGAATTTTCTAAGTCTTCAAATGACAAACTCTGACTTCAACTTGTCAAACCTCGACCATGAAAACTTGTCATCATCAGGATCGTCATCGTTTTACTAATCCTCTCGGTCTCAAAATCTTCCAAGTCCCAAATGACAAATTCTCATTTTGACCTCTCAAGAATCGATGTCAAAAGTCGAATAGAAAACTTTGTCAACATTGTTTTGTCAAACATATAACAAAAGAACCACCAATGTCGAGTTGTCGATTGATCTACCTTGGGTTTCGACATACTATCTGACAAACCAAAGATTTGTCAAGTTCACATCATTTCCCTTATGCCAAACCCTATTGACCTTCAAACTATCAAAGTCGAATATTAATCAATCTACACTTAGCGAAATTTGGTGCCAACATGATGCCCCTCACAACTCTTATTTCGAAGAGCGTTTTCGTCGATGAAAAGTTAAAGAGTTGTAATTTTGAATTTTAAATTTTATCAAAACTAAAATGACTACTCTTAGTGGCAATTAATGCGGCACAATAAGCGGGATCGTTACACCCAATTTGCTCACGTCCCATCATGGGCTTCTCTTCTAAGGCCTTATAACTCCAACTTGTGGCTTTTGACAGAGCTATAAATATTGTAGTATCATCCCTTTGCCTACGCCATCATAACTGCAACTATTCATCATCTTCTTCTTTTTTCACGCTTCTAAACCCTTCATATCCTTGCTGATCTCTTGAGACTTCTTCTTCTGCACTTATGGCTTCTCTATCTAACTTTGTCTCCTCCAAAGGCGCGCTCATGCCAATTCACCTCTCATGATCCCAAGAACTCCTAAGTGGTAGCCTCAATTCAGAACCCATTGTTGATCAAGATGAGGGCTTTTCTATGGGTCCTAACCTAAAGAACTTTTCCAAGCTCACCTCCTAGGTACTTCTTCCTTTCTCCATAGGCCCTTCTACACATGCTTATATATGTCCAGGATTGACCTATAGGCAAGTTAGCCAGATAGGCACTTATTATCTTTCTTCTAATCTACAAGAAATCCTTGTTAGCTGTCTCAATTTCATTGCAAATACTTTAGCTCAAATGCTAGATGTCCAAGAACCAACCCAAGAACTCCAAACCTTTATGGAATGGCTTGCGAGAATGAAAGCCGTGAAGACTTCCTTTTGGAGAAGTTTAGGCATTCTTGATATCCTTCAATTGTCCAAATATTCCATCAAGTTTAATAATAGTATGTTAGGATCTATCATATACTTCTGGAGTTCGACCACAAACTCCTTTCACTCTTGGTATGATTGGCCCAACTCTTTTCGAGGTAGCTGCAATTACAGGCTTTCGACGTACAGGGGTCAATATTCTGCCCACATGGAGCCTCGAGACCCATCCAAATATACCCTCGATCTATCTGATATGTCATATACCGCTTTTATCGAGAACAATAAAGGGACCTGGCCTGGCAACAAGTGAACATGTCACTTTCCTCTATTATTGGTTGAACTCAATCGTCTTTTGTTCTAGAAGTGTGAAGATGCAAGCCATGTATCTTCCTTTGGCTATGTTACTTCATCAAGGCACTAAACTCGTTTGTCTAAACTTCTCCTAGCGCATCTTTATGACGAACTTCATTATTTCGTCACTAGGATTGGTAATAATGAATTTCTCAATCCAGGAGGTCCAATGTGGTTGCTCCAACTTTGGCTAAATGCCATCTTCGAACCTCAATTGACTTACTCCCCACCAGCCATAATTCACGAGGTTGTGAAGGACCTCGACTTTGTTTTCCGTTTTGAACCAAACCCAAAGACTCAAAGCCTTTCGATGAGTTCTGACATTTCTTCCAGGACTTCCATGAAGCTTCCTTCTAGGAACTGACCAAATGAATTTGACTCCTTTTATCCAACGTCATCTTGGTCCACCATGGTTCGTTCACTCCATGATTCGAGATACCGAAATAAAGCAAAATCAAAGTGATGCTGTATGGTCCAACTTTCTTTGTGCACAAGTTATCCCTTCAGGGTTACTCGGGTTGAATGCTTTAGGAGTTGTCTTACACGCTCCTAATTTTATGGTGTGACAATTTGGCTTTTCTCAAGCAATTCCTGCACCATTAACACTTGATCTTGAAGAGTAGCTTTGTCATTCTGAAGTGTCATCTCTTGAAGATTTAAACTATTGGCTGAACAATGATTCGAGGAGGGATGTTTATTCTCCCATGGCTGTAGAACCTAGCACCTTCCCAAGTGTGTCATTCGTTACTTGGTGGCATGAATATTATGACACCCTCCATGTGACTTAGACACCATCGAACAATGCATTCTGACAAATTCTCTGTACATTGCAACAGGGGCAAGAGGATGAAGTCGAACATGGTAATATTTTAACATCTTTGTTCTCATTCTTGTGATTCTTCAACTAATCTAAGTATTTTTTTTTTGCAGAAGATGACGGGGTTTAAGGTCGAAGCGAAAGGCTTACTCTTAAGCCTAAGAAACCAAAGGCGAAAGTACATCAAAACAGTGGCCTCGAAAAGGAACCAATGGCCAAAGCTACCAAGACTTCAAAGATGACAAGATCGATTCTTCCTTCTCAATCATCAACCTCCTCGCTCACAATATCTGAGGGTAGGTTACTTCAAAATATGTATATGCATGTCTTTTATCAATATACCTTTAACTTTACATCATCGAATTTTAGTCCGTTGCGTTCGACCTGAAGGCCCTCCTTCCTGAAGGATCACTCTCAACCCCGTTCTTTTACGACGAAGAGGAAGGAGATTTGTCAGATTCCCTTAATCATCATAAGGTATTTATATCAAATTACATTACTTCTTATGATGTATTGTCGAGTATTTAATCTCAACCCATGTCATCTTGGCAGCGTGCTCCGCTCCTGAACCTTATGGCAATTAATCCAGTTGAACCATGGATGAGGTTATGATGGACAAAGGGTGTTTGTCCATCGAAGATTATAGCGTAGATGACATCGCAAACCCTCTTCCAGTCGAACATCAAGCTAGTCATAGTCCATTGCCAGCCTTTATTCTGATTCATCTTGCCTCAGATGATGATGATGATGAGGAACACATGAATTTCCTTGACATACTGAATCAAGCTTTGTCAGAATGCTCGTTATTGTTAGGGATACACCTCCCGTTTCTTGAAGCCAAAAGTGTAAAGAATATTGTCACTCTAGCGTGAAGGATTGAAAAGTCCCAGCCAACTTCGACCATCCTCCTGACTATCGACCTACCTATTGATTAGCTTTCTACCATCATGTCTCTCCTTAATTACCCTCTTGACTCTTAGTAGGTGATGGTGATCTCAAACACCAGCTGATCGAAGCCATTTCTTCTTTATCCCAAGTTACTTGCCTGACCATCAATACTTGGTGAGTTCTCTTCAAAACTTTGTCACTCAATCTTTCGATGCCTTTGCTATGATACAGAGTGCTTCTGAACAAAGACGGAAAAGTTCAGAGAACGTAGACTCAATCCTCAAAAACATTGAGAAGATTAGCAGCCAAAAGGCCAAAATTGTCAGTCTAAGCAAGGTGAAGCTCGTGAGATTGCTTTAGTCGAAGAGATTCAAAATCTTCAAACTCAACTCCAAGAGCTATCAAACAAAAAAATAATCTCACCAAGATTCTGCAAAGGAAACAACACTTGGGCAAGTTTGACAAAAGGCTTAAAAGACTGTCGGAAAACTGGAAGTAGACATTGGCAAAAGCCAACTTAGCTTTGGAGAAAGCAAATCAAGTAGACTGAGATTCAACAAGATCTGAAGCTGAAACTTCATAGTTTGCTCCCTTGACTTATCGACTTTTATTGCTTGCTTGTTAAGCTTTTTCTTTTTTGTTTATTGGTTTGAGATTACTTGCTTGGTTGAGTTTTATTTTCTTTTGCCATTTTGACAAATGCTTGCTAGGTCGAGCCTAGATAATTTCTCTTCCTGCATTTCAATTCATCTTGACTTGATACATTACTGGTTTGTATGTTTTAAAGTATTTGCCATTAATCGACGCTATTCTTTGTCCATTACTAACATCGACTAGGCTATAAGCATTACTAGAAAATGTTTTGTCAATTCGAAAAGGTCCTTCCCAACTTGGAGACCATTTGCCAAATACTCTCGTCTTCTTTTCAAACGGTAATTTGGCTTTCCAAACTAAGTCTTCCACGTTAAAACTTTTAATTTTAACATGGTGATTATAAAATCTTGCCATAACTTCCTTCTCATCATATTTTCTAATGCAGCAATTCATTATTGTTCTAAGTTGTTTAACTCATCGAACATAGAATTCCAATAATCGTTGATTGGTAATTCACTTTGTTTCAACACCTTATAGACTATAAATTAATTTCGCAGGAATACATCATGCCCATAAACAAGTTTATAAGGACTCATTCCTGCGACCCTTTGGGTGAGTTACAATATGCCCATAAGACTTGCTTAAGTGTGTTATGCCAATTACGAGGTGTCGACCTATATGCTTTTTAATCAAAGCAATAATGCTTTTATTTCAGCTTCGACCTTACCATTGGCTTGTGCATAATAAGGAGTTGAAGTAATCATTTTAATTGACCTAGTATTAGCATACTCAAGCACTTTCGCCTATAAACATTGTTCCTTGATTTGTGGTCAAGGTTTCAGGAATCCCAAAATGATAAATAATTCTTTCCTCAATAAAATCAATTATTTCATTTTGGGCTACATCCTTTAAGGCAGCTTCGACCCATTTTGTAAAATAGTCAACAGCTACCAAAATAAATTTGTGGCCCTTTGACGAAGGAGGATAAATTTGAACAATAAGATCCAAGGCCAGACTTTAAAAGGCCACGGTTTGACAATTGTATGCAATTCTAACGCTGGCACATGTTGTACATTACCATGTTTTTGACATTCTTGACAAGATTTCATATATGCAATCTTTGGCCATTGTTGGCCAAAATAACCTTTGTTGATGAAGAGACCACCTCATCTTTTGTCCTGCTTGAAGGCAAATCCTTCATGGATTTCCTGAAAGCAACATACGCCAGATTCTCCTAAACAAGACAACAAGTCACCATTGACCCCTTTTCTAAACAAAGTATCACCCATAATAACATAGTTTAGGGCTTGATACTTCAATTTTACAACATGTGGTTTGAATTTTTAAATATTCGACAATTGGCTTTCTCCAATCATTGTCATCCAAATGATCAATGATCAACACTTCGCTCATCAAAAGGGACTAAAATTTGTTCGATCATGACAAACGACTCTATGGTCGATGAATTGACTTTATATCTCGAAGATATTTGAGCAAGCTCATTTGCCACTGAATTCAAGTCTTGCATACATGTCGAAGTATGACAGTGTCCAATTCATACAATAATCTTCAGCTGTCGCAAAGTATTTGAACAAATTTTCACTAACACATCTATATTCTCTCGACAATTGTTTTATGACTAATTGTGAGTCTCCAATAACTTTGACATTCCTTACTCCTTTAGCGAACAACATATCGAGCCCAATAATCAAAGCTTCATATTCGACTTCATTATTGGAACACGGAAACTTAAGTTTGAACATAAACTTGGTGGGAATATGATCTGAGAGATCAATACTATCCTAGCCCCATTCTGATAGTGTTTGGAACCATCAAAGTATAATTTGTAAGGAGTCATGCCCACGTAATTCACCATTGGTTCGTCTAGCTTGTCCTAAGAATGGTCGACTAGGAAATTGGCCAATATTTGTCCTTTGACCGCTTTGGCAGGTATATATTTAATTGTAAATTCAGTCAATGCTAGCATCCATTTACCAATTCGACCATGCAAAATAGGATAAGACAACATGTACTTTATTACATTGGCTTTTGAAATTACATGGACCTCCCTTAAAATCAAATAACATTTGAGTTTGGTGCAAGCAAAGTACAACGACAAACATAGTTTTTCCAAAGGACTATATCTAGACTCGACATCTGTCAAAACTCTATTCAAGTAATACACAACTTGTTCACTGCCATTGTCTTCTTCTTGTGCCAACATACTCCTAATGGTCATTTGGGAGGCAGCAATGTAGAGTTTGATAGGTCTCCAGGTTTAGGTGACATCATCACAGGAGCATTTGTCAAGCATTGCTTGATATTGTCGAAGGCTTTTGATGGTCCTTTGTCCAGATAAAATCTTCTTCTTTCTTGAGCTTGACCAATGGTGCAAAGATTCTGGTTTTGCCAAGTTGGCAATAAATCGTTCCATGAAGTTCACTTTGCCTAGAAAGGATTGCAATTGCTTTTTGTTCCTTGGGGGTGAAGCTTCCATTATCGCCTTGGTTTTATTTTGGTCGATGGCAATTACTCTTTTTTGGACCAAGAAGCCCAGAAAGTTTCCTGCAATCACACCGAAAGCACATTTCAAAGGGTTCATTTTCAAACCATTCTTTCTCATCTTGTCGAATGCTTTCTTTAAATGCTCGAGATATGTCACCTGTTTATTAGACTTGGCAACTACATCGTCTATATAAACTTCCATAAAATCACCAATGAACTCATGGAAGATGGTATTCATGGCTCTTTGATATGTCATACCAGCATTTTTAAGTCCAAAGGCATGAATACCCATTCATAGGTGCCTAAAGCACCAGGACATCTAAATGCTATCTTCGACACGTCTTTTCAGCAATGAAAATTTGGTTATAACCAGAATACCCATCCATAAAACTAAGTATTTCATTGCCAGCTGCATCAATTAGCATATTCGCTACAGGCATATGATACTCATCTTTTGGGGTTGCGTTATTTAGATCTTGAAAATCTATGCAAACCTTTAATTTGCCATTCTTTTTCATAACAGGAACGATATTAGAAACCCAGTCAACATACCTAGCGTCGATGAACTTTGCTTTGAGCACCTCTCGATTTCCTCTTTGACCTTGGTCACTACCTCCGGTGCAAACCGTCGAGGTGCTTGTTTGACAGTCAACTGTTGGGCTTGAGAGGTAATCGATGCTTGACAAGTCGACGGCTTAGGCCAGGCATCTCGTCGTACTCCCATGCAAAGCCCCTACTTTCAATGCGGCTAATTTCTCTCTAAAATCTTTTGATAATAATTGGCTGATGTAAGTTGGTCTTGTTCGCTAGCCTCGCCTAGGTTAATTTCTTTAGAGGGTCCTGCACTTCACAATTTTTATTTCTACTCCTAAGGTTATCAGTAAAACAGAAGTATTTTCGAATCCTAGAGGTTCATAATCATAAATACAATCCAGCAATGCACCATCAATAGTGCAAGCAAATTGTTCGACCATATAGGCCGACAAATGAGCCATTTGGCTCGACAAATCTATAAACTAATCTAAATCTGGATCGTTTCGACCTCAGTCCTGGGTATCAACTTCAAGCCTTCATTGCCGATCACACAATTGTCGATCTTCTTCTTTCTCGAACTCTCCTTCGACATCAAGGGGCTTGATCTTTTTGTTATATATCTTGAAGTCTACATGGAGTTGCTCGACATAGAAAAAACTATCATTAGCTCCCACTTCTTCGATGTTTCCTTCTTGGTTCAGAGTATGAGTTTCTGATGTATGTCGATGGTAGAGCTTCAATTCCATGGATCCAATCTCATCCAGTAGGACATTATAGCTTGCTTTCAATGGAACCACAACAAACATTGTCTTTCGACTTACGCTTCCAACTTTGACATTTAGGACTAGACACCCTGCCTGATGATTTGCCATTGTAATAAGTCACAACAACATTAGTTTTCACCAAATCTTTGACACTTTTGCCAAACTTTGTCAACATGCTTTCTGGCATTAGGCTAATGGCTCCTCCATCGAAAAGCAATTGATTAGTTTTCCTTCAATTGTTGCTTTTATGTGTAATGGCTATAAGTGTACCTTAATGACTTTGTCAGGTTTTTCAAAAGTTCCATCGCCTAAAAATCTTCACAAATAAAGACACATTTATTCCCCATGATAACATCTTCAGTCATTTTCCATCTTGGCATAAGCTCCTTCAGGATATATTCCAAGTAAATAGAAACCACTCCTACTAAATTTGTATTAAAAATAGTATGGAGATTGTCATCAAAACCCGTTTCAAAATTATTTGTCAACAAATCATCTTCAGACAAAGGGTGGTACTCTAGCACTTCCCTGTTATTTTCATTAGCTTTTGGGTGGATGACATTTTGGCACCGTTTCATTATTTTTACCGGTCTTAGAATGTGCAGTGGCACCGGGTGTTTGTCAGGAACCTTGGGCATTTGGTTTCTAAGGTTTGGCAATCTGGTCTTTGGATGCGCAATATCTTTTAAGGGGACAAACCCTTTACCTATAGGCATTTTGGGTCTACTTGCCTAAGAACTAGTTTGACTATTACCTCTCCTTTTGTCAATCCTTTTCCAGACATAAGGATTCGAACTCATCCTCCGTTCTTGGTGATACCTCATCCTTGGCCTTCTTTTCTTTTTTGAAGATGAGGCTTTATCAGCATGATGGGTATTCCTAACCCATTGGTTCTGGACAACTTTGGCAGGAGGAACCCGTGTTCATTTGACAAGTTGTTAGGTTTGCCATCCACCATAATGACAGTTTCATCTTTTGATTAACTTGTCCTGTTCCAAGTTTAAGAAACTTAGGATCAAAAGGACCAAAATCAAATTTTGACTTACCTTCATTTTCCTTTTCAATTCCATATTCTCTCAGGAATCAACTTCTCAACCTTCTTTTCTCATATGTCATTAGAGTTTCAATAAAAACAGCTGCATCTAGGATAAAGAGAGATATTGTGACCACTGTCTTTCTGCTTGATCAACGTAAGAAGGTCCATTCTAACCTTTGGATAAATTATCTATTCGAGAGCTTCGAAGAAGTCAAGCTCATAGTCACGTCGAAACTTCTTCTCTCTCCTCAGACATTCCCAACTTGGCTACATTGATGTCTATGAAGGCTAGTTCGACAAAGCTCGAATTGACCTGAAAGGATCATTATCTACTTTCATAGGTTTCTCCTTCCCTTCCAATGTCAGGCGCCCTTCATCGATCGCCTTTTGGATCAAGTCCTGAAACAAACACAACTGTTAGTGGTATGCCTAGTCGATTGATGAAATTTACAAAACTTTTGTCCCTTTAATTCTAAAATTGAAGGAATTTTCTTTCCTTCAGGAGGATTATTTGTTTGTCTTTTAAAAGCACGTCAAATATTTGATCTGCCTTAGAGATATCAAAAGAGTAAACTTTCGATGATGGCATTTTCTCTTTATTTCTAACAGGCTTAAGGATTGACAAACATATGTTGGTCCTAACTTTAATTCGGCCATGTTAACTTCATCACGCTTCCTTCAACTTCGTCATTTGACTGATCAACTTCGACGTAAGCCACTTTTTCATGACGAAGTGTTTTTTTTCTTCTCTCTTTTCTCTTTAATTGTTCTATTTGACGCACCTTTTCCCAATTGGCCAAGGTCTATGAATTGCAAATTGATAAGTTTCTTCCTTATATCATAATCTAAACCGTTAATTTCCATTTTGACAACTTCAAACTTTGGTAGGAGTAAAACATCGTTCCTGCATTTCTAAATCTGGCCAGTCGTCTTTCTCCTAAGAAACGTCAAATAGTAAACAAATCAGTTAAGCTAACTTTCGTTCCTCCTCTAAAGAATTGATTATGAAAACTGCTTTCTAACTGGGCCCATAAATTGGGCCTTAGATTTGAAAACCACGTGAAAGCATTTTTTGTCAAAGAGGAAGGGAAGAAACGCATTTTCAAATGTTCATTTGATGCTATCTCCCTATTTCGATTGTATATCGAGCAATATGCTCAAGTTTATTCCCTATTCTTGCCAGAAAATTTTGTCAAAGATTTGGGGATTTTCCAGCCCTAGGCACTTTTGCTTGTTGAATATAATCAGGGAATGCGAAACAAAAAGAGGTTGGTTTGGCAAACCAACGTGAAGCGAATCTGTTAGAATAGTTTTGACGGTGCGAGTGATATTTTGATTTTGTTGGATATTTTGAATTTGGCACACATGATGCCCCCCTTCATTTTGTTGTCGAACCCTTTGAATTTCATTGTCAGCATCTTGCCCTCGACGGACAAATTGACAATCGGTTCGACATTGACATTTTCATTTGGAGGTGGATTATCGATTTCATCGTGGGGATCGTTTGGATTGTCATCCAAAGTAATGGCTTGAGCCACGCGTCCACTTGTCGAGCAAGTTGCTCGAACCTTGTGTTGTTTGTTTCAATCAAAGACGTTAGCACTGTCGCCATTTGTTGAGTTAACATGTTGACAAGATCATGATGACTCTCATCAATTTGTTGTCGAAACATAGCCATTGAATCGACTGTGTTCATGGGAGTTCCTGTCACACCTACTCTAGGCATGTCAGGAAGATTGGACTCATGTTTGGTTGTCGTGTAGTAGTCGGATTTGTCGATGACAAATTCCCTACTCCAACCATAGAAGGGCCCATCAATGAGGGCTAATAAGACCAAACTATGGCAAATGTGTGCCAAATGAAGGCACATTTGTCACATAGGGCATATTTTGACTCTGAATAGAGGATTATGTGGATATATATTATTAAATCTGCCATTATTTCCAACATTTGTCGAATTCCCTAAGTTTGATGGATTTCCACTACTTGGTAGCGGAATGGTACATATCCCTGGGTACATAACCCGGAGGAAGACCATGTAGAGGCCATGTTGTCGCGACAGGAGTGTTTACACTTGTTGCGGCATATTGTCATTTATTTGACTAACAGGAGTCAAGACAGGCTCCAAAGGGTTAGGAGGATTGTTTTCTGCCTCATTTCGTCCATCCTCTGATGACGATGATGCTCTTGACATGTTTGACATGATAGTGCCACTACGTAAGCGCATATACTTTGTTTTTTCTTAATTTGACACGTTCTTTTCCTTTTCAAAGTGGGTCCCATTGGGCGTGCCAATTTGTTTATAGCAAATTTTGACACTTATATTGTCAACAACAAATAATTGACAATCTCCTTGTGCAGGAGGCCAAATTGCTTTAAACCAGCATATATTGACAAACTTAAAAGTTTGGATGACAGCCTTTGCTTTTCAAGATCTTGATTCGGGAGCGAAAGCTACTCCTCTTAGGTTCACCACCAAAAGAATCGAGTGTCAAACCGTTTTTATGTAATAAGGATGGAATGATGTAGAATGCAATGTGATTTGTGTTGTGACAGTGTAAATGAAATGTTTGGCAAATTAAGGAAGAAGAAGAACTTGCAGAATGTAAATTGATTGACAAACTGAAGACAAAGTACAAGAAATGTAAAGGAATTAAATATAGAAATTGAAGAAATCTAATCCTAGGAAAGCAAGAAAAAGGGTTGAGAACAGGATCAGTGAACTTGGACTTTGTTTAGTCATTGGAGACGCTTTAGAGTGAGTGTGTGAGTAAAAATTCCAACCCCTTACAATTTGTACAAATCTGGTATTTATAGACAACCTAAGTCTCTAGGATTTTAACACTTGTCTTTGGTCGTCTTAGATGCTGTCCATGTGGCTTTGAAAGTTCTTAGTTTGTCATTCACTCTTTATCAACACTTTGTCGCGTCCTTATCAAGCTTCCTCAATAACCACTGAACTAGGAACCGTTAATTGACGAACACATGTCTTGGAGTCACTATGACAGTCCCTTCAGAATCTTCAGAATTTTCTAAGTCTTCAAATGACAAACTCTGACTTCGACTTGTCAAACCTCAACCATGAAAACTTGTCATCATTAGTAATCATCATTCGTTTTACTAATCCTCCTTGGTCTCAAAATCTTCCAAGTCCCAAATGACAAATTCTCATTTCGACCTCTCAAGAATCGATGTCAGAAGTTCAATAGAAAACTTTGTCAACATTGTTTTGTCAAACATATAACGAAAGAACCACCAACATCGAGTTGTCGATTGATCTTCCTTGGGTTTTGACATACTATTTTGACAAATCAAAGATTTGTTAAGTTCACATCAGTTCCCCTTATGCCGAACCCGTGATTGACCTTCAAACTACCAAAGTCGAATATTGATTCGACAATCTACACTTAGCGAAATTTGGTGCCAACACAACTATTGAGAAATTTTGCTACTTTTTTGCGTTTCATGAGCGGTATAAATTTGACTTAAGCATAATGGAAGCGTGTGATTTACTTGAAATCAAACAAGAGAGATGCTAAATGATACGAATAGTTTTTCGTCAAAAGCAAACGAATTGAAAATGCACGGTGACCCTTTTTGTCTCACCATTTGAAAAATTAAAAAACAAAGAAAAAAACACAATCACTTGGCTTCGTACAGAATTCGCACAATTTATTTTCGAGCTATATATCATTTTTGATCAAACAATCATACGAATCTTTTAATATAGGTACAAGTGAATACATGGCTTCATCATCAAAATTTTGGAAATTTTGATATAAAATGATCTCATATCAAAACACTTTGCAACTGAGCATGATTATATTATATGTACATGAAAAAATTACGTATGTACGTGGTCCTTTTATGTATGTTTAATTATACAATGACTTTGGCCGACCAAATCATTTTGGCTAGCCAGAAATATATCTAAGTAGCCAGCTTTAAATCGGTATCCTAACATACACATTTTAGTTGCGGTGTTTTTCAAGCTGGCAAGGAGCAGGTACATATTGTGAAATCTTTTATGAATGATATGTAAAAGAATAGAGTTATTTTAACATTCAGGATTTACTATATTATTATTGGATGTAATTAATTAATATGATGAGTCAGGACTATTTGATATTTACTTTTAGGTGTTTAAGTAATATTTTTTAGGTTTAATTAATTTGTCCTATAATTCCACTTAATTTTCAATTAGGTCATTACATTTTAAAAATTTTCAATTAATTCCTTATATTGCATAAATTTTTTTAATTAAATCTTTAACTCTATAAGGCGTTACAAAAAAGTTAAATTAAATAGAATATTCCAGAATATTCTTTAGCCACTATTTAATATTAAAAAAAAATCTTACCCCTGCCACCACCTCATCCCATCCCTTCCCTTCCCCTCTGACACTACCACCATTATTCATCATTCATCATTCATCATCACCATCATCCATCAATATATCCATCACCCCTTCCCCTCTATCACTACCACCATTATTCATCATTCATCATCACCATCATCCATCAATATATCCATTATCACCAAAAAGAAATAGAATAGAATAAAGAAGTGCACCACAACAGAGTCCACCACAACAAGAAGTGCGCCACCAACAAGAGTCCAATGGCAAGATAAAATGGTGGCCTGCGGCAAACAAGCCAACCAAGAGACCCAACCCCTCTCACACCCAAATAAATACAATGCCCATAAAGCCATAAACAAACATATACCAAACACCAAATACACAATCTTCATTAACATAAACTTAATCCATACAGCGCAAGTTCAACAATAGTCCAGGATCAAGTCAGTTTTTCCAACACAATCACTGCAAATCATCAAAAAATCTATCCACATCAATGGAACCTAGCGAAACCTCGAAACCCAAAAAAAGAAAGATGAAGACAGAAACCAAAGAATGAAAGACAATGAAAGGAAGGAGGCTGATTGTCAGCCACCCATTAGCTCTGCCATTTGAGCTTCATCCTTCGTGCCGTCACCACCGCCGCCATGCCGCTCCCCTCCTCTTCCCTTTGCACCTCCCTCTTTCTCTATCGTCGTGTTGCCCTTCCAGCACCTTGGGCCTAGCACCGCCGTCCCGTGCCGTGCGGACCAACCCAATGTCGCGTGGTGGCTGCTCCTTCCTCCTTCCCGCTGTGCTACCACCCCTTGCTCACCTATGCAGTCAACCATTTTGTTCCTTCTCTAATTTAGGGATTTATGTAGCCACCCTTGTTCCTTCTTCACTTGACCCCTTTTTTGTTCTTTTTTATTTTATTTGCTTTTTTTTTTCAAACTAAGATATGGTGGTGTTTTGGAGTGGAGCATCTATCATTAGTTGTATTAGTGCTCCAATTGGAATGCATGGCTAGGATTCTTTTTTTCAAATTTAAAACTTGCTAACAAATACCCTTGGAATATTGTTTAATTTAACTTCTTTGTAATGCCTTATAGAGTTAGGAACCTAATTAAAAATGTTATACAATATAGGGACCCAATTAAAAACTTTTAAAATCTAGGGATCCAATTGAAAATTGGGTGAAACTATAGGGACTGCAAATGAATTAAACGTATTTTTTATATGAAAGTAGGCATTAGTTTAATTCTTCTTTTTTATCAAAATACTTTTTTTTTCATAAAAAGTCAAGGGAAAATCTATTTAATTGTTTCATTATAATAAGTTCTATTTTGGTATGTAATAGAGAATTTAATTTTGTAGTATTTTCACATAAAAGTTTTTGTTTACAAAAATACCCAATCATTTATTATTATATCAATAAAAGTACTTCACAATTATGATATTTACTTCAAAATTTACAATATGTTTGGTTGAGAATGTAATATATTTTACATTAATATTTCTTTAAAGCTTTTCAAATCAATTATAATCATCTATTACTTAATCTGGCTCTTCCATTATTTACAGAGTTAAACATTTTTGATATTGTTATAATGGATAATTAGTTGATGGGTAGAATATATGAAAATTGAATCCAATTCAAATACCAGAACATGCTACTGCGTGTAAGGGATCATAATGATGTCAATGAATAGCCACCGTCACAAATCAAACTAAAAAACTTTTACATCTTATTGCACCAAATTTTACTAAGTGTCAGATTGTCAAATTGGCATTTGAATTTGACAGTTTAAGATTGGTCAAGGGTTTGGCATGTTAGGAATGACAAAATTGTGTAAAATTGACAAAGCATCTGTTTGTCAAACATATCGAAACCCAAGGAAGGCCACTGATAGCTTAGTATTTGAGTTGACAAGCCGACATTAACAAAGTTCTTTTATTAAACGTTTACAAGTCGAAGTTCATGTTTTTCATTTGAGACTTGTAAGATTTTAAGATTAAAGGGAGATTAGCATGACAACTAGAGACTAATAATGACTAATTTTCATGCTTGAGGTTTGACAAGTCGAAATGGGAGTTTTACAATTAAAGACTTAGAAAATTCTGAAGATGGTAAAGACATTGTCATAGTAGCTCCAAGGCATGTATTCGTCAATTGATGGTTATTGACGGTTTTAGCCCTTATTGACAGAATTTTGATAAGGACGTGACAAAGTGGTGATAAAGGGCGAATGACAAACCAAGAAACTATTAAAGCCACGTGGACAACATCTAGAGACAGCTAAGGACAAGTGTCAAAATCCTAGAGACTTAGATTGTCTATAAATACCAAATCTATACAAATTGTAAACGGTTGGAATTTTCACTCACACATTCACTCTAAAATGTCTCCAATGACTGAGAGTCCAGAGTTAATTAGTATTGTTCTTAACCCTCTTTCTTGCTTTCCTAGGATTAGATTTCTTTCAATTTCTTTACATTTCTTGTACTTTATCTTCAGGTTGTCAATCAATTTACATTTTGCAAGTTTTTCTTCTTCTTTAATTTGTCAAACATTGCATTTACACTATCACAACACAAATAACGTATATTACATATCATTTAATCCTCATTTCATAAAAAATAGTTTCATTCAATTCTTTTGGAGGAGAACCCATGAGGAGTAGCTTTTCGCTCCCCGAATCGTGATCTTGAAAAGTAAAGGTTGTCATCCAAACTTCTAAGTTCACCGATATATGCCTAGTTTAGAGGCTTGACCTCCTACACTAGGAGATTGTCAATTATTTGTTATTGACAATATAAATGCCAAAATTTGCTATAAACAAATTGGCATGCTCGGTGGATACATTGTTAAAAAGAAAAATGTGTCAAACTAAGAAAAAACAAAGTGTATGCGCTTAGTGACACTATTGTGTGAAACATGTCAAGAGCATCACCTTTCGAGAGGATGGATGAAATGAGGCAGAAACAATCCTCCTCATGCTTTGGAGCCTATCTTGACTCCTATTAGTCAAAATGACAATGTGTCACAAACAAATGTGAACACTTCTGTCGTGATGACATGGCCTCATATGGTCTTCCTCTAGGTTATGTACCCCTAGGATATATACCATATCCACCGCCAAACATGGGAAATCCGCCAAACTTGGGAATTCATCAAATGTTGGGAATAGTGGCATGTTTAACAATATATATTTGCATAATCCTCGTTTCAGAGTCAAGTACGCCCTTTGTGTCAAATGTGCCTTAATTTGGCACACATTTGTGATTTGGTTTTGTTAACCCTCTATTGGTGGGCTTTTCTATAGTTGGGTAGGGAATTTGTCATCGACAAACCCAACCACCACAGACAACCAAACACAGGTCCAATTTTCCCTGATATGCCTAGAGTAGATGTGATAGGAACTCCTACAAACATGGTCAATTCAATGGCTGTGTTTCAACAAATTGATGAGAGTTATCATGATGTTGTCAATATGTTAACTTAACAAATGGCGATGTTAAGGCCTTTGATTGAAACAAATAATACAAGGTTTGGGCACCTTGCTCAACAAATGGGACGTGTGGCTCAAGCCATTACTTTGGATGACAATCCAAATGATCCCTATGACGAAACCAATAATCCACCTCCAAATGAAATGACAATGTTGACCCAACTGCGATCTGGTCCATCAAGGGCAAGATGCTGACAATGAAATTCAAAGGGTTCGACAACAAAATGTAGGGGGCATCATGTGTGTGAAATTCAAAATATTCAACAAAATCAGAATATCACTCGTGCCTGCGAACCTGAAGATTCGGCTTTAATGTTGTTTTTCCAACTAACCTTTTTTGTGTGTGCATTTCCAGATTATATCCAATAGGCCGAAGTGCCTAGAGATTGGAGATTCCAAATCCTTGACAAAATTCTCTGGAGAGAATGGCGAATCAACAATTGACCATATTGCTTGATATACTATAGAAATAAGGGAAATGACATCAAATGAACACTTAAAAATGCATTTTTTCCTCACTTCTTTAACAAAAAATGCTTTCACATGGTTTTCAAATCTGGGGCCTAATTCTATTTTAACATGGGCTCAATTAGAAAGTAGTTTCACAATCAGTCTTTATAGGTGAAACTAAAGTTAGCTTGACTCATTTATTTACTATTTGATGTTTCCTGGTAAACTGCAATGACTATCTGGCCAGATTTAGGAATGCGAGGAATTGCTATTTGCCTCATGTGCCAGAGTCTAAAGTTGTCAAGATGGCCATAAACGGTTTAGACTATGACATAAGAAAGAAGCTTATTAATCTGAGTTCATAGATCTTAGCCAATTGGCAGAAAAAGTGTGTCAAATAGAGTAACTAAAAAGAGAGAAAGAAAGGATGAGAAAGAAATTATTTCGTCGTGAAAAAGTGGCTTATGTTGAAGTCTACCAGCTAATGACGAAGTCGAAGGTAGTTGTGATGAAGTTAACGTGGCTCAGTTAAATCTGACGAACATATGTTTGTTAGTCCTAGGGCCTGTTAGAAATAAAGAGAAAATGCCATCGTTGAAAATTTACTATTTTGACATTACGAAGGTAGATAAAATATTTGAAGTACTTTTAAGGACAAACAAATAGTTGTTCTCCAAGGGAAGAAATTTCTTTAATCTCAGAATTGAAAGGGCAAAAGTTTTGTAAATTTCACCAATCGAATGGACATACTACTAATAGTTGTGTTCGTTTTGGGACTTGATCCAAAAATAATCAACTAAGGATGTTTGACATTTGAAGGGAAGGAGAGACCCATGAAATGGACACTGATCCTTTTCAAGTCAATTTAAGCTTTGTCGAACTAGCCTTCATGGATATCAATGTAGCTGGGTTAGGGAGTTTAACCAGGAGGCCGAAAGAAGTTTCAACGTGATTATGAGTGTGACTTCTTTGAAGATGTAGAACAAATAATTTATCCAAAGGCTTGGAGCAGGCCTCTTGACTTTTTGATTAAGCAGAAAGATAGCAGTTGAGATGTTTCCTTTGTTTAGATGCAATGCTGTTTGATCGAGCCTTATAGCGACATATGAGAAGCAAAGAGTCGAGAAATTGATTGCTGAAAAAGAGAAGGAGAACATGGAACTGAAAGGAAGGTGGAAGATAAGTCAAAATTTGATTTTGGTCCTTGGATCTCAAGTTTCTTAAACTTGGAATGTGAAAATTTAATCAGAAGATGAAGATTGTCGTGATGATGGATGGCAAGGCCAACAACATGTTCAGTCGAACTCGAATTCCTCTTGCTAGAGTTGTTCAGAACTAATGGGTTAAGAATATCCATTATGTTGACGAGGCTTCATCTTCAAAGAAGCAAAGAAGGCTAAGGAGGAGGTATAACTAAGGACCAAGGATGAATTCAAATCCTTATGTCTGGAAAAGAGTTGACAAAAGAAAGGCAATAGTTGAGCTAGTTCTCAAGCAAGCAAGCCTAAAACTCCTAATGGCAAAGGTTTTGTTCCTTTGAAAGATGTCATGAGGTCCAAGGTCAGGTCGTCGAACTTCAAGGACCAAATGTCCAACGTCATTAAAAACACCTACATAATAAGTGCTAACTGCAAACTGAGACTTGGTAAGAACAATGAAATAGTGCCAAAATATCACCCACTATCAAAAGCCAATTAAAATGATAGAGAAGCTAGAGTATCATCCTTTGACTCAGGATGACTTGCTCATAAACAACTTCGAGAGAGTGTTTTGATGATGACCTCCATACTCTTTTCAATACAAATTTAGTAGGGGTGGTCTTTGTATCACCTGAGAATACATTGTCAAGGAGCTTATGCCAAGATGGAAGATGACTGTGAATGATGTTATTATGGGAAATGAATGTGTTTTTGTCTGTAAGACTTTTGCAATGGTGGAATGTTTGAAAAGCCTGATGAAATGACTAAGGCACATTTGAGGCCATTACACATCAAAGCAATGATTGAAGGAAAGTTGGTCAATAGAGTTCTTGTCGACTGGAGCGGCTATTAGCCTAATGCCAGGAAGCATGTTGACAAAGTTTGGCAAGAATGTCAAAGACCTAGTGAAAACCAATGTTGCTTGAATGATTACAATGGCAAATCATTTGCTGCCAAAGGTGTGTTGGTTCTAAATGTCAAGGTTGGAAGTGTTAGTCACAAGACAATGTTTGTCATTGTTCCATCAAAAGCGAGCCATAATGTCTTGGACGAGATCGGATCTTATAATCCAATTTTTCTGTTGTGCAAAATTATTAAATTGCCCCTAGGTAATTTTCGCATGAGATTTGTGGTCGAACAATCCTTAATTAGGAATTTTAACATTAGGGTAACGTTATATAAGGCTTGGATAGCAATTTGTGCGAAAATCGAAAATCTTGATTTTTCGTGTGCAAAATGACCAAAATGCCCCTAAGGTTATTTTCACCTTAAATTTAAGATAGCCAATCCTGCTATCCTCAAGGGGTCAGTTTTATGTTTGAAGGGAATTATTTAGATATGTTGATGTTGAGGTAAAAATCTCAACTCCCACTTTTACCGTACATAAATTTATCAAATTACCCCTGGTAATTTAACACAAGATTAAGTAACCTTCAAACCCGATTATCACCTTAAGTTTGAAATGTTTATTACAAGTACTATGTAATATATGGAAATGTTTGGGTAATTCCAGGAATTTTTATGTGAAATGAATTTTTTACCCCTAGTTAGTGCTTAATAAGTTTACTTAAGTAATTAAGGCAATATTAGGCGTAATTCATTTCAAATTGATTTCATTCATTAATCTTGGGTTAAAAATAATTACGTGAGGTTAAAAAAAATAATTATGTGAGGTAATTAGAGCCTAAGAATTGTTTAGGGAAATTTAATTTCCTTTTTTAATTACAAGGACTCATATAAATTCAATAATGTTAAGATTAAGGTAAATCTAGTGCATTTTCTTTCTTTATCTTAAGATTAGGACTTATTTTACTAATTGATTTTCAATTCAATTGAGATTAACTTCATTACTAGTATAAGATTACTCTTTTACCTTGTCTTGGTAAATCCTAAACACTTGATTTTTACCATTTACACTAAATTACCAATTCATAATTCATTACCTAATTAAATAAGCTATCCTACATGTCCTACCATTTATCAAGAATCCACATTGTCCCCCATTATGCCCAAACCAACCGTGGCCTCCATGCCTCCATCATCCTCATGATTTAGTTTTCTTTCAATAAATAATGCACTTGCAAACATCATTGACTTACCATTTACTTTTTTTGGAGTTATCTTGCTTAAAGAATCATAAAAAAAATTCTGCATTCTCTCAAGACTTCAAGCTTCCTTCTTCTTCCTCCTCCATATCCAAGAAGCTTTATTCTCATCCTTTATCCAAGCTAGCTACCTCAAACTAACAATTTACACCATAGATCAACTCCTAAACACCTAAACTTTCCAATTCCAAACACAAGAACATAAGAAAAATCCTTCCTCCACTCTAACTTCCCTTGGCCGAACTCACTATCATCATTAGGAGCAGATTTTCTTCTTGTTACTTCATAAAAGATCTAGCTTTCTCTTTTGAAAACAAGAAACAACTTGGTAAGGATTTTATTTCATGTTCTTTCTCTTGTTCTTTCCTTTAAATTTCGTTCTTATGGCTTGATAATGACCATGGCTTGATGATGAGGAATCATGGTGGTGGTTGTGAATCCATCATATAATAGACCTCTAAAGCTCAAGGTTTAGTTTTTGTTGTCAAAAGATTAATGAAATAATTGTTAATTTTCTTTAAGTTGATTCTTTTAAGCTTGATGATGAGTTCAAGAAATAAAGTTCTTGGAACCATGATAATAAGAACTCTAAAGATCACTTTTTTTTTGTTAAGATTAATTGTAGTCAAAGAGTTCTTTCTTTAAAAGTCTTGAGTTTTGAGCTTAACAAGATATAAAAAGGAACTTGCATCCATGTTTATATTTCAAGCTCTTGCATATCATGTTTAAATTCCAAGTCTTGCATAATTATGTTTATATCTCAAGTCATCACCTTAATTCTTAAAGATAAATAATGGACTTGCATATCATATTTAATTTTCCAAGCCTTACATAATGATGTTTATATTTCAAGTCATCACCTTAATTCTTAAAGATAAGAAAATGGACTTGCATATCATCTTTAAATTTCCAAGTCTTGCATATCATGTTTAGATTTCAAGTCATCACCTTAAATCTTAAAGATAAGAAAATGGACTTTCATATCATGTTTAATTTTCCAAGTCTTGCATATCATGTTTACATTTCAAGTCATCACCTTAAATCTTAAAGATAAAAAAATCGAGTTACATATCATGTTTATATTTCAAGTGTTGCATATCATATTTATATTTCCAAGTTATCACCTTATAATGACCAAGATTAAAAATGAGATGGCACGACATGTTTATGATTCTAGTTATCACCTAAACCTCTAAAGCTCAAAGACTTGCCTCTTTTATCTTGAGTGCAAATTTTGAGCATGAACACAATTCAATATATGAATCTTGGCCTTATGAGGATCTTGGGTTTGAAGTTGGTTTTTACTTTGTTTTGAGGCTTGGATCTTGTTTCTATGATGTATAAAGAGAATTTGATTTTAAAGGATGTAAATGTTTTTGATGAAGTGATTGTTTTGATTTGGAAAATATGAGTATAATTTCAGGGAAGAATTGGAATGATGTTTCATAATGGTTTTAGAATGAAAGAGCAGCTCAAGTATGTTAAAACTTCAGTTTTTGAACTTTTGGAGTTGCGGTAATCGATTACTTGGAACATCCTCCAAGTACAACCTCATCCTGAAGTCATGGTGTTCGTACTTTAGATTTGTTACTTCTAAATTTACGACCTTAATTATTTAGAGCAAGATTTGTTAATTATGTGGTAACTAACTCATGGTTCTATCAAAATATATAGCAAGGAAACAAAATATTTATTTAGTATAAGTCAAGTACAAAAGGGAGCTCTTCTATGAGCTTTAGTATATATATGTTCTTTACTACATTTATAGACACACACACACACACACACACATATATATCTAAGTACAACAGATATGAGTCTCCACTACTAAGCTATAGAAATTCCATTTCAATTCTTTGTAGGGCTTCACCGTCTCGGGAGTAACCTGAGACGACACGAAAACAAACACATAGGGGTGAGAATTCTAAAATTCTCAGGAACATCCCCAAAACATATAATGAAACTCATGTCATCGTTATCATCCCAGCCACTTCGGTTTATTAATAAAAGTGTGAGCATGCAACATATATCAAAGGTTTATTTTTAAGTTCAAAAGTCATTCTTCAGAAGTGGGTTTATTTTAATACTCAATCACTTAGCTTGCATATGTCATTCTACTCAATATCATAATAGTTCATTTTTCAACTTTGTGTGCCCTGATACATCGAAGGGGACCTTTCGTGCCCTTTCAACTAAGGGGACTTCTCCCTGTGTACGCCCGAATTTCCGCGTCGAGTACAATGACCAAAATGCCCCTAAGGTCATTTTTACCTAATTTAGGAAAGCGACCCGTCCTCGAATGGGTCAACTCAATGTTTGAAGGCGATTATATTTGTTATGTTTGATATCCGAGGAAAATATCGTTTTTCAACTTTCGCTCAAAATGACCAAAATACTCCTTTGTTCTACACGGGTAAAGGTGCCGTTTGAGCCTAAACTTTTTCAGGAAGTTTGGAATGATGTTTTTGAGTGGTATTTGATATTAGTTTGGCCTAGGAGGTCCGGGCAGTTTTAGTGTAAAATTACCATTTTGCCCCTAGAACAGTGTACAGTGAGCCTAATGATGTGATTAAGCAAACCTAAGCAATATTAGGCTCTAATCGAAGATTAATTTATTTCGATAATTAATCTAGAGTCAAAATGATTTATTAAGGTTAATTAGAACCTAAGATTGCTTAGATAAACTCTAATTGCATTCTTTAATTCAAGATTCCTAGTCATGGAATCTTGAATAGTGTTTTCTCTCAATTCCTTAAATTAAGGAATTGTGCCATACCTCATTTGACTAAGAAAATGAATTTAATTTGTTAATCTAATATGACCACTCCTAATCAAGTCTTGACATTCCTAATTAGCCAATTACCTCACCTAAACACTTTCTTACAACTCCTAACCAAAACCTTAATCAAAGAAACATCTAAACACATCACTAAAACACAATTACATGAGAAAATTAATCCTCCCCTTTGCTGCCCAATCTGCTGAATGCATGGCCTAAGAAAAGTGTCACATGTTGAATTTTTCTTCACTTCAAAGATCATGCCTTGCCTATACTTGTGCCCATACTCAACCATGCTTGAACCCATACTCAAAGCTATACCTTGTAAGGATATTTTCCTCCCCAAATGACCAAGCAAGGCCGTCGGCCATCCTCCCAATCAGCCACCATTGTGCAAAAATTTCTATAAATACCAAGCCTTGAAGAACCTTGCTACACTTTAGATCATTTGCTAAGTTTAGTTGTCTTGCATTTTCTTGCTTTTTCTCTCAAATTTCTCTTCATCTTGTTCATCTTCTTCTTCCTCTCAAAGAACCTTTCCACCACCACAAACAACCTTGAACCACCACTCCTCACCTCAAACCATCTCTTAAACACTCAAACTTTCCATTCCCAAGCTTAGAAACTCAAGGAAAAATCATCTTCCTTGAGCATCCTCCTTGGCCGAATCCATCTTCACTTCCAAGAGAAGATTTTGTCTTCTCAACTCTTCAAGAATCAAGCTTTCTTTCTTCCATTTCAAAGACTTCCTTAGGTAGGGGTTTTGTTTTAAAGTTTTTACTTGTTTTCTTCAAGAAAAGTTCTAGTTTTCTCTTGGTTCAAAACTCTTTTCCCTTCTTTTCATTTCAGCCATGAGGCCTTTTTATGAGAAGGACTTTAGCTTGATGATGAGGTTTCAAGATAATGGCTTGTTGTTGTCATGTGAGAAACCTCTAAAGCTTGAAACAACTTGGTCTTGGACCATACATGCTGTGTTTTTTTCTTTTCCTTGGTTTCATTTTTCGGTTCCTTTTTCTTTTTCCCTTGAATTATTTCGTTTCCTTCTCCTTTTCCTTTAGAGATTTTGGTTTCCTTTTTCTTTGTTTGAACAAAGTTTGCTAAAAATGTTAAGTAGATCACAAAAGTTTTGTTAAAGAAAAATTAATCCCATGATTTCAAAGAGCTCTAAGCTTACCCTTGCCAACCTTAAAGTTGGTCGGCCGTTCTAAGAGTTTTACTCTAGATTGAAGCCCATGAGCAATAAAATAAAGAATATGACTTAGTTCTTTGTATTATGTTTAGATAAAGTGTTGAGCTTTGTGTCCATTTTCTTGAGCTTGATGATGAAGTTCAAAATCAAAGGCTTCCTTGAAGTCTTGATGCCAAGAACTCTAAAGCTCACTTTATGTTGTTAAGATGCATAATGGGTTAAGGTTGTGATGTTCCTTTAAAGTCTTGTAAGAGCTCTAGCTAAGATAAAATGGGTTGCACACATGTTTAAGTTTATGCCTTGCATAGCATGTTTATTTTAATGCCATCACTAAACTCTCAAGAGTAATTAAATGGACTTGCATTATCATGTTTAAATTTCAAGCTTGCATTTCATGTTTATATTTCAAGTCATCACTTAATCTTTAAAGATAATAACAAGGTTGCATCTCATATTTATTTTATGCTCTCACTTTACTTTCTAATGAAGAATAAAATGAGTGCATATCATGTTTAAGTTTATGCCATCACTTAAACCTCCTAGAGCTCAAAGACTTGCCCAAGTATCTTGCATAAAGTTTTGGAAAATGGAGATGTCTCAAGGATGCCATTTCGGCCTTGGGATGATGATGATGGACTTTGTGTGGGTTCATCAAGTCACAAGTGTCCATAGCCTATGTCTTGGAATTTTTCTAAGCCTAGGTGGTTTTAAGGAACCTTATGAACATAGTTTTAAGTTTTAAATCCTCTTTATGATTAAAATGATTTAGCTACTGAACTTACTTGGATTTTAAGGATTTCAATGAGATAAATTGGTTTCTAAAAGAGTTTGAGTTCCTAAAATCATTCCAAGAGAAAACTAGCAACTTGTATGCATTTTAATTATGAGATTATATGATTTTATGGGCTTTACATTTCAGTTCTGCCCTTTCATGTTTGGCCACTGTATAAATTCTGTTTTATGGTGTTAAAATGTGTAAAATTATGTTTGAGTGAAGCAAGGATCGATTTAGGGAAGTTAGAAAAGAATAAGTAACTAAAAAGGGCTTAAAATGTGAATTCTAGAACACTTAGAATGCACAAACTTGTAATTCTGTTCCAGCATAATTGGACTTAAGGAAAATGGTTTATAATTAGTGGATATGTGTAGGAATCCCTCATAATTGGTTTAGAGTTAATTATAAAGCCGTAGGCGAAGATGGAATCTTAAAAAGGGTCTAAAACGGAAATTCTAGAACCCCGTAATCATATAAGAATTTTTCTGCCCAAAATGCATAGTGCTGTTTGGAATTGTTAGTAAGCCTAAATCTTAGTGAGAATGATAAGTGATGATCTCTTAGGTGTAATAAAGATGTAATATGTGTATTAGAATAATTAGAACATAAGTTTAAGGCCCATAAGGGCCAAAGCATAAAACAATATGAGATAGGAAGTGTGATGTGAGAATGAGACTGAGCGAGTATGCTGGTGTTATGTATGAATGTGCTAATGTCATGAGTATGAGAACATGAGGATTCATGGTGTGTTGTGATGATGATTTTGGTATATTGTGGGCATGATGCATGAGACTATGTGATACAAATGAATAAGAGAAAGTATGTTTTTATGATTGAAAGGTTTATTTGATTGAGGAATTTATGAGACAACATGCATTATGTGAGTTATGTGGCATGACTCAAATTTGAGGAAATTCGGGTGCAGTCATTATGTTGCCGAATTTCTGAATTTGAGGGACGTAAGAAAGTTTTGAAATAAGATGTTTAATGTGACATGCCAGACGTATTCTCCTTTAGTGAGGAGAAGGTAAAACCGTGAGGCATCGACATTAGCCTGCAAGCGGACAAAGTCACTTGTCTTAACCAGTCAATGCGTTTCGAAGAAGGAAAAAGTCCCATGATGGGTAATCCTTAGGCCCCTTACCCATACTCTAGGAGTCGGATTATTATGATTATGATTATGATATGATTCGCTTATCAAGAGGATAAGTAAGAACTAGTGATGACTAGTTAAGGTATGAGCTCATAGCCTAGTTTTAGGGTGCGGTTACTATTATGATACTTAATGTCACAAGTTTGAGAAGAAGGAAATGTTGTTCATGAGAAGTTACATGCCACTTATATGATGATTAATTATTGTTTGGTTTGCCTAAAGTATTGCCATGCATTCATGTTCTGCTATGCTGCATATATGCATTAAGATTCATCATAAAAGACACGGACCTTGGATAATTATCTTATAAAAACCTCATAATGAACCTTTGCATGTTTAACCTTTTTATAATAAACCCAAGGTTCCTAGGGACGAAACGATGACACTAGGATAGAGGTTTTTCCTAAGATTTTTTAGCAAGATTCTCACCCTCTCTCTGTTTCTTTCCGTTACGTCTTCAGGCGATGGCGTCGTTCGTGATTTTTGTTGATGTGCCCATGTGGGAGTTGCACTTGACGGGTCACCAATCTTACCATTTCGAGGGTCGTTGTGCGTGTGCATTTTGCATACCTGGACGCTCGTTTGCTTTTCCGGTCTCCAGCTTTCGCTTCACCCCGACCTCTCCCTTTGGCGATGATTTGATTTTTGAGAGGACGTGACCCGTGACGAGAGAACTGCATGCCGATCATCTTCAGGTGCGTGACTATCCCAGGTGCCCTTATACGTCGCTATGGTAAGACCTGAGGATCCTCCTCTACCCCTTCGGAGGATTCCCTTCGTGTCCTTGGCCCAGGAGGGTAGCGAGGACACGGTCTCTAGCCGAGGCCGATGAGGTGTGTACGTCAGCCCGAGAGGCACCCTCGCCGAGGAGGCCACGTTGCTCCGCCGATCGCATGCCCACGCCCCCTCTTCGTTGGGCCACATTCGAGGAGCTTCGGAGTTTGCGGGTTACATCTCCCCGTCCGAGGAGTAGCGTCTTCAGGAGGCTTTTAGAGGAGAGGGCCTTTTAGCTAGTAGCATCTTGTGAGGGTTTTTCCATGTATTAGTTGTTGTATGTCTCCTGTTTATGTTTTCATGTATTTTATGTTTCTGGACTTAGTTTGACCACTTATATGGGTATGATTTTATGCTTTCCTTTATGTTCCATATGATGTACTAAAATATTATGATTAATATTATGATAGATGTTTTTATGATTAAGGTGTCCCTTATTGCTTTTGCCTTGCATGATTTATTTGTTCTTCCGCTTTATGTTTCTTTTATATGGTACGCGAAGGCTCGCACTTTGTTTTACGTATTCCATTTCAAAAAAAAATTTTACCCGTATTTTTCACTAAGTAATTTCACAAACGAGTTCTAAAAAGGAATTAATAACTAATAATTAATCTTAATATGTCCTAGGCGTGTTGGGTTAAATATTAGGATGTTACAAAGAGAGGTCTTGGACCCGTAAGCATTAGCCGAAACTTGGAAGCCCAATTAAGCCTTGAATTGGACCGAATTTGATTAAGCTGTGAAACCTAAAATTATAGATCGTTTTAGCTTTTAGAAGACCAATAACGCCCAAATTCGATATTCGTAAAGCCCAAAATGATCTGGAAGATAGAAAGGTCATAGTAAGTGTAAAATCCAAAATTAATCAAGTTTTGACAATTAAATCCAATGAGGCCCAATAATGCAAAACTCAACCAAATCGTCAAAATTAAACACTTATAGAAACCAATTAAGCCAAGTACGAAACCATAATATATGCCTAAAAATTTCTCTATTAGTCACTCTGCGAATGACAGGCATTTTGGAGCAAGCTTTCACGATTTTGCTCTTTTCAGCTTCAACCTACTTTACATGAGTTCCCAGCCTTATTCTTGACATTTTGCACTTGATCCAAAGCTCTTATACATAAAAGCATACTCAAAGAGACAAGTTAAACGTAACAAGGTGTAATTACAAATTATTTCTAAAAATCAATGCAGTAGTCAATGATTCTATCAAAATCACACAATGAAGAATAAATCAAAATCCTAATTAATCACATCAATAACTCAGGAAAAACTCATGTCAAAAGCTAAGATTTGGTAGCTTAATGTCCTTTTTTTATTTGAGTACAAATGACCAAAATGCCCCTGAGGTCATTTTTGCCCGAATTAAAGGATTCAACTGAAGTTCCTGAATGGGTCAACTCAATGTTTGAAGAGGATTATATTTGTTATGTTTGATATCCAAGGTGAAAATCTCGTTTTGAACTTTTGGCTCAAAATGACCAAAATACCTCTGTTTTTACGTGGGTAAAGGTGCCATTGAACTTTTCCAGGAAGTTCAGAATGATGTTTATGAGTGGTTTTTGATGTTCAATCGGCTTTGAAGGTCCTGAGAGTTTTAGTGCAAAATTACTATTTTGCCTCTAGAACAGTGTACAGTGAGCCTAATGACGTAATTAAGCAAACCTAAGCAATATTAGGCTTTAATCGAAGATTAATTTATTTTGATAATTAATCTAGAGTCAAAATAATTTATTAAGGTTAATTAGAACCTAAGATTGCTTGATTAAACTCTAATTACATCTTTTGATTCAAGATTCCTAGTCATGGAATCTTGAATAGTGTTTTCTCTCCAATTCCTTAAATTAAGGAATTGTGCCCATACCTTCATTTGACTAAAGAATGGTTTTAAATTGTTAATCTAGTAAGAACACCCCCTAAATCAAGTCTTGACAACCTTAATTAACCATTACCTCACCTAAACACTTTCTTACAAACTCCTAATCAAAACCTTAATCAAAGAAACACCTAAACACATCATTAAACCACAATTACATGAACAAATCATCCTCCCCCTGGAAATCTGGCTGAATTCATATCCCAAGAAATATGTCACATGTTAATTTTATTTCACTCCAAAGGCCATGCCTCAAGCCATACCTTGACCATACCTAGCCATGCTTTCAACCATGCCTTTGAATGACTAAAGTTTAAAGATATTTTTCCTCCCCAAAGCCAAGAAGGCCGTCGGCCACTCCTCCTTTGGTAGCCTCCATATTGCAAAATTTTCTATAAATACCAAGCTTTGAAGAACTTTGTTACACTTTAGAAGCCTTGCCAAGTTTAAGCTTTCTTGCATTTTCTCTCATTTGCTCCAAATTTCTCTTCATCTTACTCTTCTTCTTCCTCCCTCAAAGAAACCTTTCCACCACCACAATCCACCATAAACAACCTTAAACCACCACTCCCTCACCTCAAACCACCTCTCAAACACCAAATCTTTCCATTTCTAAGCTTGCTTTCTCAAGGAAAAATCATCTTCCTTGGGTTCTCTCTTTGGCTGAACCTTCATTGCCATTCAAGAGAAGATTTTGTCTTCTCATTCTTTCAAGAACACAAGCTTCTTCTCATTTCTTTCAAGACTTCTTTAGGTAGGGGTTTTATTTCAAAGTTTTCTTTACTTTTTTGAGAAAAGTTTTAGATTTCTCTTGGTTTTCAAAGCTCTTTCCTTCTTTCTTCATTTTTGGCCTTGGAGCCTTTTCATATGAATAACTTTAGCTTGATGATGAGGTTTCAAGATAATGGTCTTGTGATGCCATGTGAGAAACCTCTAAAGCTTGAAAAACTTGGTCTTGGACCATATATGCTTTTGGTTTCTTTCCTTTTTCTTTACTCAAAGTTTTTAGTTCCTTTTTCCTTTTCCTTGAAGATTTCGTTTTCACTTCCTTATTTGACAAAGTTTGTTAAAAATGTTAAGTAGATCACTAAAAGTTTTGTTAAGAAAATTAATCATATGATTTCAAAGAGCTCTAAGCTTACCCTTGCCAACCTTAAAGTTGGTCGGCCGTTCTAAGAGTTTACTCTAGATTGAAGCCCATGAGCAATAAAATAAAGAATATGAGTAGTTCTTTGTATGCTTGTTTAGATAAGTGTTGAGGTTTGTGTCTTAGTCCATTTTCTTGAGCTTGATGATGAAGTTCAAAAACCAAAGGCTTCTTTGAAGACTTGGTGCTAAGAACTCTAAAGCTCATTTTATGTTGTAAAGATACAAATTGGGTTAAGGTTGTAATGTTCCTATAAAGTCTTATAAGAGCTCTAGTTAAGATAAAATGAGTTGCATTCATGTTTATGTTTATGCCTTGCATAGCATGTTTATTTTGATGCCATCACTAAGCTCTCAAGAATAACTAAATGAACTTGCATTATCATGTTTAAATTTCCAAGCTTGCATTTCATGTTTATATTTCAAGTCATCACTTAATCTTTAAAGATAATAATGAGGTTGCATCTCATATTTATTTTATGCTTTCACTTTACTTTATAATGAAGAGTAAAACAAATGCATAACATGTTTAAGTTTATGCCATCACTTAAATATCCTAGAGCTCAAAAACTTGCCCAAGTATTGCAAGTAAAGTTTTAGAAAATGGAGGCATCCCAAGGAAGCCATTTCGGCCTTGTGATGATGATGATGGACTTGAGATGAGTTCATCTAATCATAAGTGCCCATAGGCTATGTCTTGGAATTTTTCTAAGCTTAGGTGTATTTAAAGAATATTATGAACAAGATTTTGTGTTTTAAAACTATTTTATGAACTAAATAATTTAGCTACTGACCTCACTTGTGTTTTCATGATATTAATGAGATAAATTGGTTTCTAAAGGAGTTTTGAGTTTCTAAAATGATTCCAAGAGAAAACTAGTAACTTATATGCTTTTAAATCATGAATCTATGTGATTATATGATGCTTGCTTTTGGATTCTGCCTTGTGTACTTGGCCACTGTATAAATTCTATTTTATGGTGTTAAAATGTGTAAAATTATGTTTGAGTGAAGCAAGGATCAATTTAGGGAAGTTAGAAAAGAACAAGTAACTAAAAAGGACTTAAAATGAGAATTCTAGAACACTTAGATACAAGAATTGGTTTGTTCCAGCATAATCAAACTTAAGGAAAAGGGTTTATAATTAATGGATATGTGTAAGAATCCCTAACATTTGGTTAGGAGTAAAATATAGAGCCTTAGGCGAAGATGGAACTTAGAAAGGGTCAAAGACGGAGATTCTAGAACCTCGTAATCATATGATAATTTTCTGCCCAAAATGATGTAATGCTGTTTGGTTATGTTAGTAAGCATAAACATTAGAGGAAATTATAGGTTATGATCCCTTAGGTGAAATAAAGATCCATAATAAATGCCAGGATAATTAGAACACAAGTTTAAGACCCGTAAGGGCCAAAGCATAAAACACTATGAGATAGGAGGTGTGATGTGAGAATGAGTTCGAGTGAGTATATTTATGATGTATGGCAATATATTACATGCCTTGAGTATGAGGATGTGTGGATATGACTTGATGTTTTTGATAAAGTAGAATGCTGATTAAGATGCATGAGAATATAAGACATGAATGATATGGGAAAATATGTTTATGAGATTGAGAGATTTACTTGATTGAGGAATTGCATAAGAACAACATGTGTTATTGAGTTATGTGGCATGTCAAATTTGAGGAAATTCGGGTAGTCGTTATGCCGTTGAATTTCCATCAAATTTGAGGGACTTAAAGAAAGTTTGAAAAGAAAGATTTTATATGTGACATGCCGAGACGCATTTCTCCTGCTATGGTGAGGAGAAAGGAAACCCGTGGAGGGTATGGTCGTGGAGCCATACGAAGCGAGCAATGTCACTGAACTTAACCAGATGATGCGTTTCACAGACGAGACGTACTTCTCCTGCTACGGTGAGGAGAAAAAAAACCGTGAGGGCATCGACATTAGCCTCCAAAGTGGAGAAGTCATTGGCTTAACCATTTGATGCATTTCGAGAAGAAAAAGTCCCATGATGGGTGATCCTTAGGTCCCCTGCCATATTTGGAGTCGAGATTATTATTTTTATGATTATGATACGCTTATTAAGAGGATAAGTAAGAACTAGTGACGACTAGTTGATGTATGAGCTCATAGCCTAGTATCAGGGTCGGTTACTATTTTAAAATACCATGATGTCACAAGTTTGAGAAACGAGAAAGATGTGAACCATTTTGCTTGTGAAAGAGAGAGGTTGATCAAGAGGAATTACATGCCACTTATATGAGAATTAATTATTGATGAGATGTTTTATTGGTTTGCTGCATAAAGTATTGCCATCCATTCATGTTTTGCTATGCTGCATACATGCATTAAGATTCATCATAAAAGACACGGACCTTGGATAATTACTTTTATGAAAACCTCATAATGAACCTTTGCATGTTTAACCTTTTCATAATAAACCCAAGGTTCTTGGGACGTTAACGATGACATTAGGATAGGAGGTTTCCTATGAGATTCTTTAGCAAGATTCTCACCCCCTCCTTTTTTCTTTCTGTTACGTCTTCAGATTTTGATAGTCGTTCGTGATCTTCGTTGACACACTGATATGGGAGGTGCACTACAACCCAAGCACCAGTCATATCATTTTGAGGATCGTTGTGCTGTTTGCATTTTTAAGTATATGGGACGCCCGTTCACATCCAGTTTCCAACTTTTGCTTCACTCCCACCTCACCTTTTGGCGATGCTTGATCTTCGAGAGGACTCGCCTTCGCGATGAGAGACTCGTCATGCCCACCCTTCGGCTTCGGTGTGCGACTACCAACTATGTTCTTCGCCCAAGGCGTGGAGACGAATCTCTCGAGGATTCCCTACCCACATCTATTTGGTGGATCCGCCTCCAGTTCCCATGGACATTGGGAGAGGGTGAGGATACGGTGACACAGCAAAGGCTAGCTCGACACCGAGATACGCCCACGTCGAGGAGGTCATGTCCGTCCACCTTTCCACTTGCACACACCCGAGGAGCTCGCACAGCTTATTGGGTATATACCTTCGAGGGACGAGGATCAACATCATCAGGAGTTTGAAGGAGTGGTAGCCTGGCTTGGGTTTGATCTTTCGAGGTTTCCATGTACTTGTTGCTTTATGTCTTCTGTTTATGTACCTTTTTGCTTTATGTTTCTTGTACTTCAAGCTCTCCACTTGCATGGGTATGACTTTATGCCTTTTATATTTCGGTCATTGTATCAAACTATGATATTTAATATTATGATGGTTGTTTCTATGATTGAGGTGTTCTTTATTCTTTTGTATTGCATGATTTATTTTCTTTTTGCTTTACGTTTCGATTATGTAGTACGCGATGGCTCGCATTTTGTTTTACATATTTTAAAAAAAAATTTACCGTATTTTCCGCTAAGTAATTTTACAAATGAGTTTAAAAAGGAAGTAATAACTAATAATTAATCTTAATACGTCCTAGGCATGTTGGGATAAGTGGCATAAATGCCCTTTATCAAACTCCCCCACACTTAAGCTTTCACATGTCCTCATGTGAAACTAAGATCAAACCAAGGCATGGATGAGAAGCAGTATACAAGGACTTCACTAGACTCCTAACACTAAAAATGAATAATGCATGAAATTAAACGACAATACACCAATTAAATGAACCTAGAGGCACAACAGTAAACTTTTACACTAACAATTAAGAAAATCACAACAAGCAAGGCATGAACAAGAACATAGCACACATGATGGAATCCACATAAGATGAATGGGCCAAGTACAAAAATCCTCTCAAGGTTAGTGTTTGCTACTCATTCACTCAAGTGTTTGGGGTTATGATACATACTCAATCACCTCAAATGAAAATGCATTACCATAAGCTTGCTCGGGTCTCATTCTCCATTTTGTCATACATACATGCATACTGAATCAAGAGGACTTACTTTTGGTGTAATGGGGCTTAGGTGAAAGTGGGTAATTATATAGGCCAATGAGCTAAACCTCGTCAAAGGAGAGAAAATGCATATGCCAAGAGGACAAGTGCTTAAGGGTACACTTTGTCCAACTTAATCACAATTTTCAGGCCTTTATTTTGTATTGTGGCACACCTTCAACCCAAACTTTTCCAGATTTTTTTGGTGTGCCACTTGTTGAATTTGGGTTACACATTGTTCCTCGCCCATACTTGAATTGGGGCATATCCTCATGGTTTCCCCGACACTTATGCTTAAGTATATATAAGAAATACACAAACGATCTCCTATGCCTAAAGGTTAGGATTTTTCATGGTTTTTCACTTTTGGCTAAGGATGTGTTAAAATAGAAAAATGGACAATAAGGCTCAAATGGGCTAAACAATGATAACATACAAAAGGTGCCCATATAGGCAAGTAGCTAAAATAAGAAAAATGCCTCAATCATATTCAAGCATGCACATGAAAACATATTTTCAAATAAGACCTTAAGCAAGTTCTAAAGTGAAAATTCAAAGAGGGAAAACACACATGAACAAATAAGTATGGCACATGATAGTTCAATTAAGAGGCATAAAATTTACAGGTGAAAGTGCATGTACTCAATCCAAATAACACAATGAATCCACCAAGTATGCAACACAAAATAAAGTCAATGCCAAGCAAGTCAATAGAGTACATATGGTGTGAGTCTATGCATGTAACCTCTAAGGTGTCAAAAGGGATGGTGTAAACTGATAAAAATAAACATGATGCATAATTAAAACTAAAAATGACAAAAAATAAAATGCGAAAAAGTAAAAGAGAAAGGTAAAGCAAAACTTCACGGTGGGTTATCTCTTACCTAGCACTTTGCTTCAACGTCCCTAAGTTAGATGGTTAGGACCCTCATGGAGGGTGTGCAACTTCAACCCAAAGATAGGCCATTTCACCTCCCAAATCTTTGGGGACTTCATAGAGGTACCTCAACCGATGTCTATCAATGTTACATCGAAATATCCTAGAATTCTCCAACTCAATTACATCATCGGGGTGCACTACCTGTGACCAAGAATGGTCCCTTCCATCTAGACTTTGATCTCCTAAGCATTAGTTTTCCTAGGTTCATGCAACAAGACCCATTGCCCTTCATAGGGCTTATTTTCTGAATATGGGCTGGCCATGAAGCACTTGGCAAACTGATGGCTGCCGCTTGGGTGGTGTACCAATATCTGAAAACTTGGAACATTCTAACACAACATGCTCATCATATCCTATGGAAGAAGAAAAAATGGAGAATGGGATCTAGATCCTTACAAAGTATATTACCACAAGCATCATTAATTAGATAATCAATGACATTAATACCAAACACGAAGTTCCTTATGGATGTTTCATAGCATCATATAAGCTAAATTAGACTTTCATGTCCCCACACTCCATGCATAATGTGCCATAAACATCAATCATGGTTCTAGAGTTTCAAAATGGTCTATCAAAGATTAATGTATGTTGGGAGGCATTAGTGTCATTTTCCATTTCAAGCACAAAGAAATCAGCAAGGAATATTAAATCATTTACACGTACTAGAATATCTTCCAATACTCCCTTTTGTTATGTGATGCCCTTGGCTAGCTAAATTTGCAACCCGATTGGCTTGAGCTCTCCAAAGTGCAAGGACTTGGTAGAGTGATTTAGGTATAACATTAATGCCAGCTAAGGTCAGCTAGGGCTATTGTGATGTGTCGGTTCCTAATAGTGCAAGGGATAGTGAATATATCCAAATCCTTGCACTTGGGTGGGAATTGCCGTAATAAGGGAGGAGGTATTTACCCTATGGTTGTTATTCAAGTGGCCTCAATGAACTCAAGAGGGGGTGAGTTGAGTTCTAAAACTTTTTCTTAACTATCACACTCTAATTACTTTTTCAAAAAGCTTTAAAGAAATGACTTAATAACTTAATTTAATGGATACAAATGCAAGAGATATGAGAGTGCAATTATGTCTATGAAAAGATTAACAAGACAATGAAAAGTAAATTTGCAACAAATGTAAAGAGATAAGGGAGAGAGATTGCAACTTGGTTTGTCCTGGTTCGGTCACCTCTTGTGTCCTACATCCATCTCTCAAGCAACCCACTTAAGAGTTCCACTATCACTTTAATCTTTACAATTGAAGAGTACTCTTACACCTTGGGATCCTTCACCCTTGTGTTTGAGTTTTCAAGAACCAAGAGATGCCCCACTCTTGTTCTATCAAGGGATGCCCACCCTTGTACACAAACTTGAAAAAGTATTACAAGAAATCACTTTTAAGAGTAGATGTTACAAATTGAAGCCTTATAAGGTTTTTCAAGAATAAGACAATTTGGCCAAGTATTGATCACAAAGATTGATGATTGAGAATGATTGAACAAATGATCTTTGTAGTATGTTTTCTGTGTGTTAAAGAGTGTTAAAGAAGAGTATTTATAGAAAATAATTCGTGTAGACCATAGGGATTTATCCCAAAGGATGTGCCTCTTCAAAACACACCTCTTTGCACATTTCTGGTATTGTAATCGATTACATGAATTGGTAATCAATTACATAGTTCAAATTTTCAAACTTTGCAATGGTCAAGTTCCTGGTAATCGATTACATTATGTGTGTAATCGATTACATAGTTCAATTTTCAAATTCTGGGCACATTGAACGCGTCTTGTAATCGATTACTTGATGTGGTAATCGATTACTTATTTTAGAAATTGAAAATATAAGTTTTAACACACTTTTTCATTCTCAAAACATCATTTAAGCATTCTCTTCTCAAATCATGCTTATATTGTAACAAACTAAAACAAATTTTTCATAAAGAATGATTAAATTCTTTTTAAAACAAATTTTCCTTAAAATTAAAACTTGATTAACTTAAAAAAAAGGCCAAATAAACTTACTAAATAAAAACCTTTTAACAAGTTAATCTAAGTCCTAATTATTCTAACCATGACTTGATCGTTTGTCTTGATCATATCTTCACGAAGTTCCATGTTCTTGTGTTTCCACTTTTTTGTAATATGCATTTTGGCATCATCAAAACCTACAACATTAATTCACAATGGTCACTTTCTCTTCCCCACTACCCTTTATTTTCCTCTATTAGTGCATAGATCCTTAAAAAATTTAGCACATATTACATCCAATAGGGATATGTTTACTTGCACCTTTTTAAAGTTTTCCCAAGTTTCTGGATCCAATTCTACACAGCAAATTTCTTGGGTTGGATCCTTTGAGGGAATGGTAGTGGAGGGGTAAAGATTTTGTTCGGATTGCCTCTGTTGAGTGCTCTAGGACTGTTTTAGCATTGTGATCTCTCCAGGTCTTGTTGTTGCTTACTAGTCTCAGAGTGCCCGTGCTGCTCACTCAGGGATCTTCCATTCCCAGCACCTGGAATGCGGCACTCAATAGAAACCTTTTCTCGCCCAATTTTCTCTTGTCTATCTTCCTCTGCAAGGCTTGGTACCTTTGGCATTTTTGTTCTAGACCTTAGGGTGATTGTACATACATTTCCTATTGGATTAGGCACAGTTTAAGTGTACGTCTTTATTTTTCTAGTGTACAAATGACCAAAATACCCATAAAGTCATTTTACCTGAAAATGAGGATCGTCCTCAGCCACCCTTAAGGGACGTTTTGATAATGATAGGGGATTATATGTGTTATGTGTGTTAATTGAGAGAAGAATCTCATTTTTGAGTTTCGATGCAAAATTACCAAAACGCCCCTGGCTAATTAACACCGATTTACGTGCCGTTTGAGCCCAGAATTTACCAAAAGGTTTTAAATGATATTTTTAAGTAATGTTTAACGATAGGTTAAGCCCGGGTAGCCCCAGGAGATTTTTGTAAAAAATTACCGTTTTACCCCAGAAGAGCATTTTAGGCCTAATGATGTGATTAGCAAAACCTAAGCAATATTAGGCTCTAATTAAAGATTAGTAAATTCTAATTACTAATCTAGAGTCAAAATAATTAATTAAGGTTAATTACAACCTAAGATTGCTTAGAGAAACTCAAAATCCTTTTCTTGATTTAAGACTTTATGTCACATTTTCATGAATAGTAAGATTCCAATCAATTTTCTTAAATCATGGAAGTTGTCACATGATGAGATTCCTCCTAATAAAGGTGGATTTGCATTAATCAAGCAAGACCACTCTTTAATCTTGTCTTGAACCACCTTAATTACCCATTATCTCACATAAAACACAAATTACAACTCCTAATCCATAGCCTAACCAAATCAACTCCTAAACACACTTATAAACCAACATAAAATGAGATTTTCTTCCCCCATTAGCCCTTAATAGAACCGGCCATACACCTCCCTATTATCATCCAGCACATGTTGAAATTCAATTAAAATAGGCTTAAAGAATCATGCATGCCCATTCCTTGACCCATACTTGTCCATGCTTTAAACCATGCCCAAGACCATACCTTGCAAAGAGATATTTTTCTTCTTCTCTCCACAAGGCCGACGGCCTCCTCCATCATTTGCACCTCCATGTGTTGAAATTCTTCTATAAATAGACACCAAGGAAAGCTTGTAATGTTTTTGCTCACTTGTGCAAAGCTTCAAGGTTTCCTTTCTTTGAGTTCTAAAAGTTCTTCTTCTACTTCTACTTCATTCTTCCAAAGAATCAGCATCCTCTACCATTTCCCAAACACAAATTACCACACAAACACCATCAACCTTCCTTTAAACACATAACCTTTCCATTTCCAAGCTCAAGAACCAAAGACAAATCTTTCTTTCTTTTTTCTTCCCTTGGCCGAATCCATTCTCCACTTCAAGGAGGATTTGTTCGTTTCATCTCATCTCAAGACTAAGCTTCTTTCTTTGAAAAAGAAAATATCTTTGGGAGGGAGTTGTTCTTTTAAAATTTCTATTCTTTTCCTTGGATTTATTTTGTTTCAAGTTGAAAATTCTTCTTTTTTTCTTCACCATTTTGTTTTCCTTTTCCCTTTTCTTCCTTTGATCATTTCAGCCTCAAGGCCTAAATGATGAAGGAACCATGGCTTGATGATGAGGATCTTGGGTGTTGGTTGCAAAACCATCATTTATTTGACCTTTAAAGCTTGAAGGTTCCACTTTTAAGAAATTTTTTAGCAAATGATAATGTTATGTTGTTAAAGTGGTAGTCTTGAGCCTAAAACTCAAAGAAATGCATTCATATCTATATTTCAAGCCCTTGCATTACATATTTATATTTAAGCTTTGCATTTTCAAGTTTATGTTATCATATAATTAATTAATTTGAAGCCCGACTATTTCAACTTTAAAGTTGGAATGTGCTTTAGAGTAAATATTCCAAGGGGCCTAGAGCACTAAAATAAAGAATTGGACTTGCATTCATATTTATATTTCCTTGCTTAGCATATTAACTTTCCAAGTTATCACTTAAACTTAAAGGATAAAACAAGAGCTTGCATTTTCATTTCATCTAAATGATTAATCTCAAGCCTACCTATTTCAGCCTTAAAGTTGAAATGTGATTTAGAGTAAATATTGTAAGAGGTCTAGAGCACTAAAATCAAGAATTGAACTTGCATTCATGTTTATAATTTTTGTCTAGCATATTTACTTTTCAAGTCATCACCTAAAACTTAAAGATGTAAAACTAGAGCTTGCACTCTCATATTTAAATTTAAGCTTTGCATAGCATATTTATATTTCTTGCTATCAATCTAAAAGACTAACAATGAGGCTTGCATTATATGTTTACTATTATGCCATCACTAAAAATTAATTTAGTACTCAAGACTCACGATTTTAATTTACATAATAAACTTTGATTTATGAAAATATATGTGTGTGTGTGTGTGTGTGTGTGTGTGTGTGTGTGTGTTATTAAGTAAGGACATATTTTATTAAGTTATTTAATATTATCATCAATCTAAAGATTTCTAATTATTTGGCTAAGACAATAAAGATTACTTATGAGGATAACTTAGAGTTAAAAATGTGGAATGGCTAGTTATTAAAGAATGTTGTGATATTTCCATATGCTTGAGGAATTATGTGATATTGAGACCATACATGATTAGTTGCTTGAAATGAGTATGGCGAGTTATGATTTTTACTTGGCATATTATAAAGTTGCATATGTTGAAAGAGCACGAGAAAAATATATGATGTGACTACTTTGCATTTTGACATGATATGCTAATATAAAGGTGACATAAAAACTACGTGGAAATGACTTTCTAGACTCCTTGAATTAAAGGTTATGAGAGGTGATTCACAAAAGGAAATGACCCTATAGATTCGCCGAATTAAAGGTTATGATAGGCAATCCTTAATAGCCCCTAACCCGCACTCTTGAAGTTGGGAATTCAACTTATCAAAAGGGATAAGGTTATGTTAGTGATGACTAGTGACATATGAGCTCATAACCTAGAACTCTCAAAGGGAGAGTATTAGGGTGGCCCCCAAGGAAGAAAGAATGAGAAGTCTAAGTCACCTAAAATAAGTTATGTTGAGATATATTGCTATGATTATGTTTTCTAACTTATGTCTTGACTTTAGTATGGACATGCATTTCATAATGAAGTATGTTGCATTCATACCCAAGATGCATACTAAAATGAATGGGCCTCTGGTAAATTACACTTTAGAACCCTAAAATTGGAACCTTATGTATGTTCACTTTTTACAAGGAAAACCCAAGGTTCCTGGGGATGTAGATGATGACACTAGGATATGAGGTTTCCCTACTCAAGTCTCTTTATTAAGATTCTCACTCTATCTATCTTCCTTTCTTTCCATCACGTCTTCAAAGGACTATGGCCACGTTCGTGATATTTGTTGACACGCCGGTTTGGAGGTACATACGATCTGACCACGCTCCTACCACTTCGAGGGTCATTGTGCGATACACATTTTTACATACATGGGACACCCCTCGCTTTGGTGGTACGTGATTACCCTTAGTATGTTGATAAGAGGCATTTATGCCACTTATCTTGCTACCAAGTCTTAGCTTTTTACATGAGTTTTACTGAGTTATTGATGCAATTAATAAGGATTTTGATTTACTCCTCATTGTGGGATTTTAGAAGTATTGAATTTTGCATTGATTTTGGAATAAATTATAATTATACCCTATTACGTTTGACTTGTGTCTTTGAGTATGGTTTTGTGCACATGAGCTTTAGATCAAGTGCAAAATATCAAGAACAAGGCTACTGATATTTTGATGCTGTCCAACTTGACCTTCCATTAGTGTTTTACCAATATTTGGAGCTATAGATATCTGATTGAGGTGATTTTTGGTGGCGTTGGAAAGTTTATTCAAAGGGCTACAATTGTTATTTCTAGGCCGAAGAGCTAATTCAAACGTTTTGGACCTCAACATAGGCTTGGAAATGTTTGGTTTACCCCCAGCGTCAAATACCCCCCAGGCGGTTAACAGAGGATCGAAGTCAGGGAAATTCACACTAGAGATCGCCCCGATGGTGAAGAACCACCCAGGTGGTCATATGCAGTAGTTGTCAGCGGATGCAAATTTTGCAAACTGGGCCTAATTTCAGGATTTTTCTTTTAGGTTTTGAAGGAGGAATATAAAAACTCTCTCACTCTCTCTAGAGAAGACACACACTCACTTTTAAGCTACCACTTTAGTTGCTATTATTCTCTCTATATCTCTCTCTTCTTCTTCTTCTTCTCTCTCTCTCTAAGGGTTCCATTGGTGAAGGTGCTTTGTCTTGGGGATTGTGACAATGATTGTTGCTATTATTTTCAGGTTCTCTCTTATCTTCATTATTGTAATCCTCCAAAGATAGAGGAGTAGATTTCTTTACTAGTGTAAGGATTTCCGGATGGATTGGGAAGACATTGAGACCCTTTGTTTATATTGAATGCATAGGTTTTTTTAATGTTCTGAGTTTCATTCCTTTAATTATTGTGGTGGTTGCTATAATCTTTATTGAAATAACTAAATTGACGATCATTTAGGGAAACCCTTTGGGTATAAACTAATAGATCTATTGGTTTATGTTTGAAGGAAAACATTAGAATTAACTTTCCATTTGGTTAGGCTATAGCAATTGGCTCATTAAATTGATGTGATTTCTAATAAATTGGCGATCGTCGTTTATTAGCTATTTGCATTGATCGAATTTTAGAGGTTGATTGATCAGTAGAATTGTAGGTAATTTATTACCAATAGCCACCAATGAGTTTAATATTTGGTCAATGATAATTAATTTCCAATCCTAGGAATACCTTGCACTAGTGCCTTATCTATTGTTGCTATTATCTTTCAATTTAAATTAATTGTTTTAATTCGCAAAACCCCAAATCTTCCTAACTAAGTATTGAAGCCTCCTTGAGAAATGACCTAGGTTGTGCCCTTTACTATATTTTTGGTGCAACTTAGCACTTTATAGATTTTAATTTATTTGTAAGTCACGACAGCTACATCAAATTTTGGCATCGTTGGGGAGGCATTAAAACTTAGTTGTTTTTATTTACTTATTTATTTATTTTTTATTCAATTTTTATTTTATTTTATTTTCATTTATTTAATTACTATTTTTATTTTCTACCAAAAAATAAAATAAAATTTGTTCCCTTGTATGAGGCGTTCCCCGTTTGAGAATTTAATACCTCTTGATTCTGAAATTGAGAAAACTTTGAAAAAAATTAGACAAGCAAAGTGTCAACAAGCGGAACCATCTGAGCGTTTTTAATCCTTTGTTTAGTGTTTTAGGAAATACAGGTGACATGGAAGATCAGATTAGAACACTTAGGGAGCTCATTGCTCCTAACTTTACCCAGGAGCCTTTAGCCATTACTTACCCTACGTTGACAATGATTTTGAGCTTAAGGGGTATATGGTTCATGTTTGCCCAAGTTCCATGGGCCGTCCGGAGAAGAACCCCACCAGCACTTGAAAATGTAACACCCAAAAATTACTTAAAAATTAATTTGAGCTTTGTTAGTCATAATTTTAAAAATATAATAGTTTAGCAACAATGAAGGTGGCCTAAGAGACATATAAGAAAAAAAAATTTTGGGCCAGGGTGAATAGTAACTTTGCCCCATTGGCCCATCCCATAGCTAAACCTGATCCTGAACTGAGATGCCCGAGATCAAGAAAAGAGAGGGTTAAGGTTAGAAATAGTCAGGAATAAGGATTTTATACCTGAATTTAATTTTCGGATAATATCGGTCTAATCCGTGTGACGTTTACTTTAAGAGATTTCAGTATGTGATTTTTAACACCGAAAGATATATCCATCACAACCAATGGATGATATCCACCTATTAGGACATGTGAAGGCCAAGATTTAATCTTGGAATCCAAGATTAAATCTTAGCCATCCATTTTGCTTTATGACATAAATAATTACTACTTTACACAATATCTTCAAGGCATTTAATACAAGGAAACAAGTCATCATCTTCTCCTCCAAGCCAAGAAGAAATTTGTCTAGCAAGAGAAAGAGAAGAGACCAGCCACCATTGTTGTCCTCAAGAGGTTGTTCTTGAGTTCTAAGCCTAAAAACACTAGCCTAGAGTTATTGAAATCTCAAAATTCTTTCATTAAACTTGTTCTGCACCTAATTATCTACCAATCTAACCGAACAAAATTTCTATTCCTCATCAAACCTTATTTTGTACCTTACACCTCACTGATATTAGAGGGGTTTGAAGTTGGTTTGGGAGCTTTGGAGGAGAAGGAATCAAGCTTGGATAATCTTGAAGCCAAGGAGCTACTAGGTTACTCAAAGTAGGGTTTTTGTTGCCTTTTCTTGTCAAATTTTTCTAATCTGTTTTGGGTTGTGCTAAGTCTGAAATTTCTAGTTGTAGTGATTGATATTATGTTGATATTGATGTATTAATTTTGGTGGTGGGTTTGAATGGTGTTAGAAAAGGGTTTTTATCAAAGGAAATTGGGACTGGCTGTTGGATTTCTAGTTGTCCTGAAGCAGGAATTATGCACGAATTTTCTGGTATAGTTGTGGGTAATTTCATGAGCTATAAAAATTTTATGTTTTATTTGAAATCTTAAAATAACTACATGAATTTTCTTGGGTGTTGATTTTAAAGTTTACTACCTCAAAAAAATCAAGAACCGAAATGTGACTGATGCTATCTTGGTTGTTGAAACTGAAGCAATAAACTTGTCTGAATTTATTATCATAGCAATTGATTGAATTAGCCCATGAAATTTTTACACATAGTTAGTAACAAATTGAAGTATCACTGTAAATTTTTGTGTGCCTTGATTCCATCAATTACTAGGGTTAAAAAATTTTGGAACTCGGATCTGACTATGAATTGGTAGCCCCTGACCACTAAATTTGTACATTTTACTAAAGTAGCTATAGAGCTCTGTTTGTCCTAAAATTTTCACAGGTTATTCTGGACACATTGAAATATCATGTAGAATTTTTTTGGCTCTTGAAATGGCCATTTGATAAAGCAATTAAATGTTGTACCTAGGACAATAAATCTGCCAAGGTGCTGGGATGTGAGAATGGCTGAAAAGTTGTGGTAAAATGATATCTAGTCCAAGTGTATGGCATATGAATGCATGCTAATTATTTCAATTACTTATCCATGAGGCATGAATGGGCCTCTAATATGATTGAATACCTACTTGTAATGTAAGCATGCTTTTGAGAACAAAGTATTTGATGTTAGCTATTTGGCCATATGACTTGTGACAAATAATGCATGCTAGAGGAAATAAAGAGTGGTTTATGAGACATAATTGAAGTTGCATTGTGAATGAAATACCTACATGTGACTTATGCGTGCATTTGAGAAAAGAGAATATATATGAACTTAAATTGTGAATGTTCTGACATATGGACAAAACAGAAACAAGACTTAGATTGAATGAAGGGAAGGAAATAGAAAAGAGGAACCTCCCTAATATTTTAAGTCGATAGACATATCGGCTAGGAATAGATCTGTGTGATTCGGAAATGGAAAAAATGAAGTTTGATGATCACGTATAGGACTGAGCTCTATCCTAGAAGTAGACTATTTCCCTTGTGTGGTGTGAACCACTAGATACCATTTGGTATAAATTATTTATTGTGGGATTGTCCACGACCAATACCCATTGGGTATAACTAAGTCTTTTCTATGTCAATGAAAAGAGAAAAATGTACTGACTTGATTTCTATGGCCATAAGTGGAACCATGTCACATTGAGATAAGTTCACTGCCAGTATTATATGCCTACTCATCTTACTCTAGATTGGCTGCCTTGGGATTATTTATTAATTGTTGAAACATTATGATATATGTGCTCTAAGTGGTTGATTATTAAAAGCTACCTACTTCGGAGGGATGATTTTAGAACCTTAAAATGAATCTTTAGTTTATATTGTATGATCACATTTTCTTGATAAACAGAAGTGGCTTGGGCGATGACGATGACATAGATTTTTCGTATATGTTTGGGGATGCCTATAGAATTATGTAATTCTCACCCCTGTGTGTTTGTGTTTCTGTGTCGCCTCTAGGTTTAGCCCCAGACTATGATGTTGCTACGTAAAGGACTCGGAATGGCAATAGTGTCATAGTGAATGTTTTTATTATGCTGTATTTAGTGGAATGGATATGTATGTAACTATATTAGAGAAGTGATATGTACTAAAGCTCATAGAAGAGCTTCCTCTTGTACTTAGTTGTGTATTCAATAAAGGTTGTATTTTCTTTGTTATATATATTTCAATAGAATTTCGCTTAGTTATTACACATGTAAATTGAGCTTTCTATAGATATTTAAGAAAGGTCTGCTAATTAATAAGTAACAACTCTTGAGTACAATGTCATGACTTAAGGGTAAGGTTGTACTTGGGAGGATGTTACAGAAGAAGTTTCATATGGTGTGTTCTGGCATGAGACCCAATGGGGTAGAGGTGGATGATGTTAAGCAGAGCATTCCCCTTTTCCCTAGAAGGTGCTAAATGGTTCTTTAATCTGCCAAATGGGATTGTAAATAGCTGGATGGGGATGAAGGATTTTCTTGGAAAGGTATTCCCGCCTCTAGAGTGGCTTTTATCAGAAAGAGATCTCTAGAATCTGCCAGACTAATGAGACTTTACATGAATATTGGGAACGCTTCAAGCTCCTTTGTGCAAGCTGCCCCAATCATTAGATTCCAGAGCAACTTCTTCTTCAGGAATTTTATAAGGGGTTGATACCCTGATAGATGTATGGTAGATGCGCTAGTGGAGGGCACTTCTAGATAAGACTCTGGCTGAGGCCCATGCTTTGATTGAGAATATGGTTGCAAATTTTCAGCAATTTGGTTCTAGGGCAGTCACAACTACTAGAGGCCTTCATAAAGTGAGCCAGCTAGAGAATCCATTGTTGACCGACTTTATAGGCTTCTAGCCTTATGAAGCAATTAATGGTAAGCCAGGCAGCAACTCAGGGTCCCTATAATCTGTGGCATTTGCACCTCCACGAACATCACATATATATGTGCCCAGCCTGCAAGATGAATCAACCACTAGGGTAGTAGCAACATACCACTTCCAAAGTTAACCTCAGAATTATGTAGTTTCCATTTGGGAACACTTATAACTCTACCTGGAAGAATCACCCTAATTTGAAGTAGGGTAATAATTCTCAACCATAGGGCCAACTTTCGTAGAGAAATACTTGGCACCTCATTAGAAATAAACGGCCCTCCCTGCACCTCCATCTTCAGATCCTACTATGATTGAGATGATGAAAATGATGATGAAGCAAATGTAGGAAATTAGGAAAGAAAATGCCCAGCTAGAGAGGTGACTCAAATGAAACAAAATCAGAGTCGGCAAACCCAGCTTCCAGTTACCTTCCCAGACCATGCCAAATCCAAGGAGAAATGTCTGTGCTATTGCTCTAAGGTCTGGAGAAAAATTCCAGAAGTGACTTGGCCTGACAAGAAAAAACAAGCTGAAGATGAGCCTGAAGAGCATTTTGGTGAGCCCTGGAGTGTCAAACAGCAATGTAGTGTCCACAGAACCATCAAATGGAAGGTTGGCACAGGAGGATCTTGGGCGAGCATGGCGCTCAATAGAAGTTAGAAGTTCCAGATTTCATTCCCCCACCGCCATTCCCATAAAGAATGCAACCCAGGAAGGCTACTACTTGAGATTTGGATTCACACACTGGAAACCTTTCGAAAAGTGCATGTTAATATACCTTTATTAGATGCAATTAAGCAAATTCCCAAATATGCTAAATTCTTGAAAGATCTGTGCACCAATAGGAGGAAAATAAAGGGCGGTGAGGAAGAGCAGGTGACTATAAGGGTGAATGCTTTCTCCATTATCAAGCGGACAATCTACCACCCAATTGCAAGGACCCAGCACATTCTATGTTCCCTGCACCATTGGGAACTTGTATATCACGAGAGCCCTAGCTGACCTTGGAGCAAGCATTAATGTTATGCCCAAATCACTCTACCAGTCCTTGTACTTTGGAGAGCTCAAGCCAACTGGGTTGTAAATTCAGCTGGCCAACTGAGCATTACAAGACCAGAGGGAGTATTGGAAGATATTCTTGTCTAGGTAAATGATTTAATATTCCCTGTTGATTTTTATGTGCTTGAGATAGAGAATGACACCAATGTTAGCTAGCATACATTAATCTTGGGTAGGTCATTTTTGAAAAATGCTAGAACAATGATTGATGTTTATGCTGACACATTATCCATGGAGTGTGGGGACATAAAGGTCCAATTCAACTTGTCTGATGCTATGAAACATTCCCATGAGGAACACTCTGTTTGGCATTGATGTCATTGACTCTTTAGTTGATGATGCTTGTAGAAATATGCTTTGAAAGATCAGATCCTTCTTGCTCTACTTTCTCTTCTTCCATGGGATATGATGCACCTTTATTTTAGAATTTCCAAAGTTTTCAGATACAAGTATACCACCCAAGCAGCCATCAGTTTGCCAAGTGCTCCATGACCAGCCCATGTTGGGTAAGAAGCCCTGAAGGGGCAATGGATCTTGCTGCATGAGCCCGGCAAAACTGATGCCGGAAAGCCAAAGTCTAGATGGAAGGGACCATTCTTGGTCAACCATGTGAACCCTGATGGTGTAATTGAATTAGAAAACTCCAGGGTGGGTCGGTGCACCATTGATGAGCATCGCTGATGTACCTCTAGGAGGCCCCAATAGATCTAAGGGCTCAGTTGGCTTATCTTTGGGTTGAAGCTGCACACCCTCTATGAGGGTCTTGACCATCCAACTTAAAGACGTTAAAGCAAAGTGTTGGGTGGGAGACAACCCACCGTGAGGTTTTTCTTTACCTTTCTCTTTTATTTTTCTACATTTTATTTATTTTCATTTTAGTTTTAAGTCTTGCATCATATTTATTTTTATTTGAATTTTACACCATCCCTTTGACACCTTAGAGGTTACATGCATAAGCTCACACCACATGCACTACATTGACATGCTTGGCATTGACTTTATTTTGTATTGCATGCTTGGTGGATTCACTGTGATATTTGGATTGAGTACATGCCCTTTTACTTGTGAGATTTTGAGCCTCTTTGATTGGACTATCATGTGCATGCTTATTTGTTCATATGTGCTTCCCTCTTTGGATTTGCATTCTAGAACTTGCTTAGGGCCTTATTTAAAAATATGTTTTCCATGTGCATATTTGAATATGCTTGAGGCATTTTTCTTGTTTTTAGCCATCTGCCCCATATAGCTAACCTTTGCATGTTACCATTGTTTAGGCCCTTTGAGCCTTATTACTCATTCTTTTGTTTTAGCACATCCTTAGCCAAAAGTGAAAAACCATGAAAATTCCCTACCTTTTAGGCTTATGAGAGCATTTGTGAAAATTCTTATTTGTCTTGAGCATAAGTGTGGGAGAGCATGAGGACATGCCCCAATTTAAGTGTGGGGGAGGAATAATGTGTACTCAAAATTCAGCAAGTGGCATACCAAGAAAATTTTAAAAAAAAAGAAAAGCATGGTTGATTGAAAAAAAAATTTCTGAAAAATTTTGGTTGAAGGTGTGCCACATTGCAAAAGAAAGGCCTATAATTGTGTTAATTTGGACAAAGTGTACCCTTTGACACTTGTGCTCTTGGTGTATGCATTTGCTCTCCTTTGACTTAAGGTTTAGCCCATTGGCCTATATTTTACCCACCTTCACCTAAGCCCCATTACAACCAAAGGTAAGTCCTCTTGATTTAGTATGCACATGTGTGTGACAAAATGGAGAATGAGACCCATAGCAAGCTTATGGTAATGCATTTTCAATTGAGGTGATTGAGTGTGCATCATAACCCAAAACACTTGAGTGAATAAGTGGCAAACATAACCTTGGGAGGATTTTTGTATTTGATCCACGCATCATATGTGAATTCTACTCTGTGTACTATGTTCCCGTTCATGCCTGGCTTGTTACAATTCTCTTGATTGTTAGTGTGAAGCTTCTGTATGCCTCTAGGTTCATTGGATTGGTGTATTGTCATTTAATTTCATGCACCATGCATTTTAGGTTAGGAGTCTAGTGTAGTTCTTGTATACTATTTCTCATCCATACCTTTAGTTTCACATGAGGACATGTGAAAGCTTAAGTGTGGGGGAGTTTGATAAGAGGCATTTATGCCACTTATCTTGCTACCAAACCTTAGCTTTTTACATGAGTTTTACTGAGTTATTGATGCAATTAATAAGGATTTTGATTTACTCCTCATTGTGTGATTTAAATAGAAGTTTTGACTTTTGCATTGATTTTGGAATAAACTATAATTACACCCTGTTGCATTTGACTTGTCTCTTTGAATATGGTTTTGTGCATAGAAGCTTTAGATCAAGTGCAAAATGTCAAGAACAAGGTTGCTGATATTTTGATGCTGTCCAACTTGACTTTATGTTAGTATTTTACAATATTTAGAGCTCCAGATATCCGATTAAGGTGATTTTGCTGGCGTTGAAAAACTTATTCAAAGGGCTACAATCATTATTTGTAGGCCAAAGAGCTAATTCGAACGTTTTGGACATCAAAATAGGCTTGGAAGTGTTCAGTTCACCACCCAGGTGGTCAAATACCGCCCAAGGGTAAAAGAGGGACCAAGTCAGGGAAATTCACATTGGAGACTGCCCCAGGTTAAGAACTGCCCAGGGTCATATGCGAGCAATCAGGATTTTGCAAACAATTTAGTAATTTTTTCGTTTTGAAGGAGGAATATAAAAACTCTCCTACTCTCTAGAGAAGACACACATTCACTTTCAGCTGCCACTTTAGTTACTATTATCTCTACATCTCTCTTTTCTTCTCTTATTCTCTCCTCTCTCTCTAAGGGTTCCATTGGTGAAGGTGCTTTGTCTTGGAAATTGTGGCAACGATTGTTGCTATTATTTTCAGGTTCTTATCTTCATTGTTGTAATCCTCCAAAGATGGAGGAGTAGATTTCTTTACTAGTGTAAGGATTTCAATGGATTGGGATGACATTTGAGACCCTTTGTTTATATTGAACGCATTGGTTTTGTTAATGTTCTATAGTTTCTATTCCTTTAATTATTGTAGTGGTTGCTATAATCTTTATTGGAATAACTAAATTGACGATCGTTGTTTAGAGAAACCCTTTGAGTATAAACTGATAGATCTATTGGTTTATGTTTGAAGGAGAACATTAGAATTAACTTTCCGATTGGCGGTTAGGCTATAGCAATTGGCTCATTAAATTGATGTGATTTCTAATAAATTGGCGATCGTCGTTTATTAGCTATTTGCATTGATCAAATTCTAGAGGTTGATTAATCAGTAGAATTGCAGGTAATTTATTACTAATAGTCACCAATGGGTTTAATATTTGGTCAATGATAATTAATTTCCAATCCTAGGAATACCTTGCACTAGTGTCTTATCTATTGTTGCTATTATCTTTCAATTTAAATTAATTACTTTAATTCGCAAAACCCCCAAATCTTCCCAACTAAGTATTGAAACCTCCTTAAGAAACAACCTAGGTTGTGCCCTTTACTACATTTTTGGTGCAACTTAGCACTTTATAAATTTTAATTTGTTTGTCAGTCGTGACAGCTCGCATCATATGTTCCCTACAAGGCGTTCGAAGACCGACCCATTTGAGGATCCCCCACCCATATCTACTCAGGGATCGCCCTACGGCCCCCATGGACATCGAGAGGGGCAGTGAGAATACGTGACACAGTGGAGGCTAGCACGACGTCCAGAGATGCGTCCGCACTGAGGAGGTCATATCCATCCCCCTTTCCACTGCATACGCCTGAGGAGTTGCCCAGTTCATTGGGTATATACCACCCATGGAGGAGGACCAGCCCCACCAGGAGATCAAGATGGATGACCCCTACGGAGTGCCGAGTTATTGCGAAGATCCTTTTCGCTACATCTTTTGACGTGGATGACTTTTGGATGAGCACTATTAAGTTGAGGGAGGGGAAATGGTAGCTGGTATCTAGTATTTTGAGATTCCATGTATTTACTGCTTTTGTTGCATTTCTTTCTGTTGTTTATGTATCGAAGCTCAACCCACTATGGGTGTGACTTCACCCATTTTAATTCCTGTGTATTAAGAATTATGTTATTTCATGCTATGTAACATAAAGCTTGTTATATGATCATGAATGTTGTCCTTTAAACATGTATATGCATAATATCTCTGTTTACCTCGATGGCGCTTAACGTTTGGGTTATGCTAGTATGCGCACGTATGGCTCATGTTTTGTTTTGTGTTTTAAAAAGAAAAATTTTACCCATATTTTTCGCTAAGTATTTTGATAAAATGAACTTAAGGAATGGATTCAAAAGAGTAATAACTAATAATTAATCTCAATACGTCCTAGGCGTGTTAGGTTAAATATTAGGGTGTTACATTGAGAAGGCCACTAGGAGGTTGGGGTTTGCTGATTCTAGTTTTGCTTCAATTGATTCACCTCCTCTAGCTTGGGCATTTTCCTTTCATATTTCCTGCATTTGCTCTATCATTATCTTTGTCATCTTAGTCATAGTGGCATCTAAGGATAGAGGTGCAGGAAGGGCCAATTGCCTCTAATGATGTGCCAGGTACTTTTGCTATGAAGGTTGGCCTTATTGTTGAGAATGATTACCCCACTATAAATTAGAGTGATTCTTCTAGCTAGGGTTTGTTGCAGCTTCCCTCGTGGTCAAATCTTCTTGTAATGCTACGTACATATCTGTATAGTGATCATTTAAGGTATAGATGCTACAACTATCAACTGTACATAAAGCCAAAGTTGCTGTAAAGTCTAAGTTAACACTAGATTCTCTAGTTGGCTCACTTCATGAAGGCCTCTAGTAATTACGGCTACCCTAGAACCAAATTGCTAAAAATTTATAGCCATATTTTCAATCAAAGCATGGGCCTCTAGAAGTGCTCCTCCACTTACAGCATATATCATACATCTATCGGTACCAATCCCTCATAAAAGTACTGAAGGAGAAGTTGCTTTAGAATCTTAATGATTAGGGCAGCATGCACAAAGGAGCTTGACATGCTCCTAATATTCATGTAGAGTTCATTAGTCTAGGAGATTTTGAAGGTCTCTTTTTGATTGAAGCCACTTTAGAGGTGGGAAAATACCTCTCCAAGAAAAGCCTCTTCATTCTAGTCTAGTTATTTATAATCCCATCAGGAAGGTTGAAGAACCAATTTTCTGCTGCACCATCAAGGGAAAGGGGAATCTCCAGTTTAACATCATCCACCTCCATCTCATTGGGTCTCATGCCAGAACTCACCATATGCAACTTCTTCAGGTGTTGGTGCAGGTATTCTCTAGACAACCATGGAGCTTGGGCAGATCATGAGCCATGTACCCCTTGAGCTCAAAGTCATTGTCAAGCCTGGGTATCTAATTGCCAAGGGCTATTGGGTAAAATCAGAAGTAGTGAGCTCCTCGATGTCTATTCATATCTCCCATGTCACCTGTATTGGAAATAGTAAATGAAGGATTAGAATGCTCAGAAGTTTTGTTTGTTGATGCTTTGCCTATTTGATTTTTCTTAAAGTTCTTTCCATTAGAGTCAAGAGGTATCAAATTTCCTACAAACAAGGAATGCCTCATACAAAAGGGATCAACTATTTTTTCTTCATTTTCTTTTTGCAGAATAAAATAAATAACAGAAAATAAAAATGGTAAAATAGTAAATAAATAAAAATTGGAATAAAATAAAATAAGGTAAAATAAACAACTATGATCAAATGCCTCCCCACATGGCACCAAAATTTGACGGAAGCTATCGCCTACCTCCTTAAATTAGAAAATTATTTTATGCTAAGTTGTACCAAGAAAATGTAGTAAAGGGCACAATCTAGGTCGTCTTTCAAGGAGGCCTTATCACTTAGTTGGGATAATTGGGGTTTTGAAGAATGAAATTTAAGCAATTGAAGTTAAAAGATAATAGCAATAAGATAATAGCAAAGGAAAAACCACTAGTGTAAGGTATTCCCAACATTGGAAATTAATTATCATTGATGAAATATTAAACCTATTGGTGGCTATTAGTAATAAATTACTGGCAATTCTACTAATGATTGATCGACCTCTAAAATTTAATCAATGCAAACAACTAATAAACAAGATCTCAATTTAATTAGAAATCACATTAATTTAATGAACCAATTGCTATAGTCTAATCATCAATCGGAAAGTTAATTCTAATGTTCTCTTTCAAACTTAAAACCAATAGATCTATCAATTTATACCCAAAGGGTTTCCCTAAATGACGATTGCCAATTTAGTTATTTCAATAAAGATTATAACAATCACCGAAATAATTATAAGAATATAAACTACAGAATATTAAGAAAATCAATGCATTTAATATTAAAATAGGGTCTCAAATATCATCTTAATCCATCCGTAAACCCTTACACTAGTAAAGAAGTCTATTCCTCCATTCTGAGGATTATAACATGAAGATAAAATAGAACCTGAAATAATAGTAATAATCCTTGCGACAATCTCCAAGATAAATCACATTCACTAATGGAATCCCTAAGAGAGAGAATAATAGAAGAAGATGTATAGAGAAGATGTAGAAAGAGAATAATAACAACTAATCTTGGCAGCCTAAACTGAGTCAAAAATTAGGGTAAATAATTGTGACAATTTCTTAAATACTCTCTAAAATAGCTAAAACTGGGCCCAAAAATAGGTTAATAAACTAATATTCCATCATGATATGAGTGCTGTAGTGCTTATCAGAACGATAAGGCCAAAAAATTGATGGTTGTCACTTTGTTGAGCGCTGTAACACTCACCTGAGAGCAAGCTTCCATGATTTTGCTCCTTTTAGCTGTAAGCTACTTTCCAAGACTTTCCAGCCTTGTTCTCAATATTTTGCACTTGATCCAAAACTCCTGGACATAAAACTACACTCAAAGAGACAAGTTAAACACAATAGCTTGTAATTACAAATTATTCCCAAAAATCAATGCAATAGTCAATGATTCTATCAAAATCACACAATGAGGAATAAATCCAAATCCTAATTACTCACATCAATAACTCAATAAAACTCATGCAAAAAGCTAAGGTTTAGTAGCAAGATAAGTGGCATAAATGCCCCTTATTGGGGACCCCAAACTTCGGGCCATATCGAGCTTTAGATGGGTACAATATCGACATTAGTTTATCCTATTTACATATTTTGTCCCCATGCCCATTCTCCTATAGGAAAAACAATAGTTATTCCCCTTGTCCCTATCTCTTGTCAGTACCCAAAAATCTACCGTGAGAAGTTAAGTTATATCAATGGTAACTTTCCTTCTCAAGAAGCTGCATACCACCTAGCCCTCCTCAAATGGGTCTTCCACTTCTAAAACCCCTCCTAAATGCTCTACTATCTTGGAGACTGACTAGAAAGGGATTCCAGGAGGATACCATGGACTCGAATATAGAAAATAACCAAGTGAAAAGATACTTCTGCAATTGGTAGTAATGGGCACCACCATTGAAGACTTAGTAGATTACCCATTATAGTCCAAGGGTCGTCGTCCATTATTCTTTTAGCAACCTCCTATTTTACAAAACTAAACAGGAAGGTTTAGGTCCTTATCTATTATAGTTAGACCATTCATTGGGTCACCTAGGCTCTAGTCAGCACTGTTTTGGCAGCTCTTTTATTGATTTTGCTATACATCACTTTATCAACTAGGTTGGCTATAACTACTAGGTCGTCTCCCCTTCACAATTCTTAAGGGAATTATATCACTTTCCAAGGGGATATCCTAACCCTCTCTTAGGATAAATCTTTTGAGTCTCTATTTGCCTCCCTTCCCTTACCATGAAATGAGAAAGCAAGGCTAAGTAGCTAAGTGTGGAAACAAGCCTAAGGAAAGGGAACACCCTTCAAAATGCAAAGGTAATCTAGGGTGTATACGGGGAAAGATTTGGGTTTGGCTAGAAGTTGAAGGGATAGGTGGAAGGTGGAGGGTAGAGGGTGGAGGGTGGAGGTTGAACATATCACGAGAAGGAGTGTTGAATCATGCTTTCTCTTCCTTTTAGTTTACAAAAAGCTAAATAGATTCTATCAAGTTTTTCACTTAAAGGAAAAGGAGATTTACATTGGTATTGTTTAGAAAGCTACTTTCTAACTAAGTGAAAACTTAGAAATTGTTTAAAATATGTTTTCAAGAAATGTATAGCACAGTCAAATAGAATGCTGAATAGTAAAAAGATGAGGAGAGTTAGAGAGATATTACAAAATGATTTTTATACTTGTTCAGCTAACCCTACCTATATTCAGTTCTCAATAACCCGAGTTCCACTAATAGCCCTTTCTCAACCTAGAGAAAGTGAGATAGTCCTTGGATATCATTTGCAAGCTATATGCAGTTAGCAGTAGTTCTAATTCACTCTCACTCCAAGTTGTCTTTTTACTAGCCTCTTCAACCTAACCTCACACTCAATTATTACTAGATTAGTACACAAAGAGTTTGGTTTGACTAGTACACTCCAACTAACAACCACTCAAGTTTTCTGGAATAAAATAATGTATGAACTAAAAACTTTGAGTGACTTCTTTATAATATTCTTCCTAAGAAGAACATGTTATCTAATCATAGCTAGAAAGAAGATTTTTATAGAAACTAATTATAAGATGTAATGATCTTTTAGAAAAGAAGAGGGTTTAGCACAAAGGCTGTTCAATAAGAGTTCTACGCAAAAGATTTGTCAAAAGTCTTTATCTTGTATGAAGGTCACCTCCTTTTATACTTGGTTTTGAATTAGATCGTTGTTCCTTGATTCCCTTTCCTCTTGACACGTGTTGATCTTCTTGTAGTAAAAATGTACACCAAAGGGGATTGAATCATGTGTGTTCCTTTTTACTTGACTTTTAGATCCTGAAAAGCTTAATCAAAGTACTATCAAGCTGTGAGCTTGAAATTCAGTGGAAGCACATTAGAGGCATCAGAAAGTGAGCTTTATGAACTAATAAATTTAGCTAAACAAGTAATTTTCTAAGAGAAACATTGTAAATATGCTAAATAAAGTAAACAAATAAAAGATGAAGAAGAAGAGAAAGATATTGCACCAAAGATTTATACTGGTTTGGCCAACCCGCCTACATTCAGTTCTAATAATGGTTGAGTTCACTAAAGCTTTCTAGAACTTAGAAAGAACAAGGATAGTCTTTACAATAGCCTTCCCAAGCTCTGACCAATGACTAGCAGACAACCCCTACTGTCACAAACTAAGTAGTTATTTACCAACCTTCAAGCTAAACCAAGTAGTTTTTAACCAGCCTCTTCAAGCTAAACTGAGACTAGTAAAACATATTTACTGTCACATTGCAAGTAGCCTTTGACTAGCCTCTCCAAGCTAAACTCACACCAATCACTACTGGATCGAGAATACAAAGGTTTGTGTTTGGGTTTGCAACTCAAACTAACCTAAACTCAAGTTTCTTTACGATTTAAAAGAAAGATCTGATACTGAATGACTTTTTCTAAGTATTCTTCCTTGGAAGACTGTATGAACATGAAGGAATGTAGAAAGAAGATTTTTACAACCAAAGGAAATGATAACTAGATGTAATGAACTTTACAAGAAAATGAGAAATTTTCAGAGAGTTTTTGCTCTTTGTACAACGTCAAAAAAATCTTCTTCTTTGAAAGCATAACATCTCTATTTATAGATAGTTTTCCTTGTGACCATTGCTTTTGATCAAATCTCCAAGTGACACGTGTTGATCATCCATTTGTATCTTGGAAAAACTATTTAGAAAAGTAGCCTGTTGTCAGAACTTTTTACAAAAGCCATTGTAAGATTAAGGTTTTTAATGTTACTTCAAAACTTACTTTTACTTTTTGAACACTTTCTTCTAGAAATTGAGGTAGTTGACCACGTGGCAAAAGAGATGACATGCCAGTTCTCACCGGGTTTTGACTTTTCAAATTCAAATTTGAACTTCAAAAATTCCTTCTATTTCTTGTAGAGCGCACAGGATCATTGTAAATGAGCTTTCTGATGTGCGGTATCATTTTCTTGATGATTCTTGGGTCTTCTTCTTCAATCATGGCTTGTTGATTATCAAAACATTGCAAGTGTAATGATTGAAGATAGTATAACACTTTGGCTTTAGTGTTTGATGGATATCTTCATTTCAGAAGTACTTTCTGAAGTCCTAGATCTTAGTTTCTTGAACTTATTGCTTTTCTTCAAATCATTAGGCATTTTAAGCACATTGCTTGGACATAATTATTACTTTCATTTTGTTCATATCTCTTAAAATGAGATAAAACATGCTTGCACATATAAAGTGAAATTATTCTTGCTTAAACAACCTTTGTTATGCTAACGATAGATCCTGCTGCTAACACAATAAACTCAAGTAGCCATTAGTCATTCTTCAAAGCATTTTCTTTAGATTGGTTTTGTTGTCATTCAAAACATATTGCCTTAAATATTTTTTGAAGGGTTCTGGAGCTAACAATCTCCCCCTTTTTGATGATGACAAACCAATTTGAAGAAAATCTTTTGAAGAGATATTGAAAGAAATAGATTTGAAAAAGACATGATAATAGGTATTCTTTCAGAACATCATAGGTTGTAACTTTCAGGAAGTTCTTTCTTAAGGCATGATATGGATAGGTTCAAAATTTTTTTACCATTAAGTGACTTAAATCAAAGGCGTTTTGGTTGCAAAGGAACCTTCTAAACTTACTCAGAATTTGTCTAAGATGTATTAGAGTGATATTGAAATAGATTTTCTCGTATAAGTCCTTTTTACACAACCAGCTTGATTTTTAGTCATAAAACAACTTTCTGAAGATTTACGTGCTTGAATAGCTAACAAATAATACTTGTGATATTTTCTCTTGATTTATTTCCTTATTCAGCTTCTTTATCCAAACTTATTTTCAAAAACAATGCTCATGTTTATGTGAGAGGTGTAAGAAAGCATTTTGAATAAACAAAGCAAAAGATGATACTTATGCAGTTTTGATGAAACCTTAAAAAGAAATAGTATATATTGTTTTAGGTTTCTAAAGCTCAATAGGAATTACTCCTAATTGAGTCAAAGCAAGAGCCCAAAATAAAGAGCATATATAGAGAGAGAGTTTGGGGAACTCTTCACATAGATATCAGAGCATGGAGTTTTGTAAAATAGTGCCTAAAACAAATGTCATGTCTTTCAAATAAGTTTGCACATGATATATGTATGACATGTAACAGAGTATCAATACATCATGTATTAAAACATTCATATATATTTGAACATTAAGTGTATTTAAGTTTCATGGCATGGGCATATCATATATCAGATTATTGATGTAAATGATATCAGAACAAGCAAGAGGAAGATCACTCATTCATCAGCATAGGTGCTTGATTAGCTAAACAAGATATATATATATATATATATAAGTAATCAAGTGAGTAAAATATAAAAAGATGTATCAGAGAGTTGAGATAGAAGTAAAAACTTGAATTGAAACAAATAAAAACTGTTGACCAACAAAAAAAAATAGTAACAAACAAAACAAAAAAGAAATGCAGATGATCTCTAAATTTTCTCCCTTTCATGCATACTCACCTTGTTTTTCTAGGATTAGATTTTCTTCTATTCTTCTCCCGCTTTTGTCATCAACAAAAAGAAGTGTGCGGAATCCAAGAACACCATCATCAGCGTGACACCTAATTTCATGAAGAATTTCTAAGAAAGCGCCTCATGTCTTCATGATAAGGCTTCCATCTGATCTAGCTGGTTGTTGATTAGGCTTGTACTTCCATGAAGGTTAGCGTGCACCTGCGAGGTTGGCTTGAGGAGGGATCATATTGAGCTGGAGCTGTGAGGAATAACTAGATTGAGGAGAGGAGCATTTACTTGAGGTGAGCTCTTCTTAGAGTTGCCATCTGATGACTCATTCTTTGAAGATATCTCCTCTTTAGAAGCAAATTCCGAAATCAGAACCTGAGCTTGTGTCATTCTAGATTCTGAGGTCATGCATGATCTAGGGTGAGCCCCCATATCTAATAATTATTTCAGGCTTTTACTTCATTGGCGTCTTCAAGAAGTATGATTCTTCTTTTTCTTCTTCTTCCCTCGTCTCTACCGTTGTCTTTTCAAGAGATGCATCTCTTATTTTCAGACTTTGTCCCTTGACACCAGAATGAGAGCACTGGTTAGTCTTCTTATGGTCTTGAAAGAACTTGGAGAGTACTCATTTCTTTCCATATACTTATACCATTCATTTTCCAAGATATTGTAAGACCTCGAAGATCTTGGTCAATAGAATCCCATGGGAACAACAGCAATTCTCCCTTTCTTTGGAGAGATGGCACTAGCATGTAATCAAAGATTAGTCTGGACAAGTCTATCTCCCTTTGCCAATAGACAGAACAATAGCATGAGTCTATCCTACCAATAGATGTGTGCTCCCTAGATGTGAAAAGAGAAAACTAGATAAGGGTGAAGACTTACGAGCTTTTGAATTTAACATAGCAGGTTATCTCCCAAGGTTGATGTTGGAGAGTCCATCAGGCATTCAGATGCTTCTCTAGACGGAACATCTGAACACCTTCGTTAGGAGCATGAATGATGTTGGAGAGGTTAGCTATGCTTAGCTCCATATCAACACCTCTGATATAACTGGTTAGCACTGAGTTCGGATACTTGAACCAACTTGGAATAGAAGCGGTGACCATCCCAGTGAAGACCCTATTGGAGAAGCTTAGAAACCCTTCCCATCCTTGGAAGAAGATGACCTCCAAAATGGTGAGAACTTGAACTATCAGTTCTTGTCTTATTCTTTTCCCAGGGGCTACAAGCCACGAGAAAATGGTAAGCGTAATGTTGCTGGTGGTGAGGTTCATCAAACATGAAAAGTGTTCCCATGTTAGCAATGTGACTAGAGTAAGGTTTTCCTTCAGCCATTGGTAAGAAAAAAAAGTTAAAGCTCGAAAAGATTTTGGGTGAGAATAGGAGCAAGGTAGAGAATGGTTCCGTTAGGATTACATGGGTTTGAGAGAAGAAGGTTGCAATTACAAAGAAGAGAGAGGATGAAACAATTGAGGTAGTGTGTTTGTGGTTAAAGACGAAGGTAAAGAGGTGATGTGTGAGAAAGTGAGGAGTTATTTATGTGATGTGATGTAACTAACTAAAGGTGAAATGACATGAGAGAGAAAAACTCAAATTAGTGGAAATTATCCCGTCTTTTCATTTTTCTTCAAGGAGAGGTTTCTAACTCTTGAGAGCACTTTTTGATGAACTTTCTTTCTAAGTTTCATCGTCACTTTTGGTCCATTGGACATTCACCACATACTCACCATAAGTTCATCTTCATATATTGAATCCTATGGCCCCATATATTCTTTTTTTTAGATCCTCATTTCTTTATGAACTTCCAAACTGGAACTTTGATCTTCAATATGATACATGGCCTTACAAACTAGTGTCAACTTTTGGGCTTTAGCTTTGGAGATATGGAAGAGAAAGAGTATCTAGAGATAGTTTGTGCATGAATGCTTATGCAAGTTTAAAAAATAATTAAGTTTAAAAGCTTTTTCAAGATACAAAAACGATCTTAGTAATGGATTTGTCAATATATCTAACACTTGGTCTTCATTATTGACGAACATTAACTCAACATCTCCTTTTTGAACATGATCACGGATAAAATGATGTTTAACATCAATGTGCTTGGATTAGAGTGCTGGATAGGATTTTTAACACCCGATTTTGTTCCTACATAAAATTAAAACCCAAAAATTTGCACATTTCATAATTTAAATTAATTCCCTTTATAATTATTTCATTTATTTCTTTTAAAAAATTGAGCCTAGTCAAAACAAAAAAATGTGTTCAGCCCATTGCATTTTGTTTTAAAAATAATAATAATAATAAATAAAAAAATAAAAAGAGAGAGAGGGGGACACAGGAGTCACGGGCTCTAATTCTTTCATTCCCTGAAATTCCATTCCCTGCCAAAATGAAGTATGGACTCGTGAGGCTGTCATCATCATTTTGTTTTGCAAAATGATAAGCTTTCTTTCGATGATAAGGAGTCATGGGAGAGGTATGAAGTGTTCAGAGGGAGGCATAAAACCACCATCACAAGGAACACAACCAGGACAACGGTCCCCATTTTCCAAAATAAAAAACCATCAAAAATTCCAATACATAGATACAAGCCAGGAATCAGTAATTTTTTTTCAACGAAAAAATACCGTAATAGCAAGTATAACAATATCATCATCATCAAAATTAACCAAAAAATATAAAGAGAGAAAAGAGAAAGAGGCCGCAGCGGCCTCTCCCACCACCACCGCGGCCTCACATAATCATCATCACCTCCATGAAACCTTATCATCATCCTCCATCATCTTCACCAAAGTCGCGGAGCCCCCTTTCCTCACTATCGCGGGCTAGCCCCTCTTTACCGCCATGCATCTCCCCTCTCTAAGCCACCCTCAACCTTGAACACATCCCAAACATTTAGATCTGCCGGCCACCTACAAAACATCATGAACCACCGTGAAAACCTAGCCTTCACACATGATCCCACTCCCCATTGCGATCCCCGCTCTACTTGTAGCCCATAACCACCGCGAGCATCATCCTTCATATCTGCTCCATGCACCTCACCTCCCTCTCCCTTTCAGTTCACTTCCTCTCCACCACATGCCACTATCATCAACCAACCACAAACTACCGCACCTCCCTCCTTAGCCGCGCGAGATTCACATCGCCCCCATCACCTTGAACCACCACAATGCCGAGCCATCCACGCGCAGGCTTCCCCATGCCGCGGTCCCTCAAATCAACCACCCACCCGCGCCACAGGAGCGACCGGTTCCATTTTTTTTCTTAGTCCGATTTCTCCATCTCTTTCCCTTTCTCTCGCTTTCCTCCCACTTTTCTCTACTTTGGTTTTCTAGTTCTTTCCTTTTGTGCATGTGTGCGTGTGTAAAAGAGATGAGAGAAGGGGTTATGTTAGTGTATGTGTGAGGAAGTAAGTGTGTGCATGGTCCGTGTGGGTGTGTGTAGAGTGAGAGAGTTGTGTTAATGTGTGTGTGGGCACCTTGCCTCAAATTCACAACAAATAAGCCTTGAAATCAATAACCCATTATCCCGTTTTTTATTTTGCTACTGAAGTCTTTTCCTTGTTATTATTATTTATTTGTTTTTTTTTCTTTAGCCCGCTTGGAGTGCACGTTTTTCGGCCATTCCTTTTGTTTTTAGGATTAGCACATATTCAGGTTAGTTGGGCTGGGCATAGCAATGTTTTATTTCCATTAGATGAAAAACTTCTCGTTTTTAAATGGGTTAGTATTTGGGTTACATATTTCACATCTCAACCATTTTTTATTTGTGTTCAGGAAAATTTGGTCTAAAATTTGTTCTCAAGTGTTTAGTTTTTTTTTGTTAAGAGAAAAAATTAATTGATATTTTTTATGAGGTTAACTAAGCCGCGACGCTTGTTAATTCATTGTTTTCAGAATATTTAAGCGTGATAGCTTGATGTTTTGAAACATCTCCAATAAAATTAATCAACCAACAAATATTTTTTTACAGAACTATGTAACTTTGAGTTCTCCATTGCACCAGAGGATACATAGGAGTAATTCCAATCCTGTCAAGTCAAAATTAAATTTTTCATAATTTTTGCCTTACTTGTAAATAATTTTTTTTACGAGACATTTTTTTTAATTTAAATGCTCATTTATTTAAGGAATATTTTATTTCAAATGTTAATTTAACCATGACGGTTTATTAACTCGGTATTTTGGACATCTAAGCTATGACAGTTGATGTTCCAAATTTTTTAAATAAAAGTATTTTCTCTTTTATATTTTATTTTCCTTACATAAAAAATATCAAAATAATTTTTTTTATCTTATTTGTAAATATTTATAATTTATAAGAGATTTTATTTTCATGTGTTTAATTTAAATTTGTTACTTATTTGTCAAACATTTCATTTCAAATAAAGATATTAATTTAGCCGTACCCTTATTAACTCATCATTTCAACACATGAGCTGTGATAGTTTGGCACTCAAAATGATAGTTCTTTTAATAAAAATTTTCCGTTTATTTTCTTGTAATAAAAATGTAAATAAATATTTTGAAAAGTTATTATAATTTGCACAGTTAATTAAAGGTACCGTTAAAGACAGATGTATTAGGTACATAGGATTAAATCCCTACCCTTCCCTATGCATAACCGACTCCTAAACTCATAATTTGGTTTCAAAGACCATTTTTAAAATAAAATGGGTTTTTCCAAATTAAATAAAACTTGGTGGCGACTCCAATTTTACAATTCTTTTTCGCTGTGTCGCGCGATCCCGGGATGGTGACTCCACTGGGACTTCCGTGAGAGTCAAGCCTAAAATAAATTGATTGTGCATATTATTATAATTTCTTTTTTAGTTTATTTTATTTTTTTGGTTATTCATTTATTTTTATTTTTTAGTCTGTTATTTTCTTTTTGTGCTAGAATTTCATCACCATTATTTTACTTCTTTGTGACAACCTTAGGATAGATGATTGTTACTGTTCTGTATAATTATTGTTTGTATTTATTTTGCATGTATTTTAGCATGGGTAGTTGTAGGATTCTAGGTTTATATGCTCTCTTCACACACAACACTTACACATTAATCACACACTTGAGTGGGCCCTATACCTTGGTCTAAGTGCAACTTGAGATAGGTAAGAGATTGTGTAGTGGTAGCCATTTTGGATGTTCATCCTATTTGGTTATCACGAAAATCTCATATAGAGTGTGACTCTTTTGTGAATGTCCTATACCTAGCGGTTCATCTGCCGTGTGGATAGCATTCCTGATGAGCCTTAACTCTAGAGGTCGTAGAATCCTTAGAATATAGACCCACCTAGTGAAAGTGTTCACAAAGTAGAATAACCATAGGACCATAGAATTGACCTCCAAATTCACCTTAAATAGGACACAAAGAGAGCATATATCCTCCTTAACTCATTTCTTTGTATATAAATTCTTTTCATTGCCTAAATTGTTCTTTGTATATAAATCGTTTTCATTGCCTAAATCATTTATTATTCTTCCTTTCTTTTAAATCAAGATTTTTGTTGTGATAGATTTGTTAGAGAATCAAATTGAAATCCTGTTGTGGGTATCTTTAGAAAATGGAAGCAAACAGATCAAACAATCAGGAAGGATGAAACAAATTGTACCTTTGAATGAGACGTTTGGGGACCAATTATAATCAATGAAACTCACATCAAGACTAAGTCCGATCACGTTTTTAACAAATAACTATACTTTTGTCTCTTTCTTTTTTTCTAAATTTTTTTTAAAGGTAAAACTTTGTAACCATTGGGTGCCCAAGGAAGGAAGATACTGATCAAACTCATATTCACAATACTAGAGCTCGGACTAAGATGGCTTGGAGGAAATTCTGACCCAGGAAGACGCACAGCAATGCCAATGATGAAGCGGAAAGAAATCTAAGCTTGAAGGTTGATGTAGGAGAGGAAAGCTGAATGAATTATCGAATAACCAAGCTAGATTGGGGAAATGATAAGGCCATGAAAGAGTCACTCAACTTATTGGGAGCTCATCAAAACCAGGACATGGTGAATACGTCAGTTGGGGTACAACCAAGCGCTGCAATGATAACTATACCTGGGGCATCAAATGAGTTGTAAATGTCACCCAAGGGGTGAATGATGAGGATGAGATTCCAATATCCCTCATGGACAGCCACCACCCACAATGCCATTGGTGATCCCAATTGGAGAAGGTTATCATTCCATAGAGAATACACATGCCGAGGGACATGGGCATTATACCACCTTTGGGGCAACCACGTGTTGTCATCCAAAAACAATTATCTTCCTCTGGGAATAATCGCGCAGAAAAAGAAAAAGATAAGTTGAGAGAGGAATTGATGGAGAAAATTTAGGAGCAAATCAAGGCTATCCAAGGACTTAGCTCCTATGGCTATGCGAGATTGAGCAACTGTGCCCTCCTATGGACATAGTGGTCGCTAAGGATTTCAAGATTCCGAACTTTGCAAAATATGATGGACCTTAGAATCCTTTGTTTCACCTGACGAGCTATTGCACTAAGATGGCGATATGGTCTAAGAATGAAAAATTTCTCATTAGCTTATTTCATGAAAGCTTAACTGGACCTCTTGAATGGTACATTCAATTAGACCATTTGAAGATTTGCACCTAGAGAGAATTGACTGATCAATTCATGAGCCAATACAAATTCAACCTTGAGTGGCGCCTACAGGAGTAGTTAAGCTCAATGTAGAAAATAAAGCATGAAAAGTTAAGCAATACGCTCAAAGGTAGAGAGCCTTGGCCTTAAGTTCAACCACCGCTTATCCCAATGAAATGTGTTTATACTTCTTGGGAACCTTGGGATCCCTTACATCGAGACAATGGAGGAGCAATGTACGAGGATTTCTCTAATTGATAATTTTTGGAGAAAGAATTGAGAGCTTGGCTAAAGCTGGCAAGCTTCCCATAAGCAATGAGGACACAAGAAAAGGTTTCCCGCTTAAGAAGAAGGAGACAATGTGAATTATGTGTAGAGTCAGCAACCCTTCATCCTAAGACATGTACCAATGCACCCAAGACCTCAATACCATCATTCCAACCCCCTATTCCTCCTTACTTATTTTACCAAACCACACCAACCGCAAACACTATCTCATACTCACAGTCTCAAGTTAACAACATCCACATACGACCATATCAACCAACTCGCCCAACATATACCCCGTATCGCAACCAAATTCTCAAAACCAGAATTGTAATCGATTCCAATCTTCCATCTTTTCCAAAGTTGTCCATTTCAAATGCTGACCTTTTTCAAAGATTAGTTGATGCTCATCGATCTCACCATGTCCTGTGCGTCCGCGTAGAACCGCCATACCCAGTTGGTACAATCAGAATTTAACTTGCAAATATCATATGGATATTGTAACACTAATAATTAACCAATACACCTAGGTTGTATCTGATTAATTACTAGACTTTACTCTTTGCTTCAATTCTTTAATCATACTTTGAAAATACTTAGTGAAATTACGAGCCATTTTTTTTTTAAACATAATTGAAAACGTGAGCCGCGCATAACGTGAACAATAATCGAAATAAAGCGAATAACGTGAGACATAGCATGAAAAACACATCATATTGGCTCCATCATATAACATCCATAATTACATAACACATAGATATTTTGCCTACCAACAGAATAAGACTAGGTGTAGGCAATCTAACAAAACATAAATAATATATGGATGGAAGGACATCCATTAATGGCACCTAGTAATAACACTCCAAGGATAGGGATAGATATCTGAAATATACGAGTGAAACTAGCAGGATCAAGTTCAGCTACCAGGTGAAAGCCTCAATGTGATTCACGAACGCTTCCTTCCGTTTCTGAAGACGAGATGGAAAGAAAAATAGAGGGAGTGAGAAACTTATAAAAAGAATCTCAGGAGGGTACTCACCTCATGATGCATTGTGTCATCATCATCGTCCCCAGGAACCTCTGGGTTATTATGAAATAGTGAGCATGCTAAGATTGATTTATTAAGTTTGAAAATATACTTTACCGAGGTTCGTTGGTTTTAATCATGCGTCTTATAATGCATCATAAACTTAGCATGTCATGTTTATAATGAACTTTTCCTTTCATATATAATAACATAGTTATGCATAAAATCACATCATATTCCTCATCATCATTTCATAATACTATGCATAGCAGAACATCATATTTCTCATCATCATCTCATAAATACTATGCATAGTAGAACATCATATTCACATAATGCATTTACTTAGTTTCTTAGGTGACTTAAAGTTACTTTCATCATCATTTTCCTGGGCCACCCTATACTCCACCCTTTTGGGAGTAATCTAGGTTATGAGCTCATACCTTACTAGTCGTCACTAGCATATACTTATCCCTTTTGATAAGTTAAAATCCCAACTCTACCCTTTTGAGAGAACGGGCTAGGGGGCAAGAATCACCTTTTCACCATCTATAGTCTGATGGGTCCAAAGGATCATTTTCTCAAGATCACATTTTCACCACCTATAGTTGATGGGTCCAAAGGATCATTTCCTTATAAGTTTAAGTCACCATTAAGTCTTAGCATGTTATATCATAATCATCAAGATGCATGAACATTCTCATTGTTTGCAATAACAACTATAACATGCAAGCCATGAAATCATTCAATAATATCAAATTCTCAGGAGGCATTACTTCATCATATAATGACATTCCAAAGCATCAAAAGATGTCATTTAAAATTCTCATAGAAGCTCCTTAAATAACCGAACTCTAAAGTTGGGTAACCTTAATTATCAAACTAATTACTTATGCATCTAAGGGATTTATTACCATCAATTATAAGCCTTAAGAACATTATTAGACTATATGGGGTAGCATAGACAGGAAGTTGTTCTTAAGGTTTTACCGGTGCTAGAAGTTACGTTTTTAACCCTTCTCGTTACCGGCTTTCCCTATGATGCTAAAATTAATTACTAAACCAATTATGAATCATTGTCCCTTATCTAAACATAATAAAATCTGGTTCTTAAGGCCACTAAAGGTTCTGACAGTAATGCATAAATTTCATTCTCTAGAGTCCTAGAAATCTTGCTTTTACACTTTCTAGGAAGCTAGTTTTATTTCTAACATGCATAGAATCATTCCTTTAGCAATAAACCATAATTATCACAACTTCAAACATATTAAACCATCATCATACAGTAGTACTAAACTCATATTAGTGGCCAAATCATGAACCTCATATAATCACATTTTAAGTGTACATGGAATACTAGTTTCCTAAATCTTTGCAAGGCCTCAAATTTCTTTTAGAAACTAATTCTTTTTGCTAAACTTGAAAGAATCTTCATGATTAAAATTCTCACTTAAGATAAAAGGAGCAAGTCTTGATCTTAAGAGATTTATGTGATATCTTAGAATCATAAACATGCTATGCAACCTCATTTTAATCTTGTCATTATAAGGTGATAACTTGGAATTATAAACATGATATGCAAATCCATTTCTTTATCTTTAAGATTTAAGGTGATGACTTGAAAATTAAACATGATGCAAGAGCTTGAAATATAAACATGATGCAAGAAACTGGAGCGCGGAAGTCCGCATAGCCAAGTGAAGGAGAAGAGAATTAAGAAACTGAGCCCGGAACGCACTGGACCTGAAGGAGAAGAGAATTATTATTACATCTTTTTAAGCTCCAATCTCAAGACTTCTTAAAGAATCAATTCTTTAACTCCAATAATCTTATTTCTTTGCTTGTGATACTTGGGCAAGTCTTTGAGCTCTAGGATCTTTAGGTGATGACATAAAAATAAACATGTCATGCGTTGATTCTTTTAGCCATTATAAAATAAAGTGAGAGCATAAAATAAATATGAGATGCAACCTCTTTATTATCTTTGAGATTAAGTGACAACTTGAAACATAAACATGAAATGCAAGCTTGGAAATTTAAACATGAATATGCAAGTTCATTTATTCATTCTTGAGAATTTAGTGATGACATAGAAAGTAAACATGATTATGCAAGGCATAAACTTAAACATGGATGCAAGTTCATTTTATTTCTTTACTAGAGCTCCTCCAAGACTTTAGAGAAATATAAATTCAACCCAATATATCTTAGCAAGACAAAGTGAGAAATACATCTTTCAAGTTCTAAACTCAAGATCATAAAAACATCATAAAAATATTATTCTTTAAAGTTTTGCATCAAGTGGAACTTTCAAGCTTTAGAGGCCTAACTTGTGATGGATTCACAACCCACCTTCAAGGTCCTCATCATCAAGCCATCATCTTAGTCCCACCTAGGCCATATGGCTGAATTGGTTAAAGAAAGGAAGAAGAAAACCAAATGAAAAGCTAAGGAAAATCCATGAAATCATCATTTTGAACCAAGAACACACTTAGCAAAGCATAGAAATAAACTTAGAAACAACTCCCTACCTAATCTGATTTGAAGGAAAGGAAGAGAACTTGGTTTCTTGGAGTGAAATGAAAGAAAATATTCTTGAAAACTTGAAGAAAGAATTCAGCCAAGAGGAGGAGGAAAGAGAGCTTTTGGTGCTCCTAAAACTAGAATTTGTGTAAGTTATGAGCAAGGCTTCCAAGGCTCTCAAGCATGCCTATTTATAGAGAATTCAAGCTCATGTATGGACAAGAGGAGGAGGCATAATTTTCAGATTTTTCATGGGGAACAAAGGAGGAAAATCATTTCTTTGTTTAAGGCATGTTTTATGCCATGTTTTAGGGAATTTTTTGGCATTTTGTTTTAGTGCATTATCTTGCAATAATTCTAATGATTATGGCTGAATTATTTCGTGCATTACAGCCTCATGGAAGAGGGTTTTGTGTGTTCCATGTATTATTTAGGTGTAGGCAAGGTATTCATGCAATTTAGAGAATTTACGTTAAGGGCTTAGGTGAATTAGTAAGCAATTTGAGTGTTTTAAAGCAATTTTAGGTTCTAATCAATTTAAATAAATAATTTTGACTCTAGATTAATAATTAGAATTTAATAAGCTTTAATTTGAGCCTAATATTGCTTAGGTTTCGTTAGACGAATCAAAAATCTCAAAATTTGTAAAACTACACAAAGACAGGGCAACGGTCATTTTACTTAAAAATTGCCCGAGACCACCCAGCTTAACCAATGGTTAATCATGGCTTAAAAACACCTTTTAACACATTTTAGTGAGGTTTGGCTAGTCGGCACGCAAATTGGGTTAAGACCGTAGGGGCGTTTTGGTCATTTCGCACGTCCAAGCTCAAAATTAGGATTCTTCTCCTCTATTAACACACATAACACAAACAATCCCTTATTAACATCAAAACATCCCCTTGAGGATGGGTGGGGCCCACGATCCTCATTTTCTGAGTAAAATAACCTCAGGGGCATTTTGGTCATTTTACACGTACAGAAATTGGGGTTTGCAATACTTGCACGAATTGCTCCTAACTTCTCTTCTAATGTTATATTCCTTTATTAAGGATTGTTTGGTCTCAAATTTTATATAATATTTACCTACGGAATTTCGGTAATTCCTAATGACAATAAAAATTAGGCGTTAGAATACAGAAGTTACATTCCATTGAGGATTGTGAAGGTTTCAAAATGGTGATAAGGAAGCTAATTGCTTGTGGAAGACTAGACCTTTAAAGAGGATCCAAAGACCGTCAATCCCAGATCATGAAGGAGGAAATTGGGTGAACGCGTGGAAATATGAGAAGCTTGCTCCCTTCGCGTTTTCCTACAATCAATATGGTGTATGTCAAGAAGTCTGGAGAAGGCAATATCACTTCTGCTATCAATAATGAGGAGATGTTGATGAATTGGATAATTGAACTAGTGATTGATGTTGCTTCAAAGTAATTGTTGGGTTGTATTGTTCAAGATTATTTATGCTTTTGTTTATACTACTTTGAGACATCACCTAAATGAATTTGCATGATTTTCAATATCCTTCTTTGTGCTTTCATTTTGCCTTGTTTATGTTTCCTTCTTTTGCTTTCTTCTTTTTCTCATTTCTTTCCTTTATAATTTGTGTCTTGTCCATGCCATTTATATTGTATGATTCACCATTTATTTTAGCATTCCATCTCACCACAAATGCTTTCTAGGAACCTAAAAGGTATGAAAATTTTGCCATATGAAAGGGACTTTGGATGCTTATCAATTGATTCACTTGCTACACTTGATTACGATAACCATGAACTCGAGGATAATGAAGAAACTGTCAAGAAATTTTCAAATATGTTGGGATGCTTAGGAAAAGGGTTTGGCCTAAACAACGAGGTAATTACAGTGATTAACATGGGCACTGAAGAAGAGAAGAAGGAACTGAAAATAGTGAAAATCCTGAACGAACAAAATGATTGTATTGTTGGAAGAATACCTGGATATCTTTGCATGGTCTTACTTGATATGCCAGGAATGGATCTTGGAGATCATTTCATACAACATCCCTTTGTATCCAGAAGTTAGCTAAAAAAGCAAAAATTGAGAAGAATGTGACTTGACATGTCACTAAAGAGGAAGTGACTAAACAGCTAGAGGCTGGGCCTTTGATTGGCTAGCTAATATTGTGCCTGTGCCTAAAAAGGATGGGAAAGTCAAGATGTATGTACACTGGTGTGATTGAAGTTACCAAGAAGAATATCAATAAAATCATCACCAAAATGGTGGTAAGTTACAAAGACTAGCATGAGATACGTCATATGCTTTACATGCATACCGTACCAACATACAATCAAGTACAAGAACAACTCCCTTCTCGTTGGTATATGGAACTGAAGACTTGATATGAGCAGTTGAACATGATCAAAGACAAAAGGCTTACAGCTATTTGTCATGGCCAGTTGTACCAAAGCAAATAGCTAAGACTTTTAATAGGAAAGTCGCCTTAGAGATTTTCATCCAGGAGGTTTAATTCTAAAAAGAAAGAAAATTCACCTTAATCAAGAGGACGCACAAGGAAAGTGAGCTCCAAGTTATGAAGGTCATTACATTGTCAAGCAGGCGTTCTTAAGTGGGGCATTGATTTTGCAAAACATGGATGACTAAGAATTGCCTAAGCCAATCAGGAGTGATGTAGTCAAAAGATTTTATGCTTGAAAAGAAAAAGCCTGCTAGGTTGAAAACTCGAAAGAGAAGCCTAAGCAAAAATTAGGGCAAAACAAAATAAAAATAAAAAAAAAGTTAGTTAGGTTGAAAACTCGAAAGAGCAACCTAGGCAAAAGTTAGAGCAAAAAAGATAAGCATAATCTCCAGCAACTGACACTTGGGCAATTTTTGGTATTGAATTTGTTCAGGAAATCAGCAGACCAAAGCTTAAACCGGGCAATTTTGAAAAAGAAAAAGGGGTTTGAAGACATATCATCAGAGATCATGGCTTTGGTGTTCAACATGCTGTAAGAAATCAATTGATTGAGCCACAAAGAACCTAAACTAGGGTAAAATTTCGTGTCTTTCATGATTTTTCATTTCGCTTTTATGTAGTTTCCTTTTTCAAAACATTTTGTCATCCAATACACCAATCAATAAAAATGTTCATTCAGTTTATCCTTCTACTTTCTCTTTGAATGCATGTTTATTTATGATGTCTCAAGTAAGATAAATTTAAGCTTAAATTATACCATCTAACAATGTTTATAGCAATACATCAATGACTAGTATCATACTAATAGAATTAGAAACTTCAACTAAGATTGACAGAAAAGAATTATCACCCTTAAAGAGAAGAAGGAAGAATAGGAGGAAATGAGCAAAGTTAGAAAAAAAAGCAAGTTTTAGTTGTGCTAGAAAGTCCAGTGCAAGAATTATGAGTTTGATCGGTTAACAGTCTTCCTCGAGGTTTGCTCGATTTGGTTATGGTTAATTTTGTTTTAAGAATGTGTCTGATATAAACTGAAAGTGGATGATAAATTCATGACTTTTGCATATAACCTGAAAAAAATAGAAAAAAAAAAAATGTCTTCCTTACCAATTTACTTTTCCTGTCCCTGATGGCTTTTACATTTTTTAGCCGGCCTTAGATTGTCATTTTACTGTCAAGTCAGCCTCAGATTACCAATTTACTTTCCAGTCACCTCAGATTCCACTTTACTTTCCTATCGGCCTTAATTGCCACCATTTACTTTCCTGCGGCCTCAGATTACCATTTTCTTTCATGTCGGCCTAGACGCCAATTTACTTTCCTGTTGGCCTTAGATTGCCATTTTACATTTCAGTCGTCCTAGATTGCCATTTACTTTTCATGTCGGCCTAAGATTACCATTTACTTTTCCTCTCGGCCTTAGATTACCATTTTAATTTCTAATTGGCCTCAGATTACCACCATTTACTTTTCCTGTCGGCCTCAGATTGCCACCATTTACTTTTCAATTGGCCTTGATTGCCATTTTAATTTCCTCACTTGTGAACCCGTATCCAGTTAGTCGCAAGAATTTTATTTCTGTCACTTATGGACCCGTATCCAGCGGTCGCAAGACTTTTCAATTTCCTATCTTTGTTGACCTATATCCAGTTGGTCGCAAGACTTTTAATTTCCTGTCACTTGTGGACCCGTATCTAGTCGGTAGACTTTATTTCTTGCCACTTGTTGACCGCATCCAGTCAGTCATAATGCCTTTAATTTCTTGTCACTTGTGGATCCGTATCCAGTTGGTCGCAAGACTTTTAATTTCCTGTCACTTATCGACCCGTATACGCTGGTCGCAAAATTTTTAATTTCCTGTTGCTTGTTGACCCGTATCCAGTTGGTCGCAAGACTTTTACATTTTTTGTCACTTGTTGACCCATATCCAGTTGGTCACAAAATTTTTAATTTCTTGTTGCTTGTTGACCCGTATCCAGCTGGTCTCAAGATTTTTAATTTCCTGTTGCTTGTTGACCTATATCCAGTTAGTCACAAGACTTTTAATTTCCTGTTAGCCCAGGCCAGCTTTTACATCTTTTGGTCACTTGTTGATCAGGATCCAGTAATCGCGTGATTTTTAATTTCTTGTTGACCCTCGTCGGTTTTTACATTTTTTATCATTTGTGAATCCATATCCAGTTGGTCACAAAATTTTCAAATTTCCTGCAGCCCCCATTTTTATCATTTGTGAATCCAAATCCAATTGGATCATGAACTTTTACATTTCTTATCACTCATGGACTCATTTCAAATTAGTTAGTTTCTTTTCTTTCTTGCATGACTCAAACACTTTTGACTTCATTGATTTCTGACTTGCATTGCATGTAACTTTCATGAATGTTTATCCTCTTTTGCTATTTGAATTTGATTTTACTTGCATTCTCAATTTCATGTATTGCCGAACAAAATTAATGTTCATGTCTTTACTCATTCCTTATAAAAACAATATGCAAAACTTATGTTTATGTATTCTCTTATAAGAAATGAGCAAAAAGGGGCAACTATGAACACAATTTTGTCCAACCCATAAAAATTAAAACCCAAAAATTTGCACATTTCATAATTTAAATTAATTCCATTTATAATCTTTTTATTTATTTCTTTTAAAAACTTTAGCTAGTCAAAACAAAAAAATGTGTTCAGCCCATTGCATTTTGTTTTTTAAAAAATAATAATAAAAAATAAAAAATAAAAAAAAGAGAGAGGGGGACACAGAGTCACGGACTCCTAATTCTTTCATTCCCTGGCAAATTCCATTCCCTGCCAAAATGAAATATGGACTCGTGAGGCTGTCATCATCATTTTGTTTTGCAAAATGATAAGCTTTCTTCAGTGATAAGAGTCACAGAGGTCTGAAGCATTCAGGGGAAAGGCATAAAAGCACCATCAGCAAGGAACACAACCAGCAACAACGGTCCCCATTTTTCAAAATCAAAAACCATAAAAAATTCCAATACACAGATACAAGCCAGAATGCAGTAATTTTTTTTTCCAATGAAAAAATAAGGTAATAGCAAATATAATAATATCATCATAAAAAATTAACCAAAAAATATAAAGAGAGAAAAAGAGGAAGGGCGGGGCCTCCTTCCCACCACCACCGCGGCCTCACATCATCATCATCACCTCCATGAAACCTTATCACCATCGTCCATCATCTTCACCAAAGTTGTGGCCAGCCCCTTTCCTCACCACCGGGCCAACCCTCTCTCTTCACGGCCATGCATCTCCCCTTTCTAAGCCACCCTCAACCTTGAACATATCCCAAACATTCAGATCTGCCAGCCACCTACAAAACACCATGAACCATCGTGCAAACCCAGCCTCGGCACACATGATCGCATTCCCCATCGCTCGATCTGCCGCTCTACTCGTAGCCCATAACCACCACGGGCATCATCCTTCAGTCTGCTCCATGCACTGCCACCTCCCTCTCCCTTTGGTTCTCTCCTCTCCCCACGTGCCACCATCATCAACTAATCGCAAACTGCAGCACCCCCCTCCTTAGCCGCGCGATCCACACCGTCGCCCATCACCTTGAACCAACACAATGCCGAGCTATCCACGCGCAGCCTTCCCAATGCCGTGGTCCCTCAAAACCAGCCACACCCGCGCTCACAGAGCGGCCGGTTCCCATTTTCTGAGTCCCGATTTCTCTCATCTCCTTCCCTTCTCTCTCGCTTTCCTCCCACTTTCTCTGCTTCGGTTTTCTAGTTCTTTCCTTTTGTGCATGTGTACGTGTGTAAAAGAGACGAGAGAGAGGGGTATGTTAGTGTATGTGTGAGGAAGTAAGTGTGTGTATGGTCCGTGTGGGTGTGTGCGTGTGAAGAGTGAGAGAGTTGTGTTAATGTGTATGTGTGGGCACCTTGCCTCAAATTCACAACAAATAAGCCTTGAAATCACTAACCCATTATCACGTTTTTTTATTTTGCTACGGAAGTCTTGTCCTTGTTTATTATTATTTATTTGTTTTTTTTCTTTAGCCCACTTGGAGTGCATTTTTTCGGCCATTCCTTTTGTTTTTAGGATTAGCACATATTCAGGTTAGTTGGGTTGGGCATAGCAATGTTTTATTTCCATTAGATGAAAAACTTCTCGTTTTAAATGGGTTAGTATTTGGGTCACATATTTCACAGTCTTCAACCATTTTTTATTTGTGTTCAGTAAAATTTGGTCTAAAATTTGTTCTCAAGTGTTTAGTTTTTTTTTTTTGGTTACTAAGAAAAAATTAATTGATATTTTTTATGGGGTTAATTGAGTCGTAACAGCTTGTTAATTCATTGTCTTCAGAATATTTAACTGTAAAGGCTAATGTTTTGAAACATCTCCAATAAAATTAATCAACCCACAAATATTTTTTACAAAACTATGTAACTTTGAGTTTTTCATTACATCAGGGGATACGTAAAAGCGCGCGTCATCCCTGTCAAGTCAAAATTAAATTTTCATAATTTTTGCCTTACTTGTAAATAATTTTTTTTACGAGACATTTTATTTAATTTAAATATTCACTTATTTAAGGAATATTTTATTTCAAATGTTAACTTAACTTGACGGTTTATTAACTCGGTATTTTGGACATCTAAGCTTGTGATAGTTTGATGTTCCAAATTTTTTAAATAAAAGTATTTTCTCTTTTATATTTTATTTTCCTTACATAAAAAATATCAAAATAATTTTTTTATCTTATTTGTAAATATTTATAATTTATAAGAGATTTTATTTTCATGTGTTCCATTTTAATTTTTACTTATTTGTCAAATATTTCATTTCAAATAAAGATGTTAATTTAGCCATGACGACTTGTTAACTCATCATTTTCAACACTGAGCTATGATAATTTGGTGCTCAAAATGATAGTTCTTTTAATAAAAATTTCCTGTTTATTTTCTTGTAATAAAAATGTAAATAAATATTTTGAAAGGTTATTATAATTTGCTAAGTTAATTAAAGGTACCGTTTAAAGATGGGTGTATTAGGGTGCGGATTAAATCCCTACCATTCCCTATGTATAACCGAACCGAACTCATGATCTAGTTTCAAAGACCATTTTTAAAATAAAATGGGTTTTTCCATGTTTTCCCAAATTAAATAAAACTTGGTGGCGACTCTAATTTTACAATTCTTTTTTGCCGTCCGTCAATCCCTTGTGACAGTAGATATAGATTTTGGAATACCTCAAGTGATAATCTTCTAGCTGGTTCCTTATCCATAGCATGTGGGTGCAACAATTTGAGGCTACATATTTAGCCTCAAGTAAAGAGAGCAATTATATTATGCTTTTTGCATGACCATGTGATTAGACTTTTTCTAAAGAAATACGCAACCACTAGTGCTTTTTCTTTTAACTTTATCTCCAGTGAAGTCAGCATCATAATAAACTACAATTTCACATGGAGTACCTTTCTTATACCACAAGCCGAGATTAGTAGTACCTGATAAATATTGAAGGATTCTTTCAACAGCATTTAAGTGCAATTGCTTTGGTTTGATTGAAATCTAGCACAAATTCTCACACTTAATTGAATGCCTGGTCTACTAGCTATAAGGTCCAGTAGTGAACTAACCATTCCATGATAATTACTTTTTGAAACTTTTTCACCATTCTCATTAGCATCAATGATTTGAGATGGATTCATAGGGGTGCTCATTAGTTTAGCTTGATCCATATTAAATTTCTTCAAAAGCTCCTTTGTATATTTTTCTTAATGGATCAAGATCCCTTCCTTTTGCTATTTTATTTGCAAACCAAGGAAGAATTTTAGTTCACCTATCATACTCATCTCAAATTCACTTTGTATTAATTTTAAAAACTTTTCATAGAGATAATGAAAAGTAGCCCCAAATATGATGTCATCAATGTATATTTGAACAATCAGAAAGTTATTATCTTGTTCAAGAGTAAATAGAGTAGTATCAACTTTATCTCTCTTGAACCCATTCTTCAAGAAGATACTCAGTCTATTGTAACACCCTAATATTTAACCTAACATGCCTAGGACGTATTGAGATTAATTATTAGTTATTACTCTTTTGTTTCATTTTTTAAGTTCATTTTATGAAAATACTTAGCGGAAAATAGGGGTGAATTTTTTTTGAAATATAAAACAAAACGTGAGCCGCGCATGCTAACATAAACCGAGCGTCATCAAAGCAAACAAAGGTGTATGCACATATACATTTCCAACACAAGCATTCGTGAACATGAAAAAAACTTATATTACATATCACAAGATAACATAGTTCATAATACACAAGAAATAAACGAGTCATGCCTATACATAGTGGGCTAAGCTTCCAATACATAAATAACAAAAGAAAATACAGGAAAACAGCAAATACATGGAATCACAAAACACTAAGAATGCCAGCTATAGATTCCCTCCCTATCCTACGAGTGCTCAACCAAAAGGCACCTTTATCAAAAGGTGCAATAAGAAAGGGGATCCTGTGACAACTTCAACACTCATGCGGGTCCTCTATCATGGTCTACTAGCTGAAACTGATCCTGGCATGGGGGTATATATTCGATGAACTGGGCAAGCTCCTCAGGTGTATGCAGGCGGAAGGGGGATGAACATGGCCTCCGCGGTGCGGATGCATCTCCTCGTTGGGCTCCTGGGCTGGGTCACCATGTCCTCGCCTCTACCTATGTCCATGGGTACCGTGGGTGTAGAACCCTGAATAGATGTGTATAGGGGAGTTCTCAGATGGGTATCTCTCACACCTCATATAGGAAACGTACTTGGGGTAGTCGCGAACTCCGAAGTTGAGGGGCGAGCACGTCGAGTCTGCTCATTGCGGGGTGAGAGCGCTCAAAGATCAGATCATCACCATAGGGGGAAGTGGGGGTAAACCTAAAGCTGGAGATTGGATAAGCAAAGAGGTATCCGTGTATGCAAAAATATGGATAGCATAGTGACCCTTGAAGTGGTAGAGCGGTGGTCTGAGTCATAGTGCACCTCCCACACTGAAGTGTCAATGAAGATCACGATGTGGCCATCGGCCTCTAAAGACGTGACGGAAAGAAAGAAGGATAGAGGGAGTGAGAATCTTAAGAAAGAATCTCAGTAGGTAAACCTCCTATCCTAGTGTCATCGTCTACGTCCCAAGGAACCTCGGTTTCTTGAAAAAGGGTGGACATGCATAAGGTTCAACTTTTAAAGTTCTAAAGTATTATTTACCAAGGCCCATTTATTTTTTAGTATGCATCTTGAATGTCATGAATGCAACATACTTTATCATGAAATGCATGTTAATGCAAAATATGAAATACTAGTCCAATCATAAGATATGTTCATGAATTATAACAAATATAGCATGACTTTCTTTCAGTTATCCTTTAGGTGACTTAAATTAATTCTTTCTCTCATATAGGGCTACCCTATTTCTCTCGCCTTTTGAGAGTTCTAGGTTATGAGCTCATACCTCACTAGTCGTCACTAGCATAATCTTATCCTATGATAAGTATAAAACCCAACTCTTGGAGTGCAGGATAGGGGGCTTAAGGATCGCCTATCATAACCTTTAATTCGGGGAGTCTATAGGGCCATCTCCTTTTGTGAATCACCTCTCATAACCTTTAATTCGGGAGTCTAGAGAGTCATTTCCACATAGTTTATGTCACCTTTATATATGCATGTTATGTTAAGATGCAAGCCATAATATATACTTTTCTTATGCTCTTTTGAATCTATGCAACTTTAAAATATTCCAAGTGAAAATATAACATGCTATATCCACTCAAGATCAAGTAGCTAATCATGAAAGATCACGATTTCACATAATTCTTCAAGCACATGGAAAATCACAACTTATCATTTCATACTCATAAATCACATAGGCATGCTATTATCAACATCTTTTTGAAAAGTGAACATGTCTATACCCATGTGCAACATATAATAGAATAAACATTGAATGAACAAAACATAACATATACAATTTATTCTAACATATTTCATTCTTTAGAAACTAGTCATTCTACATCTTTAATTCTAAATTGTCCTTATAAATAAATTGTATCACCTTAGTAACATAATAACAAATCTTTTAGATTAATAGTAAAATTAGAGAGCTTGATAAAAATATATCCATATTTAATAACATATATATGTTCCAAGAATCAAAGTTTCTTATGTAAGTTGAAATGGTGAGTCTTAAGCACTAAGTTAATTTTAGTGATGGCATAATTGTAAACATGTGATACAAGCTTCATTTTTAGTCTTGGCATTATAGAGTGATGGCAAGAAAAACATAAAATGCAAAGCTTCGAATGTAAATATGAGAATGCGAGCTCTAGTTTTAAATCTTTAAGTTTAGGTGATAGCTTGAAAAATAAATATACTAGACAAGAATTGTAAACATGAATGCAAGTTCTATTCTTTATTTTAGTGCTCTAGGCCTCTTAGAGTATTTACTTTAAATCACATTTCAACTTTAAGGTTGAAATAGGTAGGCTTTGAGATTAACCATTTAGGTGATATGAAAATGCAAGCTCTTGTTTTAATCCTTAAGTTTAGGTGATAACTTGGAAAGTAAAATATGCTAGGCAAGGAAATATAAATATGAATGCAAGTCCAATTCTTTATTTTAGTGCTCTAGGCCCCTTAGAGTATTCACTCTAAATCACATTTTAACTTTAAGGTTGAAATAGGCGGACTTCGAGTTAATTAATTGGATGATAAATAAATCATGAAAATGCAAAGCTTAAATATAAATATGTAGTGCAAGGACTTGAAATATAGATATGAATGCATTTCTTTGAGTTCTAGGCTCAAGACTACCACTTTAACAACATACAATATCACTTGCTAAAATCTTTCTTAAAAGTGGAACCTTCAAGCTTTAGAGGTCAAATAAATGATGATTTTGCAACCAACACCAAAGATCCTTATCATCAAGCCATGGTTCCTTCATCATATAGGCCACTAAGGCCGAAATCAAAGAGAAAAGAAAAGGAAAGGAAGAAACCAAAATATAGAGGAAGAAACCAAAATATAGAGGAAGAAGGAAGATTTCGACATGGCAACATCTTGAAACAAAGAAAAGAATAGCAACTTTAAAACAACTCCCTACCAAAGTGTTGTCTCAAGAGAGAAAGAAAAGCTTGATTCTTGCTTGAAATGAGAAGACAAAAATCTTCTCTTGATGCCTTGGTGGTTTTGGCCAAGAGAAATGAAAAGGAAAGGATAAGTTTTCTTGAGAATTTGAGCTTAGAAATGGAAAGGTTGTGTTTTTAGGAGGTGGTTTAAGGTGGTAGTTTGTGGTGGTTTATGGTTAGGAAGTGGTGGAGGATGGTGGTTCTTGGAAGAATGAAAAAGAAGTAGAAAAGAATTCCTTGAACTTAAGAAAGAAAACTTGGAATTGCAAATATGAGCAAAGGTTCTTCCATGTTCCTCTTGAAGCCTATTTATAGAAAATGAAACACAATGGGGTGCCATGGGGGAGGAGTGGCCGGTTGGTCTTTGGAAGGAAAGGAAGAGAAAATATCTCTTTGCAAGGTATGGGTTTGGGTATGGCTAGGTATGGTTCAAAGCATGGTTCAAGGCATGGCTCAAAGCATGGTTCTTTGTATGTAAAATAAATCAACATGTGATGAACATGGGGAGGAGTGGCTTCAGCCAACATGCAGCCAAGGGGAGGAAAATGTGTCATCTAATTGTGGTTTAGAGGTGTGTTTAGGTGTGTCATTGATTAGACTTTTGATTAGGAGTTTGTAAGTAAGTGTTTAGGTAAGGTAATGGATAATTAAGGATGTCAAGGCATGATTAAGGAATGGTCTTGCTTCATTAGTGAAATCAAAACTCATTTTATATTAAAACCATTCACAAACATAATTCCTTAATTTAAGAAATTGGAGAGAGAAAATACTATTCAAGATTCCATGATATGGAATCTTTGATTTTAAAACAAGGATTAAAGTGTATCTAAGCAATCTTAGGTTCTAATCAACCTTAATAAATTATTTTGACTCTAGATTAATTTTTTATATTAATTAATCTTCGATTAGAGCCTAATATTGCTTAGGTTTCCTTAATTATGTCGTAGGCCCGTCATACACTATTTCAGGGGCAAAATGGTAATTTTACATAAACACTCCCGGGATCACCCGGGCTTATACAATCATTATAAGTCACTTATAATTAGCATTCCGAACTTCTTGGAAAATTTCGGGCTCAAATGACACTTATACCTGCGTAAAACGCTATAGGGTATTTTGGTCATTTTGAGCCGAAAGTTAAAAAATGAGATTTTCATCTTTGCTATTAATCACAACATGTTTAATCCCTTTCAAGCATTGAGACCCTTCGAGGATTTCCAGGCATACCTCGAATTTGGGTGAAACGACCTTAGGGGCATTTCGATCATTTACGCTCAAATAGAAAAATCGAGGCGTTACATCTATCATACCAAGCTCAAGGAGCTTGTTTCAGACCATAAAGAGCCTTTGTTAGCTTGAAGACATGGTTAGGAAGGTATTCACTCTTAAAATCAAGAGGTTGCTTCACATATACTTCCTTATAGAGGAATCCATTTACAAATGCAAACTTAACATCCATTTGGTAGAGAGTAAATCCCTTGAAGGCAGCAAAAGCAAGTAGAATTCTAATGGCTTCAAACCTAGCTATTGGTGCAAAGGTTTCATCATAATCAATTCTTTCTTATTGATTATAACCTTGTACAACCAATCTTACTTTGTTCCTAATGACTTTGCCTACTTCATTGAGCTTATTCCTGAACACCCACTTTGTACCGATGATAGTCTTTCCTTTTGGTCTTTCAATAAGTGTCCAAAATTTGCTTTTCTCGAATTAGTCTAGTTCTTCTTGGATAGCGTCCACCCAACTTTGATCACTTAAAGCTTCGTTAATGCATTCAAGTTCAATGGTAGAGATGAAAGCACAGTTTGACATATTTCTAAGGGATGATCTAGTTCTCACACCCTTGAAAATGTCTCCAGAACTCTGTTTTAAACTGCCTTTAAATCATAAACTTCCTTATAGTTTTTATGGCTTTGAGGTTCTCCAGCTTCTTTTTCATCTTAGATTGCTTTTCTTTGTACTTAGAAATGCTACTTTCTAATTGCTTTGGAGTTTTTAGCAAGCTTTCTAAAGTGCTTATGTTTTGGAGCTTACTTTCTGAAGGTTTGTCTTTCATCTTCCTACTATTAGAAGTTTGCTTTAGACTTATTCTTTGAAGACTTTCTTCTCTTCAAGATCATGCAAGATCCTTCTTGAGCTCCTTGAACTTGATATGAATAGTCTCTTCAACACATAGCATTATCTTATTGTACACTTGTAAGTTTTAGAGGCAGAAGAATAACCTAGGAAATACCATCATCAGATTTAGGATGAAACTTTACAAGTTTGTCTTTGGTGTTAAGGATAAAACATGATGAGCCAAAGATGTGAAATTATGAAATATTGGGTTTCTTACCCTTCCATAGCTCGTAGGGAGTTTTCTTGAGGATGGACCTTAGAAAGATTCTATTTTGTATATAGCACAATGTTTTACTGCCTCAGCCCAAAAACCTTTAGATATACCACTTTCTAAAAGCATTGTTCTGGCCATTTCCTAAGCTTCTATTTTCCTTGCTGCAATTCCATTTCTTAGGGAGTTCTAGGTCAGTAAACTTGTGAAGGATGCCATAATTTTCACAAAACTCTTCAAAAATATGATTTTCAAATTCTCCTCCATGATCAGAATCTGATAGAGCTTATTTGGGAATCTTTTTCTATGCAAATACATTTTGCAAATAACTTTGAATCTTTGAAAAATGTCATCCTTATAAGCTAGAAAGAAAATCCTTGTGAATCTGGAGTAGTCATCTACAATGACAAGACAATATCCTTTCTAGCAAGGCTTGCAAGTCTGGTTGGTCCAAAGAGATCCATATGTAAAAGCTCAAGTGGTCTGGTGGTTGCAACCACATGCTTATTATAGAAAGAAGCTTTGGTTTGCTTACTCTTTTCACAGAAATCACAAGTTGAGTCCTGGTCAAATTGATCTTTGGTAAGCCTTTCGAGCTCAGAAATGAGCTTCATATGAGCATGCCTAAGCTTTTAATGCCATAACCACTTATCATCTATGAAGGATGTGAGACAGTTTACATCTTGATATCTTAGATCATCCATGAATAATGCATACGTGTTGTCATGCCTCTTACTAGATAGAATGACTTGTCAGGAAGTAGGACTAACTATTTTCCATGCATGAGCATTAAAGACAACATTAAAGCCCTGGTCAACTGGCTAATACTTAATAAGTTGTGAGCAGATCATTAACAAGCAAGATACCAGAAATTAGGTGAGAATCATCCTTACCAACATTTCCTATGTCTATGACATTAGCCTTACCTCCATTAGCAAACTTTCCTGATCTAAAATTTTTAGGTTGCAGACTTCTAAACCACCTGGATCCAGACATGTGCCTTGAGCAGCCACTGTCCATGTATCATTTGTTGTCAAGTTCCACGTGTATCCTCAGATAGACTTGCAATAAACAAAATTTTTATTTTAGGTACCTAGATTTTCGTGGGTCCTTTTGAGTTAGTCTCTTGAAAAGGAAGTCTTCCAACCTTTTTTAGATACTTCTTTTTCATGAAGCCTTTGTTAGATGGATGTCATTTCTTAAAGTAGAAAGTACAAGAAGCCTTGTTCTTTACTTTCTTAAGAGGAGTCGGTTTTTCTTTCCTACCAAATTCTTCTTCATATCCCAACCTAGTCTTTTTAAAAATGGCCAGTGACCTCCAAGCATCAGATGAAGAATTTTTTATCCTTTCACCATTTTCTGAAGGTCAGATTTAAGAAACCTCGAAGTTCTCTCTAGCTCAAAAATGATTTTTTGAGTGTTTTCATCCTTATTTGTGACTTCAAATTCTAAGGCATTGAATCTTATATGTAGAATCTTGTTTTCTCCCTTCAGTTCTTCTTTTCAAGCCTTAAATTCTCAGCTTTTGTCTTGGCATTTTAAGCTCTAAAATGGTCTTTTTAAGTTCCCTTTTTAGGTTGAGATAGTGAGAAGAAAGAGTTTGAGAATCTTCTAGCAATTCTTCATATGATAAAGTTCATCATAGGAAAGATTAGAATTGTTTACCTCAGATTCACTTTCTAATAAATAGCCTACTATGAAGCATAGGTTGGCAACATCCATCTCTTCCTGATCTTCTGATCCTTCTTTCCTTCCTCAGATTTGCTCTAGATGGCCAGCATGCCTTTCTTCCTTGGGCACGAACTTCTTCTGTAGGCCTTTGAGTTTAGGATATTCTGGTTTGAAGTGTCTTTTCTCCCTACATTTATAGTAGATGACACTTTCAGGCTTCATCTTTCCTTTTATGTCCTTTCTGAGATTGACGTCCTTCTTCTCTTCATCTTGCTTCTCCAGGCTTTAGACAGCTTCCTACTAGCATGCAAAGGTCATTTCCATCTTCTTCTTTTGTCTCATCATCGGTCTCTTCCTTCTTCAGAGGTTTCAGCAATTTCATTGCTTTAGCTTTATTTGCTTTTTGATAAGATAACTTTAAGGCCATGGACTTGCTTTTCTTTGTGGATTCACCATTCATTTCGGAGAGCACTACCTCATGGGTTTTAAGAGCATCCAAGCCAAGAGTTTGAAGATATTTGCCTCAATAATGGTTGTGACTTTAGGCAGCCATTTGGTAGGGAGACTTCTTAGAATTTTTCTAACTATGTAAAGTTAGAATATCTTTTCTATAACCCTTTTAGTTAGTTTATGATATGCATAAACCTTATAGTCATTTCATCAATATTTTCTTGATCTGTCATTTTGAACATCTCATATTGATGAATCAGCATACTGATCTTTGTTTCTTTCACTTGATCAGTGCTTTCATGCAACATGTACAGCATGTCCCATATTTCCTTTGCCATGTCACAAGCGTTGATTTTGTCATATTCAGCTTTGCTCGGTGCATACGTGAATAGATGCTTAGCTTTTGAGTTTCAGTTGAACTCTAGCCTTGTGTTGCTCGTCCACCTACTCAGGGATTTCTCTTAAAGTTGAGGGTGCATCATCTATTCCTGGAACTTCCTCCCTTGGAAGAAAATCTCCTTCTTGTATTATCTTCACAAGTCAAAACTTGTGTATTTTATGAACCACTCCATTCAATCTCTCCAATAGGCATAATCTCCACCATCAAAGAATGGCGGTCTATTAATGGAGTGTCCTTCTACTATATGAATATTCTATGTCATCTGTCCTTCAGATCTTTGTCCTCTGCAAATGTTAGAATGCTTAACCCCATAGAGGCCAAGCTTTGATCTTGTAGGTAAAAACGCACACAAAAAAGGGAGTTAAATCGTGTGTGTTCCCTTTTACTTGACTTTTAGATCCTTAAAAACTTAATCAAAGTCCTGTCAAGTTGTGAGCTTGAAGTTAGTGGAAGTAGCGTTAGAGACATCAAAAAGTGAGCTTTCTAAACTAATAAAGTTAGCTAAACAAGTAAAAGAAGGTTTTTAGAGATAAACATTGTAAATATGCTAAATCAGTAAACAAATAAAAGATGAAGAAGAAAGAAAGATCCTACACAAAGATTTATCCTAGTTTAAGCCAACCTTCCTACATCCAGTTTCAACAACAATTGAGTTCTACTAAACCTTTCTCATACTAGAGAAAGAACAAGAATAGTCTTTATAATAGTCTTTTCAAACTCTCACCAGTGACGGTGAACAGATACTATCACAAACCAAGTAGTTATTCACAGCCTCTTTAAGCTTAACCAAGTAGTTATTCACAAGCCTCTTTCACTGAACCAGTAGTCTTTAACTAGCATCTCCAAGCTAAACAACAAGTAAAACACCTTTATTGTCATGTTAAAAGTAGTCTTTGACTAGCCTCTCCAAGCTAAACTCACACTAATCACTCCTGGATTGAGGATACAAAAGTTTGTGTTTGGGTTTGCAACTCAAACTAACCTACACTCAAGTTTCTATAAGATTTACAAAGCAAGATCTAGAAACACTTGAATGACTTCTTTCTAAGTATTCTTCCTTAGAAGACCATATGAACATGAAGGAACGTAGAAAGAAGATTTTTACAACCAAAGAAAATGATTACTAGATGTAATGAACTTTACAAGAAGATAAGGAGAAATTTTCATAGAGTTTTTGCTCTTTGTACAGCCTAAACAAAAAAATCTTCTTCTTTGAAAGCACAACATCTCTATTTATAGATGGTCTTCCTTTTGACCGTTGCTTTTAATCAGATTTCCAAGTGATACTTGTTGATCATCCATTTGTGTCTAGTAAAAGTAGTCTAGAAGAATAGCATGTCTGTTTGTCAGAGCTTTTGCAGAAGTTATTGTAAGATTGAGCTTTTTGATGTTACTTCATAAATTACTCTTACTTTCTTAACGTGGTTCTGGACACTTTCTTCTAAAACCTGAGGTAGTTAGCCATGTTGGCAAAAGAGATGATACACCAGTTCTGTAATTGGGTTTTCACTTTTCAAATTCAAATACAAAAATTCCCTCCATTTCTTATAGAGCGTCCAGTATCACTGTAAGTGAGCTTCTGATGTGCGATGTCATTTCCTTGACGATTCTTGGGTCTTCTTCTCTTCAATCATGGCTTGTTGATGATGAAAACATTACGAGTGTGATGATTGAAGATAGTAGAACACTCTAGCTTTAGTGTTTGATGGATATTTTCATTTTAGAAGTACTTTCTGAAGTCCTATCCTACTTTCTAACTTGAGGAGGTAGGCGATAGTCTCCACTCAAATTTGGGAGCAAATAGAAGAGTTCTGGAGCTTATTTGAGCACATTTGCAAAAAGCATTATAATGGGAAATCTATTTTTATCTCTCCAAGAGATCAGGTTGAGAGAAATAAAGATGTTTTCAAAAGACCAAGAAGTCCTCTAAAACTTTCATGCTCAGATCAAAACCAAGTTTAGGAGCATCTTGGTGAAAATCGAGTTGCAAGATTAAAGGTAGCTAATGTTTTGATGCTGTCCAACATGACCTCTAGTTAGTAGTTTTGCAATATCTGAGCTAGATGTCGATTAAGGTGATTTTGATGGCATTCGAAAGCTTATCAAAGGGCTTCAAACATTATTCCAAGTGCCAATGACAAATTTGGATGTTTAAGGGGTCCAAATGACCAAATACGTGAAGACATCAATTTATCAGCGCTCAGCACTCATTGAGAGTTAGGCGCTAACAGCACCCAAAAAATGATTTTAATCAAGGTAGCGCACCTAAGCATCGCAACACTCATTTAGCACTGCACACTCATGCCATGTCAAGACTGTTAAACCAGTTTTGGGCCTACTTTGACCCATTTTTAGAGTGCAATATTTAAGGGACTGACATAGACTTTTACCTTAGCTTTTGACTCACTTTTAGGTAGCCACTTTTAGTTGCTATTATTTTCTCTCTCATCTCTCTCTCTCTATCTCCTCTCTCTAAGGGTTCCATTAGTGAAGGTGTTTTGTCCTGGAGATTGTGGCAAGGATTGTTACTATCATTTTCAAGTTTCTTTTATATTCACTGTTGTAATCCTCAAGAGATGGAGATAGATTACTAGTGTAGGGATTTATGGATAGATTGGATAACATTTGAGACCCATTATATATAGTAAATGCAATGGTTTTCTTAATGTTTTATAGTTTCTACTCCAATAATTATTGTGGTGATTGCTATAATTTTTATTGGGATTACTAAATGGCGATCCTCATTGGAAGCCCTTTAGGCATAAATTGATAGATCTTTTAGTTTATGTTTAAGGGAGAATATTAGAATTAACTTCCATTGGAAGTTAGGCTATATCAATTAGTTCGTTAAATCAATGTGATTTCTTAATAAATTGATATCTCATTTATTAGTTATTTACATTGGTCAAATTCTAGAGGTGAACGATTAATAATATAATTGCCAATAATTTATTAATAATAGCTACCAATGGATTTCCTATTTGGTCAATGATAATTAATTTCTAATTCTAGGAATACCCTGCTAGTGCCGTCTTTTCTCCTGCTATTATCCCGTTGTTATTATCTTTTAATTTTAATTGCTATAATTTCATTCCTCAAAACTCCCAATTTCCTAAATAAGTATTCAAATCTCCTTGAGAGACGACCTAGGTTGTGTCCTTTACTACATTTTTTGTGCAACTTAGCATTAAAATAAATTTTTAATTTGAAGAGGTAGGTGAGGCCTTTTCAAATTTAGGAGCAAATAGAAGAGTTCTTGAGCTTATTTGAGCACATTTGCAAAAATCATTGTAATGGAAATATCTATCTCTTTCCAAGGATTGGATTGAGACAAATAAAGATGTTTCGAAAGATCAAGAAGTCCTCTAAAACTTTCATGTTCAGATCAAAACCAAGTTCTAAGAGCATCTCTGAAAATCGAGTTGTAAGATTAAAGGTAGTTGATGTTCTAATGCTATCTAACATGACCTATAGTTAGTATTTTCAGGTCTGGAGCTACATATGCTTACTCAAAAGGCCACAATCACTATTCCAAGTGCCAAGGACATATTTGGACGTTTAAGGGCCCAATGACCAAATACGTTAAGACAACAATTCTCTCCAACATCCAACGCTCATTGAGGCGAAGCTGACAGCACCTGAAAAATGATTTTAACAGCGTAGCTCGCTATTGATCATTGCAACGCTCATTTAGCATTGAGCACTTGTGCCATGTCGTAGAATAGCTTGTTAAATAAGTTTTTAGGTCCATTTTAGCATATTTTAAGAGTAATATTTAAGGGATTGAACAGACTTTTACCCTAACTTTTGACTCACTTTAGGTCACTTCAGTTGTTATTATTCTTTCTTTGCATCTCTCTTTCTCTCTCTTCTTCTCTCTTAAGCGTTCCATTAGTGAAGGTGATTTGTCTTGGAGATTGTGGCAACGATTGTTGCTATTATTTTTAGGTTCTCCTTTATCTTCATTGTTGTAATCCTCAGAGATGGAGGAGTAGATTTCTTTACTAGTGTAGGGATTTCCAGAGGGACTAAGATGATGTTTGAGACCCTTTTTTTATATTAAATGCATTGGTTTTCTTAATATTCTACAGTTTCTCTTCTTATAATTATTGTGGTGATTATTATCATCTCTATTAGGATAACTAAATTGGTGATCGTCTTTTAGGGAAACCCTTTGGGCTTTGAGAGAATATTAAAATTAACTTTCCAATTGGAGGTTAGACTATAGCAATTAGTTCATTAAATTAATGTGATTTCTAAATAAATTAAGATCTCATTTATTAGTTATTTACATTAGTCAAATTCTAGAGGTCAATCGATCAATAGTATAAGTAGTAATTTATTACTAATAGCCACCAATGGGTTTAATATTTGGTCCATAATAATTAATTTTCAATTCTATGAATACCTTAACCTAGTGCCTTCTTTTCTATTGCTATTATCCCGTTGCTATTATCTTTTAATTTTAATTTCTATAATTTCATTCTTCAAAACTCCTAATTTCCCAAATAAGTATTGAAGCCTCCTTGAGAAATCTAAGTTGTACCTTTATTACGTTTTTATGCAACTTAGCATTAAAATAAATTTCTAATTTAAGAAGATAGGCGATAGCCTGGGTTCAAATTTGGGAGCAAAATATAAGAGTTCTTGAGCTTATTTGAGAACATTTGCAAAAAAAATTGTAATCGAAAATCTGTATTCTATAGAGGGATCGGATTGAGACAAATAAAGATATTTCAAAAGATCAAAAAGTTCGATAAAACTTTCATGCTTAGATCAAAACCCAGTTTAAGAACATCTTGGTGAAAATGAAATTTCAATATTAAAGGTTGCTGATTTTCTAATGCCTGAAACGCTACCTCTAGTTAGTATGTTCACAATATATGAAGCTAGGATGTATGATTGACCTGATTTTGGTGGCATTGGAAATCTTATTCAAAGGGCTACAACGCTATTCTAGTACCAAGGGAGATTTGGATGTTTAAGGGCCAAAATGACCAAATACATGAAGATGTCAATTATATAAGCATTTCAACAGTCATTTAAACTCAGTACTCAACCACACCAAAAAATGATTTTTATCACGTAGTTCACGTTAAGCTTCGTAGCTCTCATTTAGCGTAGCAATGCCCATGCCATGATGCGAACGCTCGTTAAATCAATTTTTGGCTCACTTTAGCCCAATTTTATAGAGCAATATTTAAAGGATTGACACAAACTTTTACCTTAGCTTTTCACTCACTTTTAGGCAGCCATTTTTAGTTGCTATTATTCTCTCTCTATATCTTTCTCTTTTTCTTTCTCTCTTCAGCGTTCCATCATGAAGGTGATTTGTCTTGGAGATTATGATAAGGATTGTTGCTATTATTTTAGGTTCTCCTTTATCTTCATTGTTAATCCTCAGAGATGGAGGAGTAGATTTCTTTACTAGTGTAGAGATTTCCAAAGGGATTGAGATGATCTTCAGAAACCCTTTGATATTAAATGCATTGATTTTCTTAATATTCTGTAGTTTCTATTCTTATAATTATTGTGGTGATTGCTATAATCTTTCTGGGATAACTAAATTGGTGATCGTCGTTTAGGGAAACCCTTTAGGCTTTGAGAGAATGTTAGAATTTACTTTCAATTGGGTTAGGCTATAGCAATTGGTTCATTAAATCAATGAATTTCTAAATAAATTAATATCTCATTTATTAGTTATCTACATTGGTCAAATTCTAGAGGTCAATCTATCAATAGTATAACATGTTATCCAAGTGGCCTCAATGAACTCAAGAGGGGGTGAATTGAGTTCTAAAACTTTTTCCTTGTTTTCACACTCTAGTTACTCTATCAATAAATTTTGAAGAGTTGGTTAAAAACTTAGTTTAATATATGCAAATGCAAGAGATATGAGAGTGTAATTATGTCTATGAAAAAGATTAACAGGACAATGAAAAGTAAATTTGCAACAAATGTAAAGAGATAAGGGAAGAGAGATTGCAAACTTGGTTTATCCTGGTTCGGTCACCTTGTGTCCTACATCAAGTTCTCTAAGCAACCCACTAAGAGTTCCACTATCACTTTAATCTTTACAATTGAAGAGCATTCTTACACCTTGGGATCCCTCACCCTTGTGTTTGAGTCTCTCAAGAACCAAGAGATGCCCCACTCTTGTTCTATCAAGGGATGCCCCACCCTTGTATACAAACTTGAAAAAGTATTACAAGAAATCACTCTGAATAGAGTAGATGTTACAAATTGAAGCCCTATAAGGTTTCTCAAGAATAAGACAATTTGGCCAAGTATTGATCTCAAAGATTGATGATTGATAATGATTGAACAAAATGATCTTTGTAGTATGTTTTCTATGTTTTAAAGTGTGTTAAAAAAGGTATTTATAGAAAACAATTCATGTAGACCGTTAGGAATTGATCCCATAGGATGTGTCTCTTCAAAACACACCTTTCACACATTTTAGGGCATGGTAATCGATTACATAGTTCAAATATTTGAAAACAAGCAACGGTCACTTTCTGGTAATCGATTACATTGATTGTGTAATCGATTACACATGTGAAATTTCAAATTCTGAGTCTATGAACAGCTTGGTAATCGATTACTTTAAAATTGTAATCGATTACATGGTTTCCAGAAAATGAAAAATAAAAGGTTTAACATGATTTGAAGATATTCTTCCATTCTAAAACCATTTTAAAAGATCTTTGATATAAATCCAATCCTTTCAAATCAAACTTGTATTTTCACAAAACAAACTTCTTCAAAATAAATTTTCCATAGATCAAAGCATGATTAACTAGAGAATGGCCAAATAGACTTATTAATGAAACCTTTTAACAAGATTAATCTAAGTTCTAGATATCCTAACCATAGGCTTGATCAAATGCTTGTACATCTTTAAGAACTCCATGTCGTTTTGCTTCTATTCTTTTGTCGTTTATTCATTGGCATCATCAAAACCTACAACATAGCATTCACATTCTCCCCCTTTTTGATGATGACAACCATCTTAGGTGAGGAGCAAAAATAGATACATGACAAATATATATTTCGTTGTGTTCACTCCCCTAAGAGTATGCATGGTTTTCCATCAGAAATAGATATGCATAAATAGATATGCATGCATGCTCCCCTTAATCATTGAATATATGACAACATTTACTCACCATATTTCTCTCCCCTTTGGCATTATCAAAAAGAATGAAATATCACAAAACATCAAATATCACAACCAACAACCATAGCAATCATCAAAACCGACATAATATAATCAGGATATAGATATACCAAAAGTCCACTTAAGTCATAAGTTCAACTACAAAATATAAGTCCAACTACTTATGATAACCAATAGTCATGAGATACGCCATATAAACAAAGTCCAACCAAAAGATAAAGACAAAATAACAAAGTCCATGAACCAAATAAACTAAAGCTGGAACATCATCGTCAACGGAATCGTCGTGTATACCCAAATGACGACGACGGAACCCATATCACCCTCGAGACGAGACATGCGGGAGTCAAGAGCGTCGAATCGCTCTCCAACATATACACGAGACTACGCAACTCAGAGAGGAGTTTGGACATGGATGAAGACGATGTGTCCGAAGCTACCGGAGGGAAGGAGTGCGTTCTGCTGATCTTCATTTTGAATTTCCCTTTTGCGAACCCATTGATCTTCAAGATTCTTTGCATAGCCAAAAGAGGAAATCGCTCCAGCACCAATAGCATAGGAACGCTGACAGTAACGAAATGCTCATCATCAAAAGGGACATCAAAATACTCTAGGAACATGGTTATTAGGTGAGCATACGGAAGAGGTGCATTTGCCCGAAGGGCCTTTTGCATCCGATACGTACAAGATGTGCCCAATCAATTTGGCGACCAGTCAATAGAGCCCAATCAGAATAATATCTTCCTCAGTTAATTGCGTAAGATTTGTGAGCCTAGGGTGTAGAATCCGAGTAATATATAGTGCATGATGCAACAGTTAAAATTCAAAGACCAGCAGCAATCTACCAGAAATGTCAGCCCCTTCATGACAAATCATTCGATGGGCATCATGATTGGAGTAATCCTCCTTCCAATCATCAACAATACGGCCCTCAATTGTTCACCATTAGAGCTCAAATTGGTTATGTTATAAAACAAGCCTTGATCAATGGCAATGGGGATTTTCTTAACTTAGAGAAGATGCACCCATCCTTAATTTCCAGAATTGCAATAAAATAAACGAACTAAATCTGGAAAATGCCTTTTCTTAATAGTCATGAACTCCACTAAGTCATAGTTCTTGAACACTTCATAGCAATCAAAATTTTCAGACTCAAAGAACCCCTGATCTAGGTATTTAGGATCTATTATTTCTCTAGATTTAAAGGATTTGAAATACCTTTCTTGTTGTTCCAGGAGTAAGAAAAATGATGAAATCCTAGAAGAGGAGAAGGAGGGAGGTGGAGGCGGCTTAACACGGGCATTGCCGACGGCGGTGAGGGAGACGGCGGGTGGGAAGCGGAAGGCGTGGCGCTCCTAGTTCGGCGGTTGCGCGATGACGGAGGGGTTCTTCCTCTTCGTAAGCTCCCTGAGGATTCAGCCATTTGGGGGGCTTTTTGAAAGAAATATTCGATAGGATTTGTAGAGGATGAAGAGATGAGGAATTTGAAGGTTGTATGAGAGTATTTGGTTGAGAAATGAGAGAGAAATCAAAGAGAGAAGGTAGAGAGAAAGAGACGTTGAGAGGAGAGAGAGAGAGAGAGAGAGAAAACGGTTCACTTAAAATGACCCTGGTAATCAATTACACACATGTGTAATCGATTACATTGAGCCCAGAATAGGACTCAATGGTGCACGCTCTCTGGTAATCGATTACACATAAAATGTAATCGATTACATTGAGCCCAAAATAGGACTCAATTATGCACGCTCTCTGGTAATCGATTACACATAACTGTAATCGATTACAACGTTTTTTTTTTTTTAACAAATAACCAAACAACACAACACAATTGACACAAATAAAATCAACCAAAAAAAAATGATACAAAATAATAGAGCAATAAAAGTTTAAATTCAAACAAATAATCAAACAATCAACCAAGTATAAATAATATAAACTCAATCAAGTTTCAGGTGCAATACATAATTTAAATTAATTAAATATTAAAAGCTTATAATTTTTAACAACAAACTAACATATATAGCAAATAACATCACAAAACACACAATTATATGAAATATTTATATTAAATAATTATGAAACAAATATTTTATCAAATAAGCACACAAATACTAAGAACAATGATGGATTATATGCATGAGAGATCAATTATTCCTAGTTCTCTTCTTATATAAAAGAAATTTTCCTTGGACAAGGGTTTTGTGAATATATCTGCTAGTTGTTTATTTGTTTCCACAAATTCTAAAACACAATCACCCTTTTGCACATGATCTCTTAGGAAATGATGTCTAATTTCAATGTGTTTAGTTCTAGAGTGCAAAATGGGATTTTTAGATAAGTTAATTGCACTTGTGTTATCACATCTTATAGGAATATGATCAAGTACTAAGCCATAGTCTGAAAGTTGTTGTTTCATCCAAAGAATTTGAGCACAACAACTTCCTGCTACAACATATTCTGCTTCGCATGGATAAAGCCACACTATTTTGTTTCTTACTATGCCAAGAAACTAATGCAGATCCAATCAAGTGACATGTTCCACTAGTACTTTTCCTATCAGTTTTGCACCCAGCAAAATTGGAATCAGAATATCCAATTAAACTATATGAGGTGCCCTTAGGATACCATAAACCTATATTTATTGTACCAATTAAATATCTCATAATTCTTTTAACAGCACTAAGATGTGATTCTTTAGGATTAACCTGATATCTAGCACATAAACAAACACTAAACATTATATCAGGCCTACTAGTAGATAAATAAAGGAGGGATCCGATCATACCTCTAAATTTTTTGATATCTCCTGACTTGCCCCCTTCATCCTTATCCAAGTAACAAGCAGTGCTCATAGGAGTAGCAATCTCCTTTGCATTGCTCATTCCAAATCTTTTGAGCAACTCCTTGCAATATTTTGATTGATTGATGAATATGCCATCCTTGGTTTGCTTGATTTGGAGTCCAAGAAAGAAATTTAATTCTCCCATCATTGACATCTCAAACTCACTTTGCATGATATTTGAGAAATCCTTACACAAAGATTCATTAGTGGCACCAAAAATAATATCATCCACATATATTTGTACCAAGAGTATATCATGCTCCTTTCTTTTAAAAAGAGTAGTGTCAACCTTTCCTCTTGAGAAATCTTTTTCTAAAAGAAATTTACTCAACCTTTCATACCAAGCCCTAGGGGCTTGCTTTAAACCATATAAAGCCTTTTTCAATTTAAACACATGGTTGGGTAAATCAAAACTTTCAAAACCAGGAGGTTGATCAACATACACTTCTTCTTGAATGAGACCATTAAGAAATGCACTTTTAACATCCATTTGATAAAGTTTAAAATCCATAATAGATGCAAAAGCAAGTAACATTCTAATTGCTTCTAATCTAGCAACAGGAGCATATGTTTCCTCATAGTCAATTCCTTCTTCTTGGTTATATCCTTTAGCCACTAATCTTGCTTTGTTTCTTATTATGACACCATTCTCATCTAATTTGTTCCTAAAAACCCATTTAGTGCCAATAATTGGATGATCATTGGGTCTAGGAACTAGTTCCCAAACTTGATTTCTTTCAAATTGATTTAATTCATCTTGCATAGCAATAATCCAATGTTCATCAATAATGGCTTCATGAATGGTTTTAGGTTCAATTTGAGAAACAAATGCCATATGATTACATGCATCTTTAAGAGAGTTTCGAGTTGTTACCCCTTTTGATATATCACCTATAATATTGTCAAGAGGATGATTCTTTGAAACTCTCCACTCCTTTGGAAGATCACTTGCCCTTGGTTCCTCTTGAAGTAGAGTTTCCTTCTTAGTTTCCTCTTCCTTGGGCTCTAACTCATTTCCTTGAATATGAGTGTTTTCCAAAGTATCTACAAGATCATCAATAATTTCCTTTCTCGGCCTAAGGAGGTTAGTCTCATCAAAAGCAACATGAATAGACTCTTCTATAGTCATAGTTCTTTTATTATAAATTCTAAATGCTTTACTATGTAAAGAATAACCAAGAAATATTCCTTCATTGGATTTAGCATCAAATTTGCCTAAGTTATCCTTACCATTGTTCAAGACAAAGCATTTACATCCAAAGATATGAAAGTGAGAAATATTGGGTTTTCTCCCTTTGTATATTTCATAGGGGGTTTTCTTTAAAATTGGCCTTATCAAGGCTCTATTCATAACGTAACAAGCAGTATTTACTCATCCGCCCAGAAATATTTAGGGAGATTTGAGTCATTGAGCATAGTTCTTGCCATTTCTTCTAAAGACCGATTTTTCCTTTCAACAACTCCATTTTGTTGTGGAGTTCTTGGAGCAGAAAAGTTATGCTCAATTCCATGTTCATCACAAAAATTTTCAAAAGAAGCATTTTCAAATTCCCCACCATGATCACTTCTTATGGATGCAATGTTTAAATTCTTCTCATTTTGAATAACTTTTGCAAGTTTTCTAAAGGCATAAAATGCATCACTCTTATGAGCAAGAAACAATGTCCATGTAAATCTAGAATAATCATCCACAATCACTAGAGCATAATAATTTCCTCCAAAACTCATAGTTCTAGATGGACCAAAAAGATCCATGTGCAAAAGTTGTAAAGGTCTAGTTGTTGAGATAATGTTTTTAGATTTAAAAGAGACCCTTACTTGTTTTCCCTTTTGACATGCATCACAAAGTTTATCTTTTTCAAATTTGAGTTTTGGTAGACCAATTACTAGATCTTTGGAGACCAATTTATTCAAGTGATCCATGTGAATATGAGCAATTCTTCTATGCCATAACCATGAATCATCTTCCTTACTCATAAGACAATGTGCATGATTTGAAGGAATATCTTCTAAGTTTATCATATATACATTATTTATTCTATGTCCTATAAACTTTACTTGTTTATCCTTCTTACTTTCAATAAAGCAATAAAGTGAATCAAATAGTACCCACATAATTGACTAACACTTAATAGACTATGTTTAAGACCATCAACAAGTAAAACATTTTCAATAGAGGTAGAGGGATCTTCCAACATTGCCAACTCCAAGAATTTTTCCTTTATTGTTGTCCCCATATGTTACATGTCCACTTTTCTTGGGAGTTATGTGTGTAAATTTTGATGCATCTCCCGTCATGTGCTTGGAACAACCACTATCAATGTACCAACTTTGCTTTAAAAGTACCTACATCACAATTTCACAATTTTGATTTAGGTACCCAAATTTTCTTGGGTCCTTGAGTGTTAGAGTTGGGCATAGTGCCCTTTGGAACCCACATCATTTTTCCTACTTTGTGACCATTCTTTCTAATGTAACATGTTGATGCACTATGACCTTTCTTGCCACAGTAGAAACATGTTAGGAATGGAGAACTAGTCATTCCAGAGGACACAAAGAAGTTTTTATAAAACTTTTGTTGGCCCTTGGGATTGTATCCTAATCCGGCCTTATCAAAAACACATCTTTGTTTACCTAATAAAATATCTAAGTTATTTTTCCCAAAGGTAAACTTTGCAAGAGTGTTTTTCAAATCATCTATTTCTTTCTCAAACTTGTTGCATGATGTGCATGAGTAAGATTTAATAGCATTCTCATACACTAAGCATTTAGTGCAAGATGAATTTGCATCAATTAATCCTAAAGTTTCATTTTCAAGTTTGAGTTCCTCCAACTCTTTGTTCAACTTTGAAATTTCTTTTTCTAAGTTAGAGATGACTTTCTTGGAGGATGAAACAAGTTTTGCAAGTTTAATGGATTCTTCATGCAAATCATTAAATGCATCTTGAAGTTCATCAAATGAAGGAGATAAATCAAGATTAGAGGATATTACCTCTTCATCACTCTCACAATCTCTAGCCATGAGACTTAGATTTGCAACTTCATTTTCAGAGTCACTTGATGAATCTATATCATTCTCCTCCCATGTTATGTATGCCTTCTTTCCTTTCTTGTCTTTGAAAGATTTCTTCCAAAGTTTCTCCATCTTCTTTTTGTAGATAGGGCATTCCATTTTCATGTGACCTGGTTGATCACATTCATAGCATCTTGGGATAGGGAAGATTCTTCACCCTTTTTGAAGTTCTTCTTAGGGATGAAATTTGATCTTCTTTGATTCCCCTTTTTCTTTAGAAACCTGCCAAATCTTTTCACAAAGAGACTAAAACTTTCATCATTTTCATCTATACCTTCTTGTTCATCATTGTCTTCATCATCACTTTCTTCATGTGTGGAAGATGCGATTTTAAGTGCAATTCCTTTCTTCTTTTTGTCATTCTCTTCATGTTGATTGAGTCTTGTAAGTTCCAACTCATGTTCTTGAAGTTTTCCGAAGAGAGTGGCAAGAGACATAGTGGCCAAATCCTTTGATTCTGCAATAGCCGTCACTTTTGGTTGCCATTGCCTATTTAAACATCTCAACACTTTGTTAATAAGATCCTCATTTGGAAATGTCTTTCCCAAAGAGGCAAGATGATTAACAATATGAGTAAATCTCTTTTGCATGTCTTGAATGCTTTCATTTTGATTCATTCTAAAGAGTTCATACTCGTGTGTGAGAGTGTTTATTCTAGATCTCTTAACTTCACTAGTGCCTTCATGAGTGACTTCTAATGTGTCCCACATTTCTTTTGCACTTTTACAATTTGACACTCTAAAGTACTCATCCATCCCTAAAGCGGAAGTGATTATGTTCTTGGCTTTTAAGTTATATTGAACTTTTCTTTTATCTTCATCACTCCACTCATTTCTAAGCTTTTCAATTTTCTTATCTCCTGCTATTTTTGTAGGAATGAAAGGACCATTTTCAACAGCATCCCATACATCTAGATCTATGGCTTCTATAAAGATTTGCATACGAGTTTTCCAATAATGATAACCATCACCATTGAATATAGGAGGCCTATTGATAGAGTTTCCTTCAGGAAGAAAGAGTTTGATGAGGCCATAACTATTCTTGAAGCTTTTAAGCCTTATACAAGAATCTAGCTCTGGTACCACTTGTTATCCAAGTGGCCTCAATGAACTCAAGAGGGGGGTGAATTGAGTTCTAAAACTTTTCCTTGTTTTCACACTCTAATTACTCTTATCAATAAATTTTGAAGAGTTGGTTAGAAACTTAGTTTAATATATGCAAATGCAAGAGATATGAAAGTGTAATTATGTCTATGAAAAAGATTAACAAGGACAATGAAAAGTAAATTTGCAATAAATGTAAAGAGATAAGGGAAGAGAGATTGCAAACTTGGTTTATCCTGGTTCGGTCACCCTTGTGTCCTACATCCAGTTCTCTTAAGCAACCCACTTAAGAGTTCCACTATCACTTAATCTTTACAATTGAAGAGCACTCTTACACCTTGGGATCCCTCACCCTTGTGTTTGAGTCTCTCAAGAACCAAGAGATACCCCACTCTTGTTCTATCAAGGGATGCCCCACCTTTGTACACAAACTTGAAAAAGTATTACAATAAATCACTCTGAATAGAGTAGATGTTACAAATTGAAGCCCTATAAGGTTTCTCAAGAATAAGACAATTTGGCCAAGTATTGATCTCAAAGATTGATGATTGATAATGATTGAACAAAATGATCTTTGTAGTATGTTTTCTATGTTTTAAAGTGTGTTAAAAACATGTATTTATAGAAAACAATTCGTGTAGACCGTTAGAATTGATCCCATAGGATGTGTTTCTTCAAAACACACCTTTTCACACATTTAGGGCATGGTAATCGATTACACTAAATTGTAATCAATTACATAGTTTAAATATTTGAAAACAAGCAACGATCACTTTCTGGTAATCGATTACATTGATTGTGTAATCGATTACACGTGTGAAATTTCAAATTCTAAGTCTATGAACGCTTGGTAATCGATTACTTTAAAATTGTAATCGATTACATGGTTTCCAGAAAATGAAAAATAAAAGGTTTAACATGATTTGAAGATATTCTTCCATTCTAAAACCATTTTAAAAGATCTTTGATATAAATCCAATCCTTTCAAATCAAACTTGTATTTTCACAAAACAAACTTCTTCAAAATAAATTTTCCATAGATCAAAGCATGATTAACTAGAGAATGGCCAAATAAACTTATTAATGAAACCTTTTAACAAGATTAATCTAAGTTCTAGATATCCTAACCATAGGCTTGATCAAATGCTTGTACATCTTTAAGAACTCCATGTCATTTTGCTTCTATTCTTTTGTCTCGTTTATTCATTGGCATCATCAAAACCTACAACATAGCATTCACATAAGGCAGTAATTTATTACTAATAGCCACCAATGGGTTTAATATTTGGTCAATAATAATAAATTTTCAATTCTAGAAATACCTTGAACTAGTGCCTTCTTTTCTATTGCTATTACCTCGTTGTTATTATCTTTTAATTTTAATTGCTATAATTTCATTCTTCAAAACTCCCAATTTCCAAATTAATATTGAAGCCTCCTTGAGAGACGACCTAGGTTGTGCCCTTTACTACATTTTTTATGCAACTTAGCATTACAATAAATTTCTAATTTGAGGAGGTAGGCGATAGCCTCCGTTCAAATTTGGGGGCAAAATAGAAGAGTTCTTGAGCTTATTTGAGAACATTTGCAAAAAGTACTATAATGGAAAATTGTATCAATCTCTATAGAGATCGGATTAAGACAAATAAAGATATTTTTGAAAAATCAAGAAGTCCTCTAAAACCTTCATGCTTAGATCAAAACCAGTTCTAAGAGCATCTTAGTGAAACTTGAGTTTCAAGATTAAAGGTTGCTAATTTTCTAAATTGCAAACGCTACCTCTAGTTAGTATGTTAGCAATATCTAAAACTATAGATGTACAATTGACCTGATATTGGTGGCATTGGAAATCTTATTCAAAGGGCTACAATCGCTATTTCTAGTGCCAAGGACAGATTTGGATGTTTAAGGGGCCAAAATGACCAAATACGTAAATACGTCAATTTTGTCCAACATTGCAACGCTTATAGAAAGCTATTTATTTCAACCAGCATTGCTCATTGCTGAGTGCCGCAGTGCTCATTGAGCACTCAGCGCTCGTGCCATGTCACAAAATAGCTCGCTAAATTAGGTTTTTGGGCCCACTTTAGCCCATTTTTAGAGAGTAATATTTAAGGGATTGACATAGACTTTTACCCTAGTTTTTGACTCACTTTTTCGCAGCCACTTTTAGCTACTATTTTTCTCTCTCTCATTTCTCTCATTCTTCTCTTCTCTTTCTAAGGTTCCATTAGTGAAGGTGCTTTATCCTAGAGATTGTGGCAATGATTGTTGCTATTATTTTAGATTCTCATTTATCTTCATTGTTGTAATCCTCAGCGATGGAGGAGTAGATTTCTTTACTAGTGTAGGGATTTCAGATGGATTGGGATGATGTTTGAGACCCCTTTTTGATAGTAATGCATTGGTTTTCTTAATGTTCTGTAGTTTCTATCCCTATAATTATTATGTGATTGATATAATCTTTATTGGGATAACTAATTAGCGATCATCGTTTAGGGAAACCCTTTAGGCATAAATTGATAGATCTATTGGTTTATGTTTGAGGGAGAATATTAGAATTAACTTTATTATTGACGGTTAGGCTATAGTAATTGGTTCATTAAATCAATGTGATTTATAAATAAATTGAGAACTCGTTTATTAGTTATTTACATTGGTCAAATTCTAGAGGCCAATCAATTAATAATATAATTGCAAGTAATTTATTACTAATAGAATCTAATGGGTTTAATATTTGGTCAATGATAATTAATTTTCAATCCTTGGAATAGCTTGCGCTAGTGCCTTCTTTTCTATTGTTATTATCCCGTTGCTATTATCCTTTAATTTTAATTGTTATAATTTCATTTTTCAAAACTCCAAATTTCCCAAATAAGTATTGAAACCTCCTTGAGAAATGACCAAGGTTGTGACCATTACTATATTTTTTATGCAATTTAGCATTAAAATAAATTTCTAATTTGAGGAGGAAGATGACAGCCTTCGATCAAATTTGGGTGCAAAATAGAAGAGTTCTTGAGCTTATTTGAGAACATATGCAAAAAGCATTATAATGGAAAATCTGTATCTATGTCTCCAGAGATCATATTTGAACAAAAAATATGTTTTCAAAAGATTAAGAAGTCCTTAAAACTTTCATGCTCAGATCAAAACCAGTTTTAAAAGCATCTTGGTGAAAATTGAGTTGCAAGATTAAAGGTTGCTGATTTTCTAATGTTGTCCAACTTTACCTCTAGGTAGTATCTTCACAATATCTGAAGCTACAGATGTACGATTGAGCTGATTTTGGTGGCCTTAGAAACCTTATTCAAAGGGCTACAATCGCTATTTCTAGAACCAAGGACAGATTTGTATGTTTAAGGGTCCAAAATAACCAAATACGTGAAGACGTCAATTTTATCCATCCCTCCAAGTGCTCCTAGAGAGCTATTGTGCTCACCAGCACCCAAAAAATAATTTTAATCAACATAGCTCACTCCTGAGTGCTGCAGTGCTCATGCCATATCACATAATAGCTCGTTAAATCAAGTTTTGGGTCCACTTTGGCCCATTTTTAGAGAGCAATATTTAAGGGATTGACATAGACTTTTACCCTAGTTTTTGACTCACTTTTAGGAAGCCACTTTTAGTTGCTATTTTTCTTTCTCTATATCTCTCTTCTTCTCTCTTCTTTCTCTAAGGGTTCCATTAGTAAAGGTACTTTGTCCTAGAGATTGTGGCAAGGATTGTTGCTATTATTTTCAAGTTATCTTTTATCTTCATAGTTGTAATCCTCTAGAGATGGAGGAGTAGATTTCTTTACTAGTGTAGGATTTGGATAGATTGAGATGATATTTGAGACCCCTTTTTGATAGTAAATGCATTGGTTTTCTTAATGTTATACAGTTTCTATCCCTATAATTATTGTGGTGATTGCTATAATCTTTTTGGGATAACTAAATTGATCGTCATTTAGGGAAACCCTTTGGGCATAAATTGATAGATCTATTGGTTTATGTTTGAGGGAGAATATTAGAATTAACTTTGTTATTGGCAGTTAGGCTATAGCAATTGGTTCATTAAATCAATGTGATTTATAAATAAATTGAGAACTCGTTTCGGTTATTTACATTGGTCAAATTCTAGAGGTCGATCGATCAATAATATAATTGTCAGTAATTTATTACTAATCGCCTCCAATGGATTTAATATTGATAGAGAAATTTTTAGGCATCTATTATGGTTTCATACTTGGCCTAATTGGTTTCTATATATGTTTAATTTTGATGATTTGGTTGAGTTTTGTATTATTGGGCCTAATGGGATTTAATTGTTAAATCTTGGTTAATCTTAGATTTTACACTTACTATGACCTTTCCATTTTCCAGATCAGTTTGGGCTCTACAAATATCAAATTTGGGCAATCTTGGTGTCTTTGAAAGCAAAGAGCAAGATTTATGATTTTGGGTTTTAGACTTCATCAAATTTGATCCGATTCAAGGCTTAAATGGGCTTCCAAATTACGGAGCTAGTGCTTAAGCGGGTCCAAGACCTTCCCTCACATAATTAGGCATATCTCATTCATTTTTGGTCCAAATGAATCATGTAATATGTCTAGAAAGCTTATCCAGATAGATTTTGTTATCCAGATAGATTTCAGAAATTAGGAATTATTTGGATAGAATAAATTAAGAGAAGTGGGAACAAGAGGGGACACTACACTTCCAACTTTTGGTTTTCAGTTTTTGCAAGTTTTTCTCTTATCCTTATCTTTTCATTTTTCTTTTGGAACCTAAGGTGTTCATACGGAGAGCTTATCAATGGAGATGTCTCTAGAAGGGTAAACTATTTTCAATTCTTGACATCACAAATAATTGGATTGAATTCAAAGTTCCTGTTTTCTAATTCTCATTTTCATATGTATTCTTTCCTTTTCTCAATTTCAGTTTCGATTATGAATTCGGTTATTGAACATGATTATGTTTGAATTATATCTGATTAGATATAGAAATGAATTTGTTATTGAAATTGAAGTAAGACTGAATAACTGATCGGTATCCAGGTTAATCTAAACTCACATAATTCGATATTCATTTAAATTGCAATTGTGATTTAAGGGTTGTTGACAAAACCGTATGATTATATAGTTAATTTGGATTAACTGAGTAACATTCAAATTTTAACTCTTTTAAACCGTGATGAATTCTGCCAATAATTATGATGTCTATGATTGATTCTTTGATCAATTGCATTCTATTGTTTTTGTCATTGACTATAATTTTTGCATTCTGAAAATCACAAATCCCCTTTGTTGTTATTTAGCAATTTCGGTTTGATAACATAGCTTGTGTACCCTTTGGAAGAATGATTTGAGTTACCTTATACAACAAATAAGAGGACTTAGACTATTTTTATAGTGGACGCGGTAGTGCATATCACTTACACTCACACCCCTTTGCTTGTCAAATTTTAAGTATTTATATTATAATTACACTCCTTATTCACAAAACACCGTTAGTAAACTTAACAGAATGACATTTTTGTATTATTAATGGTTCCTAATTAATAAAATTATAAAAATACCTTTAAACTTAACAGAGTGGGTAAAGATATTTTTAAATCTTTCTCCTCAGGTCAAAGATTTAAACTAGTGGACATGAGATAAATGGGGTAATTTAAAGTGAAAACGGGTAAAAATAGGACAATGGATTCATTTAACTAGGCAAATTATAGCAACACGGATGGAAGCATAGTACAAATTATTATAAATTGAAGCTGATGTTATGTTAAGGTCACTGACCTGCATGACGATGTAACGTTTCTGGCAATGGATTCATTTCAAGAAAGAGCAAAGTAAGTGAGTAAAGGGTAGTTCCCAATATATGAAGAATAGCTATCATGCTGAATGTTCACTACCCACTCATTGCACTCAAAAACACAAACACAACAGGGTAACAAATAAATATTTGTTTAAACCTTGAAGCAAGAAGCAAGAGGAAGAAAGAGAGAGAGAGTAAACTAGATCAACAATCTGTTGAGATTGGCATGGCCAGATCTGATGTATTTTGACGTTAAACCTATCACTCTCCTTCATTGCATTACATTGCATAAAACCAGCAAAAAGACAGTGAATGACCTGAAATAGGTAGGGTGGGTTTTGAAAAAAATGGGAAGGCATGACATGAAATTGAAATTGAAGTTGAAGGAATGATGATACCTACCTGCGTATTCTGTTTCTCTCTTTTATTATTTTACTACACAATAAAGTATCAAATTATGTTTTATAAAAATGGTATGTTAATATAATTAACAATATCACCAAAAAGTAATTAGCCACTAGCTTGGCCATCAGAAGTAAACTACCCCATATGGTAAAAAGCAACTTTCCTTGGAAGTGCCCTTCCTCATTGAAGACATCCCATTCCCAAGGCTTATGGGCAACAACATATTTATTGCCAAGGGTAGTGTAAAAGTTCTCACATTCCTTAACTTCACATAAGGGTTCCTTGAACAAACAAAACCACAATAGAGGGAAACTATAAAATAGAGAAACAAAAAAGACAGCATAGCAATCCAATAAAAAGAAGAATCCAAAGAAAAAAAGATAGCATACCCCACTCACACTATTATCATAAGGCCAAATAGTTCTAACACCAACTAACTATATCTAATCACAAATAAGGCACCCAATTCTGTCACTCCTGCTTATTCTTTATCAGTCCATTTCTTGGCCAGTGACCTAGTGAAAGTATGTCGTTTTTCAAATGTCTTACAATTTCTTGTCCTCCATATTGACCAAATAACATTGAATAGCAAGCTAATCCACCTTGAATTTTATAAACTAAGCCACTAAATAAGCAGGAAAAATAATGCTTAACTTTATCAATGTTTTTGGAAAGAACACAACCAATGTCATGGTTCCATGAGAGAAGAATCAATATAAGATAGTGGACCTCAATGAATGATAAATAAGAAAAGTACGATGACAAAACACAAGCAGAAAAAGACACTAAATTCATCCAATGCTGAGATGAAGGAAGAAGAGAATTAGTCACTTTCAGCTTAAAAAAAAAAAGTATGAAAACCATTTCAATCAGTTGAAAACAAATCCTATGCAATAGTAGCAGGGAGATTCAGCAAAAATATTTTCCCTCTACTTTCTATGGCTATAACTTCATAGTCAAATCCTTACAAGGATACATATATGATCAATGATCATCAAATTGCAATAAGAGAAGAACACACCTCATGTGACTAACAAGAGTTAAATGCCCTGATAAATAAGATTCCAAGTGGTAGAAGTATTTAATTTCATAAAAGTGCATGTGAGATCCCATCAATTGAGTGAGGATGGATCAGAAATTATCTTCCCATCCAATTCAACCAAGACATATGATCAAATAATACTTTTAAGCATAAACTAACAAGACTTGATATGCAAAATACTAGTATCTGGTTAACAATAAATTGAAAAATAGTAACACAACAACGTGGATTACAACCTTGAATATGCTCCAAGAAGATGAGATATGATTGCAACACAACTGCAAAATAAAACCATGACATAGAGCATAGAGCAAAAGAAAGTGCCAAAAAACTAAAAAAAGAAAGATCATTTTCTGGAAAAACAACAATTCAAACCAAAATAGAGTAGCAAAATCATCAAACAACAATAACCATAACAAGAGTTTAGTTTTACAATTAAAACAAAATTAAATCAACCAAAAAAAAAGCGTGAAAATCGAAGAAAGTTGAAGGTGATTGAGAAACTGAAGAAGCATGTAGCGTTAGGAATCTGAAGAAGGAAGATATATTGAAGAGAAAGAAAGAGTGTACGGGTTGATCCTAATTGGAACCCTAATCCAAAGAAGAAAAGAAATCAAAGAGAAATAACACCATTGAAGCATACCTTGGGTCCATCCTTGCAATGGTTACGGCAAGTCTTCACCTGGAGGTGGTGGGCTATCTCCTGGAGTGGAGGCATGCACGAACTCCGTGTGGAAGGAAGGTTGAAGATAGAGAGAAAGAAAGATGTAAGTGCGATGGTCTTCTATCAAAATGGTTGAAACTAAAATAATGAGATGGGTAGTTTAGAGATTCTACTTGGTTAGCATACATTTCCAGGATTGAAAATAGACTATTTTTCATTCCCAAAGTGGCTATGTGGTAGCCAGTTTTTTTGTAATTCCTAGGAATTTTAGCATGGGAATGAAACATTCCTATGTTTGGTAGACAGATTGAAAAAATATTCCCAGGCAAGATTGATTGCCAGGAGTAGAATTAATCCTATTTTCTATCCCATCTTTTAGGTGGGAATGTTTTATTCCAGGGAAGGAAATGTGGTCTGACAAAGTAAAATTCCTAATCTACCCCTCTCATTACTTCACGGATTGAAACATTTTGAGTGTTCTCTAACCTTTTGCTCTTTTCCTTCCATCACAAGGAGTTCGTGCCGCTCCGTTCCCACCACGAAGACTGCTTCCACCACCGTGATGATGGATCGAAGGTATGCTTCACTAGTGTTCTTTCTCTGTTCCTCTTTGCTCCGATTAGGGTTCCGATTATAATTCTTCTTCTTCGGATTTATACATTCACTCTCTTCGATTTTTTTTCTTCTCTGCTCTAATTGAACTTTCATGTTTCTTCTCTGTGAGATCGATTGGCTCTGGTTGATTGCCACGAAACTAGAGGGAGCAGGACCACGACCATGCCTGGAGCTTGGCCGTTCTTGTAGCGGTGGTGAACGACATCACCATCACCCCAACAGGCCGACCCCTTGCGTCCATGTCGATCGGAACCTAGAGACTATGGCCCTCACCGCCATGAGAGAAAGAGAGAGTTTTATGCTGTGTGACTCGGATAGAGGTGACCGAGTTGGACTCATTTTTCAACTCAATGTGTTAATTGTTGTGTCTTATGTGTTAGTGTTTAGTTTACAGTTTGTATTATTTTGTGTTTTGTAGTTAGCACTGCTCTTATCTTTGGTCACTTGTATTCCAAACTCTTACACAATCTTCCTCCTTGAACTACTACTACTAATCATTTCCTAAATGCTGAACTTGGCTCTTAATTCCTGATAACATCCTAGATTGTGTTTGATTTGCTTATTGAAAAATGGCCATTATTTAAGGAATAATAATAATATAGTTTTTCAGTTCTTGCTCTTGATCCTTTAAATATGAACCATTCCTTTTCTCAAGACGGTTCTTGTTTGGTTGCTGTTTCTCTACATAAATGCTCACGTGTATATGAGATTTGATTTGAATCAGGTTATCCTTATTTGTATTTATTAAATTTACTATGTTTTGTATGTTTGATACTTTGCTATGTCTTAAATACAATTAAATTTTATGGGGATAACAGTATTGCATATGTTAGCCTATGAGCTTTTTGGATTCTTTGTTGTGTAATGTGTTGGATTTTCCTATTTAGGATGTGATAGAGACTATAAGTTGATAAATAACATTTTGTACTAACTCCTGAAGTTACATTGTATTGATAATGTTTATTGCATGACTTATATTTTTGAATTTGTATGTACTGGTAGAATGAGAAGTTGTGTTGTTCAATTGTTGGAATGGATATATGATATTGCTAAGAATAATATGAAAAAAAAAATATTTAGTTATTCTTCTATGTTCATTGCTCTTTCTTTGGTTGTTGGAGCCTCGTTTCCACTGTTCCTTTCTTAGTTATCATTGCTTACATGAAGATGTTACATAGGAGTTAGGTAGATGCCAAGTTACAACTAGTGGTTGATCCTTTGTTGGTGATTCATTCACTTGTCATATCTGAGATTTTAAAATTTCAGATTGGGTCTATATTTTGCATATTAGTTTCTTATTTTTTGGGTTGTTTGGGTTCTCTAATAGATTTTGTTGTGAGTTTAAATGCTTCGAATTCTGTCGTGGCTAAGAAACTCTCTCAAGAATTTCCTTCTCTAGTAATTATGTTGCCTGATTGAGCTAGATACTTAGCCAATCTGAAGTTTTGTTGAAAACATGGTAGAATGAATTGATGAGTTTGATGTTTGTCTTGATTAAGCAATGCAAGTCTTTTTAGCAATAAGAAGCACCCATCCCCTTTAATTTCTGTATTCTTCCATATTAATATTGTAGGGGGTAAGGACTAAGGAGATTAAATAAATGCTAGTTTCTAACTTTCTTTGTCTTAGGGTGCAATGTTATTACTTTCCAGTTCCACTAAATCACTAATTGTTTCTTAACCTATTACTTCCCCCTGTTTGATTTTAGCTAAGAACACCGATTGCCTTGAAACATTCTGAAGTGCTTGTTAAGTAACTTGTCTTGTATAGATCATGTAGAATGAGACCTTATTATGATATCACCTATTTCCTGGTCTAGCAGTTACAATACTTGTGTTGAGATACTGCAATTGAATTGACAACTAGTCTTGTAGTATGTGGTTTGGATGAGACATCTGGTCTTTATTGTTGTAATCTTGTACCTGATTGTTGTGATTGCAATGTATAATGTGGTGGATCTCATATCAATGGTTTTTTATTTACTAAAAGTGTACCACATTGTAGGCACAAATTCAGTACCATTTGTTATCTTTATTAAATTGACTCATCTATTAAAAGAAGAAATTATTAAATGTTCGATATATTTTCAAAATGCTAATGCTTTTTATTTAAATTTAGTGATTTATATTTCAACATATTAACATGTGATCTTGACATGTGTAAAAGTGACATATGCTAACATAATTCTAGCTTGACTTTATAAAATTGGTCAATTTCTGATTACTCTATTGTTTGTGTTGTTGTAGGGTCCTGAGCAAAATGCATTGGGTAACTTGCTTGTGCTGTTTTTGTTAGGCGGCATATTTGTAGGGTTGTTCATGATTGGATGTTCTTGATAAGTCATAGTTTCTTATTTTAGGAAATTAAAGAGAAACTAGGAAAATCAAAGATAGGTTGGACTTGGTCTTAGATGTCTTTGATGAGCCATAGTTTCTTATTTTAAATAGTTATGGGACTTAAATTAAAACTTTTTGTATAAATTGATAGCCCTTGTAGTGGGTTTGACTTTAGTATATTTGGCATATGTATGGATTATGTGTTTGAATTGGTATTCATACATTTAACATTGTTAAAAAAAAATGTGTTTGAATGTAATTTGAGCAAATTATATTTGTATGTTAATTTTTTAGTTAAAATAGTTAATTCTAAGTTAACGTTGGTAATATTTAAATAGTTAATGGGTGTTTAAATTGTTAATTTTTCAATAGTATAGTTAATTTTTGAGTTAAAATAGTTAGTTTCTAGTTAAAATAGTTAAGTTTTGAGTTGAAATTATTATTTTTGGCATTAAAATTATAAGGGGTATTTTGGAAAAATTTACAATATTTTAGGAATATTAATGGCAAAATAAGGAATGTTGATTCCCAAGTATATTTTATAACATTGAAAGTTAAATCCTTCTACCAACGCTAAAATGTTATACCTGCAATGATGTTCTGGGAATAATATTCCAGGAATAGTATTTGAGAAATATAAATTTAAACCTTCCAACGCTCATAAGGGATAAGGGATTAAGGGGCTAGAAGGGCAGAATATTCTAGAAGATGATTTCGGGTGTCCGAATATTGTGATCCGGCGGGGATTGGCGATTTGTTTGTTATGAATCCGCGACGGTATGACCAAGTGCAGGTTTCATTTGGCATGAAAAAAAGTATAGTTTATTTAATTTATATTTCATTTCATTTCTTATCTTTATTTATTTATAATACTTTCAAAGTTTCAATTTTATAAAAGAGAATAGCGAAAATAATAGGTTTTGTGTCATTTTTTTCTTATTTTTAGTATTTTTAATAAAATCCTAAAAATATAAATATAAAAAAAATAAAAAAATTTAATTTTAATATACTAGTAATTTCTAATGTTTGATATTGTCAAAAACAAATTTGATAACTTAATTTTATCAAAGATCAAGTTAATACTGAATTATCATAAATTAGTTGAATTTAATTTTGATCCATTGATAATATAAAATATTTTTTTAATGATTTTTTAAGTAGTGGGTATAAAAATTAATTATTATTATAACTTATATACTAATATATAATTAAATGATTGGATATAAAAATTTTATATTATTAAATCCCACTTAAGTTGGGAATTTACTCGTTAAAAAATAAACGGAACGATCCAAAAGCATGATGAGAAATGGAAAAGATGCACAAAAAGGTCAACGATTATCGTCCCGTACGCGAATTGGATCTTGGATCTTGTGCCTTGAAAAATATAAACTTTTTATACATAACCCAATACACGCCGCTCCTAAGTGCTGCTTGTCCTTTCCAAGTGCTGCTGGTGTTTAACAACCGTTTTTGATCGCCTCTCTAGACTTGAAGGTTCATTTACCCTTCAAAAGAGAGTGGAAAGGTTAGTAAAATGTAAAATTCAAGTTAATTTTCTTTTAAATTATTTAGTAGGATGCAAATAATAAAAGTCAAAGTTATTGATATTCTTAACTTATTCTTAACTTTGAAGCATCAAAGTCTTCAATCACCCCATTCCTTCTATAATCACCCTAAAAAATGGCCTATAATTTTTCAAGGATTGTACAGTTAGATCCAATTTAGATTCTTTAAGAAGTAAAGTGAATAATTTTACCTTTTCATTAATATAGTTAAGAGGACTCCATTTTTAATTTTTTTGATTTAAAGATAAATACTCTTACTTTATTTTTAAGACGAGAGCTTTATTTTAGAGAATCTTTATCCGGTACATCTATATATTGACTGATTTTTTTTTTTATGTACAGAATCGTGAAAGCATGGGAAAATCTTGCCCAAACGTGAGTGCTGACCACCAGAAGGTAAAGAATGAGCTCAGAGACTTGATTGTTGAGGAGCGTTGCGCTCCTCTGATGCTGCATCTAGCGTACGTGCTATGCTCCTTCGATCATTGTTTTTGACCGATCTTGACTTTTAAGATTGTAATTGTTTGTTTCCTGTATTTTGCATAATATGAAAAGTTTAGGTGCAATATATATTTTGAAAAATTATAGTATAAATTACACATGATTTATTCATTTTTTTTTTCCTTCCGTTTTGGTTTTGTAGAAGGCACTCTGCTGCAACCGGTGGTCGTTTTGGAACCAACAGGCGTCCTTCTGAGCTTGCTCATGGAGCTAACAACGATCTCGCCATTGCTGTGAAGCTCTTGGAGCCGCTCAAGGAACAGTTCCCTACCTTGAGCTACGCTGATTTCTACAATGTAAGAGATTGTAGTTTTTGTAATTTGGTTTTTGGGTATTGTCGGGTTTTATGGCCGCATTAGTAATGATTGTTGTTTGTTGGTTAACTAGCAAGAGAGGCCGTCTAATGCATCGAAACATCCAAGTTTAATTAAAAAAAAAATTCATATACAACAACACATGTAACAAACTTAAACCATCATTATCTTTTTTCATTATTTTAATATTTTAATTTTGTTGAGTCAACTCTCTTGTTTTATCTTCCTATCCATCTATATTTATGATGTGATGTTCTTGTAAACAAAAACTGTATACCTAACATTATCTCACAACATTACCTTGTGCTAATGATTATTCCTTTCATAAAGAAGTTGAATTCCAACAATGTTGAAATATTAAACTAACTGTGATTTTACATTAAATAAAGCTAAAATTCTAATAGGAGTAAAAATACTCATGTTGTGATTAAATAAAGTAAAAAATATCAAAACCAATAAATTAAGACAAGGTTGTATGAGCAAAATCATCAAAACTTGATCTTTTTTACCTTGTGCTTTATGTAAATCTATGACGTCACAAATTAAATTAGACTCCCTCAAGAGTAATAAAGCTATGGTAATTTCTTATTAATTCTCTCATTAGTTTTAGTCATTCATCTCCAAAATTAATTTTAAAAAATATGATTCCTAAAAATTATATAAAAAAGATTTGAATATATTTTTAGTTTTAAATAATATATTAAATTTTGATTTTGGTATCTAAAATAATTAATTTTGATCTGTATTGCTTTAATTGGGTTCTTATAATTATTTAAAAATATGCATTTAACACTTACAAATATTTAAATCTTTATATTTTTAAATAAAATATTTTAAAGCAATGTAAATTTAAATTTTTGTTTTACTATATGAAAGTTTCGTCATTCATAATAGACCTTAAAAAATTTTCATATCCAATTATATAAAAGTAAACTATTTAAATATAAAAGAATGCAACACACACAAATATTAATAATAATAAAGTATGGCTACAGAATTTATATATTAATATATATGTATATATGAACATTCAACATTATTTTATTAAAATTATGAAGTGATCAAATAATATTAATATATATAAATTAGATGAAAACCCGGAAAGCTAATGATGTGTGTAGTTGAACAGTGATGCTATAGTGCCTTGGAAACTCCCTAATTGTATTGTGTATAGATAGATTTGGATCTGAGATAGTGGTGGTTCCTTTTTTTTTTTGGTGATTTTGTGTTTAATTCTTTTGTTTTTGTCTGATAACACAGTTGGCTGGTGTTGTTGCTGCTGAGGTCACTGGTGGACCTGAATTTCGTTCCCACCCTAGAAGAGAGGTATACCTTGCAATTTCTTCAGGTAAAATGTATTTCTTCATTAAACTTTAGATAATCCAGTTTACACTTAACTTTTTAAAACATGTATCACGACATGCAAGATTTTTTAAAGAGTGTAAAACACCACTTCAGTTAGGTTGACATACATTTTCAACGTTAAGTAATCATGCGCATATCACATGTATGATTAAACGGATAAAAATATCCTTTCTTTTATTTAAAATTTCTAAACATAAGTCCTCCTTCACTAAGAAACAGACAAAAATACCCTTTAAATGCTGAGTTCAATTGTAACAAAAGGGTATTTTTTGTCTTTTAATGTGCGCGTGACATATACATGACTATTTAATAGTGGAAATGAGTAACTTAATCGAAGAGGGTGTTTTGCACTGTTTGAAAAGTCTAAGGTATTGCAATACACGTTTTGAAAGTGGGATATAAACATATGACCAAAGTTCAACGTAGTAAAATGCATTTGACCCTTTTCTTTATTATCTTTTTAATTTTATTTGTGCCCTGTGTTAAGCTACACTGAATTCTACGAGGTTGCTGATTCTAGTTATTTTTTCTTTATTTCTTTTTTTAAAACATTGAGTTTTATAGCCGCATTAGTGGTGGTGGTTGTTTTTGGTTAATTTGGATCTTAAATGGCGTGATGCTGTTTTTGATGTTTTGGTTTTTGGTTGTTTTGTGGTTAATTATTTTTCCATTATGTGTGATAACACAGTTGGTTGGTGCTGCTGCTGCTGAGATCACTAGTGAACCTGGAACTTCTGTGTTTAATTTTTCAAATTTCAACAGCAACAACAACAGCAACAACAACAACAACAACAACAACAATAACAACAACAACACCAACAACAACACCAATAACAACTACTACTACAGCTACTACTACAGCTACAACTACACCTACTACTACAACAACAATGAAGATGTAAGTTTGTAACAAATATGGAATATGGAGTTGGATATAGAAGAATAGAGAGAATATTATAAGGAAGGAGAGAATAACAGAGGAAAAATTCAATTCACATATATCACTTAATGAACTATAATTCCTAATTACTATAATTCATTAAGTCATATATGTGAATTGAGCCTCCCCTATGATATTATCTCCTTCCCTATGATATTCTCTCTATTCTTCTATATCCAATTCCATATTTGCTACACATTGCTTATTACAAATCTTTTAAAAGCTTTATGAGTTTTACTAGCCTTCTTTGTGGGTTGACTTGGTTAACTTTTCATTTGGAGCTGATTTGTGTCATGACCTTTGCCTCACAGGTTTGATGAAGCTTAAGCTGCAAGACAAAATGGGGTGAGCGGTATAGAAGAAGATGCACAGTTCCCAATCTTTCATAATTTCTTAAATGATGTTGTGTTTTGCTTTAATTTGGGCTACTATGGGATAGCATTTGAATGTATTTTGCTGGACATTGATGACTTGAAAGTTTGGTTGCTATCTTCTATTATTCATCGGTCGTTAAATAACACTGTTTATTGGTAATATTCAACTTTCACCATTTATTATCCTCACTAGTGAAGTGACTCCTGCAATGCACGAGAAGCTTAATTAGATTATATGTAAAGTGAATGATATAATTGTAATAATAATTATTTGGATAATATGTTAAATATATGCATGAACCATAAAGACATAATGCAATTGATTTATGTTTTAATTTTCCTAGAATATTAAACACATTTCATGACTCGTGCGATGCATAATAATAATAATAATAATAATAATAATGATAAAACTATAGATGGAATTAAATTAGTACTACTAAAAAAGATTGTACTTGAGAATAATATTTATCAAAAGAAATAATATTCTCAATCTCTTGAATGCCGAACACATTAGATGCTAAGTTATCTTGAACATCATCAGATAATCTTCTTCTCATTAAGGGATTTGAAGACAAAGACCTAAATATCATGTGTGTAAAAAATCCAATGAGTGTATCAGATATTTATTAAACAAAAATAGAATAGAATGTGGCTAAAATAAGAGAATTTAGTAATCGTACTTGCTCTTCCATTTTATTGAGCAAGCCTCTTTTCCGTTTGGAGTCGAAGAGCTTCCTTCTCCTAAATTCTTGCTAGATTCGAATCTAATTTCCAATCGAGGTCTTTATGAAAAAGTCTTGTATCCATTCTGTGGAAATAATACTACAATGAATTGTATAGCACAGATGGAAATTGCGCTACTAAAACGTTGAAAATAAGGATTCTTTTATATATAGCAAGATGCATGTGTGTTTAGTCATACAAACAGAGACCATGACAATTATAGGGTTATTCATCTGTAAAAAGAAAAAAAAATGGAGGTGATGAGTTGGATTTTATATTTATTAAGAAGTTGATAAATGAAAACAAACATATCACATATATCCTAGTATGGATTTCTTTCTCAGAGATTGCATTTAATGTCCTAATCTAACTTATTGTCACTACCATTGTAACTACGTATATTGTAACATCACCTGCTTTATGGATTGATGACTGTCCCTACAAACTAACATGAGTCTTTCAGCGTGTTTTGTCCTCACTCACACGCGTTCTAGAAAATTTTCCAGGAGGTCACCCATCCTAAAATTGCTCCAAGTCAAGCATGCTTAACCGTGGAGTTTTGTGATGGGATACCAAAAGAAGATGCATCTTGTTGGTATAGATAGTACCAATCAATTTATATAATTCATCCTCAACTGTATAGTCCCATACCTATATAGCCTCAGGATCCTTTTCATTCTGGTGTGTAATCGATTCATTCATGTATCCCTCTGCTTAAAGGCCTTGCTAGGAGCGCTCCTTGTCTGTGCTTCTTCCGGCTATCACCTGCCCTTGTCACCAGGCGTTACAATCACCATCAAAGGGAAAAAGAATTGTTGGTGACTAAGCTAATGACAGCACCATATATAATTGCTCTGAAGATACCCTTGAAGTCTTATTCTAGAACCTTGAGATAGCCGACTAGGAGAACAGAAAGGTGATATGCATCGAGGTGGCCGCTTGAATGATGCGCAAGAGCGGATTCGAAGAAGGAAAAAGGTTAGGAGTCAGCTACAAGGAATTAGGGATCCAATCTTGCTTGCTGACAATTCTGGAAAACTTGGCCCTGGGTATGAAGCTACAGACATCAGCAGTCTTTAAATCCTCCAAGAAGAAGATCCTACATATGAGGGATACATTTCCTGCACCCGCAACAGTGGTGATGATAAAAGCAGCTAAAATTGTTAGTACTATTGAAGGGGCTAGGGAAATGTAACATCTTCCCAAGTACAACATTATTCTTAAGTCATGACATCATACTTGAGGAGTTATTACTTATAAATTAACAGACTTTCTTAAATATCTATAGCAAACTCGATTAATGTACTAACTAAGTATAATTCTATTAAAATGTATAACAAAGAAACATAACATTTATTGAATATATAGCTAAGTACAAAAGGAAGCTCTTCTAAGAGCTTTAATACAATACGTTCTCTATTACATTTACATACATATAACTCCAACTATGTACATAAAGTAAGAATATCAACTACTAAGCTACTACAATCCCACGTTCTTTTACGTAGCAGTATTGTTTTCCTGATCAACCTGAAGGCGACACGGAATACAAAAACAAATAGGGGTGAGAATTATACAATTCTCAGGAGGATAACTCCCCATTTACACAAATATATTATCATCGTCATCACCCAGCCACTTCGGTTTATTAAGAAAATGTGAGCATGCAATATATATATCAAAAGTTCATTTTAAAGTTAGAAAATCATCCTTCCGAAGTGAGTTTATTTTATTATTCAATCACTTAATATACACACGTAATACTACTCAATATCATAGTATTGCATTCTGAAATATACATGTCCTCAGTACATTCGAATGAGACTTTTCCATGCCCTTTACACATTAAAGGGAACTTTTCTATCCATTACACATAAAAGGGGACTTTTATCTACTTAATATACACATCATCATCAAACTTATATAAGTATCCGTTCACAATATAATTTTCAATCAGGTCTCATAAACTAATCTTTTAGGCTGCTAGCATGCATTCACATACATCATACTTGAACCAAATGTCATTACATTACCAATTCAAGGTTTGGGTTCATTTCTAGTAATTGCATAGATTTCACATCATTGTAGTACAAATTTATTTGCATATCAAAAAATCACTTCAGAGGCTATGAAAATTCTTTAAGACACTTCAATGTGTCCACAAGGTTTCATAAAAATTTCAAAGAAACAACAGTTCTTTAACTATGTTAACAAAATTAGACAAATTCAAAAGTTAAAACCCCTATTTACAATCAACAACCATAGTTCCAAATTTTATTACCCAATAAAATGAACATATCACATCATACAAAAATTCATAGTTGGACTTCAATATGTCCTCAACTCACTAGAAAAATTTCAAGTGATAATTCAATTATTTGGTGTGATAATAAAATTAGCAAAATTTATAGCTTCAGTTCCAATAATCTAAACAGCATGGGTACCATTTCGGTTCTTGATTTTTTTAAGTCATTAGGATTCAAAATCAGAGCCCAAAAAAATTTGTGGACCTAGTTTAGGATATTAAATTCAACATATAATTTTTATAGCTCATTAAAATATCCATAATTTGACCAGAAAATTCATGATCAATGACTGCCTATCAGAAGCCAAAAATCCGCAGCATGATTGAAAATCTCTTTCACAAAATGATTTCTAATAACATCCAAACACACCATCAAAATTAATGCATCAATATCAACATATTATCACTCAATATAACTAGAAATTTCAGACCAAGATCAATAAAAAATGTTTAGAATAAATTTGGAAAGAAAAACCAAAGAAAACCTACTTTGGTGTCTTTAAGGATCTTGGCTCCAAGGATGATCGAAGAATGGTTTCCTTCACTTCAAAGCCTTAAAACCCACACCAAAACCTTCCTTAGGCAGCAGATTGTGAGCTCTAAAAGTATAAAAAGGTTATGGATTCAAATTCTAATCAGTTAGTTTGGTAGATTATGGAGAGTAGAACAAGTTTTGTGAAGCAATCTTGGTGTTTTAGTGACTTTGAGCTTAGGTTTCAGGGATTTGAAAGCAAGAATAAAGGCTGGAGAGAAAGAACAATGGAGGGCTATGTTTCAAGGCCTCTTGTCTGAAAATGATGATGGTGGGGTGATAAGGTTGGTGGTTTTGTATTTATCTTGAGTTAGATGTCATAACTGTGTAGTCAAAGTATGTATTTCTTTCTTTTAAAAGAAAATAATGAGATGGATGACTAGGATTTGTTTTGTTGGTCAAAGAATGAATCTTAGGCATCCACTTGGCTCAAGATAAGTGGCTCACTTTGACTTGGGGAGTAAGTAGCCTTTTATGTTAAACTACGAAATTCAACGAACGGATGAAATATTGGCTTAGGAGTAAAATATAATAAATGAAAAGACATGATTGGAACTTACTTTGCAAGTTTCAACCCTTGCCATCCATTTGGCATAAAGTGGTTGGTAAAGGTTACTTGGCCACCAAGTCACTTGTACGGTGTCAAAAACCATACATCAAAACTCTCCGAACGGGTAAAACACTGTACCGGGTAATTAAACATTACCCGAAAATTAATTCTAGGAATAAATTTTCATTCCCTATCATTTCTAACCTTAACCTTCTCTTTTCTTAATCCCAACCATTTCCTAATCCAGATGTAGGTTTCAGCTCAGACTAGCTTGTGGGCCTGCAGGGTCACTATATCACCCGACCTGGAATTTTTTTAAATTAAACCGTTGGGCCATCCTCATCATTGCTAAAGTCATATTTTTAAAAATATGACTAATAAAGCTCAAATTAATTTTTAAATAATTTTTATGGTGTTACATGAAATGCCTTAGCTGATCTACCCTAGTTGCAAGCAATTGAACAATTGGGAATCTACACCCTTAAATGATTTATTGTACTTTGAGTAATAGATGCTTTAGTTACCTCTCTTTCACTTCAATTTTAATCGAATAATAAAATGATTATGCATGGTTTCTTTTTTCCATTCTCTTTTTGTGATCTTCTTTTTTCATTTATCTCTTTTTCACTTATTTATTTTGGCTCTCGTCTCAATTCTAGGGACACCTCTTTCAAGAATCTCTATCTTGTGCAAATGATTGTGAAAAATAAGAGAGAACCAGACCAAGCATTGAACAAGTCAAGGTCCTGGTTAAAGTCTAAAAGCCCAATAGGTTAAACAGAATATAATATATATATATACACACACACATATGATTAATTAGAATATAAAAAATATATTAAATATAATCCATATAAAATTTATCTAGTCTTAGCCAGCAGGTCACAATGTAACGCCCCAATTTTTACTGTAATCTTTACTGTCATTAGAAATTACCAAATTACCGTAGGTAAATATTATATAAAATTTGAGACCAAACAATTCTCAATAAAGGAATATAACGTTAGAAGAGAAGTTAGGAGCAATTCGTACAAGCATTGCAAACCCCGAATTTTCTGTATGTGTAAAATGACCAAAATGCCCTGAGGTTATTTTACTCGAAAATGAGGATCGTGGGCCCCACCAGCCTCAAGGGGATGTTTTGAGGATAATAAAGGATTGTTTGTGCTATGTGTGTTAATAGAGCAGAAGAATCAATTTTGAGGACGCGCGAAATGACCAAAACGCCCTGCGGCTTTTTAACTCCGATTTGCGTGGACTAGTTTGAACCTCACTAAAATATTTTAAAAGGTGTTTTTAAGCTATGAATGACCCTTGGTTAAGTCCGATGGTCCAGGCAATTTGGGTTAAATTACCATTTTTGCCCCTCTCGTTGTGCAGTTTTGCAAATTTTGAGATTTTCAATTTGTCTAACGAAACCTAAACAATATTAGGCTCAAATTAAAGCTTATTAAATTCTAATTACTAATCTAGAGTCAAAATTATTTATTTAGATTGATTAGAACCTAAAATTGCTTAAAACACCCAAATTGCTTAGTAATTCACTTAAGCCCTTAACCGTAAATTCTCTAAATTGCATGAATACCTTGCCTACACCTAAATAATACATGGAACACACAAAATCCTCTTCCACAAGGCTGTAATGGCTGAAATTATTGAGTAATAAGTCAGAAAATTATTACACAAAAATCCAAAGAATGAAAACAAAGAATCATGAAAACATGGAAACATGATTCCATGTTTTAAGCCACCAAACAAAATGATTTTTCTTCCTTATTTTTTTCTCTAATTTTTGGTCAGATTTCCTTCCTTCCTTTGTCCATTTATGAGCTGCAAAATCTCTATAAATAGGCATGCTTGAAGATAGTTTAGATGCTTAGTTCATAACTTACACAAATTCTAGTCTTAGGAGCACCAAAAACTTTCTTTCTTTCTTTCTCTTGGCCGAATTCTCCCTTCAGCTTTTCAAGGATATTTTGCTTCATTTCACTCAAGGAAACCAAGTTCTCTTCCTTTCTTTCAAATCAAATTAGGTAGGGAGGTGTTTCTAAGTTCATTTTATGCTAAGACAAGTTATGTTTCTAGCTCAAAAATGATGTTTTCATGAGCTTTCTTTTAAGTTTTCATTTTCAATTTCTTCTTCCTTTCTTTTTAAAGTATTTCGGCCATATGGCCTAGCTTATGATGAGACCATGGTTTGATGATGAGATTCTTGAGTGTTGGTTGCAAAGCTTTCACAAGTTAGATCTCTAAAACTTGAAGGTTTCACTAGTTTCCAAAGCTTCTAAAATTTCAGTTTTTCTTTCCTTATTTTCCTTTCATGGTTTCGGCCAAATGGCCTAGGAAGGAATGAAATGATGGCTTGATGATGAGGACCTTGAATATGGGTTGTAAATCCATCACAAGTTAGGCCTCTAAAGCTTGAACATTCCATTTAATGCAAAACTTTAAAGAATAATGTTTTTATCTTGAGGTTTGAATATGAAATATGTATTTTTTTACTTTGTCTTGCTAAGATACATATATTGGGTTGAAATCATAATTTTCTTAAAGTCTTGAAGGAGCTCTAGTAAAGAGATCAAGTGAACTTGCATCCATGTTTAAGTTTATGCCTTGCACAGCCATATTTATTTTATGTCATAACTAAATTCTCAAGAATAAATAAATGAACTTGCATATCTCATGTTTAAATTTCAAGCTTGCATTTCATGTTTAAATTTCAAGTTGTCACTTAATCTCTAAAGATAATAAAGAAGTTGCATCTCATGTTTATTTTATGCTCTCACTTTATTTTATAATGGCTAAAAGAATCAATGCATGACATGTTTATTTTATGTCATCACCTAAAAATCCTAGAGCTCAAAGACTTGCCTATGAATCATAAGCGAAGAAATGAGATAATTGGAGTTAAAGAATTTATTCTTTAAGAAGTCTTGAGAATTGGAGCTTAAAAAAAAAATGTAATTCTCTTCTCCCTCACCGGTCCTATGCGGACTCCGCGCTGGTTGCTTAAGATTCTCTTCTTTCTCCTGTCCTATGCGATTCCGTTTCTTGCATCATGTTTATATTACAAGTTCTTGCATCATGTTTAATTTTCAAGTCATCACCTTAAATCTTAAAGATAAAGAAATGGAATTGCATATCATGTTTATAATTCCAAGCTATCACCTTATAAAGATAAGATTAAAATAAGGTTGCATAGCATGGTAATAATTCTAAGATGTCACCTAAATCTCTAAAGCTCAAGACTTGCTCCTTTTATCTTAAGTGAAAGATTTAACTATGAACATTCTTTCAAGTTATAAATCGGTCCCATGGTTAAGTTAGGCCTAAAGTCCTATGACTTCTTTCAAGTTTAACAAAAAGAATTAGTTCTAAAAGAGTTTTAAAACTTTGTAAGAATTTTATGGGAAGCTAGTAATTTTATGTGTACTTAAAATGTGATTTGATGCTTATCAAGAATTTGGTGTCATTGATTGATTCCCTGGTTTGTATGTTATAGTTCCTGCAAACAATGAAAACTTATGCATGAAATAAGGACATATTTTGTTCCTGGAAGAAAGTGTATTACCTAAGAGTGCAATTTGGAAAGATTCTGGCTAAGGAAAGATTTGGTATTTAAGCGTGTCCATTGTGACCCACCTCTCTTTCCTGGGAATCTCCAGATGCATGATTATAGTTGATATATATTATTCCAGGAATAAGACTGTAAATAAGAAAATGTTAGAATTATTATGAATTGCGAGTTGTAACATGCAAAGACTTATTGGTGACTTAAAATTTATAAGAAAATGATCCTGGACCCATCAAACTATAGGTGGTGAAAAGGTGATTCTAGCCCCCTAACCTGTTCTCTCAAAAGGGTAGAGTTAGGACTTTAAATTATCAAAAAGGATAAGTATATGCTAGTGACGACTAGTAAGCATGAGCTCATAACCTAGATTACTCCCAAAAGGGTGGAGTATAGGGTGGCCCAAGGAAAATAATGAGGATGATAAGATTTTAAAGTCACCTAAGGTACTAAAGAAATAAATTATGTGCACCATGTCCATGTGTAGCTATTATGATATTCTTCCATGCATAACATACATGAGTTGATGATGAGAAATATGATGTTCTTCTATGCATGTTATATTAATGATGATGATGAGGAATATGATGTAATGATAAAAGAAAAGTTCATTATAAATATGACATGTTAAGATTATGATGCATTATAAGACGCATAATTAAAATTCGAATCTCGGTAAAAGTATTTTTTGAACTTAAAATTTAATCTTCGTATGTTCACTATTTTATAATAACCCGAGATTCCTGGAGACTTTGATGATGACACCGTAGAAGGAGATACCCTCCTGAGAATTCTTTAGTAAGATTCTCACTCCCTTTCCTTTATTTCCGTCATTGTCTTCAATTCAGATGGCGACATTCGTCCTCTTCGTTGACACCCCTACTTGGGAATTCCACTATGATCCGGTGCATCATTCGTATCACTTTGAAGGAAGGTGCTCGGTTCGTGTTTTTATTTACGTAGGTCGTCCATTTGCACATCCTATCCCTAGTTATCATTTTTCTCCTACTTCTCCCTATGGCGATGAAATGGTTTTCGAACATGCACGTCCACTTGATGAAAGAATGTTACATTCTTATCCCGCCTCATCTGTTGTCCATGGTTTTCCGAGTATAATCCGCGAACAAGAATCTCTGAACTGATCCTCAGAGGACCCTCATACTCATGCTTATTCTGGAGCTCTACTCCTACTCTCCACGTGTAAGAGAGGGTAGTGAGGAAACGGTTGTTCGCCGAGGTTAGCAAGAAGATTGTCCATGCGACCCAAGCCTGGTGTATCTCGTGTGCCCCTTTCAGAGGAAGCTCGTCAGTGGATCGGGTTTCTTCCCGTTTCCAAGATAGTGGCCCTAGAGAGTTCTTAAGTAGTCTTAAGAGTGTTATACATCCCAGTTTTAGAGTAGCCTTCCTCAGCTTTTAAGGTTATCTAGTTTAGGGGCATGAATTTCCTTATAAATAGTTACCTATGGTGTGAAGGTGTAAGATATGATGTATGAACTTAACTAACCTTTTGAGTGAGGTTATTGTATATATGTTGTGATGTGCATTATGGATGTTATGTTATGGAGCCAATATGATATATTTAGATTCTTAAATGTCTTATTTTACTACCGCTTAATCGTTTATGTTATGCGCGACTCACGATTTCAATTATGTTAAAAAAAAAAATGGCTCGTAATTTCACTAAGTATTTTCAAAATATGATGAAAGAACCAAAGCAAAGAGTAAAGTCTAGTCATTAATCAAATTCAACCTAGGTGTATTTGGTTAATTACTAGAGTGTTACACACAAAGCATTTGAAAACAAAATTTGTTGGTGACCAGCGAGGTTTATAATGAGCAACACTAAAATGACGAAGAGAGAAGAATAACAACCTAACAATCTTTGTTATTATCCTTCTTTGGTTCCATTTTTTTTCATTTTTACTCTATAGTTGTCACAAAAAATCAAAAGTTCCAACTAACCAGCAGGTAGGTTCAGGACTTTAGGGTTTCTCCAATTTCATGAGTTCTTGACCAGTTTTGACTTCCTTCTGGGTTTTGGGGCTTAACCTGGTCAATAGGATCCAATTTCTCTTCCATTGTGGAGACCATTAACTGATTATTGCGTTACAATGGACTTGAATGGAAATGAACAAGATGAAGATCCTAGATTGTGCCAACATTTGCCAAAATCATAAATTCAATGGAAAAAGGGATAAATCCACACGATGAGGTCATCGAAGTGTAAAATTGGGAACTGATAGGTTAAGAAATAAGTCAAAATAGTTGACAACCCAAAAGGGAAGAGATAGTTGCACCATTCTGAATTCCTGGACATTTTTACCTGGTCTTAGAGATATGCTTGGTTTGGACCTAAAGATAGTGTCTCATAGAATCCCATTGATTGAGGGAATGGAACCTAAGCAATAGAAGTTACGATGGATGAGTCCAAAAATGTCATTCAAAATCAAAGATAAACTTAAAAAGTAACTTAATGCAAGCTTCCTATAGGTTCCACCTTACCCAAAGTGGATAGCAAACATAATGCATATCCTGAAGAAAGATGGAAATATTAGAATGTGTGTAGACTGGATTCTGAATAAAACAAGCCCAAAGGACAATTTTCCCTCCCCACATAATGTTCTAGTTGATAACACAATGAGAAGTCATTGAATCTCCTTTATGGATGGTTCTACGGCTACAATCATATCCTAATAAGGAAAACAAGGAGAAGATGTCATTTGTCACTCGTGGGGAGTATTTTCTACATAGTAATGCGTTAAGGCTGGAAGAATGGGCGACGTGCTAGTGTACGATGGTAACCCTTTTCCATGACATGATCCATAAGGAGCTAGAGGTGTATGATGATGATGTGGTAGTAAAGTCACAAGAAGGAGAAAGTCACATGTTGTTCAGAAAATTGTTTGAAAGGTTGTGGACTCACAAGCTTCGGTAAATACAGCAAAGTGCACCTTTGGAGCTTGATTGAAAATATTGTAGTTCATCATTAGCAAGAGGGGCTTTGAGGTTGACCTTAGAAAAAATTAGAGCCATCCAAAATATGCCAGTACCCAAGGTAGAGAGAGGTTTGAGGTTTTTACGTCTGATTACATAGCAAGATTTATCTCCAATTTGACCTACACTTGTGATTGATATTCAACCTATTGAGGAAAGAGTGTCAAGAAGCCTTGAGAAAATTACTACCTATCAAATCCACCTTTCTTAGTCCCACCTACGCGAGGATGGCCACTCATTATACCTCACGGTGTTGCATGGGTCTGTGAGGGCTGTTGGGTCAACATGATGGTGGTTGAAAGGAGCAAGCTATTTATACTTGAGCAAGAAGTTCAATGACTGATCCCGGTATTTGGCTATTGAGAAGACTTATTGTGCACTAGCATGGATGACAAGGAGGTTATGAACTATATGCTATACTATACAACTTTGCTAATATCTCATGGACCATTGAAGTACATTTTAAAGCCCAGGTGCTCCATAAGGATGTCCAAATGGTAAGTGGCTTCGCAGAATTTGAGATCAAATATGACTAGAAAATCTAAAAGGAAGGTGATACCAACTCCCTAAAGAGTACGAAGAATATCAACTGATAGAGCTCAAATTTCCTAATGAGAGTTCCTTACCGGTAGAAGAGGATAGTGAAAGCGAGCATGAAGGGGACTTGATGTAACATCCTCCCAAGTACAATATCATTCTTAAGTCATGCTATCGTACTCAAGGAGTTGTTACTTATAAATTAATAGACCTTTCTAAATATCTATAGCAAGCTGATTAATGTAATAACTAAGAATAATTCTATTAAAATGTATAACAAAGAAACATAACATTTATTGAATACATAGCTAAGTACAAAAGGAATTCTTAAGAGCTTTATACAATATGTTCTCTATTACATTTACATACATATATCTCCAACTATGTATAGTAAAAATAAATATAAACTACTAAAACATTCTTTACATATTCTTTACATCAGTTATATTCTGGATCAGTTAAGGAACACAAACACACATGGATGAAGTTATCAATTCTCAGTTGGCAATCAGTTACACAATTATAATGTCATCATCATCATCACCCAAGCCACTTTGGTTTATTAGAAAGTGCGAGCTGCAACATATATATCAAAGATTCATTTTAAAGTTCAAAAATCATCCTTCTAAAGTGGGTTTACTTTATTATTCAATCACCTAATATGCACTTAATACTACTCAATAGCATAGTATTGCATTCTGAAATATACGTGCTTCGTATCTGAGAGGGACTTTTTGTGCCCTTTACACATAAAAGGGGACTTTTTCATGCTCTTTACACATAAAAGGGGACTTTGTCATGCCCTTTACATAATAAAAGGGGACTTTCCAGTGCTTTTAGGATAAAGGGGACTTTTTATCTACTTAACATATACATCGTCATCAAACTTATATAAGTATCCCTTCACAATATAATTTTCAATCAAATCTCATAAACTAATCATTTAAGTTGCTATCATGCATTCACATACATCATACTTCATCAATTCACAACATAACTCATTTCAGCACAATGGCATATTTAACATATTCGTAGCACAATTTATTTACACATCAAACAATCAATTCAGACTATCAAAATTCTATAAGACACTTCAATGTGTCACAAGGTTCCATAAAAATTTCAGAATAAAAAGAGTTCTTTAACTATGTTAACAAAATTAGACAAATTTGGTACTCAGAAAGCACTCAACCTCAGCTCAAAACCCGAAATTTATAATTTTTAACCCTAGTAAATGATTGAATCAATTTAAAAGAAAAATCACAGTTACACTTCAAGATGTATCAACAATCAGTAAAAATTTCAAAGGAGAATTCAATCATTGGCTATGGTAGAAAAATTAGACAAATTCATAGCTTCAAGACTAGAAATTTAGGCAGCACCTATATAGACTCAGTTCATGATTTTTTTTTTTTAGGAGTAGGAGTCCAAAACAAGGCTCAAGAAAATTCATGGAACTAGGCTAGGATTTAGCTTCAACATATATTTTTTCCAGCTCATGAAAATACCAACAACTATACCAGAAAATTCATGAACAATTCCTCAGATCAAAACGGAAAATCAGCAGCATAGATCAAAGATCCTTTTGACAACAACGATTTTTAACATCATCCAAACACCTCACCAAAATTAATACATCATTATTGATATATTATCAACCAACAAAATAAAAATTTTTGAAACAATACTAATAAAAAATGTTCATAATAAATTTGGAAAGAAAAGGCCAAAGAAAACCTTACTTTTCGTGTCTAATAGACCCTTGGCTCCAAGTTGCTCTAAGATTGATCCCTTCCACTTCAAAGCTCCCAAATCAACCTCAAATTCTTCCTAAATCAGTGAGGAAGTAAGGTATCAAGGTGAGGATTAATGGAGATTTGAGATTTAATCGGTTAAATTTGTAGGTATTAAGATGTAGAATAAGTTTTGTGAAGGGAGTTTGTGGTTTTATTAACTTTGGACAAGGGTTTTGATGATTTGAAGTTACAAAATTGAGCTCTTGGAGAAGACAACAATAGTGGCTGTTTTCTCTTTGTGTTGGCCAAAAATATCTTGATGGAGTGATAAGGTTTGGTGAATTGTAGTTATTCTAAGTTGAATACAATAATTATGTAGTCAAAAGGTGTATTTCTTTCTTTTGAAAAGAAATAATGACATGAATGGCTAGGATTTGGTTTGGTAGTCAAAGAATGAATCTTGGCCATCCACTTGGCTCATGATAAGTGGATTTCTTTAACTTGAGGAGCAAGTAGCTTTTTCAATGTTAAAGCATCCAAAATTACAGAACGGATGAAATATTAGTTCCTGAGTAAAATATAATAAATGAAAGGCCATGATTGAAACTTACTTTTCAAGTTTCAATCCTTGCCATCCACTTGGCATAAAGTGGTTGGTAAAATTTACTTGGCCACCAAGTAACTTGTACGGTGTTAAAAATTGCACATCAAAACTCTCCAGAAAGGGTAAAACACCATACCTAGGTAGTCAAGCATTACCTGAAAATTAATTCTAGGTATAACTTCTCATTCCTTATTATTTCTAACCTTAACCTTTTCTTTCAATCCTGGGCATTTCCAAATCCCGGATCTAGGTTTGACTGTCGGGACGAGCAGGTAAGGCAGGTAAGGTCACTATTCATCCCGGCTCAAAATTTTTTTTTAACACGTCCATTGGGTCATCCTCATCATTGCTAAAACTTAGATTTTTGAGATTATGACTAATAAAACTGAAATTAATTTTTAAATAATTTTTAGGGTGTTACATTACCACCCACTTTAAAAAAATTTTGCCCTCAAAATTCATTTGAAAACAATTTTGAAGGACAAATTTCATAAATCAAATAAGGAATTCACACACAATTCAATCAAATCCTAAAAATTCCTACCTTAGGTCGAATTCTTGGGGGTGACGTCCCTTAAGACACTGATGGTGAAGACCTTACTCGTTGTGGATTTGTAGTTGATTTTGAATTTCTATTTGGACACTCTCTCATTATATGTCCTGGCTTTCCACAACGATACCATACTTCTCCTAGCCAAGCAAGGTCTATCCCCATGGTTCTTCCACATTTTGCACAATCTTAGCTTATGGTTGACCATTGTTGTTTATCCCTATGTGGTCTTGATTGAAATTGCTTCTTCAAGGGCAGGTCATCCTAATAGTCTTGGTCTTCAAGGGCTAGTCTTTTATTAGAAGTTTCTTTAGCAAATTGAGCGGTTGCTAACTTCTTATTAAAGTCCTCTACACGACGGCACTTGTTTACCAATGTTGCATAATCTTGGATCTCTAAGAGTCCCACAACAACTTCAATGTCTTCACGTAATCTTCCTTCAAACTTTATGCACTTCCAAGTTTCATTGGGATTATGCTGATAGATAGTGGAAAATTTGCAAGTTCTCAACTTTCCTTGTTACTCTGCTACACTCATGGACCCTTGCTTGAGTGCCATAAACTCCAATTCTTTTGCATTTCTCACTAAAGCGGGAAATACTTGTGGTAGAAAGCTTCCTTAAAGATATCTCAGGTGACTTAGTCTAAGAAACTTCAAACAACCCCTTAGTGCCAAGCCACCAAAATTCTTACCGCCTTCAGCATGTAAGTAGCAAAAGCCACTTTCTCAGATCTCGACAAGGAAGAACCAAGAAAATTTTCTCCATGGCTTTAATCCATTCTCTACTTTACTTGGATTGAAGGCTCCTCAAAAGGAGGGGAGTTTGCTTTCCTAAACTCTACAAACTTTGGCATTCGATGTCCACTTCTGCTCCCCTAGGGTTTGCAACTGGATTTTCTTTAGCATATCGATTTAACCTTTCCATCATCTTATTGGCTGTAGCTTGTTCTCTCATGGCAGCCGCCATTTCACATAAAGTGTCCATCATACACGATTTGTCTCCAGCACCATTCCTAGAATGCCGATTTGAAGTCATCGATTCCTATCACACCAAATAAGAATTATTGAGTTGATCAAGCTCAATACCAAGCTAAGTGTGACAACAACCCATAATATTCCCAACTGAGGTCATACACATATATAGAATTATAATGCATGACATTGACTAAGGAAGCATAGCCAATCCATTCCTCAAGGTCCTACAAGGATGAACTCTGATACCATAATGTAACATCCTCCCAAGTACAATATCATTCTTAAGTCATGTCATCGTACTCCAGGAGTTGTTACTTATAAATTAACAGACAATTCTTAAATATCTATAGTAAGCTCGATTAATGTAATAACTAACCATAATTCTATTAAAATGTATAATAAAGAAACATAACATTTATTGAATATAAGCTAAGTACAAAAGGAAACTCTTCTAAGAGTTTTAATACAATACGTTCTCTATTACATTTACATACGTATATCTCCAACTATGTAGTAAAGTAAAAACATCAACTAATAAACTCCTGCAATCCCTTGTTCTTTCACGTCACAGGCATATTCTCTGGATAAACCTGGAAGCCACAGAGAACACAAAAACACATAGGGGTGAGAATTATACAATTCTCAGTAGGGCAACTCCAGTTACACAATCATAATGTCATCGTCATCACCCGGCCAATTTGATTTACTAAGAAAGTGTGAGCATGCAACATATATATCAAAGGTTCATTTTAAAGTTCAAAAATCATCATTTCGAAGTGGGTTTATTTTATTATTCAATCACTTAATATGCACACGTAATACTACTCAATAGCATAGTATTGCATTCTGAAATATACGTGCCCTTAGTACATTGAGGGGACTTTTCCTGCCCTTTACACATAAAAGGGGACTTTGCCATGCCCTTTACATAATAAAAAAAGACTTTCCGTGCCTTTACACATAAAAGGGGACTTTTTATCTACTTAACATATACATCATCATCAAACTTATATAAGTATCCGTTCACAATATAATTTTCAATCAGGTCTCATAAACTAATTGTTTAGGTTGCTAGCATGCATTCACATACATCATACTTTCATCAATTCAGCATCAATTCATTTTAGCACAATGGCAGATTTCACATATTCATATTACAATTTATTTGCACATCAACCAATCAATTCAGAGGCTATCAAAATTCTCTAAGACACTTCAATGTGTCCACAAAGTTCCATAAAAATTTCAAAGTAAAAAGAATTCTCTAACTATGTTGAAAAAATTAGACAAATTTGGTGGTCAGAAACCACTCAACCTGACTCAAAACCTGAAATTCATAATTTTTAACCCTAGCAAATGATTGAATCAATTCAAAAGAAAAATCATAGTTATAGTTCAAGATGTATCAACACTCAGTAAAAAATTAAAAAGAGAATTCAATCATTTCCATGGCAAAAAAATTAGACAAATTCAAGGCTTCAAGGCCAAGAAATTTAGGCAACACCTATATAGTCTTGGTTCATGATTTTTTTCAATGAGTAGGAGTCCAAAACGGGCTCAAGAAAATTCAAGGAACTAGACTAGGATGTTAGCTTCAACATATATTTTTTCTAGCTCATGAAAATGCCTACCATTATACTAGAAAATTTGTGAACAATTACTATTCAGTATGAAAACTAAAAATCCAGCAGCATAGACCCAAACCCCTTTTGACAACAATGATTTTTAACATCATCCAAACACCCCACCAAAATTAATACATCACTATCGATATATATCAACCAATACAATAAAAAATTTTAGAATAATACCAATCAGAAATGCTCATAATAAACTTGGAAAGAAAAGGCCAAAGAAAACCCTACTTTTGGTGTCTAACGGATCCTTGGCTCCAAGTTGCTCCAAGATTGATCCCTTCCACTTCAAAGCTCCCAAATCAACCTCAAATCTTTCCTAAATAAGTGAGGAAGTAAGGTATCAAGGTGAGGATTGGTGAGATTTAAGATTTTAATTGGTTAGATTTGTAGGTGTTGAGGTGTAGAATAAGTTTTGTGAAGGGAGTTTGTGGTTTTATCAACTTTGGACAAGGGTTTTGATGATTTGAAGTTACAAACTTGAGCTCTTGGACAAGACAACAATAGTGGCTGTTTTATATTTGTGTTGGCCAAAAATATCTTGATGGAGTGATAAGGTTGGTGAATTGTATTTATTCTAAGTTGAATACACTAATTATGTAGTCAAAAGGTGTATTTCTTTCTTTTGAAAAAAAATTATGACATGAATGACTATGATTTGGTTTGATAGTCAAAGAATGAATCTTGTATAACGTCCATTTTTGTCTTAATATAAAATTACAAAATACCCCTAGGTAATATTTGCACGTAATTTAAGGCCGAATAATCCTCAATAAAGGAATATAACATTAGAGGAACATTATGAGAAACTTGAATAGCAATTCGTGGAAGTTGCAAACCAAATTTTCTCTACTTGTAAAATGACCAAAATGCCTCTTGGGTCATTTTTACCTAGAAAATCAAAGATAACCAATCTAGATTTATTTTGAGGGGTTAGTTTAATGCTTGATGGAGATTATATGTTCCTTGGAGATAAAAATCTCAATTTCTCAATTTTTATTGTACGTAAAATTAGCATTTTACCCCTCCAGTAATTTTTACACGAAATTATGTAATCTTTGAATTTGGTTTTCACCCAAAAGTTCAAAATAACTATTTCAAGTACAATTTGAGAATGTCCACTAATTTCAAGAAGTTTTTACATGAAATTATCATTTTACCCTACGGTAATTAACCTGACATTGAGCAATGTTTGAAACCAGTCATCACCCAGGAAGCTTAAAATGGTTGTACTAAGTAAAATTTGGAATGTTCAGTAATTCAGGGAACTTTTACGTGAAATTATCTTTTACCCCTAGTCAATACTTAATGAGTTTACTTAAGTAATTAAGGCAATATTAGGCTCTAATCCTTTTCGAATTGATTTCATTCATTAACCTTGAGTTAAAAATTAATTACCTAAGTTTAAAAATAATTATTTGAGGTAATTAGAGCCTAAGATTACTTAAGGTAAAATTAAATTTTCCTTTCCTTAAAGAACTCATAAAATTAACTATTTTAAGTTTAAAGTTAAGATTTTGGTTTAGGTAAAATCTAGTATAATTACATTTTCTTATCCTAAGTTTAGAACTTATTTTACAAATTGATTTTAACTCAATTGAAATTAACTTCATTTACTAGTGTTGTAACACCCTAATATTTAACTCAATACACCTAGGATGTATTCAAGTTAATCATTAGTTATTACTCTTTTGCCTAAGTTCTTAATTTTCATTTTAGAAAATACTTAGGAAAATATGGGTCAAATTTTTCTTTTTAAAATAAAAACGTGAGCCATACATATGCGGGAACATAAGGGACAAATCTGGAACATAAAGTCATGAATAAAAACAACATCACAATGATATATATATATATATATATAATCCACACACCAAACAAGAAATAGTAGCGTTAGTAAATTCATAGTCAAAAGAAAGGAAATGTAAAAGGCAATACATCAGAAACTTCCTATTCATAAGTGCATCTACAAATAGATAACCTCTAAAGCAAAAGAAGGTTATCCTAACATATGCAAGCATGCGTGCACCGAAGTCGGCTATCAGCTCCTATTCCTGCCCATTATGAGGAAGTACATACCCAACCCATTGAGCCAATTCGGTTGGGGTGGCCAAACGGTAAGCAGGGGTCGGGCATGTGCTCCACGGCGGGTCACCATCCTCACCTACCGTCCTCGAAAAGGCTGCGTAATAGTGTCTTCACTCCCTAACGCCATAGGAACGGTGAGGGAAGAACCCATGGATGGAATGTCTGTCTCGGGAGGTCAGACTCTGATTGAGAGAGGGGAACATACTCCGGGTAGGCATGGTTGGCAGAGGCCACACGGGGGCATGACGGTTGCGCTCTCCTTGGGAGGGGTGCACTCGAAAGTAGGCCGTCGGCGAAGGGCGAAGTCGACGTGAAACGAAACTGGTGACAAGCTAGGCAACGGGCGATCGAGGAGCATGAATAGGTGCACGGAACAACATCCAACGAAGTGGTATGACTAGTGCGTGGCATCAAAATGGAGCTCCTAGGTTGGGCGTCAATGTAGATTGCGAAGGCTGCCATCGATCTCTAAAGACTTGATGGAAAGAAAAGATAAAAGGAGTGAGAAACTTGATAAAGAATCTCAGTAAGGTATACCCCTATCTTGGTGTCATAATCACGTCCCAGGAACCTTAAGTTTCTTTATAGAAAGGTGAACATTTGTAAGGTTCAATTTTAAAGTTCTAAAGTACCATTTACCGAGGCCCATTTATTTTAGTATACATCTTGGATGTTATGAATGCAACATACTTTCTCATGAAATGCATGGCAATGCAAGGTATGAGATACTAATTTTAATCATAAAAGATTCATGGATCATAACAATCATAACATGACTTTCTTCCACTTATCTTTTAGGTGACTTAGATTAATTCTTTCTCTTATTTGGGGCCACCCTATTTCTCTTGCCTTTTGAGAGTTCTGGGTTATGAGCTCATACTTCACTAGTCGTCACTAGCACAATCTTATCCTATGATAAGTTAGCACTCGACTCTTGGAGTGCGGGATAGGGGGCAATAGGATTACCTTTCATAACCTTTAATTTGGGGAGTCTAAAGGATCACATCCTTATTGGATCACCTCTCACAACCTTTAATTCAAAGTCTAGAGGATCATTTCCATATATTTTTATGTCACCTTTATTTTAACATATTATGTTTAAGATGCAAAGCCATAACCATATTATATACTTTTTCTCATGCTCTATGCAACTTTTAAGATATTTCAAGTGCAATTATAACATGCCATATTCATTCAAATTTAAATAATTAACATGTAAGTCCTCAATTTCACATAATTCCTCGAGCATACAAAAATCACAACATTATACAGGATAAGTACTTTAATTTGCATTCTTATAGCAACACAATAAGCAACCTTAGATTAACAGCATAAATTAGAGAGCTTAATAAAGGATGTTTACATTGAATAAGATATATATATTGCATGAGTCAAAAATCTCATGTAAGCTAAAATGGTGAGTCTTGAGCTCTAGGTTAATCAAGTGATGGCATAATTTTAGACATGCAATACAAGCTTTATTTTTAATCTTGGTATTATAAGGTGATAGCATGAAAAACATAAGAGTGCAATGCAAAGCTTTGAATTTAAATATGAGAATACAAGCTCTAGTTCTAAATCTTTAAGTTTAGGTGATGACTTGAAAAATAAACATGCTAGACAAGAAATATAAACATGAATGCAAGTTCAATTCTTTATTTTAGTGCTTAGGCCCTTAGAGTATTCACTCTAAATCACATTTCAACTTTAAGGTTGAAATAGGTAGGCTTCGAGTTAATTATTTAAGTGATATGTAAGCTCTTGTTTTAATCTTTTAAATTTAAGTGATGGCTTGAAAAGTAAATATGCTAAGCAAGGAAATATAAATACGGATGCAAGTCCAATTCTTTATTTTAGTGCTCTAGGCCCCTTAGAGTATTCACTCTAAATCACATTTCAACTTTAAGGTTGAAATAGATAGGCTTTGAGTTAATTATCTAATTGATATGTAAGCTCTTGTTTTAATCTTTTAAATTTAAGTGATGGCTTGAAAAGTAAATATGCTAAGCAAGGAAATGTAAATATGAATGCAAGTCCAATTCTTTATTTTAGTGCTCTAGGCCTCTTAGAGTATTCACTCTAAATCACATTTCAATTTTAAGGTTGAAATAGGTAGGCTTCGAGTTAATTATTTAAGTCATTATGTAAACATGTAATGCAAAGACTTGAAATATAAATATGGATGCATTTCGTTGAGTCCTAAGCTCAAGACTTCCATTCTAACAACATAATATTATCATTTGCTAAAAATTTTTAAAAGTGAAACCTTTAACATCGGAACTTTTGGGTGAAGTCGGGCTCAATGGCACTTAATTTGGTGTTACACAGCCACATGGACATTTTGGTCATTTTACGCATCGAAACTCAAAAATGAGATTCTTCTGCTCTTAGCATACATAACACATGTAATCCCTTTTCAGCATCAAAAACATCCCCTAAGGATGACGGGCTGGTGATCCTCATTTCCTATACAATGACCTCAAGGCATTTTGGACATTTGTACATAGGAAAAATTGGGGTTATAAGTGTATGATTATTTTTTTACCTTGTCTTGATTTGCCCTAAACACTTAACCTTTTACTCTTTTTCACAAATCTATCAATTCCAAATCTTTCACCTAAGTAACTAGACATCTAATACATGATTTACCACTCACATATAATATGAAATCTGATCACTCAGAACAGAAACAACGCCACTTATGCTCCCATTACACCATATTTTAATGGTTTTTTCCAATAAAGAAACATATCCAACATTATCATCATTTCTTTAGCTTTCTTTTCCACCATTTATGGCTATATTTAATCAAAAGAAAACCCACCCATTTCCACCATAAGGTAATCAGCCACAATGTCTCCCATTAGCACCTTATTTTAGTGTTTTCATCCATTATACATAAATAAAATTATTACAACCATGTATGTTTTTTTTTTTATGTTTCCTTTAATTAAAAATTGAAATAAACCTCCATTTTTCTAGCCTTGTGCAGCGGCCATATAGCCTTCATATGGCTATAAATAGGTGTTCTTCCTTTGCCAAAATGCACACACAAACTCTCTTAGCCTTAGCACATGCTTTCTTGATAGTTTTCTTACTCAATGTTTGCTCAAAGTTCTATAATTCTCTTAAGATTTCAAGCTTTCTTCTTGTTCCTCATTCTTATTCAAGAGACTCCATTCTCAACCTCTAATCAAGCTCTAAACCTCAAGCATACACATTCCAACCATAAAACAACTCCCCTTTCTATTGTCAAACACAAAAACACAAGAAATCTCCATTCTAACTAGCCTTGGCTGAATCCATCATCACCAATAGCATCAGATTTCTTTTCTTCTTACTTCATATAAACTCAAGCTTTATCTCTTGTAAATAAGAAATAACTTGGTAGGGAGTTTATTTCATGTTCTTTCTCTTGTTCTTTGCTTTAAATTTTGGTTCCTATGGCTTGTTAATGACCATAGCTTGATGATGAGGAACCATGGTGGTGGTTGTGAATCCATCATATAATGGGCCTCTAAAGCTCAAGGTTTAGTTTTTTGTTGTCAAAAGATTTATAGAAAAATTGTTAGTTTCTTTAAGTCGATTCTTTTGAGCTTGATGATGAGTTCATGAAATAAGGTTCTTGGAACCATGGTATTAAGAACTCTAAAGCTCACTTTCTTTGTGCTAAGAATAATTGGAGTCATAGAGTTTAATTCTTTAAAGGTCTTGAGCTTTGAGCTAAACAAGATATACAAATGAACTTGGTTCATGTTTATGTTTTCACGTCTTGCATATCATGTTTGATTTTCAAGCCTTGCATAATCATGTTTATATTTCTAGTCATCACTTAAGTTCTTAAAGATAAGTAAAAGGACTTGCATATCATGTTTAATTTTCAAGCCTTGCATAATCAAGTTTATATATCAAGTCATCACTTAAATTCTTAAAGATAAGTAAAAGGACTTGCATATCATGTTTAATTTCCAAGCCTTGTATAATCATATTTATATTTCAAGTCATCACCTAAATTCTTAAAGATAAATAAATGGACTTGCATATCATGTTTAATTTTCAAGCTTTGCATAATCATGTTTATATTTCAAGTCATCACTTTAATTCTTAAAGATAAGACAATAGAGTTGCATATCATGTTTATATTTCAAGCCTTGCATATCATATTTGTATTTCCAAGTTATCACCTTATAATGACCAAGATTAATAATGAGATTGCATAGCATGTTTATGATTCTAGTTATCACCTAAATCTCTAAAGCTCAATACTTGTTCCTTTTTTCTTAGATGAAAGTTTTAACCATGGACATACTCCTAACATGTAATTTCATCCTTATGATGATAATAGGCCTAGAGTTGAGTTTTACTTTATGATAATGCTTCATGTGTTTCCAATGCCTTGAAATAATTAGAAATGTGCAAAAGTGAAATTTTTGAAAGCTTCTAGAGATGTTAATTATGGCTACTGATTTGGATTATTAGTTTATGTATAATGCTATTTGGGATTGTCTAATTGTGTAAGAATTGTGTTTGTGATGATCTTTGATGCATTATATATATCTTGATAAAGCATAGCATGTGTATTAGCTGAGCCGATCCTTGATTTCGGCATATCCTGGGTAGGAGCATGTTTATCTTTCAATAAGATGTTGATGTCTATGTAATTCATGTTTTGCTGAGTTGCAATTGTGTTTGAGATTTTAGAGATGCATAGTTGATGTGTTCCATGTGCATGAGATGTGAATTCATAAGTTATAATGTTATAATGCTCAGGTTTGTACTTTAATGAATATGATAAAGGTGACATAAGACATATGAAAATGATCCTCTAGACTCCCCGAATTAAAGATTATGAGAGGTGATCCAAAGGACCCTTTAGACTCTAGAAATTAATGGTTATGAAAGGTGTTCCTATGCCCCCTAACCCGCACTCTGGAGTTAGGAATTTAGCTTATCAAGAGGATAAGTGTAAACTAGTGACAACTAGTTAGGTATGAGCTCATAACCTAGAACTCTCAAAAGGAAGAGTATTAGGGTGGCCCCAAGGAAAAGAGAATAAGAAGTTTAAGTCATCTAAAAGAATGAATTATGTTGGAATAAATTGCATTTGTTATGTTATGTTCATTCAATGTGTATTCTATTATATCTTGTATATGGTATGGATATGCATTCATGATATAGTATGTTGCATTCATGACATTAAGATTCATGCTAAAAGACATGGACCTCGGCTAAAGGTATTTGGAAATTAATAAATGAACTTTATACAGCTCACATTTTCATAATGAAACTCGAGGTTCCTAAGGACGATGATGATGACACAATACATTAGAGGTGAAAGCCCTCCTGAGATTCTTTTATAAGTTTCTCATTTCCTCTTCTTTCTTTCCATCTCGTCTTCAGAGGTAGATGGCAACGTTCGTGATCTACATTTACGCACCTACATGGGAGATGTATTTTGATCCTATGAATCGGTCATATTACTTCATGGGTCATTGTGCTATTCGTATTTATGTTTTTATGGCTCGTTTGTTTGCGTATCCTATTGACAGTGTTTGATTCTCTCCTTCTACTCCTTTCATGGATGATTTCGCCTTCAAGCGTGCATACCCACGAACTCTAAGTATCCCCCCTGTCCTGGTGTATCCGTTCGAAACTTACTTGAGTACATACCCCGATCACCACCCCACTCACTGGCTCGTAGCTAGACCCTCAGAGATCACCCTCTCACTACTCTTCCAATAGTTCTTCTCCGATGGATATGTGGGGTAATGATGGCAAAGATGAGACTATACTCAGCCCATTCATAGAGGTGCCACTTGCCCCCGTCGAGGCGCCCATGTTCACCTAACCGGACCTGGCTGCACATGACGAGTCTACCCATTCTAGGCATGCTTAGTGAGAAGAAAGAGAGTTGAGATAGCTTGATTTCATTCGTGTGCTATTTCCTTTTGTATTTGTATCTTTTATTACGCAACGGAACAATTTGATCTTCATATGTATAACTATGGATTTTTTATATTTATATTGTTGTAATGTATTTGATGTATGGTTTTAATTTGTTATTATGCCTTTATTATGTATGCGAAATGTACGACATAGGTATGCATGACTCATTTTGTTTTCAAAGTTAAAAAAAAAAAATTTACCCATAATTTAATTAAAGTATTTTCAAGAGTTTAAATTAAAGAACTAGAACAAAAGAGTAATAACTAATAATTAACTTAAATACGTCATAGGTGTGTTGAGTTAAATATTAAGGTGTTACATTTTGGTATCGCAAGTTTAGATTCTACGAGCTTGAGGATTGGACGACTATGCTCTTAAGCATGATGCGGTAGTTATGTCATGTGTAGTTGCTTGGTTGATAGAATGAGCTATAGGATAAAGATGCATGACTCCTGTGTGTGCTTGTGCCATGGTAAGTAGCTCACTTAACATGAAGTATTGAGCTTGATCACCTCATGTTTGCTGTTTTGTATACTTGGGACCAATGGCATGACCACGCAGGAATAGGACTCCAATGGGCAAGGGTAACAACAGCTGAAGCTCTGAGGGACATGGGAAGGGCCATGCAGATGATGTTTGAGTGTATGGATGGGGCAACGCTGGTCGTAATGCAGAGGGACTCAAATGCGCCCGATTTGGGAGTCTAAAGAGGGAACCCTCCCGTTTAAAGGAACCCTAAACCCCAACCATGCCAATGAGTAGATCAAAAGCATGGAAAAGATCTTCTCGTGATCGCATGTCCTGAAGAGGAAGGTGACCTATGCTGCCTACATGCTAGAAGCAGACCTGGTTCTGGTCAGCTGCCACTAGAGATTGCTAGAGGCATTTGGCACACTGATTGCCTGGGAGACGTCCAAAACCTATTTCTACAGAAGTATTTTTGGCATCAATGTGGAATGCTAAAGACATAGAATTCATAGATGGTTCAAGGGGGAATGAGTGTTCCACAATACACTGCAAAATTTGAGGAACTGATCAAATTTTCCCGAATCTTTCAAGGGAACCCTAACGAGTTTTAGAAGTGTCAAATACGAGGCAAGGCTGAGGCAAGAAGTTCGTCCTGTGCACACCTGGAGATTAGGGACTTCCCCACCCTAGTCAACAAGTGCTGCATCATCGAAGATGGGTAGAAGAGACTAAGCATACCAAAGGCGGAAAACTTCACTAAGAAACTGCATCGCAAGCCTCAAGTTTCAAGCCGAGGCTAGACCCAGTTTAACCTGGGTTAAGACTGCATTTTAGGATACAATAGGCCACAAGGCCCCTAGAAATTTCCATCATGGGGGATCAAGTGGTCCTAAGGGTAAGGCACCTTAGAAGGCCCGGGTTCTCTCAAGACCTGTACCTACTACTATATGCTCTAAATATGGGAAGTCACATGGGACCGGCTCTGCTTGCTAGGCTTGGGAGTTTGCTTCAAGTGCGGAAAACTAGGACACTACACTAGAGAGTGCACAGAGAAGAGCCCGACGCCCCTCGTCCAGAACTACAACGCTAAGGAAGAGTTTTCACCATCAATGCAGAAACTCGGCAAGGTCCAGAAGCCTCATAAAAGGTAAGTGTGAAATGAAGGTAGAACCTTAACTGTCCTGTTTGATTTTGGCATGACCTATTCATTCATATCACATGCTAGTGTCGAGTCTTTACAACTATATATGTCTGAACTTTCTTTTAATCTTACTATTTCTACCTCTCCTGGCAAACCGTTAGGACTTGTAGGTGTTGTTTAAACTGTTATTTCACTATTGAAAATAGACCCTTTATTCTAAATTTAGTTTGTCTGCCTATGCATAGTATAGATATAATTCTAAGCATGGATTGGCTTTACACTAACCGTGTAATGTTAAATTGTTATACCAAGTCTTTCTAAATTGTAGAAGTCAACTGTTATAGGGGAGAAAGTAAGGGATATGTTCTCCTAGCCGCTAGTGAAGCAAACTTTGAGCAAGACATTGACAAGGTGCCTATAGTAAAGTGTCCGAGGTGTTTTTGGATGATATACCTGAGTTCCCTCCATGAGAGAGATAGAGTTCTTCATAGAATTGGTCCTGGGACAGGGCCAATATCCATAACACCTTATAAAATGTCATCCATGGAGTTAACCGAGTTAAAGGCACAATTAGAGGAGTTGTTAGAGAAAAAGTTTGTTAGACGAGTGCTTCACCAAGGGGAGCCCCGGTCTTGTTTGTGAAAAAAAGGATGGGAGCATGAGACTATGCATAAATTATAGGCAGCTAAATTGAGTGACAGTGAAGAATAAGTGCCCTTTGCCTAGGATTGATGACTTGATGGATTAGCTAAGGGGAGCGGTGGTGTTTTCTAAGATTGATTTAAGGTCAGATATCACAGATTAGGGTAAGGGATGAGGACATACCCAAGACTGCTTTTAGGATCCAAGTATGGCCACTTTGAGTTTACGGTGATGTTGTTTGGGACAAATGCCCTGCTGTGTTCATGGACTATATGATTAGGATCTTTAGACCCTATTAGACCTGTTTGTGGTGGTTTTCATAGATGATATACTCATCTATTGGAAGACCTACGAGGAGCACGAACATCACTTGAAGTTGGTTTTGGAGATCCTAATGGAAAAAAATTGTATGCTAAGTTATCTAAGTGTGAATTTTGGATGGAGGAAGTGAAGTTCTTAGGTCATGTGGTGTCAAAAGGAGGTATCCGTAGATCCTAGTAAGATAGAGGCCATGATGAGTTGGGAAAAACCTACCACGGTAATGGAGATAAGGAGCTTTTTGGGATTAACTAGTTATTACCGTAGGTTTATTAAAGGATTTTCCAATATCATTGCCCTTAACCAAGCTTACTAGGAAGAATGCCCCTTTTGTCTGGACCCAAAATGTGAAAAGAGTTTTCAGGAGTTGAAGGTAAAGTTAACCATGACCCCAAGTATTAGTTTTGCCTAACCTGATGCATCGTTTAAGTTGTAATGTGATGTATCAGGGAAAAGGATTGGGATGTGTGTTGATGCAAAATAGGCAAGTGGTAGCCTACGCATCCAGACAACTCAAGCCTCACGAGGCAAACTACCCAGCCATGATCTTGAGTTAGCAATGGTGGTGTTTACCTTAAAAGTGTGGTGACACCATCTGTCCAGAGTAAAGTTTGAGGTGTTCTCTGATTACAAGAGTCTCAAGTATCTTTTTGATCAGAAGGAACTGAATATGAGGCAGAGGAGATGGATTGAGTTTTTGAAGGATTATGATTTTGGGCTGAATTATCATCCGGGCAAGGCCAATGTGATAGCTAACACTTTGAGCCGAAAGTCATACACCTGTCTCATATGATGGTAAAGGAGGTGGAGTTGATTGAGAAGTTTAGAGACCTGAACCTAGGGATGTCATTGACCACTGAGAGCATGAAGATGTGCCATCTCAGTATAATGAGTGACTTTAAGGAAAAGGTTGCTCAAGCCCAACAGGAGGACATAGAGTTGAAGGAGACCCTAGAGACAATAAAAGAAGGGAAGTTAAAGGGTTTTACCTTAGGAGTAGATAAGCTATGGAGGTTAGAAGGCCGAATTTGCATATCGGCAAATGGTGACTTCCAAAAGGAGATCTTGGAGGAGGCTCACAAGAGCCATTTCACCATTCATCCTGGTATTACCAAGATGTATCAAGATCTAAGAAAGATGTTTTGGTGGCCTAGGTTGAAGAAGGATGTAGCCATGTGGGTTAGTAAGTGCTTAGTCTGTAGAAGGTGAAGATTGAGCACCAAAAACGTTCGGGATGTTGCAACCCCTATCCATTCTTCGATGGAAATGGGAGAGTATCTCGATGGATTTTGTGATAGGTCTACCTAAGACCTAAGCTGGTCATGAAGCCATATGGGTAATCAAGGACCGACTAATGAAGTCGGCTCATTTTTTGCCTATTAAGGTAACTTATTCATTGGATAAGTTAGCTTGTATATCCAAGAGATTGTAAAGTTGCACAGAGTGCCGACAACAATAATCTCGGATCGTGATCCATGGTTTACGTCATGTTTTTGGGAACCTTTAGAAGGCGTTTGGTTCAAGTTGCTTAAGCACGGCATACCACCCTTAAATGGATGGGCAATTGGAGAGGACCATATAGACCCTGGAAGATATGTTAAGAGCATGTGTGTTAGACCAAAGAGGGAGCTAGGATAAGTACTTGCCACTGATTGAGTTTGCATATAACAACAATTATCATGCGAGCATTGGTATGGCATCGTATGAAGCCCTATTACGGACGGAAGTGTCAATCACCCTTATGTTGGTATGAACCTGGAGAACAAAGCATGATAGGACCCGAAGTTGTAAAGGAAACAACAGAACAAATCAAATAGATTAGGGATAGGATTTTTACTACTTAAAGTAGACAGAAGAGCTATGGTAATAAATGGCAAAAGCCATTGGAATTCCAAGAGGAAGAACATGTTTTCCTAGAATCACCCCTACAAGGCATAGGGCGAGCAATGAGAGTTAAAAAGTTGAGCCCTAGATTTCTTGGTCCCTTTGAAATCCTTAAAAAGTTAGGTCAGTAGCCTACCAAATAGTCCTACCACCCAATTTGTCCAACTTACACGATGTCTTCCATGTTTCTCAATTAACAAAATACCAATCCGACCCTAGTCATGTGCTAGAGTTAGAACAAGTACAATTAAGGGAGGACCTAACTTTCAACCTACCGCCTACAAGGATCATGGATAGAAGACTCAAGCAATTGAGGACAAAGTAGTACCTTTGGTCAAGGTGGCATGGGAAAATGATAGAGCGGAAGATGTTACATGGGAATTGGAATCATAAATGAAAACTCAATACCCGAGCTATTCAGGGTAACGAATTTCGAGGACGAAATTGTTTTTAAAGAGGAGAAATGTAACTTCCCAATTTTGGCAGTCGTGTAAAATTACCAAAATACCCCTAGATAATTTTTGCACGTAATTCGAGGCGAATAATCCTCAATAAAGGAATATAACGTTAGAGAAACATTATGAGACACTTGAATAGCGATTCATGCGAAAGTCACAAACCCCGATTTTTATCAAGAAAATCAAAGATAACCAATCTAGATTTATTTTGAGGGGTTAGTTTAATGCTTGATAAGGATTATATGTGCCTTGGAGATAAAAATCTCAATTTCTCAATTTTTACTATACATAAAATTACCATTTTACTCCAGTAATTTTTACACGAAATTATGTAATATTTGAATTTGGTTTTCACCCAAAAGTTCAAAATGACTATTTCAAGTACAATTTGAGAATGTCCAATAATTTTAGGAAGTTTTTACATGAAATTACCATTTTATCCCTACGATAATTAACCTAAATTGAGCAATGCTTAACCCAGGTCATAACCCAAGAAGCCTAAAATAGTTGTACTAAGTAAAATTTGGAATGTTCAAGTAATTCGGGGAACTTTTATATGAAATTACCTTTTTACCCCTAGTTAATGCTTAATGAGTTTATTTATTAGGGTCTAATCCTTTGAATTGATTTCATTCATTAACCTTGAGTTAAAAATTAATTACCTAAGTTTAAAAATAATTACTTGAGGTAATTAAAGCCTAAGATTTATTAAGATAAAATTAAATTTTTCTTTCCATAAAGAACTTATAAAATTAACTATTTTAAGTTTAAAGTTAAGATTTGGTTAAGGTAAAATAAGAATAATTATATTTTCTTATCCTAAGTTTAGAACTTATGTTACAAATTGATTTTAACTCAATTGAAATTAACTTCATTTACTAGTGTATGATTATTCTTTTTATTTGTCTTGATTTGCCCTAAACACTTAACCTTTTACCCTTTTTCACAAATCTATCAATTCCAAATCTTTCACCTAAGTAACTAGGCATTTAATACATGATTTACCACTCACATATAATATGAAATCTGATCACTAGGGAACCAGAAACCAACGCCACTTATGCTCCCATTACACCATATTTTAATGCTTTTTTCCAACAAAGAAACATATCCAACATTATCACCATTTCTTTAGCTTTATTTTCCACCATTTATGGCTATGTTTAATCAAAAGAAAACCCACCCATTTCCACCATAAGGTAATCAGCCACAATGTCTCCCATTAGCACCACATTTTATTGTTTTCATCCATTATACATAAACAAAATTGTTACAACCATATATACTTTTTTTTTATGTTTCTTTTAATTAAAAATTGAAATAAACCTCCATTTTTCTAGCCTTGTGTAGCGGCCATACAGCCTTCATATGGCTATAATAGGTGCTTCTCCATTGCCAAAATGCATACACAAACTCTCTTAGGCTTATCACTTACTTTCTTGATAGTTTTCTTACTCAAAGTTTGCTCAAAGTTCTCTAATTCTCTCCAAATTTCAAGCTTTCTTCTTCTTCCTCATTCTTATTCAAGAGACTCCATTCTCAACCTCTAATCAAGCTTTAATCCTCAAGCATACACATTCCAACTATAAAACAACTCCTAAACACATAACCTTTCCATTGTCAAACTTAAAAACACAAAAAAAATTCTTCCTCCATTCTAACTAGCTTTGGCCGAATCCATCATCACCAATAGCATCAGATTTATTTTCTTCTTACTTCATATAAACTCAAGCTTATCTCTTGTAAACAAGAAACAACTTGGTAGGAAGTTTATTTCATGTTCTTTCTCTTGTTCTTTACTCTAAATTTCAGTTCCTATGGCTTGTTAATGACCATGGCTTGATGATGAGAACCATGGTGGTGGTTGTGAATCCATCATATAATGGACCTCTAAAGCTCAAGGTTTGGTTTTTGTTGTCAAAAGATTTATAGAAAAATTGTTAGTTTCCTTTAAGTCAATTCTTTTGAGCTTGATGACGAGTTCATGAAATAAGATTCTTGGAACCATGGTATTAAGAACTCTAAAGCTCACTTTCTTTGTGCTAAGAATAATTGGAGTCAAAGAGTTTGATTCTTTAAAGGTCTTGAGCTTTGAGCTAAACAAGATAAGAAATGAACTTCCATTCATATTTATGTTTCACGCCTTGCATATCATGTTTATATTTCAAGTCATCACTTAAATTCTTAAAGATAAGTAAAAGGACTTGCATATCATGTTTAATTTTCAAGCCTTCCATAATCATGTTTATATTTCAAGCCATCACTTAAATTCTTAAAGATAAGTAAAAGGACTTGCATATCATGTTTAATTTCCATGCCTTGCATAATCATGTTTATATTTCAATTCATCACCTAAATTCTTAAAGATAAATAAATGGACTTGCATATCATGTTTATTTTCCAAGCTTTGCATAATCATGTTTATATTTCAAGTCATCACTTTAATTCTTAAAAATAAGACAACGAGTTGCATATCATGTTTATATTTCAAGCCTTCCATATCATATTTATATTCCCAAGTTATCACCTTATAATGACCAAGATTAAAAATGAAGCTCATAGCATGTTTGTGATTCTAGTTATCACCTAAATCTCTAAAGCTCAAGACTTGCTCCTTTTATCTTAGATGAAAGTTTTAACCATGGACATACTCCTAACATGTAATTTCAGCCTTATGATGATAATAGGCCTAGAGTTGAGTTTTACTTCATGATAATGCTTCATGTGTTTTCAATGCCTCGAAATAATTAGAAATGTGCGAAAGTGTAAACTAGTGACGAGTTAGGTATGAACTCATAACCTAGAACTCTCAAAAAGGAGCGTATTAGGGTGGCCCCAAGGGAAAAGAGAATAAGAAGTTTAAGTCACCTAAAAGAATGAATTATGTTGGAATAAATTGCATTTGTTATGTTATGTTCATTCAATGTGTATTCTACTATATCTTGTAAATGGTATGTACATGCATTCATGATATAGTATGTTGTATTCATGACATTAAGATTCATGCTAAATGACCTCGGCTAAAGGTATTTGGAAATTAATAAATGAACTTTATGCATGCTCACATTTTCATAATGAAACCCAGATTCATGAGGACGATGATGATGACACAATGCATTAGGAGGCGAAAGTCATCCTGAAATTCTTTTATAAGATTCTCATTCCCTCTTCTTTTTTTCCATCTCATTTTAGAGGTAGATGGCAACGTTTGTGATCTACGTTGACGTACTTGTGGGAGATGCATTTCGATCCTACAAATCGGTCATATTACTTCATGGGTCATTGTGCTATTCGTATTTATGTTTTATGGCTTGTCCGTTTGTGCATCCTGTTGATAGTGTTTGATTCTCTCCTTCTACTCCTTTCACAGATGATTTCGCCTTCGAGCGTGCACACCCATGAACTCTCAGTTTCCTTCTCCAAGTCCTGGTATATCTCCTGAAACTTCCTAAGTACATACCCCGATCACCACCACTCTACCAACTCGTGGCAAACCCTTTAGAGATCACCCTCAGTACTCTTCCAACAATTCTACTCAGATGGATATGAGGGATAACGCGGCGAAGATGAAACTTACTTAGCCTAGTCGTAGAGGTGCCACTCGCCCCGTTGAGTGTCCATGTTCACCAAGCGAACGTCTGGCTGCACGTGATGGTCTACCCATTCTAGGCGTGCTTAGTGAGAAAGAGAGAGTTGAGATAGCTTGATTTCATTCGTTTGCTATTTACTTTGGTGTTTGTATGTTTATTGCGCAATGAGGAACGATTTGATCTTAATATGTATAACTATGGATTTGTGATATTTATATTGTTGTAATGTATTTGATGTATGGTTTTAATTTGTTATTATGCTTTTATTATGTATGCAAAATGTATGACGTAGGTACATGTGGTTCATATTTTGTTTTCAAAGTTCAAAAAAAAAAATTGGTCATAATTTCATTAAAGTATTTTCAAGAGTTTAAATTAAGGAACTGAAATAAATGAGTTATAACTAATAATTAACTTAAATATGTCCTAGGCGTGTTGAGTTAAATATTAGGGTGTCACATCTTGGCCATCCACTTGGCTCATGATAAGTGGATCTCTTTGACTTGGGAGCAAGTAGCTTTTTAAATGTTAAAGCTCATACTGAAATTCCATTGAATGAATGAGATATTAGCTCCCAAGTAAAATTTAATAAATCAAAGGCCATGATTGAAACTTACTTTTCAAGTTTCAATCATTGCTATCCACTTGGCATAAAGTAGTTGGTAAAGGCTACTTGGCCACCAAGTAACTTGTACGGTATTAAAACTCACATCAAAACTCTCCGACGGGTAAAACACCATACCGGGTAGTCTAACATTACTGAAAATTAATTCTAGGTCTAACTTCTCATTCCTTATTATTTCTAACCTTAACCCTCTCTTTTCTCAGTCCTAGACATTTCTAAGTAGATAGAGTTTAACCCTGATAAGCAGTAAGCGTAAGGTCACTATTCACCTTGGCCCGAAAATTTTTTTTGTAACACATCCGTTGGGTCATCCTTATCGTTGCTAAAATTATCAAAATTTTGAAATTATGACTAATAAAACTCAAATTAATTTTTAAATAATTTTTAGGGTATTACACTTGATGTGGAAAATGTACTTCGATGGTGCAGTTAACATCCATGGAATAGGGTTAGGCGTCTTAGTATCCTTTAATGGGAAGCGCCTGATTGCTATTAAATTGGCATTTGATTGTACGAACAACACAGCTGAATACAAAGCATGCATAATAGGTTTGAAGGTAGCAATATCCCTTCAGGTGTAATACCTGGAGGTCTACGAGGACTAAACTCTAATAATTTCTCAAGTCAATGGAGAATGGCAAGTTAAGGAGCACAGGTTCCTGTCATACCATGAACATCTTGTGAGCTTGAAAGTTGAATTCAAGAATGTTAATTTCCATTACCTACCTATGACCAAAATCAGTTCAGATGTCTTAGTCACCCTGGCTGTGATGACCAAGCTTGATCTGGAAGTAGAAGTTAACGTTAGAAGAGAGCTACCACATTGTTCAAACATTGAAGAGAGGCTGACAGCCAATCATGGTCCACGATATCAAAAGGTTCATTAAGGAGAAAATATCCTAATAGCAAATGAGAATGATAGAAAGACACTAAGATGACTATCCATGTCATTCTTCCTCTGGCGAGATGTTATATAAAAGGAACCACGATGGAGTCTTATTGAGGTTCGTCAATGCTATAGAAGCTAACTCCATCATATCAGATGTCCATGAAGGTATTTACGAAATTCATGCCAATGGCTACACATTATCCCGAGAGATCAGGCAAGGATACTATTGGCTCATAATGGAAAAAAACTACATAGAGTTTGTCAAAAAATGCCGCAAATTCCAAATCTATGCTGATCAATCCATTCTCCTCCTGTGTCATTGCATACTCTTACATCACCTTGGCCATTTGCAATGGGGCATGGATGTCAAAGGACTAATTAATCCCAGAGCCTCTAACTGGCATTGCTTCATTCTGGTAGCCATCGACTACTTCACCAAATGGGTGGAGATTGCTTCCTACACCAATGTAACGCGAAAATGGTGGTGAAGTTTCTGAAGAGTAACATCATTTGTAGTTACGGGTTCCGGAAAGGCTTATCATAGATAATACAACTAACTTCAACAATGTAGAAGTACAAAGATTGTGTGAGCAATTCAGATTAAGCATTATAACTCGGCTCCCTACCGACTAAAGATGAATGGGGCTATGGAAGTAGCAAACAAAAAAATCAATAAGATCTTAGGAAAAATGGTGGTCACCTACAAAGATTGGAGTGACATGCTGCCTTATGCATTATACGCCTACCATACTTTTGTCAAATCCTCAACTGGAGCAACCTCGTATTCACTGGTGCATGGAATAGAGCGGCGACACCATAAAAGTGGAAATACCATCTTTAAGAGTCCTGGTGGAAGCTAAATTAGAAGAAGTTGAGTAGGTCAAAACAAGACACGAGCAATTGAACATGCTTGAAGAAAAATGATTAAATGCAACTGCATGAACAGTTATACCAAAAGGATGGCCAAAGCATTTAATAAGAATGTTCACCCTCGAATGTTTTAACTAGCTGATTTTGTTCTCAAGAAGATTTTTCCAAATCAAGAGGACAATGGAGGCAAGTAAAAACCCACACATGAAGGCCCTTACATCGTCAAAGATGCTTTTTTTTGGAGGAGCGTTGATCTTGACTAGCATGGAAGGCAAAACACTCGCTAAGCTAATTAATGCGAATGTTGTAAAGAAGTACTTTGCCTAAAAAAAAAGAAGAGATCTCTAGGTTGAAAACGAAAATTAGAGTAAAAGAAAAAGAAAAAAAAGAAGGCCGCTAGGTTGAAACCCCACAGGGAAACCTAGGCAGAAATTAGGGCACAAAGAGAAGAAAAGCTCGCTAAACTAAAAACCCAAAAAGGACGGTCTAGGCAAAATTAGAGCAACTCTTAATTGTTAGGTTGAAAACCCAAAAGGGTGGGATATGCAATGGTGAAGGGCAAGCCCAATGATCAAGAAGCTATGCGAGACACCAAAACTGGGGCAATTTGAGTGGATCACGGTATATTGTTGAGCACACAATGAAGGATTGCACTTACAATCATGGATTTTGAGTCTGGTGCAACCAATGAATTAGTGAAATAGGTTGATCACATGAAAGCAGCACTACCAGTCTTTTTTCCTTCCCATTTCATCTTTTAGCAATTGTTGACATCCTGTAAATACTTTCCAATTTGAAGTTCAATGAAATTATCTTTTCTTCCTCTATGTCTTTGTTTCTCTTTCTTATTCTACCAAAAATTCATCTATTTATGTGTCCTCTTTTAAAACCATGCATAATCATGACATTATAATTGAAGTACAATTAAAGGATTAATTTGCTAACAAAGTTGAAAAATAATAAGTCAAGGGATTCAAGGATAAAGATTAACTCGCAAAGGAAAGGAGCTAACTTGCTTAGCCAAGGTTAAAAAGATGACGATCCAAGTGTGGATTTTGATGGACAAAAAAAAACAAACTAACTAAAAAAACAAAAATACTTGCTTGATTGAAAATCCAAGCGAGCGATCAAGGCAAAAGTTAGAGTAATAAAAGAACTAGGACAAAAAGGAGATGCTGAAGCATCACCAAGATACAGGTGTGTTGGAGAATTGTAATAAAGAGACTCACGGTATGGCTTATCTGAGAAGACAATTCATTTTGGGATAGACAAAAGCTTTCTTGAAGGATAATGTGAAGATACCTCAAACCAGGGCAATTTTAAATTTTAAGAGCTGTTGGCACCATTATTGTCACTGAGCACATCACCACTATATTGAGTTTTGCATCAATTCATTCATCATGTCATCACTCCACCAGCTTTGTATCATTCATCATATCATCAGTGCACTAATTTTGCATAATCCATCATACTATAATTGCGTCAATTTTGCATCATCTCACAAATCATTTTCATTGTGTGGCAGGAGTTGTCATGCATCCATCCACAAAGCTCACATTGCACATGCTTTTAAATTTCACATGTTTTTGCTTTCACAGCCTTCACTTTCACATGCTTTCACGTCTTTTACATTTCACAAGTCTTTTAGATTTCACATTTCACATGCTTTCATAGTCTTTACTTTCATATGCTTTCACACATCTTTAAATTTCACATGCCTTTACTTTACTTTCACATGCGTTTACTTTTAAGATTTTCCTTTCATATTCTTTTTCACATACTTGTTGCCACACACATTTCATTGCCAATTTGACAATAGGATTGTACAATCATCATTTAGCCATCTAGCATCATTCACTATATCATTTGGCATTATTATCATGCATTCATCATCATCATGCATTGGTTATCTAGCATCATCCATAAGAATATTTTGTATTCTCATCATGCATCATTTGAACAAAATATATGTTATATCTTTACTTGTCTTTTATAGCAAAATGTCAAAGTTGCGGTCTTTATATTTTTCGTAAGAAACAAGTAAAGAGAGGAAATTGTGAATACCATATTTTGTCCATGCTTTTTATTATCATTTTTTGGCATTAAAAAAAGAGAAAAAAAAAAGAAAAATGGTCATCCAGCCCTTTAGTTTAAGTCCAAGACCAGCCCATTTTAGTTTTTCTTCCTAGCCCAAGTTTTGTTGATCTGTTGATATAACTCAAAAACAAGAAAAGGAAAGAAAGGGAAGATAAGAGCATAGTCTCGGACAGAAAGGAAAAATTAGAAAGATTAGAATCAAAGGCAATCAACAACATGTTAGCAAGATCACAACAAATCACGACAATCCTCAATCAGATCAAAAGTGTTCCTAGTTATATCCTGACAATCCCTCAATAGATCAAAGTATTCCTAATTATATCAGGAAAAAATCAATCAGGGACCAAAGAAATTAATTAGCAAGTGTATGTATATATATGAGCTAAATCATTAAGAGCAGAGGGGAGACACAAAAAACAAAAAAAAAAATAGTCAAGATACACAAAGAAAATCCAGAGGAAAGCATTTGTTATTATAGGTTTGGGCACTCTCAATAGCATCATGCTACTTTTTCCTTTTGCTACACTCCTGTTCCACTTGTAGTTGTATGAGCATGTAAGCTATACACTAGTTTACAAAACCACCAATAGGTTCATCACTACCACCCCATAACCACCATCAACCTTGGCTGCCATCACCGCCATATTCATTTCCGATGCATGGTTGATGTTGCATGATGCCACTTTAGCCCATTGCCATCATGCCTTACTCAACCATTGCAAAGCCCATAGCGAGTGGAGCTTCACTATGAAGACCGCTGGGGTGGGAGGTAACTCGGCCTCCGTCTTTCACCTACATGCCTCCGCGAAGTAGTAGCCATGAAGCCTATTAGACAAGGTCACGAATCATCAAGCACCTACGCAAAAACCACGTCATGCCACGCTCACCCAGTGCTATCACCACAAAGCTCCATTGTTTCCTTTGCCCATCGCAAGCCACGAAGCCACCCATAATCTGCCTTTCTTGTATCGCCGTTGCCACCTCCGTTACCCCATGCATTTTGCTCCTTTTTGTGTGTGTATTATAGTAGTTGGCGAATTGGGAATTAAGGATTTGGCTTATTTTTTTATTTTTCTGGGACAGAACTTTGTTTCTTTTTATTTTATTCAACCCTTTTTTTACTCTTTTTTGATTTAGCATAGTTATGTTTAGGGATTTGGGGGTTTTCTTTTTGAGGAATAATACACAACCATCACTAAACTTGCACCATACATTTATAACAAGCTAAATGACAAAATTAGTATGCATATGCCATGGGCTACACAGGCATAATTTGGTCAAGCAAAGAAAAGAAAAAGGATAAACAAAAAAGAAAAAGAAATGTTCTTTCAACCTATTCACTATCTCTTTCTTCTTTCTCTTTCTCTCACCCACCAAAGCTTTCATTTTCTCTCTCTTTTTCACATTTCTCTCTTTAGTTCTTCATCGTTCATAGAAGGAAGAAGAAGACGGAGAATCAAGTCTATTGGTAACGCATAAAACTTATCCTCATGCATGAAGGCTTAGTTCATTCCATTTAATTTTTCACATGTTTGTGGTTTATGTCCTAAGACATAGATGATTTTTTTTTTAAATTTTTCAGCAACAAAATGAATTGAGAATGGCTCTGCTAAAAGTTGAGATTTGTTGTTATTGTTGAAAACTAGAGTTGAAAAATTATAAATGCGTGTTACGAAAAGTTGTAAACTAGTATGCAAAAGGTTGTAAACCATTGCACAAAAAGTTGTAAACAGAAGCAAAATGTTGTAAATCAATTAAGGACACATACTAAACAGGTTATTGAAACTGAAGTTCAAAAATTGTAAGTGCGTGTTATGAAAAGTTGTAATCCAGTATACAAAAGTTGTAAACCATTACACAAAAAGTTATAAACCTAGCAAAATGTTGTAAACTAATGGAGAACACATACTAAACAGCTTGTTGAAACTAGAATTCAAAAATTGTAAATGCGTGTTACGAAAAGTTATAAACTATTGCACAAAAATTTATAAACTAGTAGCAAAATGTTATAAACTAATTGAGGATACATACTAAACGATTGTTGAAAACTAGAGTTGAAAAATTGTAAATACATGTTATGAAAAGTTACAAACCATTGCATAAAAAATTGTAAACCAATAGCAAAATATTGTAAACCAATTAAAGACACATACTAAAAAGTTTTCAACTTTAGTTTTCAACAACCTATTTAATATGTGTCCTCAATTGGTTTACAATATTTTGCTACTTTTACAACTTTTTGTGCAATGGTTTATAACCTTTTACATACTAGTTTACAACTTTTTATAACACGCATTTACAATTTTTCAACTCTAGTTTTCAACTTGTTTAGTATGTGTCCTCAATTGGTTTACAACATTTTACTATTGGTTTACAACTTTTTGTGCAATGGTTTACAACTTTTCTAACACGCATTTATAATTTTTCAACTCCAATTTTCAACAGCCTATTTAGTATGTGTCCTTAATTAGTTTCCAGCATTTTGCTCCTGGTTTACAACTTTTTGTGCAATGATTTACAACTTTTTACATATTGATTTATAACTTTTTGTAACACGCATTTACAATTTTTGAACTCCAATTTTTAACAATAACAGCAATCTCAGCTTTTAGCATAGTCATTCTCAATTCATTTTGTTGATGAAAAAATTGAAAAAAAAATAATCATCCATGTCTTACAACATAAACCATAAAGACATGAAAAATTAAATGGAATGAGCTAAGCCTTCATGTGTAAGGATAAGTTTTGTAGTCATAGATTTTGATTCTCCTTCTTCTTCTTCCTCCTATGAACAATGAAGAACTAGAGAGAAAGATAATAAAAGAGAAAATGAAAGCTTTGGTGGGTAAAAGAAAGAAAGAAGAGAGAGAGTGAACAAGTTGAAGGAACGTTGCTTTTTCTTTTTTATTTATCCTTTTTTTTCTTTACTTGCCAAATTTGACCTTCCATATCCATGCCATATACATACGCCACTTTTGTTCGGTAGTATGGTGTACGTATTTGGTGTAGGTATTATGATGGTTGCATATCATTACTCTTTCTTGTTTTGGGGATTTTGGTCTTTTTTTTTTTCTGCTTTTTGGAGTTGCTATTTGGGCTACAGCTTGATTTGCATTCTTTTGGGATATGTAGGTCTAGGTTAGACTATTTTGGGTTTTGGAGTTTGGGCCATTTGTTTTGTTTGAATGCCTTTTCCTTTTGGGTTGAGCTTGTTTATTTGTTTTTTGAGAGAAGATTGTCAGCTGTCATTTTTGTTTAAGGGTTAAGATTCTTACAAGTTTTTTCTCTTAAAAGAAAAATGAAAAATAAAAGGGAAACAAAATGTCTATTAAGAATAATGAAAATGTTTCTGCGACGATCAATAAGTGTGACTGAGAAACTAGTGCTTTTTTCATAAGTGTTACATTGTAAGGGTTTCCTGAGTAGCCTAGTGCTGCCTTGAATCCTGTGCACTAGCGGATTTTCATTTTCAAATAATTTGATAGTTAAAATCTCTTTTTTACAAATAAGATCAATCAAAACATTCTTTAATTTCTTTGTTTTGAATTAAAATCCATCAACACACACTTATTTTCTACAAGAACGTGTCTTTGAGTTTCTTATTGCACCAGAGGATACGTCATGTAGCTAACAATTATCAAGCCAAAATCTTCTTTTTCCATAAAATTGGTTCTTTAATTTTTGTTTTAATTTTGGCTTTATTTTTTTGTAAATATGTAAATTTTTTTTGGGGGAAATAAATATTTTAAAGTTATAAATAATTTGTATAATGAGCTCTAGGGTAATCATATTTATACGGATGTATTAGGATTGTAGTGGGACTAAGTTTCCACCATTCCCTTGTCATAATTAGACTCTTGAATCTCAAATATTTTCAAAAAGACCAGTTTACAAATTAAAATGGTTTTCTAATTTTTTCCATAATTAAAATTGGTGGCGACTCCCATTTTTTTTAAATTGGTTGTCATTCTCGTTAGGCACCCTTGGGGACATTATGACACCCACAAATCAATCACATTTTTTGCCCCTCAGAAGCCCACGACCAACCCGCATAGGACTCTTTTTTTCCTTCTCTTCCCATAACCACCTCCTTCACAACCATCCTTGCCCTAACCATTTCATCACCACAACATCACAACCCATCCAAAACTTAACCCATAAACACCATCATCACAACACATCCTGCAAATAGTGACCCCTGCCATCATCATTGTAAGCCAAGCCTTAGCAATCAAAGCCTCAAGCCAAGATTACCAAAAAGAAGGGAACAGGCAACCACAAAGCCACCACTTAACATCCTCCCAAGTACAACATCAGTCATAAGCCATGACCTCAGAAACTGTTACTTATAGATTAGCGTACCTTTCTTAGATATATATAGCAAGTTTGACTAATTCATGTAATAACTAAGTCGTAATTCTATTAAAATATATAACAAAGAAACCGAAACATTCATTTAATACACAGTACAAAATACAAAAGGGAAGCTCTTCTATGAGCTTTAATACATATCTGTTCTCTATTACACTTTCAAACGTAACATATGACTAAGTACAATCGATATAAGCTTCAGCCTTAAACTACTACAAATCCGATTTCCTTTCATCCAGTAGCTTCTTTGTTCTTGGATCAACAGGAGACGACATGGAAACACAAACACACAGAGGTGAGAATTATACAATTCTCACTAGGGCAACTCCCAGTTACACAATAATAATGCCATCGTCATCGCCCTAGCCACTTGGGTTTATTAAGAAAATGTGACCATGCAACATCTATCAAAAGTTCATTTTAAGGTTCAAAAACCATTTTTCCGAAGTGGATTTCTTTTATTATTTACTCACTTAATGCACATATATCATGAAGCCTAAACACATAATAAGTAACTCTAATCAAGAGGTTACATATGATATGATTATGCATATGTCAAATGTAGTGAAATTATTCCAAAGGAACCTGTTTCACCTATGGCCATAGAAATAAAATCAAAGCATTTTTCTTTTTTCATTGACATAGGAAAGACTTAGTTTATACCCAACGGGTATTTGTTATGGACAACTCCATAATAGATAGTTTATACCAAATGGTATTTATAGTGGATCACAGCACACAAGGGAAATAGATTGCTTAGGACTAAGCTCATTCTTATACGTGATCATCAACCTTCATTTTTTCCATTTCCGAATCACACACAGATCTATTCCTAGCCGATACGTCTACCGACTCAAATTATTTGGGGAAGTTCCTCTTTCTATTTCCTTCTCCTCATTCAACCTAAGTCTTGTTTCTATTTTGTCCATATGTCAGAACATGCACAATTTAAGTTTATACATTCTCTTTTCCTTTTCCAAAGGCATGCATAAAGCACATGTAGGCATTTCATTCACAATGAAATTTCAATCATGCCTCATAAACCACTCTTTACTTCCTCTAACATGCATTTATACATCACAAGTCACATGGCCAAATATGTAACATCAAGTATTCATGTCATACTAGAACCAAAATGCCATTGTTTCATCAATTCAATGCATTGTTTCATTTTCAGCACAATAGGCAGATTTCACACCATTGTAGCATAATTTTATTTACTCATCAAACAATCAATTAAAGGCGATAAAAATTACCCAAGACACTTCAATGTGTCCACAAGGTTCGCTAAAAATTTCAGAGCAAAAAGAGTTCTTTAACTATGTTAAAAAATTACACAAGTTCGGTGGTCGTGACCACTTAACCTCAGCTAGAACTCAAAATTCATAATTTTTAACCCTAGCAAATGATTGAATCAATTCAAAATAAAAATCAAGGTTGAACTTTATATGTTTAAGCCTGTTGTAAAAATTTCAAAGGAAAAATCAATCATTTGCTATGTTAAAAAAATTAACAAAATTTGCAACTTTAAGACCATAAATTCAGTCAGCACATATATAGTCTCGGTTCATGACTTTTTTCAGGTAGTAAAGTCCGAAAAATGGTTCAAGAAAATTCATGGAACTAGTCTAGGATGTTATTCAACATGTATTTTTTCTAGCTCATGAAAATATCCACAATTACACCAGAAAATTCGTGAACAATCATTGCCAGTTGGAAAATCGAAAATCCAACAGCATAGACCAAAACTCCTTTTGACAAAAATGATTTTTCCACAACACCAAACCACTCCACCTATGCAAATACATCAATATCCATATATTATCACTAAATACAACCAAAAATATTCAGCCAAATCAATATGTAAATCATAAAAATAGAATTGAAATAAAAGAGGTTTAAAATCCCTACTCTTAGTAACTTAGTGGATCATTGGCTCCAAGGTGATCCAAGCTTGATTCCTTCACTTCAAGGCCACCTATCCAAGCCCCAAAACTTCCTTAGGCAGTGAGGAAGTGAGATATCAAGGTGAAAAATGGTGAGGAAATGAAATTCCAATTGGTTAATTGACAGATCTTGATGAACAGAATAAGTTTTATGAATGAATCTTAGTGTTTTAGTGATTTTGAGCTAATGTTTTGGGGATTTGAAAGCAAGAATGAGGGTTTGTGTAACATCCCTGGTGCTTTATGGATTGATGACTATCCCCACAAACCCACACGGATCTTTTTAGCGTGCTTTGTCCTCACTCACACGTTTCCTAGGAAGTTTCCCAAGAGGTCACCCATTCCAAAATTACCCAAGTCAAGCACGCTTAACTGAGTTCTTTTGTGATGGGCTACCAAAAGAAATATGCATCTTTATGGCATAGGTAGTATCAATCAATTCATATAGCCCTCCTTAACTATATAGTCCAATACCTATAGACTTAGGATCCCTTTCATTTGAGTATGTAATTGGTTCATTCATGTACCCTCCGCTGGAGGAAGGAGCCACTCCTTGTCAGTGTCTTCTCAACGGCGATCACTCCCTGCCTCGTCCCAGGCGTTACATGCCCACCAGCTTCCACTTAGTTCATCCCCGAACCACACGTACTAGGAGAGGTGTAGGCTCGATACCATTTGTAACATCCCTGCTACTTTATGGATTGACTCCCCACAAACCACATGGGTCTTTCAGCGTGCTTTGTCCTCACTCGCACGTTTCCTGGGAAAACTTCCCAAGAGGTCACCTATCCCAAAATTATCCCAAGTCAAGCACGCTTAACTGTAGAGTTTTTTTGTGATAGGCTATCGAAATGAAAGATGCATCTTTGTGGCATAGGTAGTACCAATCAATTCATATAAGCCTTCCTTAACTGTGTAGTCCCATACCTATACAGACTTAGGATCCCTCTCATTTGGATATGTAATCAGTTTATTTATGTACACTTCTACTTGGAGGCAGCCGCTCCTTGTCCGTGCCTCTGACAAATGATCGCTCTCTGCCTCGTCCTGGGAGTTATAGATGCCTTCAGCTGAAAAACTTTGGGTATTTTTTAGACGATGATTAAGAAGATAGAGCTAGAAGAGTTCTTTTTCGAAGTCTTAAGTTGGGGATGGAAGATAGGTCCAGAATTGTACATTTGGGTTAGATTAGGATCACAAGTGAAATTAAGAGTGAGATTTCACAAGCTTAGCAAGAAGATCTAGAATCACAGAAAACCATAGCCTCAACTCAAGGTTGAGAGTAGAACAGATTTGCACAAGGTGAACATGGGATATGAAGATATCAAGATCAAGTGTGCACATCTATAGCAAGGGATGTTCGTATATTCTGGATGAAGCCTAGCATGGTGATTTTTTAGTACCCCAGGAGTTACAAGAATGTATAGAGATCTTAAGAAGATGTTCAAACAACCAGAGAAAATGTGGATGTAGCAGGAATGGTTTTACGTGTTTAACTTTCAAAAGAAAGATAGAACATTAGAAGCCATTAGGTACACTGCAGTGCTTGGAGATTCCTAAACTATTTCAACGGACTTTGTGACGGGATTACTAAAGACACCATCAGGATATGGTGCTATTTGGGTTATAGTGCACAGACTAACTAAGTCCACACATTTTCTACCAGTCAAAGTTACATCGTTTCTTGGAAAATTAGTTAAACTTTATATAGAAAGATTAGTGAGACTACATGGTGTTCTTTCTACTATAATCTCAGACTAAGATTTGCACTTCATCTCAAGATTTTTAGGAGATTTGAAAGCTTTTGGAAGAAAACCTTGTTTCAACACGTACTTATCATCCCAGAGACTGATAGGCAAACTATATGGACCATTCAAACATTGGAAGGTATGATGAGAGCATATATACTAGAACATTATGGCAATTGGACAGTGTTAACCATTAATCGAATTCTTCTACAACAACAACTATCAAACAAGTATTAGAATGGCTCTTTATGAAGCCCTATATGTGTGGAAGTGTCAACTGCCTCTAGGTTGGTATATATCAGGTGAGAGTAGTCTCTTAGAACTAGACCTTGTTTGGCAGATTATCGAGCAAATAAAGAAGATTCGAGGTAAGATTTTGACTGCTAAGCTGACATAAGAGCTATGACAATAAGAGGAGAAGACCATTAGAATTCCTAGAAAGAGAACACGTATTTTTGAAAGTTATCTCTATGCTAGGATAGGGAGAGCCATTAAAGTCTAGAACCTAAATCCTCATTTTATAGGTCCTTTTCAGATCCAAGGTTGTGTAGGCTTAGTGGCATACCAAATAGTTTTAACTCCACGCCTTTTAAAGCTTCACAATGTGTTCCATGTGCCACAACTTTGAAAGTACAACTATGATTCTAGTCATATCCTGGAATTCTAAATCCCTATGACTACGGAATAACTTGTGGTTTGAGTTACCACCCATACAAATAGTAGAAAGATTTGTCTCTTTTGTAAAGATTGTGTTGGAGAGAATGATCCAAGAAGTATACGAGAAGATTAAATTTTGAGGGCAAAATTTTTTTTAAGGGGAGTAGAATGTAACAATCAGTTTTTAGTATTGTTGTGATAAAATGATTAATTGTGAACAATCTATAGGTATTTTGAAAATTTCAACAAACACAGTTATGATCACATTAATATGAGGAGTTTGTAAAAAATAAAATAAAATAAATTAAGTATTATTAAAAATTAATATAATAATATTTTAATCGGAGATATAGAATAAGACATATAATTGGTATAAGGACATTGAAAAAAAATGATAAAGTTAAATAAATGTTTTTAACCCAGTATAATTGTTTAGGTATCGAATCGGTACCAAAATAGTAATAATTGGTACAGAGGTGATAATAACCGGTACACCAAAACACTAAGTCTGGTAAAAATGATGGATATTATAAAATTCCAGGTAATTTTTACCTATGACAATTAAATAAATATAAACATTTCTAATACCAATACAAGGTAAATTGATTGGAAATATTTTACTCTTTGCTTTCTCTCCAAGCTAGAGAATTTATAAAAAGGACAAAAAGAAATGAAATAACATTTCTTCTCGGTTCTAACAGACTTCACGTTCTTCACCTTGCTTTCTTTCTTCCTCCATGTTCTTCATGTTTTTCTTCTTGAAACACCATGAAACCTTCAAGTTCTTGAAGGTTATACTTAGGAAAACACTTAAGCTAGTTCAAGAATACTTCCTCTACATCAAACTCAAGCCCAAAACCTTGTTTTTCCCCTTAGATCTGTCCAAACAGCAGCTAATACATGGGCTAGAAAATGGTTGAGGCTTGCATTAGAGAAGAAACAAGCTAGAGAAAGTTTAGCAAAAAGCTTGGAAGAAAGGTAGGAAAGACTCTAGTTTGTTGCTTTGTGATTGTCTGGCTATTTTGCTAATATAAACTCTTGATATATGCTTGAAATTATGTTGTGAAATCTGAAATTATTTTCAAGAAGTTTATGCATGAACTTGGTAGATATAAAAGGGTGCTATGCTTGAAAGCCTCATGAATTGATTAAATTGATGTAAGAGATTTAACTATGTAAATGAAGAGATTTTTGGTCCCTTAAAGAGAATGAGAAATCTAGAAATTTTACAAGAATATAATCAGAAATAGTTTCTAAAATTTTGCAAGATTGGTATTTTGAAGTATCATGCTAAAGTTTCATGAAAAAGGATGAGATTTTGATCTATAGAAGAAAAACTTGGAAATCTAAGTAATACACTTGGTTTAATTTCCTGAAAGTTTCAAGAATTATAAGGTAAGAAGTCTTATACGTTTCCTATAAAGAAATCTCATAAAAGATTAGCAGATTTTCAGTAAAATCCATCAAGACCAACAGATTTTATAGAAATATCTCATCATAGTTTAACAAACTTTTAGTAAAATCTCGTAAGTCTCAGATTTTTATAGAAAATTCTCATAACGTTTAGTAGGTTTTATGAAAAATCTCATAAATGTTGAACGTTTCTTTAAGAAAAATCTCATAAAAGTTTACTAGACTTTGCAAAAATCTCGTAAGTTCTTCAGAAAAATCTCATAAAAAAGTTCAGTAGATTTTACTAATAAATCTCATAAGAATCCAAAAGATTTTTGAATAGAACGTCTCATAAGAATTAAAGAGAGATTTTGAATAGAAAATCTCATAATAATTCAGAAGATCTAAAGAGAATATCTCATAAGAAATTCAAGAGATTTTCAGAGAAAAGTCACAGTAATTCAAGAGAGTTAACAGAGAAATCTCATAAGAGTCAAAAAGATTTCAAGAAAATCTCAAAGCAAGAGTATGAGATACAGAACTATTAAGAAAAGATTTTATCTTATAATTAAGAGATTTCCTAACTAAATGATAGAGTTTCATACAAAGAAAGAAAACTGAAGAAATATGTCTTATGTAATATTAATTGCTTAATGATAAGCTCATTGATTCACGGGTAGTAGTAGAAGTGTTACGCCCTTGGAACTATAACGCCCAAATTTTCCGTGTGCAAATGACCGAAATGCCCTTGCGCCCGATTTACCCGAAAATGAGATTGCCGATCCGGCCATCCTCAAGGGGATATTTTGATGTTGATAAGGGATTATATGTGTTATGTGTGGTAATAGAGCAGAAGAATCTCATTTTTTAGTTTCGACGTGCGAAATTATCAAAATGCCCTGTGGCTGTTTGTCATCGTTTTGCGGTCGTTGAACCCGGATTTTACAAAAAGTTTTAAATGATGTTTTTAAGTGAAGTTTAATGACAGGTTAAGCCCGGGTAGTCCCAGCAGTTTTAGTGCAAAATTACCATTTTGCCCCTAGAACAGTGTACAGTGAGCCTAATGACGTAATTAAGTAAACCTAAGCAATATTAGGCTCTAATCGAAGATTAATTTATTTTGATAATTAATCTAGAGTCAAAATGATTTATTAAGGTTAATTAGAACCTAAGATTGCTTGGTTAAACTTTAATTTCATTCTTTGATTCAAGATTCCTAGTCATGGAATCTTGAATAGTGTTTTCTCTCTCCAATTTCTTAAATTAAGGAATTGTGCCCATACCTCATTTGACTAAGAAAATGATTTTAAATTGTTAATCTAGCAAGATCACCCTCCTAATCAAGTCTTGACAACCTTAATTAGCCATTACCTCACCTAAACACTTTCTTACAAACTCCTAATCAAAACCTTAATCAAAGAAACTCCTAAACCCATCATTAAACAACAATTACATGAACAATTTCTCCTCCCCTTGGGCTGTAAATCTGGCCAAAATGCATACCCTTGGTTTATGTCACATGTTGGTTTTGTTTCACTCCAAAGACCATGCCTTGAGCCATGCTTTGGACCATGCTTGAAGCCATACCTCACCATGCCTTGCCCATACTCACAACCATACCAAACAAGAGATATTTTGCTCCCTCCAAAGGCCAAGAAACCTTTGGCCATCCTCTTCCCAAATCAGCCTCAATGTTGAAAATTTTCTATAAATACCAAGACTTGAAGAACTTGGTTGCACTTTAGATCATTTGCCAAGTTAAGCTTTCTAGCCATTTTCTTTCTTTTCCTCTCAATTCCTCTTCATCTTGTTTTTCTTCCTCCACCATCAAAGAAACCTTTCCACCACCATAAACCACCACAAACAACCTTAAACCACCATTCTCTCACCTCAAACCACCTCTTAAACACTAAACCATTCCATTTCCAAGCTTGCTTTCTCAAGGAAAAATCATCTTCCTTGGGATTTCCTCTTGGTCGAATCCTCCACATCAGCAAAGAGAAGACTTTGTTTTCTCATTCCTTCAAGAATCAAGCTTTCTTTCCTTTCTTTCAAAGACTTCTTTAGGTAGGGGTTTTGTTTCAAGGTTTTTACTTGTTTTCTTTAAGAAAGTTCTAGTTTTCTCTTGGTTCAAAACTCTTTTTCTCTTCCTTTTACCTTTTCAGCCATGAGGCCTTTTCATGAGAAAAACTTTAGCTTAATGATGAGGTTTCAAGATAATGGTCTTGTGATGCCATGTAAGAAACCTCTAAAGCTTGAAACAACTTGGTCTTGGACCATACATGCTTGTGTTTTCTTTCTTTTTCTTGTTTATATTTTCGATTTCCCTTCCTTTTTCCTTGAATGGTTTTCGGTTTCCTTTTCCTTTGTTTGAACAAAGTTTGTTAAAAATGTTAAGTAGATCACAAAAGTTTTGTTAAGAAATTAACCATATGTTTTCAAAGAGCTCTAAGCTTAACCTTGCCAACCTTAAAGTTGGTCAGCCGTTCTAAGAGTTTTACTCTAGATTGAAGCCCATGAGCAATAAAATAAAGAATATGACTTAGTTCTTTGTATGTTTGTTTAGACAAAGTGTTGAGCTTTGTGCCCTTTCCCTTGAGCTTGATGATGAAGTTCAAAACCAAAGGCTTCTTTGAAGTCTTGGTGCTAAGAACTCTAAAACTCACTTTATGTTGTTATGATACATAATGGGTTAAGGTTATGATGTTCCTTTAAAGTCTTGTAAGAGCCCTAGTTAAGATAATTGAGTTACATTCATGTTTATGTTTATGCCTTGTATAGCATGTTTATTTTGATGTCATCACTAAACTCTCAAGAATAACTAAATGAACTTGCATTATCATATTTAAATTCCCAAGCTTGCATCATATTTATTTAATGCACTCACTTTATTTTCTAATGAAGAGTAAAATAAGTGCATAACATGTTTAAGTTTATGTCATCACTTAAATATCCTAGAGCTCAAAGACTTGCCCAAGTATCTTACATAAAGTTTTAGAAAATGGAGGCATTTCAAGAATGCCATTTCGGCCTTTTGATGATGATGATGGGCTTGGGTGAGTTCATCTAATCATAAGTGCCCATAGTCTAAGTCTTGGAATTTTTTAAGCTTAGGTGTACTCAAGGAACTTTATGAACAAAGTTTTATGTTTTTAAATCTATTCCTTGAGCTAAATAATTTAGCTACTAACCTAGCACCTATTTATGTGATTTTAATGAGATTAATTGGTTTCTAAAAGAGTTTTGAATTCCTAAAATGATTCCAAGAGAAACTAGCAACTTATATGCCTTTAAATCATGTGATTATTTGATGCTTATGTTTTCGGTTCTGCCTTGTGCTTTTGGCCACTATAAAAATTCTGTTTTATGGTGTTAAAATGTGTAAAATTATGTTTGAGTGAAGTAAGGAACAATTTAGGGAAGTTAGGAAAGAACAAGTAATTAGAAAGGACTTAAAATGCGAATTTTAGAACACTTAGATGCACAAATTTGTAAATTCTGTTCCAGCATAATTGGACTTAAGAAAAATGGTTTATAATTAGTGGATTTGTGTAGGAATCCCTCATAATTGGTTTAGGAGTTAAATATAGAGCCTTAGGCGAAGACGGATCATAGAAAGGGTTAAAGGGAGATTCTAGGACCCGTAAGCGTATGATAATTTTCTGCCTAAGTGATGTAAAGCTGTTTGGATATATTAGTGAACATAAATTTTAGTGAGGATTGTAAGTAATGATCCCCTAGGTGTTATAAAGAATTATAATGGGTGTTAGGATAATTAGAACACAAGTTTAAGACCCGTAAGGGCCAAAGCATAAGATATCTTAAGATAAGGAGGTACGATGTGAGAATGAGATCAAGTGAGTATGAGAATGTATGAATGTGTGGCATGTTGCTATGATGATGTGGTACGCTATGTTTAAAGTGCATGAGAATATGAGGCATGAATAGAGGATATGTTATATGATGTTCTATGGTTGTATGCTCATGTTGCATCTATACAAGATATGTTAATGAGGAAATGATCCCATTATGACTTCCAGAGTTAAGGGTTGTACGGGGTGATCCAAGAAAGAGATGTGAATCCCCCTTTTTCCGGTATAAATGAGCGATGACTAGTTAGGATGAGCTCATTCCTAGGCGATGGGTGTATTTGGAGTTTTTGTGGCTATGTGAAAATCACCGGGCGGCATGTTGGGTGGATTTTGGTGGCTATGATGAGGGTGGAAAAATGGAAAAAGTTAAGAGAGGAACTCTAAGAGTTCAATTATGATAAAGTAAAAGACGCACATGCATATGTTTTGTGGTTGTTCCATTGGTGCTTGTGATTAAGTGGTATATGTTGAGGATGTGAACTATCATGCTTAAGCATTGCCATGCATACATAAAATATATGTTGCATTCATACCATCAAGACTCATTCTAAAAGAAACCCACTCGGATAATAGGATTTGAGAAATTAAAACTGAACCTATGCATGCACACCTCGATCATAATGAAACTCGAAGTGGCTGGGGCGACAACGATGACACTTGTGTTAAAGTGGAGCCCTACTGAAAATCTTATATAAGTATTCTCACCCATTTTGCTTTTCCCTCTCGTGTCGTCTCCAGATGGTAATGATGCGGATGTTCGTGATCTTCCTTGAGGCGCGGGCGTAGGAACCACGTCATCTAGTTAGATCAAAATAGCACAGTGGAAACATGAAGACTAGTCAAGCCTTGTTATCATTCTGTTTTGCGTTAGTTAAAGTTGTTTGGTGTATTTGATACCCCTAGGTGTCCTTATATTTATAAGGATGTCGTTGTTATATTATGATTATGATATACTATTATAATTTATGTTGTGATTATTCCATGGTTTATTCATGGTTGATATGATGATGTATATCTGGTTGTTATGTTTTATGTTTAATAGTCGGTATCTATGCGCATGCGCGGCTCGCATTTCAAGTCTTGAAGTTCAAAAAGAAAAATTTGATCATATTTTATTACTCGTATTTTAAATAAAAGTAAGTCAAGATCTAAAACAAAGGTGTAACAACTAATAACTAATCGAAATGCGACTTAAGCGTATGAGGTTAAGAGTTAGGGTGTTACAAGAACTATATGGTTGTAATCACGACGGTGTTACATCATTATGAGAAAAAGGATGTCCTAGAAAAATAGTGAGGCTATTTAGATAAGATGTGGTAGACGTACTCCATCTAGTGAACTATATCAGGTTGTAACGTGAAGGCATTACATCGTTGAAGTACGATCCACAAGAAGTATATAGAAGAGTCCTATGAGTTCTACCATTAAGTTTAAAGTATTTAACCAAGTTAAGTCACAAAAAATAATGATATTAACTACATATCAATTGCTTGATTATAAGCTGATGGATTCACGGTGTGATCTATATCAAGTTGTAGTATAAGGTACTACAACAAGTGAACTATATAAGGATGTAATATGAGGTGTTACATCACCAGAAATGCATCAAATGATAAGTATATCAGAAATCCTATGAGTTCTATTCTCAAGCTTAAAGTTCAGAATAAGATTATGTCCAAAAAGTAATGAAACAAACAAACTAATTATTACATAAACAACTAGAATCCTGAGCAATTATCTTCGAATCCTTCGATCTTTTATCTCAAGCATATGTGTACTCATAATACTATATTTAAAAAGTAAAGTGAATAAGCAAGCTAGATATTTCAAAAGAAATCGAAGATATCTTAATTATTTTAATGTTATGTCAAATATCACTGTGTAGTAGACTAGTATTTTTCCTACTGGGAATCTTTGATTCTCATTCCTCTATGTTATCATATTTTTACATAGATTGCTATGATGGTGAATATTTTGTGGAGATTCTTAGTTAGTTTTGGCATCACGACCAGAGCTTTTGATGAACCAATGATAGAAATTTCAAGTCAGTCTCCTTATTTGCTTTTTAGTTAATGTTGAGTAGTACCCTACCTAGACTCAGAGGGTTCCTGCGTGAACTAGGGTAAGGGTTTGATAGAGTTGTATATGTTGTTTCCTGTCGGATAATACAATTATGTATTTTTTGATATATTATTTATGTTAAAATTTAGTGACTAGAGAGAAAACATTTATGTTTCATAAGAAAAAGCAGGCTCATATGTACTATGTATATACTCCATCGAAGGTCAAGTAGAGATAACAAGTAACAACTTGCTCATTATAAGGTTATGACTTAAGCATAGCCTTATGGTGTGAAGGGTGTTAAGTTTGTGAGAAAGAACAATGGAGGAGGTGTTCTTGGGTGGTTATGGCCGAAATTGATAATGATGGAGTGATAAGGTTGGTTGGCCTTGTATTTATCTAGGTTAGGTTTAGGCATTTATGTAGTCCAAGTGTAATTCTTTCTAATAAAAAAGAAATGAATGGCTAGGATTTAATCTTGCTTTACAAGATTAAATCTAGCCTTACACTTGGCTAAAAAGTTAAACATTATCCAATTGTAAGAATTAAATTATCTCTAAATGTTAAAAACCGCACAGAAATTTACCGAACGGGTGAAACATCGTACCCGAGTAATCAAACATTGCCCGAAAATTAATTCCAAGTATAAAATCCTTATTCCTAACTATTTCTAACTTCAACCTCTCTTTTCTAAGTCCAAGCATTTCCTGGTCCAGGATATGGGGTTCAGCTCTGGACGGCCAGATGGGTTCGTAAGATTACTATTCACCTCGGCTCGAAATTTTTTTTTACTGGTCCCTTGGGCCACCCTCGTCATTGCTAAACTTAGATTTTTTAAATTACGACTAAAAACTCAAATTAATTTTAAAATAATTTTTAGGGTGTTACAACCCATAATCACCGTGAAGCCCAGCTATATCGCCGCTTGCAGCTCATTCAAACCAACTAATCCACATCCCTCCTGTTGCCATTGGGAGACCAAACATGAATGACGCCCTATTCAGATGCTCTACCTCCACAAACCACCAGCGCCACAGCCACCATGAGCGCACTTGCCATAGCCCAGCTTCGCGCTATGCCTTTGATTGTTGTGGGCTTCTCGTCATTGTCCTTTCCTCTTGGCTTCCTCCCCACTTTTCCTCTTTGTGCTGCAATAAATTTAGGTCTAAGAATTGGGTGTTTGATTTTTTTTTTTTTTAATTTTGGTATTTGTTTGTTTGAGGACCAATTTAGGCTATTTTTTTTTTTTTGGTTCCTATGAGTAGTAGTTTTGATTTACTCTCACTACAAGTAGTCTTTGTCCTAGCCTCTTTAAGCTATCCTCACTTGATCATTACTAGATTAGGGTACAAGATTATGATTTGGGTTGATTTCTCTAACAAAGAATACTCAAGTGTTTTCTAATAATGATACAGTGTTTGATTTGGAAACTTGAGAGACTTCTTTCTATATTCTTCCTAAGAAGAAGATGTTATCTAATGAGTATTAGAAAGAAGATTTTTGAAATAGAAACTAATTATAAGAAGTAATAGAAGAACTTTTAGAAAGTATAATGAAGGTATCGCGCTAGCTGCAAAAGTTCCTTCTCGTATAAAGGTCTCATCCTTTTATACTTGGATTTTGAAATGAATCTTTTTCCCTTGATTTCACCTCATCTTGACATGTATTGATCTTCTTTTGTGTCCTAGGAACTGTCTTCTAGAAGAGTAGCTAAGCTATGTTAGTGTTGTCTTTATAGAGATGTTGACAATGTTGTTTCTGGAAACCTTCAGAAATAATTTTTAGTTTCTAAATTGTGGTTTCTGAACTTTTCTTCTAGAATTCAAGGTATTTTTCCAAGTACAAAAGTGATATGTCACTGTCAATACTTCTCTAAAATTTGACTAAATTTGAAATTCAAATTTCCCTAAGTTTCTATTGACTAAGTGCAAATGCATGCTTTCTGATGTAGCTTCACACTTTTTGAGCTTTGTTTTGATCTTCTAAGCTTAACTCTAATCTTAATAAGGATCTTCTCCATGTGTAGAAAGTCTTAGAGCTGATAGCCATCTTGATTGAAGATTATGATCATGATATACTTGTAAGAAATTGATTTCTCCAATAGATATTGCACTTTCTAACACGTGGGATACTTTTTGAAGATCTATACTTGGTTTTAGATGTTGGATATTGCTTTCTCGTGTCTCTAACATATTTTAGCTCACTTTCTAAACTATTTTTTACATCATTAAAACTTAAAATCTTTTTGAATGAGATTTAGTTCTTGCTAAACCATGATATTGTGAAAAATATGTCATTAATTAAACTTATATATTACGTGAATAGTCTAGTTAAACACTAAAGAAACTCAATTGAATTATTAGTTCTTTCTTTAAAATATTTTAACAAAATTTATTTTGTTGTCATTCAAAACACAAGTTGTAGAGCTTTTTGAAGGGTTCTGGAGCTAACAAATAATAATCTGCAAAATTAAGATCAAAGCAAAGTGTAGCTAATCTTTCCTAACAAAGCATCAGATGACCCAGGAAGCTAAATGACTCTTTCTCTTGCCACGTAAGCATTCAGACCCTAAAAGAGATATGATATCAAAAAGGTGAAAAAACAACATCCTTTCAAGTTCAAGCACTCACTTTCAATGTCTCGCAAATATCTAGGTACACCTCCAAAACCTTTTCAGAGTTGAAGAGTGCACTTCCAAAACCTCTAAACTTTAGTTGCACTGGTGACTAGTCCCAAACCCGGAATCAACATTAAAAATTAAAAGAAAAATTAACAAAGTGAATTAGGTGAACACTACTAATAATAAGCATATGAAAATAACTTTAAGATAGATTAGTAGTATCATATAAATCATAGCTTACAGCAACTCAAAACAATATGCTACATTTTCATATTACTAAAACAAGGCAAGAGACCTAGTCAATTCACAACATCAAAACACAATTGCATGTCTTAAGAACACATTAGAAGAGGTAGGTTGACAATGAGGGGTGTGGCTACTTGTATTGTTTGACAACGATGATGAACTAACACCTGAATGTCCACCCCAATATTAATATCCGTACGTAACACAAAATAAGCAATATTACAATATAAACACCCTCTTTACTCTTATCGTTATATAGCCTAATTAGATTAAGATTAAATACAATAAATGGCATGGTTAAAAAGCTTTAGGTAAGAACATAAAAGCATGAAATGGTATAATAACAAGGTTTGATTGAGCCTGTTATGAATCATGAAATGGCGTGATTAATTTATATGCCATCACTACATTGTTTTCTGTGAACGTAACATTGAATTAGGATTAGCATGGTTACCAAGGCAGAGATGGATTCCCCCTTTCAAAATCAGCACGAAAGTTTCTAACACCTCTTTGTGTTCAGATAATATATGTACAGCAAAATGAGGAAACACGGAGTACTTGTCACAACATGTGATCTTTTTTCTCTCCTCAGGCTATGCATTTTTTGTGTCAAAAACTTATCTTAAATGAATCTTGGGATGTGTTGCCAAAGGAAAAGGGCAGAGACAAGCTAGATCATCTCATATCTCATGGAATATAACGACATTGAAAAAGAAAAGCAGGCAGTGAGCATCACCCGTTACCTCGAATGTAGATATTCACTAATTATCATTGTTGCCTTCTTGGCCTTCCTAACTAATTCCCTAATTAACCAAAAAACTATAGGTATAATGAACTTACATAAGAAAAATGGTGATTCTGATATCTAAGGAACTTATGAGTTGCAAGTACAACACCATAAAAGAATAATGTCAAACGACTAAGGAAAATAACCTATTTGGATGTGTGTGCCTACACAGTTAAGCAGATTCGACAATAGAACAAACTTGAATACGTGAAACACCCAACAACTCAATTAGTTGCAAAAATAATAACAACCAACAAAGACTAGCAAGCAATTAACAATACCAAAGGCAAAGGACAGGGATTTGTAAGAACAAAGCTAAAAGTATTTACACAGAATTAAGAAAAAAATAAGATAAAGCTAATGAATAACATTTCCTTTTCATGATTTGTAAATTTTACAATTAGCTTGTTTACTTTAGATTTTTAAAATAACTAGTTCCACCAACAAACTCTAACTAGCTAGCTAGCTATCTAACATACAGTGTCAGAAATTTCATCCCTTGCTCTCATAATCTCAGAAGGTGAAAGCATTGTAGAAATGTAAGTGATAAGTTCTGCAAACATGAAAAAGAATAATAGAATGAATATATTGAAATAACGGTCATGTGAGCTAGGGAACTTAAATTGCTGTAGTCAATAATTTAGTGAAGGAACTTAAAATATCACTTTCAGGACAATTTTGACAATAGTAAAACATACCTTTCGCGACCTTGAATACATTGCTTGATTGCACCCTTATTTCAATTTTGGTCACATGTAGGACAAACCTGATATAAGTACATTCATGAAATTTTCGATCATTAATTCATTACCTATGTGAGGTATGTGGTGGATATGTCCAATGTAATTGATTGTAAGCTAATCAGAAAAATGAAATCGAATCAAAAAATATAAATGAACTTGGAGGTATTCTAATGAGCGAGTATGGTCAGTGATTGAAATCGTAAATAGGAAACTCACCGGAAAAATAGGATTCTACGTTTATGTGTCATGATGGTGGTGGAATAAAAAAACCCTAACATTGTTGGAAATGAAATTAAAGAGGCCATCACCGCCATTATAACATGAAATGATAAGGAATAAGCGAAAGATTTAGGAGCTTACCTACAAGGACGATTTCGAGCTTCTTGCCACCGCCATTACCATTGCCATCCTTGCCTTCAACCTTTCTCACGTTGCTAACTTCTTTTAATACAGCACAACAAGCGAAGAGCTTTAAAATCAAATCAAAGCAATCAAATTACAATAAAATAAATAGAGGAACACCAATTTACCAAAGAATTGAATCACGATAGCGAAATAAATTAATCAAAATGTAAGAAAAGATCTCTAAATAAATTGAAGTATTCAACTAGAAAATCATAATGAAAATAGATGTAAAGACTGTGATTTTGTTGGCGACAACAGACACCAGTGGCAAAGGTGATTGATGATGTGTACATCATTGGCGATGATGGAGAGATTAAGATGATGGAGTGGAGAAAATCAATGGCAACAATGGCAGAGATCGTGGCGCAATGGCATAGATCGGTGGTAGAGGGTGGAAAGGGAGTGAAAAAAGGGTGGAAAAATAGAAAATGCCAATGTTAGTAGAAAGAAAAACTGCATTGTTGGTGTGTGTCTATATATATATATATATATATATATAGATGAGTATATAAAGAGGTTACCTAGGGAATAGGAGATTTCACGAAGCCTATATCCTCCTTGCTCAATAAGGCTTGCGATAGGAAGAGAGGATGGTAGGGTACCTGCAAGGACTCCACTGAATTGTGTCAATAGTGGTACGAGGTAGTGAAAATGTATAGGATTAGATGCATACTTGGTGCCCCGTTTTTCCTTTAACTAGATGACCCGTATAGTAGTTACCATCATCCTCATATTTCGGGAGTATGGCTAGTGGACTTGTATGTGGGTCGTGATGAGAGATCGTGGGAGACGTGGCTTCCTGGCTTGGTGAGAACGAATCGCCTCCAACACCCATCGAACTGGGAGATCACATGAAGCGAGCATTGCGTCCTGTTCTCGTCTTACTAATGCTATTAGGTTCCAACCATGTGCTTCTACTCCAGGCTAGCCCAACGCGTTTATGGCCCAACGGTGGGCTCTAGAATAGGTCACAATGGTGCCCCCAACTCGGTATCCCATTACGCTGCATTGGGGGTCGAGTTAAGAGTGCCTTTCCGATTTTTGAGTGAGTTTGAACTCAAAATCTGACTTGATGAGTGCCTGGGGTCTTTGTTGTTATCCGCTTTCAAGGTCCTGGCCACACTCCATTGTTGAGGCGGATGGAATGATGGGTTTTCCTCTCCTCATACTCACGTCGTTTCCCCATCCGGTAACACGTGTTGAGGAGCGCGCTTCCAAGGGGTTGCAATAAATGAGGTGAAGGGGAATTTATGAGCATACCCCCAATGGATGTAACGAAAAGATGCGGCTGTCCTTGGACGGGTTTTATTCTCCTGCACCTCTTTTCTTCCCTTTATTTCTTTTTTCTTCTACTCAGCTTTTTCTTCCCCATTTGCGAAATCCATCTTCAAGAGCTCTTCAAGCATTGGGAGGTTCATCTTCGTCCTGGTTCCAAGTAAGTTTTTCCTTTGTTTTTTTTAACACTTTTTGGAGATTCTGTCGTTCTCTCCCTTGTGTTTTACTCTCTGTTATCTTCGTCATTTTTGAACTTTTATGGTGGTGTGGGTTGTCATCTTGTGTAGCACCGCCATGGCATGTAGCAAGGCGGTGGGCTGAGTTGGTGTTTTTTCTGGGGCATTTAGTGGCTCTATTGCCGTTTCTGGCTCTTGCGACCTATCACCGCCGCTGGACGGGGGCACTAGACTTGGGTTTAGGGGGAACTCCTTAGGGCACTTATTTCAGTGTTTTTAAGGATTTTTAATTTCGTATTTGTTCAAATTTTGAGCTTAGATTATGGTGGCTTCCCCCTTGTAGGTTATGGGAAGCGTGAGGTCAAAGTGCCCAAGATCCTCTCCTCCAAATACTTTTGCTAGAGATTACCTTCGTCACTTCTTCGACAAAGTTCTAAGGATACCTTCCTTGTTGGAACAAGACTACCTTTCCGCCTTTCGGTGCAACACTCGAATATGCTCAGATCCTAAGGATGAGCCCAAGTATTCTCTTGAACTGAGTTTAGTCGATAGGGTCTGTAATGACCCAAGAGACGATGATTCGAATATATGTGGATGTACGACATCCTTTTTGACAAGCTAGGTGTACACTTGCCGTTTTCGATTTTCAATCTCCGTTCTCCAGGAAATTAACATTGCCCCTTCCAGCTGCACCCTAATAGTTTGGCTATGATTTGGGGTTTTGAAATAGTGTGTGATTATCTCTGGATTTTGCCTTACCCAAAGTCTTCTTATACCTATTTATTTTTACCAAATCGATAGTTCCTGGATCTCATTTCAAGGCCGAGTGAATAAGAAAGTTTTCGAGGCCTATGAGAAGTCGCTTCATCATTTCAAGGAGTTTTATTTCAAGGTTTACGGAGTTCCTCATCATTGACCTTTCTTTGTATGCGAGATGGGGGTTCTGGATTCCCCTATTTCTGGACTCTCTCACCCGGTCCCTTAAGCTTACCAAGGATTCTGAATCCCCTTGAACGGATCGTTGTAGAATTCTTCTTGAAGTCTTGGAGGTCGAACCTTCTCAGCCTGAAGAGGATTTTCGTTCTACTCCTAAAACTATTAAAGCATATCTTGGTCTAGCGCTCCAGTTTACTCCTTTTTGCTTTTGTAATTTTTTATCATGTGGTCTAACACCATATTTTTGTTCAGGTGATATGGCTTTCATTCCAGTGTTAGGGCTTTGCGCCTCAAGTGTTGAAAAGGAATGCGGGCGAGCGGCTAGCTCAAAGTCAAAGCCCAGAAGAGTCAAGTTCTTCTCCCACTCCTCGAATCTGAACAACCCGGCCCAAAGAAGCAAAGGTTGGAGGCCAACACTTTCCCAAGAAAGGAAAGAGTCCTCTAGGCAAGGGTTTCGCTTCTTCTCCCAATATAAAGGTGCTTGGGTTTGATTCTGTGGCTGGGAAAGAAGTGATAATTCCAAGAAATGAAAAGAAACGGCTTTGTTTTCCCAGGATTTCCCTTTTTCTTCTCTTATTGATGAGCACCTTTACTCGAGAAAACGCGTCATCAACTCCAAGCTTCGTCCTTGCCAATCAGCTTGAATGGGGCTAGCACTCCCTTCTCCATGTTGTGGCGCTTCTCCGACGCAGCGAGGATTTGGCTTTAGATAGAGGTTAAAGAAAGAAAAGGACGACTTTGTTCATAGCTCAAAGGGAGAAGAAGTACCTTGAAAATATCAAAAAATCTATGAAAAAGTATATTAATGACAACAAAGACCTTCTTTCTTGTGTGGAGATGCCAAGAAGGAGTTGGATGAGCTAAAGTTGAAATTCACCGCCTTTCAAAATGAGAGATGTTTTGGCCTCGTCTGTGGCAGCCCTTGGAAAGATAAGATGGGCTCACTAGGATGTTTCGATTTTAAAGCTAATGCCTGCCAAAACTTTAGCTGACTGGGAGAAGAGTGCTACAGGAGATTTTGAGAATACCTTAGCTCAGGTGAAGTTCATTTGCCCAGATGCTGATTTCCAAGGTCGATATTCCGCATGGTTGAAGATGGCAAAATTGTTGACATGCCAGATGATGATTCTGGTCTTATTTGATCATTTTCCCATTGCATCTTTCATTTTGCTTCGACCTTGCAAGGTCATAATCTGTGGATATTGTATGCTTCTTTAGTACTTTTCGTGTTATGATACTTGTTACCATAATTGATAATGGGTTTTGTGTAACATCCCCTCCTGTTTTATGAATTGATGGCTGTCCCCACAAACTAACACGAGTCTTTCAACGTGCTTTGTCCTCACTCACACGTTTCCTGGAAAACTTCCTAGGAGGTCAACCATCCCAAAATTACCCAAGTCAAGCACACTCGTGGAGTTCTTTCGTGATGGACTCCAAAGAAAGATGCATCTTTTTACATAGGTAGTACCAATCAATTCATATAAGCCCTTCTTTATTATATAGTTCCACACCTATACAACTCGGATCCTTTCATTCGGGTATGTAATTCGTTCATGTACCCTCCGCTTGGAGGCAGGAGTACTCCTGTCTGTATTCTTACATCAGATCACTCCCTACCTGTCCCTAGCATTACATGCCACCAAGCTTCCACTTGGTTCATCCCCAAACCACATCAACTGGGAGAATGCAGGCTTTGATACCATTTGTAACATCCCTTGCCTGCTTATGGATTGACGCTGCCTCACAAAACCACAGGTCTTCAACGTGCTTGTCCTCACTCATACGCTTCTTGGGAAAACTTCCAGGAGGTCACCCATCCCAAAATTACCCCAAGTCAAGCACGCTTAACTATGGAGTTCTTTCATGATGGCATCTTTCTTTTGAGTAGCCCATCACGAAAGACTCCATAGTAAGCATGTTGACTTGGTAATTTGGGATGGGCTCCTCAAAAGTTCTCAAGAAGCATGGCTGGGACAAAGACAACTAAAGACTCGTGTTGGTTTGTGAACATTCATCAATCCATAAAGCGAGTGAGATGCTACATTTGGATGCCTTTAACGGATTTTATATTTGTCATGTGGTTATGACCTTCGACGTTAAGAATTGCTACCTGGTTTAAGTTTAGATAGTTAAAATTGTTTATGTCATCCAGCGGCCTCCCATTCTTTAGCAACTTGTCCGGGCTTTACATCTAAGTCTTTTAAATTGCCTTCGTGGTTATGACCTTTGATTTTGGGGCACCTGTTGACCCAATTTAATTTCCTTGGAAATTTACATAGGACGAGTTTAAATAATTCATAATAACTGATGTTGAATTATTTGTACCAAATTAATATAGCGAGTTTGAGTTGTTTTGGGGTTATGACCCTTGATATTAAGTAAATAGTGCAAGAATTGACTAAGAATTTCATTAATGCTTGAAACTGGGTGGCTTTTTGTCCATCCAGGACGCACGCTTTTCTGGCCTCCTAAAACCTCCTAAAAACCCAGTAGGAAAAACCCGAGGCAAAAGATCCTGAACTTCAGGCGATTTGTACAAGGCTTTCATACATAAAATCTTTGGAGGTTGGTGGCATTCCACAACCTCGAAATTTCTTTCCTCCCATGGGTACAAGCTTACAAGCTCCTTTTCCTAATACTTTTGCGATAGCCTTCCCAGTTCAGCTACCAACTTTCCTTGCCCTAGGGGGGTTTGACCGATGTTGGCGTGTTGGAGGACAAGGTCTCCCAAGTTGAAGTGCCTTGGGATCACGCCTCGTTATACCATCTAGCAATCCGTCTTTTTAACTTTACTTCCTAGAGGTGGGCTTCTTGGGTACCCTTCGAAGGTCCAGCTCTTCCTTCTTTAAGCCTTGTTTCCTTTCTCCAAGTAAGCTAGTAGCCTAGGGTTTCTTCTCCAATCTCTACTTGTATGACGACATCAGTTCCATAGACCAACCTGAATGGTGTTTCCTGGGAGGATGAGTGAGGTGTTGTCCTATGAGCCCAAAGAATGCTTTGAGCTCATCTACCCATGCTCCCTTTGCTTATGGAGTCTTTTAAGCCTTGTAAGATGACCTTATTTGTGGCCTCGGCTTGGCTGTTGGCCTGGGGATGCTCAACAAAGGTGAAGTGCTGGGATATTTCAGATCTCCTAGCAATTGTCTGAACTTCCGATCTGAACTGGGTTCCGTTATCCATGACTATGGATTTCAAAATCAAACCTCATGATGATGTTCTTCTAGACAAATTTCTTGCATTGGGCTGCTGTTATGGTGGAAAAGGGCACCGCCTCGATCCATTTGGTAAAGTAGTCTACTACTACTATCAAGGACTTCACTTGCCCCAAAGCGAGGGGAAATGGTCCAGGAGATCAAGGCCCCATCTCTCAAATAGCCATGAAGCTATGACTATCATCATTCTTTGCAGGGGCTACATGGAAGTAGGAATGCTCTTGACACTTCTGCAATGTTTGACAAGCTCGGAGGCATTTCTAGTTAAGGATGGCCAGTAGCACCCAGCAGACTTTTGAAGCGCGCACCAGGATGATTGCAGCAATTCCCTTATGAACTTCTCACATATACTCACTTGCTCCTTGTTTAAACACTTCAATAATGGTTCTGAAAGTCCTTTTCTGTAAGCTGACCATCAACAATTGTGTAATACGAAGCTTGGTGGGCCGTTTTTCTTCTGTCGAGTTGCTTAGGAGGGTTCTAGTTTGACACTGAGGATCCAACGCCTAAATTCAAAATTGTTTCCATGGATCCAACCCCAATCCAGTGAAATGCTTGGTTGTTTAAGAGTTTCAAGTATGAGACTTTTGTTGTTCCCTCGGGTTTAGTGCTTGCAAGCTTAGACAGAATGTTGGCTCTAATGTTTTCTTCCCTGGGTATATGTTTGATCTTGATTTTGTTGAACTAACAGATAGCCCTTCACCTTGTCCAAGTACATTTTTAACATCAAATCTCAACTATAGGTTCCATAAATCTGGGAAGTTACAATTTGGGAATCACTGCAAACTTCAAGTTCCTTTATACCCATGTCCTTGGCAAGATTTAATCCGACGATGATGGGTTCACATTCTTCCTGGTTGTTGGAGGTAGTGAAGTCAAAATCCTGACATTTGATTCAGACCTCATCGTTCTTCCAACATCACCTTGGCTCCATTCCTTGGAGGTTAGATGAGCCATCTACATACAAAGTCCATTTCTTAGGGTTTCCTTCTTCATCATCCATGAATTCCGTGATGAAATATGCCAACACTTGGGCTTTGATGGTTGTTTTTAGCTTATACCGGATATCAAACTTTGAGAGCTCACAACAAGCTAATCATCCGCCCTGCAAGATTCGACTTCTGTAGAACTTGTCCAATTGGCTCCTCTTACCAGAATACTATGAGCTTGGAAGTACTATCTTAATCTCGGGCCATAAGCACAAGGCAGAAGGCAACCTTTTCAAGCTTTTGGTGCCTTAGCTCGGGTCCTTGCAGAGCTTTGCTTGTGAAATACACTGGTTTCTACTTTCGTATCTTCCTTGACCAGTGCCGCTTCTACTACGGCATCTCCTATGATAAGTATGCGATCAATATTCTCCACTTTTTGACTTGGATAAAGTTGGAGGAGTGACTAGGTATCGTTTGAAGCCTTGGAAAGCTTCCTCGTCCTGTTCTATCCATTCAAAACTTTTGCCTTTTTGACTAGATCAAATAAGGGAGCAACTCCAACTGTAAGGAGAGGAATCTTGAAAACGATGTAAGCCTTTCGGTGAGCTTCTGTACATCCTTTACGCAAGTAGGGCTTTTCATTTCCATTATGGTCTGTCACTTATCAGATAAGCTCGATTCCCTATGCGTGAGCATGAATCCCAAGAATTTTTTGACATCCACTGAAGGCACACTTTGTTGGGTTGAGCCTCATTTTGTGAGTATGAATGCAATGGAAAACTTCTTCTAAATTTGATAGCAAGTTTCTTACTTCCCTGGTTTTTACAGCATGTCATTGATGTAAACCTCCATCTTACTTCCGAATACTTCTTAAATATTCTGTTCATCAATCTCTGATAAGTGGATCCATTTTTCAGCTGAAAGACATCACCTTGTAGCAATAATTAGCTTTTGGTGTGATGAATGTCGTTTTTCTTAGTCTTCAGGGTCCATAGGATGGTTGTACCCTGAGTAGGCATCCATGAAGCTTAGAAAGTAGAATCAGGAGGCAATCGACTCAGATTGCTCGCTAATGGGTATGGATCCTTGGGTAGGCTTTATTTAAATCCATGTAGTCTATGCACATGCAGAGCTTTCTGTTGGCTTTTTGGACTAGCACAACGTTTGACGCCAAGTAGGATAAAAGACTTCCTTGATGAACCCGGTTTTTAGTTTGGAAGTTTGATCTATCACCTCTTTAGCCTTTTCCTCCAACATCCTTCTTCTTTTTCGCTACCGGCTTGGACTCGGGTTAAATGAAAAAGATGATGACTCATTCTTCGGGTTTGTTCCGACATGTCAGCGTCGCTAGGCGAATAAGATCTGCGTTTGTTCTAGAAATTCAATCAATGCCTCCTTTTCTGCAAATAGTAAATTTTTGTTTACCCTTGTCGTCTTGTTGGGCTTTTCTCCGATTTGCACTTCTTCTAGTTCACTCTCGAGTTTCGGCCTGGCATGTGCTTTTTGGTTACGCATGTCAGGTTGATCATCATTATGTCCTGGGGATCTTGTTTCTCTTTTCTTCTGCGGATCTGCTTTGCCAGGCATTGTAACATGCCTTGCCACTATTTGATTGCCGACACCGTGACTACTTTTCCTTCTTTGGAGGGAATTTCATTTCTAGATGGAGGGTCAAAATGACCTCAAGTTGTTAATTTGGGTCACCCAATGATTATGTTGTACAGAGGGTAATCCATACCAGGAAGTCTAGAGGTACCATCCTTGATTCATTCTTGGCTTCTAATGGTGATCTGAGTGTTACAAAACCCTCTGGTTTAGCTAGCCTAGAACCCGACCAATTCATCGGGTAGGACCTAAGGTAAAGTCTTTTAATCCCAATTATTCAAACACTTATTAAACAATATGTCCTGAGCTTCCTTGATCCACCAATATCTTTTTTACTTCTCTTAGTACTACCTTGGAAATCACCATTAGGTCATCATGTCCCAGGATGATTCCTGGATTATCCTTCTTGGAGAATACTAGATAGGAAATGGCTTTCTTCCATGCTTGCCCATCTTTTGAACTAGTATCAACTCTCATGACTTCCTTAGGGCCTTTCGCGGATTTTGACATCCACCTCAAAGCCTCCAGCTATGGTGTATATTGTCTTGGTTACTAGCCTGGCCTGATTATTGTCATGAGGCCTATCATGCTCCCTTCTTCCAGTTGCTATCCTTGTTTTCCTCCTTTCTACTTAGGGTCTGTCTTCTCCTCTGGGACCTCTCGAGTGGCACGTGCTTGCCAACTTACCTGCTTTTATGAGTTCTTCCATGACATCTCAAAGGTCTCTCAGTCCTCCGTCTTGTGCCTAAAGCTCCCATGAAATTCAAGGATTCTTGTCTTGTTAGTGTTTTCCCTTAGCCTGATGGTTCGTGGCTTCTTGAGGCGCTCTCGATGCTGTATTTCATTGTAGATTTCGCTCAAGGACACGTTTAGTGGGGTGTAGTCAATGAATCGCCCAGTAGGGGCATCTTTCCTCGGAGACCTCTCTTCTCTTCTAAGAATGCCTCGTCTTTTATGGCCTCGCTCTCCTTCGAATTTGGCTAGCATCACTTCTTCCATGTTGATGTATTCTTTTACCCTTCTCTACAATTCTTCTATGCTCCTAGGTTCCTCTTGGATAAGGACTAGGCAATGCTTCTTGACCTTAATCCTTGCATAAAGGCTATGAGTGCTATTTGTGGTTTGAGGGTTGCTATCTCCAAGGTGGCTTTGTTGAACCTGTCTATGTAGGCTTAGAGGCTCTCCTCCACTCTCTTTTAATCCCATAAGGCTGGCTCCTCGTTAGGTCTGTGGACTCACCAGAACTAAGCTAAGACTTCTCTGCCAAGTTAGAGAACTTGTAAACTAAACCTGGTGGAAGGCGATTGAACCATTTTAGTGCAGCTTCTTCAAGGTGACTAGGGAAGGATCGACATCTAACGGGGTCCAATGCTCCATCCAAATACATCTTGGAGCGAAAAACGTCCAAGTGGTTCTATGATCGTAGTTCCATCATACAACTTAATATCACTAGGGGGTTTGAATCCTAGTGGGAGGGCATACCTCATGATGTTCTCAGAAAGGGGGAGGCCAAGTCCTCCTCTGGTTTTCTGTTGCTGCCCTTGGGTGTGTGTCTCCATCAAGTTATCATGAGCATTGGAGCTAGCCTTGGTGTTCTGGCTTTGTCTCCTGTATCTCTATTCTTATCCCTCCGTGTTCTTCTCTTCTGCCATCATCTCAGTCATGCCTCCCAAAAGGCATCAAGCATGTATAGCATCCTCTGGGTTGAGTAGGCTTTAGTGCATACTCGCCTTATTCTAGGGCCTTGAGGCACTCTTCCTTCTCACCCTTTGCTTCTCATTCCGGAGACTTGCTTCGGCTTCCTGCCCTTTCTTGCTCTTTAGTGAGGCGGTATCGTCCTCAATCCTTTTCTAAAGTTCATTTTCCAAGGCTTGTATGCGGCGCCTCACACATCATGTGAAAGAGATCTATCATTACATGATTTGGAGGTGGACTTTCCTCTCATGATGCCCTTGAAGCCTTACTCATCTCCTATCGTGTTCGAAGTTCTGGTTGGGGCTGGACAGTTTGGTGGTGTTAAGCCTCTACAATTTGCATCTATGGCCTTTGCAAGATGGAGCATGGTTGTTTCATTTCCGAGCCACGACCATCAGATGAATGCGGTTGAAGGGAGCTCCGCTTCCTCGAAGGTTAAGGGGAGCATTGCCATCTTGAGGGATAGGTCTCCTATCGTCTTATTGGCCATAATTCTCCTGGTATAACGTGAGAGAAAGGAAGAACAACAATCGTGTCCCTAGCAACGGCGCTAATGTAATGGATGAGTATATAAAGAGGTTCCTGGGGAATAGGAGATTTCACAAAGCCTATATCCTCCTTGCTCAATAAGACTTGCGTAGGAAGAGGGATGATGGGTACCTGCAAGGACTCCACTAAATTGTGTCAATAGTGGTACAAGGTAGTGGGAAACATATGGGATTAGATGCATACACATACCGTTTTTCCTTTAAGTAGGTGACCCGTATGGCGTTACCATCATCCTCATATTTTGGGAGTATGGTTAGTGGACTTGTACATGGGTCGTGATGAGAGATTGTAGAGACGTGGCTTTGGGCTTGGTGAGTGGATCCCTTCCATCATCCATTGAACCCGAAGATCGCATGGAGCGAGCGTTGCATCCTGTTCGTCTTACAACCTTGGGCTCTCGTAAAATTCTTTGATGTAATGCTATTGAGCTTCCAAACATGTGCTTCTACTATAGGCTGGCCTAGCGTGTTTATGGCGCAACGGTGGGCTCCAATAGGTCACAACATATATATTGTATATATATGTGTGTGTGTGTGTGTGTGTGTGATTTCAAAAGAGAAAAAAGAGAGAGAGAAGAAAACAAGTATGGGAGCATCTAAATGCAAAAATCATATGGCATGGCAATATATTATCTATACTTCATTTTTCTATGCATCATTTAAACATCCATAGGTGTATGTCATTTTTCTTGTATAATATTATACACATCCATCATCTCCGTAATCATGATTTAGAACTTCGTCAAACTATTTTTCTGCATTAAAAACCATAATGATTTGAATTAAGATAAGATCACGGAAGAAGGTACTTAAAAGACTGGCACATAGATAAGCACACCTATAGAGAAAAGCATACACCCTACATGTGGGAGTTGTTTGTGGACAAAGGGAAAAATGGATTGTCCAAACAATTCACATTGGCGCATTACACGATCCATTATTTACCTCTCATTTCTTTCACAGCTCATGCAAAAAATTCCTTAGTCCACACAATTTCTACTTATTTTAGTTACCATCTACACCTAGCATTTTATTATATCCCATATTAAACAAGCATCACAATTAATTAAATGATTAGTACGATAATGATGACCTTTCTAGCACCCTATGCATAACTAATACACCTTTATAATAAAGGAGAATTCCTAGATGCTCTAGAGTAAGAAAATACATTTGTTTGATTCCATTTATTAACAAATGATACATTGATTATTGCATTAAATATTTAGGAAAAATGAGAGATAACAATGACCCACAAAACTGATATGTCCTTTATTAAATGGAATAGACTAAATACGGTCCCTTACTCACAAAACACCTAAATATCTCTCTTATAATACAATCTTAAGCACATGACCTTTGATTTTCTATGAGATAAAGTTCATGGAATTACAGAAATTCAAAAGCCGATGGGCCTGGAGGAATTTAAAAACCTTGCGAATGACTGGATATGGATAACAAGTGACAGGAAATTAAAAATCTTGCAACCAACTGGATACGGGTTCACAAGCAACGGAAATGAAAAGCCTTGTGTTGTACAAAGGGGTAATCCATGACCATTGGATGCTTTGGGATTAATTAGGCCGATGACATCCATGCCCCACATTGAGAAAGACCAAGGAGATACCATGTTATGCAATTGAAGTGGAGGAGCATTGACTAGTCTGGATATATTTGACATTTGTGGCACTTCTGAACATAATTGATCCAGTCACTCTCCATGGTGGACCAATAATAACCACTCCTTAGGATTTTGCATGCCATCATGTGTCTATTAGCATGGGTTCCACAGATTCCTTCATGGATTTCAGTCATAATTATGCTAGCTTCCTGAGCATCTATACATCTTAAGAGAGTACCATCATGATTCCTCTTGTAAAGGACTTCACCATTCAAGAAAAAGGCCATAGCGTCAATGAAATCGTTTTTATTCACCTCACTTGCACAGCTGGGTATTCTCCTTTGAATATCCTGCTTAATGTCATGATACCAGGGTTGGCCGCTGGTTTAATCTCCACATTGCCACAATATCCTGGTTCGCTTTGCACCTTTACATGGATAGGTTGGACATTGGCATGAACTTCCAATTTGGTCATTACAGCCAAAGTTGCCAAAGCATCTGCAAATTGGTTCTTGTCTCGAGTTAAATAGGAGAATAACACATCATTAAATCGCTCAATTAGTCAAGACAAGTATTTCTAGTAAGTTACCAATTTTGGATCCTTTGTTTTCCATTGTCCATTAACTTGATAAATTATGAGTGCAGAGTCTCCAAATACTTTTAATTCTTTGATCCAAGTCAATTACAACTTGCAAACTATTTGCACATGCCTCATATTTGTTATCCAAGTGGCCTCAATGAACTCAAGAGGGGGGTGAATTGAGTTCTAAAACTTTTTCTTTGTTTTCACACTCTAGTTACTCTATCAATAAATTTTGAAGAGTTGGTTAAAAACTTAGTTTAATATATGCAAATGCAAGAGATATGAGAGTGTAATTATGTCTATGAAAAAATTAACAGGACAATGAAAAGTAAATTTGCAACAAATGTAAAGAGATAAGGAGAGATTGCAAACTTGGTTTATCCTGGTTCGGTCACGCCTTGTGTCCTACATCCAGTTCTCTTAAGCAACCTACTTAAGAGTTCCACTATCACTTTAATCTTTACAATTGAAGAGCACTCTTACACCTTGGGATCCCTCACCCTTGTGTTTGAGTCTCTCAAGAACCAAGAGATGCCCCACTCTTGTTCTATCAAGGGATGCCCCACCCTTGTACACAAACTTGAAAAAATATTACAAGAAATCACTCTCTGAATAGAGTAGATGTTACAAATTGAAGCCCTATAAGGTTTCTCAAGAATAAGACAATTTGGCCAAGTATTGATCTCAAAGATTGATGATTGATAATGATTGAACAAATGATCTTTGTAGTATGTTTTCTATGCTTTAAACATTGTTAAAGAAGGGTATTTATAGAAAACAATTCGTGTAGACCGTTAGTGATTGACCCCAAAGGATGTGTCTCTTCAAAACACACCTCTTTGCACATTTCTGGGTCTTGTAATCGATTACATTCAATTGTAATCGATTACATAGTTCAAATTTTCAAACTGGCAACGGTCACCTTTCTGGTAATCGATTACAAGTCATTGTGTAATCGATTACACGTGTGAAATTTCAAATTCTAAGTCTAGGAACAGCTTGGTAATCGATTACTTAAAATTGTAATCGATTACATGGTTTCAGAAAATGAAAAATAAAAGGTTTAACATGATTTGAAGATATTCTTCCATTCTAAAACCATTTTAAAAGATCTTTGATATAAATCCAATCCTTTCAAATCAAACTTGTATTTTCACAAAACAAACTTCTTCATTAAGAACATATGAAATAATTCAAAATAAATTTTCCATAGATCAAAGCATGATTAACTAGAGAATGGCCAAATAGACTTATTAATGAAACCTTTTAACAAGATTAATTTAAGTTCTAGATATCCTAACCATAGGCTTGATCAAATGCTTGTACATCTTTAAGAACTCCATGTCGTTTTGTTTCTATTCTTTTTGTCTCGTTTATTCATTGGCATCATCAAAACCTACAACATAGCATTCACATTCTCCCCCTTTTTGATGATGACAACCATCTTAGGTGAGGAGCAAAAATAGATACATGACAAATATACATTGCGTTGTGTTCACTCCCTAAGAGTATGCATGGTTTTCCATTAGAAATAGATATGCAAAAATAGATATGCATGCATGCTCCCCCTTAATCATTGAATATATGACAACATTTACTCACCATATTTCTCTCCCCTTTGGCATTATCAAAAAGAATGAAATATCACAAAACATCAAATATCACAACCAACAACCATAGCAATCATCAAAACGACATAATATAATCCAGGATATAGATATACCAAAAGTCCGACTATAAGTCATAAGTTCAACTACAAAATATAAGTCCAACTACCTATGATAATCAATAGTCGTGAGATACGCCATATAAACAAAGTCCAACCAAAAGATAAAGACAAAATAACAAAGTCCATGAACCAAATAAACTAAACTGTGAGCATCATCGTCAACGGAATCGTCGTGTATACCCAAATGACGACGAACGGAACCCATATCACCCTCGAGACGAGACATGCGGGAGTCAAGAGCGTGAATCGCTCTCCAACATATACACGAGACTACGCAACTCGAGAGGAGTTCGGACATGGATGAAGACGATGTGTTCGAAGCTCCGTACGCGGAGGAAGGAGTGCGTTCTGCTCGATCTTCATTTGAATTTCCCTTTGCGAACCCATTGATCTTCAAGATTCTTTGCATAGCCAAAAGAGGAAATCGCTCCAACACCAATAGCATAGGAACGCTGACAGTAACGAAATGCTCATCATCAAAAGGGACATCAAAATACTCTAGGAACATGGTTATCAGGTGAGCATACGGAAAGGTGCATTTGCCCAAAGGGCCTTTTGCATCCGATAATGTACAAGATGTGCCCAATCAATTTGGCGACCAGTCAATAGAGCCCAGATCAGAATAATATCTTCCTCAGGTTAATTGCGCAAGATTTGTGAGCCTAGGGTGTAGAATCCGAGTAATTATATAGTGCATGATGCGCAGTTAAAATTCAAAGACCAAGCAAGCAATCTACAGAAATGTCATCCCCTTCATGACAGATCATTGACGGGCATCATGATTGGAGTAATCCTCCTTCCAATCATCAACAATATGGCCCTCGAATTGTTCACCATCAGAGCTCAAATTGGTTATGTTATAAAACGGCCTTGATCAATGACAATGGGGATTTTCTTAACTTAGAGAAGATGCACCCATCCTTAATTTCCATATTGCAATAAAATAAACGAACTAAATCTGGAAAATGCCTTTTCTTAATAGTCATGAACTCCACTAAGTCATAGTTCTTGAACACTTCATAGCAATCAAAATTTTAGACTCAAAGAACCCCTGATCTAGGTATTTAGGATCTATTATTTCTCTAGATTGAAAGGATTTGAAATACCTTTCTTGTTGTTCAAGAGTAAAAATGATGAAATCCTAGAAGAGGAGAAGGAGGAGGTGGAGCCGCGGCTTGAGCCCGGGCATTGGTGGCGGTGGAGGAAGGACGGCGAGGTGGGGAGCGGAGGGCGCGGCGCTCCTAGTTCCGGCGTTTGCGCGCGCGGAGGAGGGTTTCTTCCTCTTCGTCGCGCCCTGGAGGATTCAGCCATTTGGGGGGCTTTTTGAAAGAAATATTCGGTGGGATTTGTAGAGGATGAAGAGATGAGGAATTTGAAGGTTGTATGAGAGTATTTGGTTGAGAAATGAGAGAGAAATCAAAGAGAGAAGGTAGAGAGAGAAGAGACGTTGAGAGAGAGTTCTTCGAATGAGGAGAGAGAGAGAGAGGTTCACTAAAACGACCCCTGGTAATCAATTACACACTTGTGTAATCAAATTGAGCCCAGAATAGGACTCAATGGTGCATACTCTCTGGTAATCGATTACATTGAGCCCAAATAGAACTCAATGGTGCACGCCTCTGGTAATCGATTACACATAAACGGTAATCGATTACAATGTTTTTTTTTTTAACAAATAACCAAACAACACAACACAATTGACACAAATAAAATCAACCAAAATAAAAAAAATGATACAAAATAATAGAGCAATAAAAGCTTAAATTCAAACAAATAATCAAACAATCAACCAAGTAGAAATAATATAAACTCAATCAAGTTTCAGGTGCAATACATAATTTAAATTAATTAAATATTAAAAGCTTATAATTTTTAACAACATAACTAACATATATAGCAAATAACATCACAAAACACACAATTATATGAAATATTTATATTAAATAATTATGAAACAAATATTTTATCAAATAAGCACACAAATACCAAGAACAATGATGGATTATATGCATGAGAGATCAATTATTCCTAGTTCTCTTCTTATATAAAAGAAATTTTCCTTGGACAAGGGTTTTGTGAATATATCTACTAGTTGTTTATTTGTTTCCACAAATTCTAAAACACAATCACCCTTTTGCACATGATCTCTTAGGAAATGATGTCTAATTTCAATGTGTTTAGTTCTAGAGTGCAAAATGGGATTTTTAGATAAGTTAATTGCACTTGTGTTATCACATCTTATAGGAATATGATCAAGTACTAAGCCATAGTCTGAAAGTTGTTGTTTCATCCAAAGAATTTGAGCACAACAATTTCCTGCAACATATTGCTTCGCAGTGGATAAAGCCACACTATTTTGTTTCTTACTATGCCAAGAAACTAATGCAGATCCAATCAAGTGACATGTTCCACTAGTACTTTTCCTAGTTTGCACCCAGCAAAATCAAAATAGAATATCCAATTAAACTATATGAGGTGCCCTTAGGATACCATAAACCTATATTTATTGTACCAATTAAATATCTCATAATTCTTTTGACAGCACTAAGATGTGATTCTTTAGGATTAACCTGATATCTAGCACATAGACAAACACTAAACATTATATCAGGCCTACTAGATAAATAAAGGAGGGATCCGATCATACCTCTAAATTTTTTTATATCTCCTGACTTGCCCCCTTCATCCTTATCCAAGTAACAAGCAGTGCTCATAGGAGTAGCAATCTCCTTTGCATTGCTCATTCCAAATCTTTTGAGTAACTCCTTGCAATATTTTGATTGATTGATGAATATGCCATCCTTGGTTTGCTTGATTTGGAGTCCAAGAAAGAAATTTAATTCTCCCATCATTGACATCTCAAACTCACTTTGCATGATATTTGAGAAATCCTTGCACAAAGATTCATTAGTGGCACCAAAAATAATATCATCCACATATATTTGTACCAAGAGTATATCATGCTCCTTTCTTTTATAAAAAGAGTAGTGTCAACCTTTCCTCTTGAAAAATCTTTTTCTAAAAGAAATTTGCTCAACCTTTCATACCAAGCCCTAGGGGCTTGCTTTAAACCATATAAAGCCTTTTTCAATTTGAACACATGGTTGGGTAAATCAAAACTTTCAAAACCAGGAGGTTGATCAACATACACTTCTTCTTGAATGAGACCATTAAGAAATGCACTTTTAACATCCATTTGATAAAGTTTAAAATCCATAATAGATGCAAAAGCAAGTAACATTCTAATTGCTTCTAATCTAGCAACAGGAGCATATGTTTCCTCATAGTCAATTCCTTCTTCTTGGTTATATCCTTTAGCCACTAATCTTGCTTTGTTTCTTATTATGACACCATTCTCATCTAATTTGTTCCTAAAAACCCATTTAGTGCCAATAATTGGATGATCATTGGGTCTAGGAACTAGTTCCCAAACTTGATTTCTTTCAAATTGATTTAATTCATCTTGCATAGCAATAATCCAATGTTCATCAATAATGGCTTCATGAATGGTTTTAGGTTCAATTTGAGAAACAAATGCCATATGATTACATGCATCTTTAAGAGTTTCGAGTTGTTACCCCTTTTGATATATCACCTATAATATTGTCAAGAGGATGATTCTTTGAAACTCTCCACTCCTTGGAAGATCACTTGCCCTTGGTTCCTCTTGAAGTAGAGTTTCCTTCTTAGTTTCCTCTTCCTTGGGCTCTAACTCATTTCCTTGAATATGAGTGTTTTCCAAAGTATCTACAAGATCATCAATAATTTCCTTTCTCGGCCTAAGGAGGTTAGTCTCATCAAAAGCAACATGAATAGACTCTTCTATAGTCATAGTTCTTTTATTATAAATTCTAAATGCTTTACTATGTAAAGAATAACCAAGAAATATTCCTTCATCGGATTTAGCATCAAATTTGCCTAAGTTATCCTTACCATTGTTCAAGACAAAACATTTACATCCAAAGATATGAAAGTGAGAAATATTGGGTTTTCTCCCTTTGTATATTTCATAGGGGGTTTTCTTTAAAATTGGCCTTATCAAGGCTCTATTCATAACGTAACAAGCAGTATTTCCTCATCCGCCCAGAAATATTTAGGGAGATTTGAGTCATTGAGCATAGTTCTTGCCATTTCTTCTAAAGACTGATTTTTCCTTTCAACAACTCCATTTTGTTGTGGAGTTCTTGGAGCAGAAAAGTTATGCTCAATTCCATGTTCATCACAAAAGTTTTCAAAAGAAGCATTTTCAAATTCCCCACCATGATCACTTCTTATGGATGCAATGTTTAAATTCTTCTCATTTTGAATAACTTTTGCAAGTTTTCTAAAGGCATAAAATGCATCACTCTTATGAGCAAGAAACAATGTCCATGTAAATCTAGAATAATCATCCACAATCACTAGAGCATAATAATTTCCTCCAAAACTCATAGTTCTAAATGGACCAAAAAGATCCATGTGCAAAAGTTGTAAAGGTCTAGTTGTTGAGATAATGTTTTTAGATTTAAAGAGACCCTTACTTGTTTTCCCTTTTGACATGCATCACAAAGTTTATCTTTTTCAAATTTGAGTTTTGGTAGACCAATTACTAGATCTTTGGAGACCAATTTATTCAAGTGATCCATGTGAATATGAGCAATTCTTCTATGCCATAACCATGAATCATCTTCCTTACTCATAAGACAATGTGCATGATTTGAAGGAATATCTTCTAAGTTTATCATATATACATTATTTATTCTATGTCCTATAAACTTTACTTGTTTATCCTTCTTACTTTCAATAAAGCAATAAAGTGAATCAAATAGGACCCAATATCCTTTATCACATAATTGACTAACACTTAATAGACTATGTTTAAGACCATCAACAAGTAAAACATTTTCAATAGAGGTAGAGAGATCTTTACCGACATTGCCAACTCCAAGAATTTTTCCTTTATTGTTGTCCCCATATGTTACATGTCCACTTTTCTTGGGAGTTATGTGTGTAAATTTTGATGCATCTCCCGTCATGTGCTTGGAACAACCACTATCAATGTACCAACTTTGCTTTAAAAGTACCTACATCACAATTTCACAATTTTGATTTAGGTACCCAAATTTTCTTGGGTCCTTGAGTGTTAGAGTTGGGCATAGTGTCCTTTGGAACCCACATCATTTTTCCTACTTTGTGACCATTCTTTCTAATGTAACATGTTGATGCACTATGACCTTTCTTGCCAAGTAGAAACATGTTAGGAATGGAGAACTAGTCATTCAGAGGATACAAAGAAGTTTTTATAAAACTTTTGTTGGCCCTTGGGATTGTATCCTAATCCGGCCTTATCAAAAACACATCTTTGTTTACCTAATAAAATATCTAAGTTATTTTTCCCAAAGGTAAACTTTGCAAGAGTGTTTTTCAAATCATCTATTTCTTTCTCAAACTTGTTGCATGATGTGCATGAGTAAGATTTAATAGCATTCTCATACACTAAGCATTTAGTGCAAGATGAATTTGCATCAATTAATCCTAAAGTTTCATTTTCAAGTTTGAGTTCCTCCAACTCTTTGTTCAACTTTGAAATTTCTTTTTCTAAGTTAGAGATGACTTTCTTGGAGGATGAAACAAGTTTTGCAAGTTTAATGGATTCTTCATGCAAATCATTAAATGCATCTTGAAGTTCATCAAATGAAGGAGATAAATCAAGATTAGAGGATATTACCTCTTCATCATTCTCACAATCTCTAGCCATGAGACTTAGATTTGCAACTTCATTTTCAGAGTCACTTGATGAATCTATATCATTCTCCTCCCATGTTATGTATGCCTTCTTTCCTTTCTTGTCTTTGAAAGATTTCTTCCCAAGTTTCTCCATCTTCTTTTTGTAGATAGGGCATTCCATTTTCATGTGACCTGGTTGATCACATTCATAGCATCTTGGGATTGGTGAAGATTCTTCACCCTTTTTGAAGTTCTTCTTAGGAATGAAATTTGATCTTCTTTGATTCCCCTTTTTCTTTAGAAACCTGCCAAATCTTTTCACAAAGAGACTAAAACTTTCATCATTTTCATCTATACCTTCTTGGTCATCATTGTCTTCATCATCACTTTCTTCATGTGTGGAAGATGCGATTTTAAGTGCAATTCCTTTCTTCTTTTTGTCATTCTCTTCATGTTGATTGAGTCTTGTAAGTTCCAACTCATGTTCTTGAAGTTTTCCGAAGAGAGTGGCAAGAGACATAGTGGCCAAATCCTTTGATTCTGCAATAGCCATCACTTTTGGTTGCCATTGCCTATTTAAACATCTCAACACTTTGTTAATAAGATCCTCATTTGGAAATGTCTTTCCCAAAGAGGCAAGATGATTAACAATATGAGTAAATCTCTTTTGCATGTCTTGAATGCTTTCATTTTGATTCATTCTAAAGAGTTCATACTCATGTGTGAGAGTGTTTATTCTAGATCTCTTGACTTCACTAGTGCCTTCATGAGTGACTTCTAATGTGTCCCACATTTCTTTTGCACTTTTACAATTTGACACTCTAAAGTACTCATCCATCCCTAAAGCGGAAGTGATTATGTTCTTGGCTTTCAAGTTATATTGAACTTTTCTTTTATCTTCATCACTCCACTCATTTCTAAGCTTTTCAATTTTCTTATCTCCTGCTATTTTGTAGGAATGAAAGGACCATTTTCAACAGCATCCCATACATCTAGATCTATGGCTTCTATAAAGATTTGCATACGAGTTTCCAATAATGATAACCATCACCATTGAATATAGGAGGCCTATTGATAGAGTTTCCTTCAGGAAAGAAAGAGTTTGATGAGGCCATAACTATTCTTGAAGCTTTTAAGCCTTATACAAGAATCTAGCTCTGGTACCACTTGTTATCCAAGTGGCCTCAATGAACTCAAGAGGGGGGGTGAATTGAGTTCTAAAACTTTTTCTTTATTTTCACACTCTAGTTACTCTATCAATAAATTTTGAAGAGTTGGTTAAAAACTTAGTTTAATATATGCAAATGCAAGAGATATAGAGTGTAATTATGACTATGAAAAAGATTAACAGGACAATGAAAAGTAAATTTGCAACAAATGTAAAGAGATAAGGAAGAGAGATTGCAAACTTGGTTTATCCTGGTTCGGTCACCTTGTGTCCTACATCCAGTTCTCTTAAGCAACCCACTTAAAAGTTCCACTATCACTTTAATCTTTACAATTGAAGAGCACTCTTACACCTTGGGATCCCTCACCCTTGTGTTTGAGTCTCAAGAACCAAGAGATGCCCCACTCTTGTTCTATCAAGGGATGCCCCACCCTTGTACACAAACTTGAAAAAGTATTACAAGAAATCACTCTCTGAATAGAGTAGATGTTACAAATTGAAGCCCTATAAGGTTTCTCAAGAATAAGACAATTTGGCCAAGTATTGATCTCAAAGATTGATGATTGATAATGATTGAACAAATGATCTTTGTAGTATGTTTTCTATGCTTTAAACATTGTTAAAGAAGGGTATTTATAGAAAACAATTCGTGTAGACCGTTAGTGATTGACCCCAAAGGATGTGTCTCTTCAAAACACACCTCTTTGCACATTTCTGGGTCTTGTAATCGATTACATTCAATTGTAATCGATTACATAGTTCAAATTTTCAAAACTGGCAACGGTCACCTTTCTGGTAATCGATTACAATCATTGTGTAATCGATTACACGTGTGAAATTTCAAATTCTGAGTCTAGGAACAGCTTGGTAATCGATTACTTTAAAATTGTAATCGATTACATGGTTTCCAAAATGAAAAATAAAAGGTTTAACATGATTTGAAGATATTCTTCCATTCTAAAACCATTTTAAAAGATCTTTGATATAAATCCAATCCTTTCAAATCAAACTTGTATTTTCACAAAACAAACTTCTTCACTAAGAACATATGAAATAATTCAAAATAAATTTTCCATAGATCAAAGCATGATTAACTAGAGAATGGCCAAATAGACTTATTAATGAAACCTTTTAACAAGATTAATCTAAGTTCTAGATATCCTAACCATAGGCTTGATCAAATGCTTGTACATCTTAAGAACTCCATGTCATTTTGCTTCTATTCTTTTTATCTCGTTTATTCATTGGCATCATCAAAACCTACAACATAGCATTCACAATATTCTGCGATGTTGTTGGTACATTCAAAATCCAACTTGATAGAGACTGGGTATTTCTTTCAAGGTGACACCACCAGCTCCTATTCCACATCCATTCATGTTGGAGCTCCATCAAAGTACATCTTCCATACATTCTCCTATTCCATCTCTTCTTTCTCTCCTGACAACACTTCATCGTCAGGTAATTCAAGTGATTAGCTATTCACTTTCAAGCAGTTTTCAGCTAGATGATCAGTAATCGCACCTCCCTTGACAGACTTTTAGGTCACATACTTGATATCAAATTCTAGTATCACTTGCCACTTTGACACTCTCAACGACACATGAGGACTATCAAATATGTATTTCAATGGATCCATTCAAAAGATTAACCAAGTGGAGTAATATAACATATACTACCTCAGCCTCTTGGAAGTCCATGCCAATTCACAACATGTCTTTTCAATTGCTAGGTAATGGGATTCACGTCATTAAACTTCTTGCTCAGATAATAAATTGCCTGCTCTTTCTTTCCACTTGTCATCCTGTCCTAACATTGCCCCCATTAATGTTAGTAACACTGTGAGTTCCAGTATTAAAGGATGACCCGATGTAGGTAGGTCAAAGCTGGAGGTTCCATTAAATAAGTCTTTATTTTATCAAAGGCTTTTTGGCATTCTTCATTCCATTCTCCAGGTTGATGTTTTCGTAGCAACTTGAATATAGGCTCACAAGTACTAGTCAAATTGGCAATGAATCGAGCAATGTAATTGAGCCTCTCTAGAAAACTTCTAACCTTCCATTCAGTTCAAGCAGGCATATCTTGTATTGCTTTCACCTTATTTGGGTCTATCTTTATTCCTCTGCTAACAATGAATCCAAGTAGTTTCCCCTTAGAAGCTCCAAAGATACATTTATTCGGGTTCATCCGCAACTTATATTTTCTGAGTCTTTCAACAGCTTTCGCAAGACTGCCACATGACTTTCTCCTTCTTTGGACTTAGCAACCATGTCATCTACATATATTTCAATCTCCTTATGCATCAAATCATGTAATAATGCAATCATAGCACGCTGGTATATGACCTGACATTTTTCAAACCAAATGGCATGACCGTATAGCAAAACGTTCCCCACGGAGTTATGAAAGTAGTTTTTCCTTTGTCATTAACATCCATGGGAATTTGTTTGTACCCTGAATATCCATCCATAAATGAAAATCTATGGTTTTTTGCAGTATTATCAACAAGGACATCAATGTGAGGGAGGGAAAATCATCCTTTAGCTAACTTTGTTTAGATCTCGATAATCCATGCACATTCTAACTTTTCCATCCTTCTTAGGCACGGGTACAATGTTAGCCACCTAGTTAGTGTGTCTTGATACCTCCAGAAATCTAGCCTCTAGCTGTTTGGACACCTCCTCTTTTATTTTTAATAACATTTCAGGCCGCATATTTCTCAACTTTTTCTTTTTCGGCTAACTTCTACATACAAAAGGATTTTATGTAAAGTTATTGGATAACCCGGCATATCACGGTAAGAACATGCAAAGACATCCATGTATTCTTTGAACAATGCAATTATTTCTTAGCGTTCTGGGTTTTCCACTATTTTTAACTCTTTCTTCTCTTTCTTCTCTTCTTCAATGCCCTTGTTCACCAACTCGATCACCTCATTGTCTAAGTCAAACTCCTTTTCTATGCTGGAGTAGGTCTGAAAAGTGCCCAATAACTTCCTTATCCTCATCAAATTCATGGCTATCACAATCAAGTGCAGCAAGAGAATCAATTGATAGGTCTCCAAAGTTCCTTTCATGTGGCAAAATTTCCATAGTATTTAAATTCTTGAAAAGCGATTAGGTTAGGTTGGAATGCCAAAACAAATGGTGGAAAAATGGGAATAATATGGAAGAAAACACAAATTAACAAAATGAGAATGGAAAATAAATGAAAAGAGAAAGAAAAATAAAAAAAAGAAACGGGACAAATGGAAGATATAAAGAAAGATTATTGAACAATCATGCAAGTACATTTAGATAATGTCTTGAGTAGCATAAACGAAGCATAAACAATATTTATTAATACAACCCACACAATTAATTTGAAGCAACAACATCAATTATTGGTTCCAATGTCAAGTTCATCAGCATCTCATCATTGTTGGCAATATGAGTGTTGTTTCTTCTGATTCCTCATCATTCACCAAATTGATGGTTGGACAATAGCAAGGGGAATGAACTTTTTCAGCTAGGATCACTTTAGCTAGACAAAATGTCTCTTTCAAGTGAGGGATCTGCTTCATTTTCTCTATTTGCTCTTCCTCTAGAGAGTCATACTCCCCATCTTTTCTTCCAATAGTGCAATATATCCTAAACCATATCGGTTAGGCTTCTTGGTGACTAGTATTGGTGTTCTAATACCTTGCAATTGTAATCCTAATCCTCTACCTTGTAGGTATCCACTCTTAGCCATGACATGAGCCACTACTTGATTTTGCATTGGGGACTTATTTTGCTCTTATTTCAGCCCTACTACCTCCAGGTTGTGCCATAAATTGCACTATACCAGTTCCACATTCTCAACATATGGCAATGTAACTAGTTTGGATACTATGATCTCTTTCTCTCCATGGATTGTAACGGTTGAGCCATTCTCAATGTATTTAACCTTTTGATACAAGGTTGAGGGACAGCACCAACATTGTTAATCCATGGTCTTCCTAGCAGCATATTGTAATCTGATTCAATCTCCATTACTTGAAATAATACCTCGAATCTACTTAGGCTAATCTCTAATGGCAACAACATTGGTGATATATTATCCTTCCTTATTAACAAGTAGTTTAAGGTTGACACTGGTAAGACATTCAATCCAAATCCTTCGTCAATGAGGACTTTGGGTACTATGTGGTCTCTGCATTTGACGGTTATGTACAGTGCTCGTGAGTTAGCTCGTGACACAATTTCTTCATCTGAGAATGTGATCATGTTGACACGCTTCCGGATCTACCATGTTCACCATATTCTCCAATGAGACATCAGGCTTAACGTAGGCTTCCTTCAAGACCTTTAACATGCTTCGATGAGGCTCAAATGACAAGATTAGTGACAACAATGATATTTTGGTAAGAGTTTTCTTTAATTGCTCTAGAATATCATATTCACTTTGTTTCATGATCTTTAGAAATTCCTTCCTTTTCATTTCCTTCCAAGTCTGAACTTTCCAGCATTCCCTTCATTGACAAACTTTCCTTTTTCTATTTCCCTAAGGCCATAGCACTTTCCACTTCTTGTGATTCCTCTCACCTCCATTATGCCAGTGATTGCCCTACTTGCTTCGGCTTTTGAGGTTTTCCCTATATCACTTTTTGTCTCAGCATCAGTCTCATAATTCCAAGGTACAACATGTGTGTCCTCATAAACCAAGGGAGTTAGTTTCTTCACAGTGATCACTACCTTTTTTGGCTTCGGTGTTTGATTAACGAGGCACTCAAAGTACAAAGCGCTCAATCACATTTACTTCTTCAGGGATATTCAACCCCTTTTTTGCTTGTATCACGCCCAAGTTGAGAAGTCCCTATACACGAGCCTTGAAATCCTAGCAATTTTCTATATCATGGCCAAGGCCTCCACAATGGTATTCACAACTTGATTCCATATCACATTTCTCATCTTTTTTCATCATAGATGCAAGTGTTGTGATGTTGTACCCGACTTCCTTCAAGCCAATAAAAATTTTCTCTATAGGGGTTTGAAGATTCAAAACCTTCTTGATAAAGGGTTCTTCTACCTCCAAAGCATTTACTCGACTTCCTCCTTCATGATTTGAATTGGATTACGGACAATATCTGGTTTTGCCTCCTCTTGAAGGTCTAATATTCCACAAGCAATTAGCCTTTTTACTGCTGTCTTGAAGGCTTCACAATCTTCAATTGAATGTCCCGCAACTTCTGTGGTATTTACAAGTTAAGTTTGGGCTGTACCAGCCGGAAATGGTGGTTCTAATGGATGCACAGGACAAGGTGAGATGAAGTAAGCATCGAACAGTCTTTGAAGAAGGTCAGCATTCAAAATGGATAATTTTGGAAAAAGTGGAAGGTTTAGGAATCGATTGCGATTCTGGTTTTGGAAATTTGGTCGAGGTGGTGTAGTGTTTGGTTAATTCTTGGGATGTGTGGTAAGGTTGTAGGTATATGCTGGGCGAGCTGGTTAGTATGGCTGTATGTGGATATTATTGACTTGTGGTTGGGTATATAGGATGGTGTTTATGGTTTGGTAAAGAAGGATAGGGGTTTGGTATAGTGGCATTTGGGATTTTAGGTGTGTTGATATGCATCTAGGGATGAAAGGTTGCTGACCTTGTATGAAGTTTATTTCCGGCTCCTTCCTCTTTGGTGGGAATCCCCTTCTTGTGTCCTCATTACTCACAGGAAGTTTGCCTGCTTTAGCCAAACCTTCAATTCTCTCACCAACAGTTATCAACTCAGAGAAATCTTTGTACGTCGTTCCTACCATTGCCCCAATATAAGGAGATCCCAAGGTTCCGAAAAGTATGAACACATTTCAGATGGGATAAGTGGCGGTTGAACCTAAGCGCTAAAGATCTCCATCTTTGAACATATTGCTTAAATGACTTATCCTTCTTCTTCTGCATCGTGCTTAACTGCTCACGAGTGGGTGCTATTTCCATGTTGAACTTGTATTGACCCATGAATTGGTCAACCAATTCTCTCTAGCAGGAAATTCTAGAGTGGTCTAATTGGATGTACTACTCTAAAGCGAGTCAGTTAAACTTTCATGGAAAAAGCTGATAAAAAACTTCTCATCTTTGGACCATATAGACATCTTTGTACGGTAACTTTTTAGATGAAAAAGATACCAGTGTCATCATACTTAAAATCAGGAATATTGAAGTCTTTAGGAACCATTGTGTCAATAGGAGGACAAAGCTACTTAATCTCCATATAACCATAAGTACTAGGTCCCTAGATAGCTTTGATTTGCTCCTGAATTTTCTCCATCCATTCCTCTCTCAACTTATCTTTTTATGCATCTGCATGATTATTTCATGAGGAAGATAATTGTTTTTGGACAACAATATGAGGTTGCTCCCAAATAGGGGTAGCATACCGTGTCCTTCAGTATGTTCATTCTCTATGAAATGATATCCTTCTCCAATGGGAGTTACAATTGGCATTGTTGGAGGTGGTTGTCCATGGGGGTTTCCTTGCATCCCTCCCATGTCATTCATCCATTGGGTAGCATTTGGAGCTGCATTTGATATGACAGGTATGGTTATTGCTAAGTATTTGGTTGTACACTCATTGGCATACCCAACCTATCTCAATTTTGATTATCTCCTAATAAGTCAAGTGACTCCTTCATGGCTCGCATCATTTCCTCTATCCTTACTTGAGTATTAGTCATCACGTTCAATTGCCCCCTCATTTCATCAACCTCAAGCTCAAATTCCTTCCTTCTTCATTATTGGTTGCAACTCGTTGTATTCTTCCTAGGTCAGAATTTCCTCCAAGCCATCTTGGTCCTAGCTCTAGTATTATGAACATGAGTTTGATCAATTTCTGTTTTCCTTGGGCGCCTAATGATGACGAAGTTTTACCTGTGGAAATAAGTTTTATTAAAAAGAAAGAAAAATATTGTTATTTGTTAGAGACCTTCTATCGTGCTTAGTCTTGATGTAAGTATCTTTGATGATAACTATTCCCAGAACGCCTCATTCAAAGGTACTATGTTATGTTTTAATGAATATGGCCATGAGACCAACACAATATAAAGAAATGATCATTCTTTCAAATCGTCATCTTTCTTACAACCATTTTCAAAAGAAATACATCATAAAACCAACATTATTCCCTAACCAACATTGTCGCTCAAGGGCTAACATCTCATCAATGTCTTTCTGCAATCATTCGTTTCATAATCAAATCTTTGCAGTCGACAAAGTTGCAAATCTCATTTGGAGTCTCAAAAGGGATAATCTATTGCTCAGCCATTTCTAGTTATCTTGGAACATCTTCTATTGCTATATTAGCCAGCCCTACCAAGTTTGAAAAGCAGACCTTCAACTCACGAATGATGTAATCTCGATATTGAACTTTGAAATCCAAATCTGCAACTTTTTTCTTTTCTTCTCCCGGACAGCTTGATACTTCATGATCTCATCATTCATGTGTTGATTTAGTTCCTCAACTATCCTCTGGTATTCCTTGTTTAATTCCCGCATTTGTTGTTTCATTTGTTCCTCACCTTTTAATGCAGCTTTTTCAACAATTTTGACTTTTCAAAGTAACTTTTTCAATTGCTGATTTTTAGTTAATGCCTTATCAAGCTCTTGCCTTCAAAACCCTATCTCCTTGTTGGCAGCTATGAAACATTTTTTAGTCTTCATCATGTGCTCATGTCCTATTTTTAATTTCTTGTTGGTCCCTTCTAGAACTTGATCTCTTTCAGTGCTTTCTTGCTTTAGAGTTGCATAATTATGGTGGGTGCTTTTCAATTCAGCCTCCACTTGCATTTTTTCTTGTTTAGCCTTATCCAATCTTTCTTTCATTTCTTTGATTTCTTCAATTTCATCAAAATGCAAGGCCGATGTCTTTAGGAGTAATTGTTATTGGGACTCTAAATGGCAGCTTAACTTCTTGAGCCTTACTTTTCACCCATTGACGATAACTTTCTTTCACTGCATAGTTCCTAACTCCAGTTCTTTTCCTTTCCAGACAACATTATTCCAAGCAGATTGGACTTTTTGTAGTAGACAAATGTCATTAGAATCCAAGTAGTACATGATGAAAGGAGTTATTGTAGCTTCAAAAAGTGGTTCCATTATAGGGTAACCAAGCTAGCGCAACACCAATGCTAGATTGTAATTTATACATCCTCGAGTACCTATGAGGGGTACATTTGGAAAATTTCCATACAGGTAAATCAATGTCTGCCCATCCTCCCACCAAGGGTACCATCGGATTACTTTTTCACTTAATTTTGCAAATTCTTCAGCCCATTCTCGCCCACTTTTCTTGTTGACATGATATATCTTTAGATCATTAATAGGATAAAGTGTCTTATAGTTTCTTTGGAAGATGTTCAGGTAGACCACACATATAGTATTAGTAAACAACACAAAATTCACTTACCATTCCTCTCATAGCAAAAATTCAAGGAACGGTGGACATCTGCTAGGAGGGAATAGGATTGTGAACATGAAACTTTTGAGCAAGGAAAACATCAATTGCTGCAAGATCTATGAAACCATCAATATTTGGAAACAAGACGATTTCATAAATAGTGAGGATCAACACATCTGAAAAAGTGTCCCAATCTTTGGCTTGAACTAAGCGCTGCATGTGCTTCTCCAAGTAATCTTTTATGAATCCATTGGTCCCATTTCTACATTTCTGTGCCTCATGCAAATATCTTATATTTACCTTTAGGACATTTGCTATAGTGTGCAAAGAAGGATAATGTCCTTGGTAGCTATAAGGTTTTTCTTCTTCTAGTGGTAACCCCAGGATTCGCTCAAATTCTTTAAGGGTTAGTGCCAATTGGAAATCTCGAAAGGTGAAGTATCGGAGTAGAGGATTATAATCCTGTACCGTGTGATTGCCTGTACCTATGTTTCAACCTCTAATAAGCTTAGGACCTTTTCATATTTTTTGGTAAGAGAAAGACATTGCAAAACTTTCAACAGCTAACTCAAGGATCTAAGGCTTTCTGTCTCAGTTTTTTGGCTTTAAGATGTAAAGTCTTTTTCAATTTCTCTTCTTCATAATTGTTTGATCTCATGTTTGATTCCATTTTCTAAAGATACTCACAACAAAACTTGATATAGTTCTCTAACAAACTTGTAAAACAAGAAGAAAAAGTGAATTTTTTTTTTTCCAGAAAAAAGAACAATAACCTTTTTAGGCATGTTAAAGAATTTATGTACAAAGAAAATAAGTTAAAAAAGAAAGTATGCTCTCTTTGTGTCCTATTTGAAGTGAACTATGGAGGACTATCCTATGGTCTCATAAGCTTTCTACTATGAAGACTCTCATCAGGTGGATCTATTAATTTAGGATTCTACAGCCTCTAGAGCTAATAACTCATTTTCAGAATGTAACCCACAATAACAAGTGAACTGCTAGGTGTAGGACATTTACGAAAAAGTCACATTCTAGATGAGATTTTCACAATAACCAACTAGGACGTACATCCAATATGGCTACTACTACACAATCTCTTACATATCTCAAGTTGCACTTAGACCCAGGTATAGGGCCCCACTCGTGTGTGATTAATGTGTGAGTATTGTGTGTAAAGGGAACATACAAACCTGAAACTTTAAAACTACCCATGACAAATACCTGCAAAATAGACAATACAAAACAAAAGTCGTCTACCCTATGATTTTCATTAAAATAAAAAAGATAAAATGAAAAAGAAAACGTACCTTGAAATAAAAGACGATTTAAAAAAGAAAGAGGCAGAGAAAATAAAGAAAGAAAGAAAGAAAGGAAAAAAAAAGTTAATTATAATATGCAAAATCAATTATAAGGCTTGACTCTCAAACTTTCCCTAGTGGAGTCGCCATTTGTCGCTACCGCGATCGCGCAGGATGGCAAAAAAGAATTGATTGAAAATTGGAGTCGCCACCAAGTTTATTAAAATTTGGGAAAAAGATTGAAAAACCCATTTTATTCTAAAAGAAATGATCTTTAAAAACCATATTCAAGTTCGGAGTCGGTTATGCATAGGGGAAGAGTAGGGATTTAATTCTACGCACCCCTAATACACCTGTCCTTGGACGGTACCTTCATTGATTTGTTTTCAAAATATTTATTTTATTATTTTTATTTACAAGAATAGAAAAGAGAACACCAAGCTGTCACAACTTAGATATCCATAACATTTGAGTTAACAAGCCGTCACGGCTAAATTAACATCTTTATTTGAAAAAATTTAAATTAAATATATGAAAATAAAAAAATCTCTTATAAATTATAAATATTTACAAATGAATAAAAAAAACTTATTTTGATATTTGTTAAAAAAAAGAAAGAAAATAAATAAGTTTTAGGGAAATTTTGGATCATAAGCTTCAAAGCTCAAATGCTTGGAATATTAAGTTAACAAGCCGTTCAAGCCAAATTAACATTTTTATCCCAAATTTCCCAAATAAATGAAAATTAAATAAAATATCTCATATAAAGAAATTCACTGGAAAAATTATTTACAATTAAGATAAAATTATAAAAATTTAATTTTGACTTAACAGATTGGAATCGCATTCTCCTACGTATCTTCTGGTACAATGGGAAACTCATAATCATGTAGTTCTGTAGAAAATAGTTATGTTTTTTTTATTAATTTTAATTTTAAAAATTAATTTTGAATATCAAGTTATCGCAGCTAAAACATTCCAAAATATAGAATTAACAAATTCACGGATCAATTAATCCTAAAAAAATCATTTAATTAAATGACAATTTTTGGCAAAAACAAAAATACTAGATGTTTATTCTAAATCCAAAATGAATAAAAAAATTTTATTTTAAACCCAAGCTAAACCAATCCCAAACAAGCAAACCTAAAAAATTAAAAATAAAACCAATACTAGAGGGAGAAAGAGGAGGCGGCGAGAGGGAACCCGCAGTCAGGATGCACAGGCGTGGCGCGCTGGCGCGGCGTCGAGGTGCCGGAACTCACGTGGGAGGAAGAAGGGTAAGGCCGATCCACTACGCGATTCAGGGATAAAGCCTGGCGGTGTGGTGTTGACGGCAGCACGGTTGGTCTCATAGGGTTCATGCGGAGGGGAATATCGTAGCGGCTAGGTTCGGTGGAAGGTTCGTTCTTGTGGAGGAAAGTCGAGGAAGAAGGGGCTGATGGCGGGTCGATCTCTACGAGGCGAGGCCGCGAACGGGCGGAGCAAGGCGGTGTTAGGTGCCGATCCAGGTGGGAGTCGCGGTTGTTCAGTCTACGGCAATGAGGGAATGCCGATTCGGAGGTCAGGAATAGGCCGGCAGCCATGGCAGTGGGTGTGAGGCCACCTGCCTCCTTTCCGCTTCTGGTTTCCTTTTCTTTTTTCTTTTTGTTGAACTTGGTTTTAATATGAGATTTTTATTGTTAAAATGGACAGTTGATTTCTGTGTTTGGCTGGAATTGTGGAAAATTGTATATGTTGTTGGTTTATTTTTGGTTTGGAATGGGTTTGCTTTGCTTCTGACTTAGTTTTGATTGGGTTGTGGATGGTAGTGGTGATGTGTTTGGTGAATGATGGTGGTGATTATGATTCTAGGTGATGGTAATGTTACCTGTTCTTGCTACTTCTGCCTCTTGATGTTGCCTTCTTTTTCTTCTTTGTTGTAAATGAAATGTGCTGCCTGGATTTAACACTAGTTGGTTTGTGTATCTTGTGGAATTAACCCCTGATCTCTGTATATCTTTCAAGATTGGCTCCTTGATCTCTCTTTGTGTTCCTCCCTTTATTAGTTCTCAATGTCTCAAAACAAAATTTTTCAGAGAATGAAAAATAGTGATCCCCAGTCCCTCTCTATTTTCTGAATTTATACACCGTTGTGGATTAAATTTTTCAAACATGACAGCTAATCTTGTGATTTGGTTTGAAAATTTTATCCCAGATGATGCTTGATTTTAGGGATCTGATTTTCTATTCTTTCTGAAATATTTGCATTGTTTTGTTCGGCGATCCACATGACTTCAACACCGCTTTATTTTGCTCAAGAGTTGTTCAAGAAAATGGTGCTCCTTTTTCTTGTTTTTTTAATAAAAATGTCAACAACATCATGCGCATGCTCAATTCCTTTTCACTTGCCGTTTCCTATTTTGTCTGTTTCTTTTTTTTTTTTTAATTTTTTTAAAAATGAACAAAAAAAGAAAATGAAATAAGCCGAAGCTCTTTTTTTTTTTTGTACAACTCAAAACAAAGACAAAAAGTTGGAATGGGCAGAAACTTTTTTTTTTGTGAGTTATCAAATCAAAATGAAACGGGCTTACTCTTTGTTTTAACAACAAAAATGGGCTTAAAATTTTTATTTTTAACAAAAAAAGAAATGGGCTTTTTTTTTTATTTTCGTACAACAAAGAAACAACAACAACGATAAAAAATGAAATAAAATGGGTTGATAATAATTTTTTATTTTATGGACAGACAAAATTGGGTGTTCACAATTTATATATATTATATTTTGTGTTTAATGTGTTTAAGCGATAAAAATATAATAAGGCATAGAAATATAATATGGTATCTCTGGTCAAATTAGAAATTAATAAGGGATAAAAATATAATTTTTATATATGAAAGTTATAAATACATGAATTTTTTGCCTAACCACTATTTTTTAGTGCAAAGTTGATTTTGTTAAGTGTAAAAATGATTTCTTGTATTTAAAGTGTCTTATGATAATTTTTGAAAGAACTAGTCACTAGAAATAGATAAAAACATAATTTTTTATTCTTACCATATTATCAATTTTAGCTATTGTTCATTACTATATGACACTATTTTGCCACTGTTTTGGATGTTTGGAAGGTTAAAAATTGCATGAAAATTATGTTTAGCATCTTAGGTGTCTAAAAAGATTTTTAAAAGTGTTAGGTTTGGTTCATTTTGGAAAATATGAAAAATTATACTTTGACCTTCCCAAAAATTGGTCAAATGGGTAGAGTCTAACATGGTTTTGTATGTATTCATGTATGTAAAGCATCATTATATAGTAAAAAAGGATTTTAAATGTGTTAAAACTCACTAAGTGTCAAAAAGTGAAATTTTGCACTCTAACCTCTAAAGCTTAGCAAATTTGGCCAAAGGCCCAAAATGATTTTTATGATAGTTAAAAATGATATCTAAGTGGTAATGGGTCCTTTAAAAGTGTAAACTAATTTTGAGGATTAAAGTGTTAAAATGAGAAATTTACACTTTAAACCAAAGACTTGTAGAAATTTCAATCTTCACCTTTTTTAGGGCTATATTATAAATATTAATAGCTTTGTGAGATGTGATTGGCACACTATGTGGATTATGCTTGTATGAATTGTTTGGAATTTGAATGACTTGAGATAATTATGTGAAAATATGAATTGATGATTATGCATGCTTGAATCTTGAATTGTGAATTTATGAATATTGTATATATCTTGTTGAGTATAAAATATGCATAAGACTGGTAGTCCCTTAATTTCCAACAACTAGGTAAGAGCATGTTTACATTTTAATAAGATATTGATGATAACATGCTTACGGATATATGCAAGTAAGAGATGCATGGTTAGGTGATCAATGAAATAATGATTGTGGCATGTTGTAATTATGTATAGATAATTGAGATGCATGATTTTTATGTGAAGAAGTAAATTTGGGAAACTCCATTTCCCACCATTATGCTACTAGATTTCTGCCTACTTTCTGGATTTATAGAAATTATGAAATTGTGAGCATGAAAATGTTAAGTAATAAGCCATGATGATGATTGTGATTCTATGCTCACATTTGCATCTCCAAATGATATGCTAATATTAAAGGTGACATAACACACTCGGAAATGATCTTTTAGAGGCCGGCCTGGCGTAAGGTGATCCAAGGATATGATCTTTTCATGCAAGCCAACCCGATGGAAAGTGATCCAATGCCCCCTATCCTGGACCCAGAAGGTCAGGAAAAACCTTATCAAAAAGGATAAGTGTAAGCTAGTGATGACTAGCTAGTTATGAACTCATAGCCTTAGACATCTCAAAAGAGAGAGAGTATTAAGGTGGCTTTTATAAGAACGTTAAGTCACATAAGAAAGTAAACAGGAAAGTTGTGTGCTATAGTTGCATATGTTCCTTATGTTTTCATAGTATGGTATTACATGTTTGGGATGTTGTATAAGGTATTCACATGCATTTATGATATGGTATGATGCATTCATGGCATTAAGATCTAAAAGACACCGACCTTGACTAATTGTTTTTGAAACTTAATCAATGAACCTTGACTATGTCCACTATTTTTTATAATGAAACTCGAGGTTCTTAGGGACGTTGATGATGACACATTTGTGGAGGTGACAACCTTACTAAGATACTTCTATAAGTTTCTCATTCCATCTCTCTTACTTTTCCATCTTCATTTTTATTTCGGTTGGGGCTCGTCACGGGGCTTAGACCGCTTGGGCTCCATTTTTCTCGAAGGTTAAAGGACAACCATTCCTCTCCCATTAGATTTGTAAATCCTTTACTCTTTTTCCTTCTCTTTTCCAGTTCTTTCTCTACTTTATTGTTCATCCTACATTAACGCACTATTATGGGATTTGTACTATGATCCGGGCACCAATCATATCACTTCGTCAGTCATTATGCAATATGGTTCTTTGTGTTCCTCAATCGTCCCTTGCAGGTTGTCACTAGTTTTTGGTTTTCTACGACTACACCCTTCGCCAATGACTTTATCTTCGAGTGTGCACACCAATGCACCAAGGACTTCTCCTGTGTTCACCGAGTTGCATTTGTTGCATGAGGACATCCTATCTATGTGCCTCATTCACTTTCTTGCCCTTAGTCTCCTATGTCAAACCCATTGAGGAGTCACCATCAGCATTGATTTGGTGGCTTTGCATGTGTAGTCTTTGTGGAAGTGGGAGGCATCAGTGATAGTGACACCATAATGTTGCAACCACTGAGGGGAGCTACACATTTATACAAAGGAGCTATACGTCCACGTAGAGGTGCTCACGTTCTTCTAGTTGGTCGTCTCGCCACACTTCCTGATCTTGCCCGCATGCTTGGTTGCCTTCAACCTTCCTAGCAGTGGCGTCCTTAGGAGCCAACAGTGGGTTTTGGAGCACTTGTACAGTTACTTAGTTACGATAGCTCCCGTTTTGTGTGTCATGGGGTTATCTTTTACTTTGGCACATTTTAGTAGGCATAGATTTGGAGGGATTATATGAGACTACCATTTATGCTTTATGTTCATTTGCTTATTCTGGATGATTGTATCTAGCTCAACCTCTTTTGGTGGGCATTGCTACTTATTTACTTTTATGTTCTGGTGCATATATATGCGCTAATGTGCTTATGCTTATGGTGTTATGTTTTGGATTATATGTATGCTACCGTGATGATTATTTTTGTACAATGGGAACGAAGAGTTTTATTAAGTATAGGGCTCACATTTTATTTTTTAATCAAAAAAATTTACCTATATTTTTACTAAGTATTTTCAATGTTATTAAAGTTAAGGATGGAAGCAAAGGAGTAACCGTAATAATTAACTTAAATATGTCCTAGGCCTATTGAGTTAAATATTATAATGTTAAAAGCTCTTAATTGATAGTTCTTATGGCTATTCTCTTTGAAAAATATAAATGTGTTTTGGAAAATGTTAAGTTGGGGTTTTTATCTTTGAAAATATGGGTTTGATTTCACAAAAGTTTTGTTTTCATTCCAACTTGAGAAAACTTGTCCTGAAGAGGAAATTTCATGTTAGAATGATATTAATCGATTAGACGGTGTTTTAGTTTATCAATTCCGTTATAGATGTTAAAAAGTAGTTAAAATTGGCTCCGAACACATTTTAATCGATTAATTATGGCCCTTAATCGATTATTTCTATTTGTGTTTGGTATAATCAGTTAAAGGGATGGTTTTAATCGATTAAATTTGCTACACTAGTGGTTTAATCGATTACAAATACTTTAATTGATTATTGTGTTCTTGTTCAAACCTATAAACTTGGTCGATTACATATGGCCCTTAATCGATTATTTCTATTCAGATTTTGCATAATCGATTGGTTTTAATCGATTATATTTGCTACACTAGTGGTTTGATCGATTACAAATATTATGATTGATTATTGTGTTCTTGCTCCAACCTAGAAACTTGGTTCTATGCAATTTAATCGATTAAAACTCAGTTAATCGATTAAAAACTCATGTTGAATATTTTGATGCTTTCCAATTGAAAGACTCCTCATTAATGTATATATTGTTGAATCAACCTTAGGTGAAGACAATTGTCTAGCATATAGCTTTTTCGTCAGACCACGTTCTTTAATGGGGGTACTTTGGTATTTTGGTTGGGATAGTAAGAGCCAAAAAAAAAAAGGAAAAGAAATGGGGGAGTCCCACCGTAAAACAACACAACAACCCCGCCCCTCTTCAAATTTTCTCCTCAGATTCCTTCAACTCCTCCCTCTCCTTCACTTCCCATTCTATATTTTTTGGTTTTCTTCTCCATGCATCTTTCATTGCATTTCACTTTGTCATCAAATCCTTAAACCCATTAGCTTCTAAAGCTTGAGGTAAGTCTCAAATGTCTTTCTCACTCCTTTTTTTTTTTTATTACTCAAAGGTTTATCTTAAAACTAGTGAGCTTTCAAAAATGGTGGATAAGTACGTACTTAGTATTTTGAGTATAGATCTAGGGAGTTAGAAACTCTAATATTAATAGATTGTAGTGGGTCCAGTCAAGGCTTAGTTTTTCTCTAATCCTTAGCAACCCTAGGTTCCACAAATTAGGGTTTTTGTTTAATAAGCTCTCTAATTGTTAAATTATTTTGAAATAAATTATCTAAGCTTATCAAAATGCCTATGCTGTTTAGGTTTTGTTAAAGTAGAGCAAGCTACTCCCTAGGAGCATTCAAGAAGTAGCCCAATTGACTTCCACGTATAATGAGTGGCTATTTACTTAATGGCAGTTGATGCGAACTATCGCAACTCAAACAAATTAAAATTTATAAAGTGCTAAGTTGTGTAACGACCTGATTTTTTAGTATTATTATGATAAAATGATTAATTGTGAATAATCTATAGGGATTTTGAAAATTTCGATAGAAAGGTTATGATCAGAATAATATGAAGAGTTTATAAAAAAAAAATTAATTTAATATTATTAAAAATTAATTTAATATTATTCAAAATTAATATAATAATATTTTAATCGGAGATATAGAATGAGACCTTATAATTGGTATAATGACATAGATAAAATAAGTATAAGGGTAAAGAGATATCTTAGCCCGGTAAAGTTTCTTTTATGTCAATCGGTACACCAAAATGGTAATAATTGGTACATCAAAACATTGAGTCTGGTAAAAAAATAGATATTATATATCTCATATAATTTTTACTTATGACAATTAAATAAATATAGACATTTCTAATACAAAAACAAAACTAATCGATACGACAATAGATGTACTTATTACTTGGTCCCGAAGTAAGTTTTTATATAAAGGAAAAAGAAAAAGAAATAGCATTTCTTCTCGGTTGGCAGAGAGCTTCACATTCCTTTCTTTCTCTCTTCACTTTTTTCAAGTTTTTCTTCTTCAAACTCCATGAAACTACCAAGTTCTTAAAGGATACACCTAGATTAATCCTTAAACTTGTTCAAGAACATTTCCTCTACATCAAACTCAAGCCAAAGCCATTTTATTTTTCCCTTCAAATGTGTCCAAACAGCAACATATTTGGTGGCTAGAACATGGGTTTGAAGCTATAGTTAGAGGAGAAAAAGCTAGAGAAAGTTTAGCAAAAAGCTTGGAAGAAAGGTAAGAAAAATTCTATGTCTATTGCTTGTGATTGTTTGACTATTTTTGGTAAATAAACTCTTGATATATGCTTGAAATTATGTGGAGAAATTTGAAATTTGAACTTGAGAGATGTAAAAGGTACTATGCATAAAAATCTCATAAATTGATTGAATTGATGTAAGAGATTTAAATATGTAAATGAAGAGATTTTTAGTTCCTTAAAAAGAATGAGATACCTAGAGATTTTACAAGAACATAATTAGAAATAATTTTATAAAATCTGAAAGATTGGTAATTTGAAGTATAATGATAAAGTTTCATGAAAAAGGATGAGATTTTGATATATAGAAGAAAAGCTTTGAAATCTAAGCGAGAAACTTGGTTTAATTTCCTGAAAGTTTAAGAATCATAAAGTAAGAAGTCCTATAAGTTTCTTTGTAAAGAAATCTCATAAAAGATTAGCAGATTTTCAGAAAAAATACAGACCAATAGATTTTATAGAAAGATCTCATTAAGTTTAACGACTTTAGTAAAATCTTGTAAGAGCCTAATAGATTTTTATAGAAAATTCTCATAACAGTTTAGTAAGTTTTATGGAAAATCTCATAAATGTTAACTTTTCTTTAAGAACAATCTCGTAAAAGTTTACTAGACTTTATAGAAAATCTTGTAACAGTTCTTCTAGAAAAATCTCATAAAAAGTTCAATAGATTTTCCGATAAATCTCATAAGAATTCAAGAGATTTTAACGAATATCTCATAAACCTCAACGGATTTTAAACGAAAATCTCATAAGAATTCGAAAGATCTAAAGATAATATCTCATAAGAAATTCAAGAGATTTTCAAGAGAAAAGTCTCATAGTAATTAGGAGACTAACGAGAAAATCTCATAAGAGTTAAAGAAATTTCAAGAAAATCTCAAAGCAAAAGTATGCGATAGAACTATTAAAAAGAGATTCTACTTTATAATTAAGAGATTTCCTAACTAAATGATAGAGTTTCATACGAAGAAAGAACTGAAGAAATACACCTCATGTAATATTAATTGCTTAATGGTAAGCTCATGGATTCATGGGTAGTAATAGACGTGCTACGCCCTTGGAACTATATCAAGTTGTAAGCGACGGCGTTACATCGTCATGAGCAAAGGGATGTCCTAGAAAGAATAGCAAGATTATTCAGATGAGATGTAGTAGACGTACTCCATCTAGTGAATTATATCAAGTTGTAACGTGACGGTGTTACATCGTTCGCAGTATGATCTCCAGAGAAGTATATCAGAAGAGTCCTATGAGTTCTACCATTAAGTTAAAAATTGTCTAACCAAGTTAAATCAGAAGAAAATAATGATATTAACTACATATCAATTACTTGATTATAAACTCGGATTCACGTGTGATATATATCAGGTTGTACTATGAGGTACTACAATAAGTGAACTATATCAGGATGTAACACAAGGTGTTACATCACCAAAAATGCATCAGATAAGAAGTATATCAGGAATCCTATGAGTTCTATTCTCAAGTCTAAAGTTCATAATAAGATTATGTCAAAGAAGTAATGAAACAAACAAACTAATTATTATGTACACAACCAAATCCTGAGCAACTATCTTACGAATCTTATAATCATTTTATTCTCAAGCATAAGTGTACTCATAATACTATGTTAACCTAAAAAGTGAATAAGCAAGCTAGATATTTCAAAAGAAATTGAAGATAATTTAATTATTTTAATATCATGTCAGATATCATTTTGTAGTAGACTAGCATTTTCCTACTAGGAATCTTTGATTCTAAATCCTGCTATTATTATATTTTTACAGATTGCTATAATGGTGATTATTTTGTGGAAATTCTCAACTGGTACTAGCATTCCTGTCTAGAGTTTTGATGAATGAATGATAGAGAATTTAGTCAGCCTTCTTATTTTCTTTTTAGTGAATGTTGAGTAGTACCCTACCTAGACTAGAGGGTTCCTGTGTGAACCAAGGTAAGGGTTTGACAGAGTTATATATGCTGTTGCTTTGTTGTCGGATAATACAATTATGTATTTTTTATATATTATTTATATTCAAATTTAACGATTAGGGAGAAAGCATTTTATATTTGTCTAGGAAAGCAGGCTCATATGTAATATGTATATACTCCATTAAAAGTCAAGTAGAGATAACAAGTAACAACTACTCATTATAAGGTTATGGCTTAAGCATAGCCTTATGGTGTGAGGGTGTTACAAGTTGCACAAAAAATACAATAAATAGCACAACCTAAGTCGTCTCTCAAGGAAGCTTCAATACTTAGTTGGTAATTTGGGAGTTTTGAAGAATGAAATTATAGCAATTGAAATTAAAAGATAATAACAACAAGATAATAGCAATAATGAAGAAGGCACTAGTGTGAGGTATTTCTAGGATTGGAACTAGTTATCATTGACCAAATATTGAACCCATTGATGACTATTAGTAATAAATTACTGGTAATTATACTATTGATCGATCGACCTCTAAAATTTGACCAATGTAAATATTTAATAAACGATATCTCAATTTATTTAGAAACCACATTGATTTAATGAACCAATTGCTATAGCCTAACCGCTAATCGGAAAGTTAATTCAAATGTTCTCCCTCAAACATAAACCAATAGATCTATCAATTTATGCCCAAGGAGTTTCCCTGAATGACAATCGCCAATTTAGTTATTCCAATAAATATTATAGCAATCACCACAATAATTATAGGAATAGAAACTGCAAAACATTAAGAAAACCAATGCATTCAATATAAACAATGGGTCTCAAACATCATCCCAATCTATCTGAAAATCCCTACACTAGTAAAGAAATCTACTCCTCTATTTCTAGAGGATTATAACAATGAAGATAAAAGAGAACTTGAAAATAATAGCAACAATCATTGCCACAATCTCCAAGATAAAACACCTTTACTAATGGAATCCCTAAGAGAAAAGAGAGAAATAGAAAGAGATATAGAGAGAAAATAATAGTAACTAAAGTGGCAACCTAAAAGTGAGTCCAAATCTAGGGTAAAAGTCTATAACAATCCTATATATCTGCTCTCTAAAAATGGACCAAAGTGAGGCACAAAAATAGTAGTGACTCAATCCTCCTGTTGCTCAGCATGCTCAACAAAATGTTGAGTCCCAAAATTTGATGGTTGTTGCTTTGTCTAGCAAGTGCTCACCCGAGAGCGAACTTCCATACTTTTTCTTCTTTTTTGTTCCAGGCTTCTTCTAAAGAGTTTCCAACCTTGCTTTTGACATTTTGCAATTGATCCAAAGTTCCTATGCTCAAAACCATACTCAAAGAGATAAGTTAAATGCAACAAGGTGTAATTACAAATTATTCCGAAACAAATGCAAAAGCCAATAATTCTTCCAAAATTACATAATGAGGAATAAATTAAAATCCTAATTAATTATATTAATAACTCAAGTAAAACTCATGTAAAAAGCTAAGGTTTGACAATAAGATAAGTGACGTTAATGCCTCTTATCAAACTCCCCTACACTTAAGCTTTCACATGTCCTCATGTGAAACTAAGGTCAAACCAAGGCATGGATGAGAAACAGTATACAAAGACTACACTAGACTCCTAAAACTAAAAGTGCATGATGCATGAAAATGAATGATAGTACACTAATCCAATGAACCTAGAGGCACAACAGTAAGCTTTCACACCAACAATTAGGGGAATTGCAACAAGCAAAGCATGAGCAAGGACATAGCACACAAGGTAGAATCCACATATGATGCATGAACCAAGTATAAAAATCCTCCCAAGGTTAGTGTTTGTCACTCATTCACTCAAGTATTTTGGGTTATGATACATACTCAATCACCTCAAATGAAAATGCATTACCATAGACTTGCCACGGGTCTCATTCTCTATTTTGTCACACACACATTCATACCAAATCAAGAGGACTTACCTTTGGTTGTAATGGGGCTTAGGTGAAGATGGGTAATTATATAGGCTAGTGAGCTAAACTTCTAGTCAAAGGATAGCAAATGCATACACTAAGAGTACAAGTGCCAAAGGGTACACTTTGTCCAAATTAACATAATTACAAGTCTTTCTTTTGCAATGTGACACACCTTCAACTAAACTCTTATTTTTTCAAAAAAAAAATTTTCAATGAATCTTTCATTTTTATTTATTTATTTTCTTGGTGTGTCACTTGTTGAATCTGGTGTACACATTATTCCTCCCTCACACTTGGAGCATATCCTCATGTTCTCCCCTACACTTATACTCAAGCACATAAAAGAATTTTGCACAAATGCTCTCCTAAGCCTAAAAGGTTGGGAATTTTCATTGTTTTTCCACTTTTGGTTAAGGATGTGCTAAAACAAAAGAATAGGCAATAAGGCTCAAAAGGGCTAAACAATGGTAACATGCAAAGGTTGGCTATATGGGCAAGTGGCTAAAAACAAAAAAAATGCCTCAATCATATTCAAGCATGCACATGAAAAATATATTTTCAAACAAGACCCTAAGCAAGCTCAAGAATGTAAATCCAAAGAGGGAAGCACACATGAACAAATAAGCATGGCACGTGATAGTCCAATCAAGAGGCTCAAAATGTCATAGATAAAAGTATATGTACTCAATCCAACAACATAGTGAATCCACCAAGCATTTAATACAAAATAAAGTTAATGCCAACCATGTCAATATAGTGCATGTGGTGTGAGCCTATGCATGTGACCTCTAAGGTGTCAAAGGGATAGTGTAAAATGCAAATAAAAATAAATATGATGCAAGACTTAAAACTAAAATGAAAATAAATAAAATGCAAAAAAATAAAAGGGAAGAGTAAAGAAAAACCTCACGGTGGGTTGTCTCCCACCTAGCACTTTGCTTTAACATCCCAAAGTTGGACGATCAGGACCCTCATGGAGGGTGTGCAACTTCAACCCAAAGATGAGCCAACTGAGCCCTTAGATCCGTGGGGACCACATGGAGGTACATCGTCGATGCTTATCAATGGTGCACTGAACTATCCTGGAGTTCTCCAACTCAACTGCACCATTAGGGTGCACATGGGTGACCAAGAATGGTCCCTTCCATCTAGACTTTGGCCTTTCAGCCATCAATTTTCCGAGCTCATGCAATAAGATCCACTGCCCCTCAGGGCTTCTTACCCAACATAGGCTGGTTCTGGAGCACCTGGCAACTGATGATGCTGTTTGGGTGGTGTACCTCTATCTGAAAACTTGGGACATTCTAAAATAATAGGTGTATATATCTTATGGAAGAAGAAAAAGTGGAGAAGGGTCTGGATCCTTATAAAGCAAATTACCACAAGTATCATCAACTAAAGAATCAATGACATCAATGCCAAACACAGAGTGTTCCTCATTGGGATGTTTCAAAGCATCAAATAAGTTAAATTGGACTTTCATGTCCCCATACTTCATGGATAATATGCCAGCATGAACATCAATCATGGTTCTAGCAATTTTAAAAATAGTCTTCCTAAGATCAATGTATGCTGGTTAGCATTAGTGTCATTCTCCATCTTAAGCACATAAAAATCAACAGGGAATATTAAATCATTTACCTAGACCATAACATCTTCCAATACTCCTTCTGGTCTTATGATGCGGTTGGCCAGCTGAATTCGCAACCTGGTTAGCTTAAGCTTTCCAAAGTGTAAGGACTGGTAGAGTGATTTAGGCATAACATTAATGCCAACTCCAAGGTCAGCTAGGGCTCTTGTGATATGCAAGTTCCTAATGGTACAAAGAACATATAATATGCTCGGGTCCTTGCACTTGGTTGGCAGGTTGCTTGGCTTGATGATGGATGAAACATTTACCTCCATAGTCACCTTATCCTCCCACTGCCCAATCTTCCTTCTATTGGTGCAGAGATCCTTAAAAAATTTTGCATACTTGGGAATTTGTTTGATTGTATCCAATAGGGGTATGTTTACTTGCACTTTTCTAAAGGTTTCCTAAGTTTTAGAATCCAATTCTGATGCAATAGATTTTCTAGGTTAGATCCTTTGTGGGAATGGCGGTGGGGGAGTGAATTTTTGAACCTTTTTTGGTTCTATGGAGCGTTGCAGCGCTTTTGAGCACTGTGGCGCTCAACGAAGGCTCTTCAATTCTGTGCTCTTCCTCGGCTGAGCAGCGCTCCTTTAGCATTGCAACGCTTCCAGAGGGGTCCTCTATCTCCAAATCACCAGCAAAAACATCATCATGCTCGGCTTAGCGCCGCGGTGTTCAACAGAAACCTCTTCTCGCCCTTTTTTGCTTGTTTTTGTTCATCTCAGGCCTTGTTTCCTCTCGTATTTTTGCCCCACCTCAGAGTGATAGCACAGATATTTCCCCTTGGATTAGGCATGGTCTGAGAAGGTAACTGGGATGATGGGTCTTTCCTGACTCTTTTTGCCTCATTTGAGTCACCTCCTCTCTCAGTTGGGCATTTTCTTTTCTAATTTCTTGCATTTGCTCCATCATCATCTTCATCATCTTATTCATAGTGGGATCTGAGGATGGAGGTGCAAGAAGGCCGGTTGCCTTTGATGAGGAGCCAAGTATTTCTGCTATGAAGGTTGGCCCTGTGGTTGAGAGTTATTTTCCCACTTCAAATTTGGGTGGTTCTTCCAGCTAGAGTTATATGTGTTCCCAAATGGAAACTGGCCTACTAATTCTAAGGTGGATTCTGAATGGGCTTGTTGCTGCTACCCCAGTGGTTGATTTATCTTGCAGGGTTGGGCACATATCTGTGTGATGTTCAGTAGAAGTCCAAATGCCACAGACCATAGGGACCACTTAGAATTGCTGCCTAGCTCACCATCAATTGCTTCATAGCCCAGAGAGTGCTTGTAGAGTCTGGGTTAACATGGATCTCTGACTGGCTCACTTGATGAAGGCCTTTAGTAGTTGTGGCTGCCTTAGAACCAAATTGCTGAAAATTGGCAGCCATGTTCTCAATCAAAGCACGGGCTTCTTCTAATGTCTTATCCATGAGCGCCCCCACTTGCAGCATCAATCAGGTACAAGACCTTCATAAAAGTATTGGATGAGGGGTTGCTCTGGAATTTGATAGTTGGGCAGTTGGCATAAAGGAGCTTGAAACGCTCCCAATACTCATGAGAGTCTCATCTGCTGGCGGATTCCAGAGATCTCTTTCTGATAGAATCCACTCTAGGCAGGAAAATACATCTCCAAGTAAAGCCTTTTCATCCCCATCCAGCTATTTATAACCCCATTTGGCAGATTAAAGAACCAAGTTTTCAGCACCCTCTAAGGAGAAGGGAATGCTCTGAACTTAATATCATCCACCTCCACCCCATTGGGTTTCATGCCAGAACACACCATATGAAGCTTCTTCAAGTGCTGGTAGGGGTGTTCTCTAGACAGCCCATGGAATAGAGGTAAAGCATGAACCATGTACCCCTTAAGCTCAAAATCATTATTTAGCCTAGGGACGTAATGGCCAAGGCTCCTGGGTGAAATCAGGAGGGTGAGCTCCCTAAGTGTTCTGTTCCTATCTCTCATGTCACATGTATTACCTGAAACACTAAACAGAAGATCAGAATGCTCAAATGGTTCCGTTTGTTGACGCTTTGCCTGCCTAATTTTTCTCAAAATTTTCTCAATTTCAAAGTCAAGAGATATCAAATTTCCAATAGACAGGGAACGCCTTATACAAGGGAACAAAAATTTTTTTGTTGTTGTTTATTTTCTTCTTTTTTTTTTGCAAAATAAAATAAAGAATAGAAAATAAAACTAAAACAGTAAATAAATAATAACTGAAATAAAATAAAATAAAAATAAAAATAGTAAAATAAACAACTAAGTTTTAATACCTCCCTAGCAACGACGCCAAAATTTGATGCAAGCTGTCACAACTTATAAACAAATTAAAATTTACAAAGTGCTAAGTTGCACCAAAAATGAGTAAATGTAGTAAATGGTACAACCTAGATTGTCTCAACGAAGCTTCAATACTCAGTTGGGAATTTGGGGGTTTTGAAGAATGAAATTATAGCAATTGAAATTAAAAGATAATAGCAACAAGATAATAGCAATAGTGAAGAAGACACTAGTGCAGGGTATTCCAAAGATTGAAACTAGTTATCATTGATCAAATATTGAACCTATTGGTGGCTATTAGTAATAAATTACTAACAATTATCTATTGATTGATCGACCTCTGACCAATACAAATAACTAATAAATGAGACCTCAATTTATATAGAAACCACATTGATTTACTGAACCAAGTACTATAGCCTAACCGTCAATCGAAAAGTTAATTCTAATGTTCTCCGTCAAACATAAACCAATAAATCTATCAATTTATGCTCAAGGGGTTTCCCTAAACAACAATCGCCAATTTAGTTATTCCAATGAAGATTATAGCAATCACCACAATAATTATAGGAATAAAACTGGAGAACATTAAGAAAACCAATTCATTCAATATAAACAAAGGGTCTCAAACATTATCTCAATCTATCCCGAAATCCCTACACTAATAAAAAAAAATCTACTCCTCCATCTCTGAAGGATTACAACAATGAAGATAAAAGAGAACCTGAAAATAATAACAACAATCATTGCCACAATCTCCAAGATAAAATGCCTTCACCAATGAAATCCCTAAGAAAGAGAAGAGAGAAGAAGAGAGAAATGTAGAGAGAAAATAATAGCAACTAAAGTGGCAGCCTAAAAGTAGTTCAAAGCTAGGGTAAAAGTCTATAACAATTCTATATATACTGCTCTATAAAAATGGGCCAAAGTGAGGCCCAAAAACATATCAGTGAGCTGCAATCCCGATGATACCACCGATTGCAAGTGCTCTTGAGCATGCAACGCTCAACAAAACGTTTAGCCCCAAAATTTAATGGTTGTTGCTCTGTCAAGTGCAACGCTTACTGAGAGTGAACTTCCACGTTTTTTCTTCCTTTTGCTCCAGACTTCTTCAGAGAGTTTTCAACTTGGCTTTTGACATTTTGCAATTGATCCAAAGTTCCTGTGCTCAAAACCATACTTAAAGAGACAAGTTAAATGCAACAGTATGTAATTACAAATTATTCCAAAATAAGTACAAAAGCCAATAATTCTTCCAAAATTACACAATGAGGAATAAATTAAAATCCTACTTAATTACATTAATAACTCAATAAAACTCATGTAAGAGCTAAGGTTTGGTAAGAAGATAAGTGGCATAAATGCCTCTTATAGAGCCCTTTAAATTTGCTTTTATAGGAGAAACTCTTTTTTATTAATGTTAATGGATTTTTATTTTATGTTGTTTGAGATATTTGATTATTTATTTTGACTAGTTGATTTTCTTATCCATAAAAATTATTAATTATGACTTGATGGTTGGTTTGAAATGATCACAAGCTCTTTTTATCATATTTATAACCTCGTGATTTTGTTATATCATGCTCCAAGTTACATTGAAATGACTTGTGAGAATTGTCACTTTCAAGATCGAGAGTACATAGAGGTTTATTTATGAATTTGTAAATCCGTGGTCAATATAATTTGTTTTAGAAAATCATGATGGGCTCTAAGTTAGACAACGCTTGCATTGGTGAAGAAATACAATGGCAATCCTGGCCATAACAACAAGATATATTGGCAATACCACTCACTTTAGTGAAGAGATATAATAGTATTAGCATTCACCATAGTGAAAAGATGTAATGGTATTACCGCTCGCCATAGTAGAGATATATAACAACCTATATACACATAGTATTTTTATTTAGATGAAAGGGTGAGATGACCCAATTTGAGACACCATAAACCTTGAGATTAAATGGGTTGAGATTACTCTCCATATACATTTAGTTCTTCTTATGCAACCCACGTAATTCATTTAAGTATTTGATGATGGAATTGATTTTTTTAATTTAAGAATTAGTATTTGTGAAAATAATGCGAAAATATATCAAGTAACTATTTGAATTTCTATTTAGAAATGAAGTTTCAATTAGTGCTCTTTTTTATTGAAAGGTATGAAGAAGACATAAAAATTGTGAACATTACTTATATTAATTACTTTTAACAATTGCATGATTTACAAACTATTTCATTCTATTTTAAATGTTCGTGCATTTGTTAGTTTTTAATTGTCCAATTTGTTTATAGTTCGCATTGAGTATGTTTGACTCATCCCCTTTTCTTTCCTTTCCTTCGGATTCGCAAGTTACTAAGTAGCAATTTCGTAGGATTTGGTGTTTTACCCATGGATTTCCTTTTTGGTAATGGGATTCCTTTTTGGTAATCCTCCATTGTTAGAGGCATTTAGTTGTTGATTTCAGCAGGACATAAATTGGATACTTTTGATTTATCTACATGAACAAAGTTTAACTATGATCTTTTTGTGTACCTAATCCTTACTATGTCTATAACTAAAACCTGGGAATATCCTGGTTGTTGAATCTAGATTATAATATTATGATATGTAACAAGCTAATTCAATATGCAGATTGTTTAGTTTCTAAACGAGGTTCAGGCATATTTCTAGTAGCCAAAATAATCAAGTTATTAATTTATATTAATGGGACTATATCATTGGGCTTGTCAGGCTAAATGAGTTCATTTTGCCTGTACACCAATCACGACCTAAATTTGGGTTGTGACATTTTTTCAATTGAGACCAATATATAATTATATTTTTACAAGGTTTTACAATGAATTTTCAACATTTCATGCACTAAACAAACAATTTTCATAATATAATGCATTAACATCATTCTCTTTAGTATTTATCATCCTCTCCCCCAACCACGAGGTGCTGGAGGAGTACGAGTACCTAGAGGTTCCAGTTAGCCGAGCCTACTCAAGCGTGCAATGTGCTACATTAATCATTGATTAAGACAGCATCGCTGGCTTAATTCGTTTTTAAAATTTGTTTCTGCCCACCAGGAACTCTTGGCAAGGCTCATGTAACATGACGCTTACATGGATCAACGAGAAGTACGAAGATTTGGGTAGCAATACGTACGTCGACAAATGCCCATGACGTTCTTGTGGCAAAAGCAATTAGTCACATGACTCAAACCGCATCATAATCAGGAATAAAAGTCTTCTAAGATGAATTTATTTCTAAAGTGAAAAGGCAAAGATATTTTAACTCCTAAATCAACAGAGTACTTAATCATAAGTAATCAAATGAGTTGATGATAAATGCAACTTCATTTTCACACTTCAAAAGATAAGTTTGCTTCAAAGGAGTTTTCTCCTTAGGACATCTCTTCTCTGTAGTAAAATAATTTGGGACTCTGCGACTCAAAAAAGAGAAAAATAAAATGGTTCAATCCGGGCAACGCATTACATTGATCACTATTAGTAAAACTAGGGGTCTTTGAGTTTGAAAAATGTTGTGCCTACCATTTTGATATTAGACACTAAACTGACTCATTCTCATCTACTATTGAATAGGATTTGTATCCTACTTAAATGAGATCCATAATCCATCTAATGGTGGATAAAAAGTAAGCTGACACAATGTTCTATATCAAATGAGTACAAATAACATAAACAATATAACTCTTGGAGTTTTGATCGGTGTGTACACATAAAGGCTAAACATTTCACCAACTTATGCTCTAAATAAATTCGGGAATCACGTTGCAAATATTATTCACACATAATTAGGACTTGATTCCTTTAAGGAAATAGAAGTGGAGAGATACCTTTACCAACTGTTTCTAATATTTCAGTTTCAATGCCATGTTCACGCATCTGATCAGATTTCTTATTTATTGAACAAAAGAAGTTGACGAGAAATATCAAAAGACCAGAAACATAAATAAATTCCTTAGAAATATGAACAGAAAAAATCTTAAAAACAATCATAATGAGCTTAAAAAGTTTCTCGGTTGGAATTAGAAGTTAACTGGAAAGTTAAACGCATTATACAAAACTGATGGAATTTGAACCGAACTGTTTTTTTGATTGATAAATGATGCTGTAGCTTAAGACAATAAATAAACTCCCAAAAGCATATGCAACCTGAGACTGCTAGAGGGATGTCAGGCGCAGCCGAGAAGGAGATATAAAACTATATAATCCATGTGGCTATATAATGATTACATCATTATAGTAATAGCTTACACAGAGATTAAAGAAGATTTTTCCTAGTTAGTATATCTAACTTTACATACAAAAATATAGAGTATAGATACACTTTAGTTTTTGAAATTATATGCATGTTTCACTTTAGTCCTTGAAATTAAAAAAAAAAAAGCATCAAATTAGTCCCTTTGTTGATTCTAATTAGTCCCCGTGAATATTAGCATAGGTACTGTCTTGATTCTAATGAGCGATGAATATAAAGGTTGAATACCAAAAATAATTAAGAATAGCTTAGAGAGGCAAAATAGAGGATATAACCATAATTAGTGACTTGATCTCACACAATTAAGAATAGTTCCAGGTGAGAATTACCTTAGTTGATGAACTCAGTCTCAAACTAAAACTCTGTACATTTATGAACTCAAAAAACATGCAGCGTTGAACTTGATGTGAACAGATTTTATATGATGTGCTAATGAAAGAGCTAAACCTTACTAAGCATTTTGCCCTTCACTTGTTGGAGCACATTCAAGAGCACATTCAGGAGGATCTGACACCTTGCTTTTGGCTTTCACTTCATTCCAATGCTTGACCTGTTCTTCAACAACCAGCAACCTGTTACCCAGGGATTGGACCCTACAAAGATGATCTTCCAGTTTACCAATCCATGTGCCTTCAATATCTCTCAACTCCTTTTCAAAATCTTTCAAAAACTCCCTTTGCTTCATTCTTTCTTCCTCTTCCTTCCTCAGCCGTTCCTTTTCCAGTTCCATCACACTCAAAACAAGGCCGCCAGACCCAGGAACATCCTTGTATAGTGGTTCATCAGCTTGTGGGCAACGTGCTCTATATTCAGCAAAAGCCTTGTGTGATTCCTTCAGGGCCTTTCTGTAGCCCTCCACGAGGCCTGTCATCATAAATAGTTCCTTCTCAAGTCGATATACCTCCATCTGTCTCTTATGACCCTCATCCATCTTTGCCTTATGCAAATGATCAATCATTTCATCTCGCTTCTGTAGCTCATCAAGCAAGAGTTGCTGATTCACTGAAGATTCTTCACAGGCCTGCTCTTTTGCTGCATACACCATTCTAGCTTTCCCCATCCAAGTCTCTATCTGTTCCATGCATGTTTCGAAGTCGACAGGCTTAGAATTCCATGGACTATCACCTCTCAGCCGCTTGTTACTGCCATTTAGAGTATGATGAGTGTTATGATTATCCAGGCTAAGTTCTCTCTTGTGACCATTACCAAAAAGTGATGATCCAGAAATCATCTGAGGATCATCTCTAGGAGACAGGAAATCTCCAACAGGGTTGTCGCGAAGATCAATCCCAGAACCGAAAGGCATGTGCGCTGCCCCCATGGCTTGCATGAGACCCCCAGTCCCAGAAGGCATCCCCTCCAAAGGAATACACTTGGGTGAGAGATTGAACCCACCCTCATGCTCGTCTTCCTCTGCATCCTCCTCTTCCTCCTCCATTTCCTGCCCTTCCTCTCCCTCATCCTCTTTCCCTTGGCCACAGTCCACACCCTTCACATCACTCGCATTACATTGCCGCAAAAAGGGCTCCCCCACATTGTTCTTCTGATCCATAAGCCACAACCCACTTTCTTCTACCTTAGACGGCTCAAAATCCATGATTTGCTCCCCTCCAACAAGCTCCTTCCCCTCATCAACCTTCTCAACATCATCTTGCCTCGTATCAACCCTCTCAACATTATCTTGCCCCAGACTCAACTCAATGTTGTGCTCCTCCATCTCACCCACTTGCCCACCCTCATCAACCCCACCCATCTTCACATCACCACTCACATCCACCTCCTCTCCCCCAGCTGGCTGCACAGCCGCCGCAGCCACCACCTCCTCATCATCCTCCTCGTCCTCCTCCTCTTCCTCATCCTTAACCTCAACCTCCTCTCCCTCATCCTTCCCTCCAACCTCTTCTCCCTCCTCCTCTTCCCCTGCGGCGCCTCCTCCTCCTCCAGCAACTCCTCGTGCTGCATCTTAATCAGCCGCTGCAAATGCGAAGCATAATAACAATTCACCAGCTGTGGAGCCCTCAACTCCTTCTCCAACACGGCCCACATCAAACTCGCCCAATCAACTTTCTCCAATTGCCCCTCCTTGACCAAATTCAGCTGCACCAAAACCTCATTCGGCGGAATATAAGTATCATCATGCAACAACATCCAATTCTCCACCAATTCCTCAACAAAACCAATCGACTCCGCCAAATCCACGGGCTCCCCGCCCTCCGCAGCGCCCGCCGCGGCAGAATTCTTCTTCGGCAGCTTCAAGGCCCGGCCCAAATCGGCCCGACTCACATTGATCCTAACCCCATTGACGTAGCTACACCGCGAAGTGGGGACGTAGCTGGCAATGAGCTGGGCGATGAGATCGCTGCGAACCGCGAGATCGAACTCGATGTGCACGAATTCCCAGAGCCCCAGGCGCTGAAGGAGGCTCTGGTGGCGATCGAAGTCTAGGGCTTTCGAAGGGGCGAAGGGAACGAGTTTTAGGGTTTCGACGAGAACCTGAAGCTTCTCGCGCGATTTTTTCTCCTGCGCCGTTCGCTTCGGTCCCAGCTTCTTCCTCTTCGGGGCGGAACGGCGGCCGGCGCCGGAGGATGCGGCGGCGACGACGACGGCGGGGGTGTCAGGTTCCGGGTCGTCGGCGTTCTGGATCGGATCCTCCATGACGGTGTCTTGGTCTTGATTGGGGTCTGGATCGGGGAGGGTTTGGACTTGGGGATCTGGATCGGTGAGGGCTAGGGTTTTGGGGGATTGGGGTTGCTGTTCTTGTTGGTCTTGTTGTTCTTGTTGTTGTTGGGATTCTTGGGCGGTGTTAGGGTTTGGGGTTTCGTTGGGAATATGAGGGTTTGGATCGGACATGGCGTTGTTGTGAGTGAGAGAAGAGCGAAGAGAGAGTGAGGACGTCTTCGTGAAAAAGTGTTATAAAGTGGAGTTGGGATTTTTGGAAGTGAAAGGTCTGAACTTAGCTTAGGTTATTTCGTCTGGGAAGGGATGAGAGCTGAAAAGTCGATTTTGTCCTCCTTAGTGGGACTTCAAATCGCCGTTGATAATGAAAATTTGGAACCTCTTTTGGGCGGATTGTTAAGGTAATGTTTGGGATTTTGAGTTTTTGAGAGAACAGAAGAACTTGTAATATAATTTTACAATAAATTTTTTTTTTTTCTAAAATTTAAACTCATAAACGTATCCTTAGGTCCTGAGTAATATGTTCATTTTTTTTTTTACGTACATAAGATTGGGAAAAAAGTTATTACAGTTTCCGGCTTTTCATTTGGTTATAAATTTGTCCTATTTTTATTTAATAGATGTCGATGTAAATCGACTTCGCTTAAAGTTTAGAATTTCATAAAAAAAAAAAACACGCTAGTTGATTTAATTCGACTTTGGATAGACACCTACCTACAACTGTCACATGCAAAGGTCATATCATGTCAGGGTGGTCAAATCGTATCAAGAAGTAGATTTGAATCATCTTAAAGTGGTGTGTAAACTTTATCAGTGTGTAAGAGACAATGCAAACTCTATTCAAATCGGCTTCTACATCAATATGAGGTCTATTCAAATCTACTTTAGTGTGTTAGAAGTCAACTCAAATTGACTCCTGACATTGCTCTAACAATGTGTTAGAAAATCGATTAGAATCAACTTCTTAGGTCGATTTAACCCGACTATTAGCAACTCCTCAATTATAAATACAGCTCCTAGCTCAGGATAGTATTATATCAGAAAATTGAGTGATTGAGTATAAAAATTTTAGTGAGAATATGACAGAGAGTTATGTTCATATTCTTATCCATTATAATTGTTAGATTATAAACACAGGAGGGCGAGACATTTTTTGAGTGACAATCAAGCTTGGTTCGTTGTTAGTCCACCTTTAGTTAGAGTTCCAGAGTAGAATACTAGAAGAGTACAAGGGAAACAACAAGCAAATCACAAAAATATTCTATAAAATGCCGTTGATATTAGGTCAAATGGGATCTGATATAAAAAGTTTTGAATTCAGAAGGACGAGCACATCAATCACATACTCGCTTCTTTTCACTTAGTTGTCGAAATTCATACAATTGATCTATTTATCGAACTCTAAGATGGTCCTTTCACTGTGGAGGTTCAGCTCCCAAGTCTAGGTCCATCATTTGTTGCTGCACTTGATGCATCCCCATCCTTTGAAGTGCCTTGTGATCATATGCAAAGCTCATATGCAACAGATGATGACTTGGCTTCTCTAAGCTTTGCATAGCTTGCCAGGTAGGTTGAAGAGCCATCAGCAAATGCAGCAATTAGCACAAGCTTTGCTTAGGGATTTTGATTTTATTGTGGAGCACCAGGATGATGAAAATGATCAAGAGGAGGAGCCTAGGCATGCAGTAGATGATGATGAAGAAGAAAGCAGTTGTTTCATCTACAAAAATTGGGTGAACAATTTATGTCAAGTCTGAATCCCAATCTCAATCTCAATCTCGAGACCATCCTAGTCACTATTAAGTGGTAGATTTAGATGCAATGTGGTTTGACGTGAGTGGGTCTACTTCACGTTTGGGCTTAGGGAGAATGATCTAACAGTCGCGAGTGTTTCACAAAAAGGAAAAGGTTTTGTTTGCAATTAAACATTACAACATTCAAAAAGGCGTTCAGTACATAGTTTATGAGTCTAACCACATAAAATTTCATTGCAAATGTGTAAAGTTTGGCATTGACTTAATAGGAGTATACATGTCATGCTTGGCCGAAGATCAAGTTGTAGGAAGTACGGAAGCTCAATAGATTGTACACATGTCTTTCTTAAGTCTATGGTTCAGCATGCCCAAATGAATTGTCATATTATCTGTGCCCACATATACCCCATGGTGCAAGCAGATTTGATGATAGCAATCAAATCACTGCAAGCATTAGTAGAGTTAGAGTTGATGTTCAAGACAATGTATAGGAAGGTGTGGCTAGCCAAAACGGAAAGCAATTGCTATGATTTGTGGTGACTAGAAAGAATCATATAATGAGCTTCCTAGATGGTTAGACGATCTATAGTCTTATACGCCAGGTATTGTCTAGTTGGGCTGGACCATACTATGTTGGTGATGTTGTATATCATAGTTGTTTTATGTTCCACCATCTTTTCTAGACATATCCATTGTGCATAGAAGCGTTCAAATATTACAAACATCATATTTTAATTGACGGCACTCACCTATAAGCAAGTATGCTAGAACATTGTTAATGGCTATTGCCCAAGATAGCAACTCTAACATTTTTCCAGTTGCATTTGCCGTGGTGGAAGGAGAGATAGAAAAAGTGTGGTCTTTCTTCCTAAGAAACCTTTGATAGCATGCAACACCACAAGGGCATTCTTGTAATATCTAATAAGCATCATGCTATCAAAGCTACTTTAGATGCGAAGGGAGTGGCTGGCATCCTCCTTGAACTTATCATGCAACATAATGCACTCGTCGTATTGCGTCAAACTTCGCTGTAAAATTCAAGAACAAAGAAGCTAAGCAATTGCTAATGAACGCAGCATAGGCAAAGACTGAGCATAATTTTCTATACTAGTTTGGTGTTGAGGCATGTGGATCCTACGAATTGTGTATGGGCTAGGTAGCAACATATCGTGCGATAAGTAGGCTCACTATGCTAACAAGGCCGTCGATTTGGGCATATAACAACCAATTTATCATAGTGTATGAATGTTGTCATGAAAGGTGCCCATAATCTTCCCATTACGGCCATAGTAAAGTCCACTTACTATCACCTTATTGAGTTGTTGGTCGGAAAGGGGAAAGGGGAAAGGGGAAAAAACCTAACTTGCAAGTGGCAGAAAATTTCAGAGACTCTTGAATGCAATTGAGGAGCATAGGCGGCACTTTAGCAACATGAGTGCCACTTAACTCACCCTAGAGACTTTGGAATACTTGGTGTTTGAGCAAGAGGACATCAACAATCATGGTTAGCGGGAATTTAGGGTGGATTTAACTAAGCAATGGTATGATTGTGGGGAATTCCAAAAACTACACTATCCATGTCGTCATGCACTCACCGCATATGCCGATGCTCGACGATGATGGAGTCTGTTCAACGTTACTATAACACCCTAATTTTAACCTAATGCACTCAAGTCGCATTTTGGTTAATTATTAGTTGTTATGCCTTTGTCCCGAAACTTAACTTATTCTTCTTTAAAATATGAGTAATAAAAATATGGCTAAATTTTTTTTTTAACTTTAAAACTAAAATTCGAGCCATGCATGTGCATAGATACCGATTAATACACGTATGACATAACAATCATATAAACTTTCATCATAGCATATATATGTAAACCATAGTATAACATACACAAATCATATTAACATGCTATAACCATAACTTAATAACGATGTCCTGTATATGTTAGGACATCCTAAGATACTAAACTCAACAATAAGGTTGAACATACACCAGTCCAATGCTAAACATAACTATAACAAAACTAAACGAGTCTCCATGCTTCCGTTGCAACCTCTGGTAGGTAACATGACTCCTATGCCCACGCCTCAAGGAAGATCACGAATAACGCACCATTCATGTCTAGAGGCGACACGGAAGAAAGAAAAAGGATGAGAAACTTATTCAAGATTCTCAGGAGGCTCCCGACTCTAACACAAGTGTCATCGTCGTCGCCCCTAGCCACTCAGATTTCATTATGGAGGAAATGTGTATGCATAAGGTTCAATTTTAAACTTCTCAAAATCCCTTTATCCGAAGTGGGTGTCTTTTAGCATGGGTCTTAATGACATGAATGCAACAGATACCTCATGTATACATGGCAATACCTCAATGAGCATAATTAACACATGTAAATAGCACATATCACATGATTCAATTAACCAATAAAACAATAATGTAACATATGCATATGCATCTTTACTTTATCATGAATGAACTTTTAAGTTCCTTTCTTAATGACCACCCTCGTACATCATCACCATAAACCAACCATCTCACCTTCCCGCGATTTTATAGTCATCACCAAAACTCCACCTCACCGATCGCCTAGGATGAGCTCAATCCTAACTAGCTATCGCTAGATTTAATATGGGGTAATAGAGGGGGAACACATCACTTTCTTATCATGAGTATGCAACTTTCTTGGATAACCTCTCATAACCTTTAATTCGGGAGTCTAGAGGATCACTTCCATTTGTATAATGTCACCTTTAATTCTTAGCATATTATGTTAATATGCAAAGCCATAACCATATCATATGCTTTTCTCATGCTCTTTTGAACATATGCAACTTTGCAATATTCCAAGTGAAATTATATCATGCCATATCCATTCAAAATCAAATAACTAAACATATAAAACCTCAATTTCACATAATTCCTCAAGCATATGGAAAATCACAACATTAACTAATCTTTCTTAAATTTAATTCTAGATTGTTCTTATAAATAAATTTGTGTCTTTATGGCAACACAATAAGTAAGTTTTAGATTAGTAGCAAAAATTAGAGAGCTCAATAAAAGGATATCTACTTTTAATAAGATGTATACTTCATGAGTCAAAGTTCCCATGTGAGTTGAAATGGTGAATCTTGAGCACTAAGTTAATCAAATGATGGCGTAATTTTAAACATGCAATGCAAGCTTCATTTTTAATCTTGGCATTATAGGGTGATGGTAAGAAAAGCATAAGCTATGCAAAGCTTTGAATTCAAATATGAGAATGCAAGCTCTAGTTTTAAATCTTTACGTTTAGATGATGACTTGAAAAATAAATATGCTAGACAAGAAATGTAAATATGAATGCAAATTTAATTCTTTATTTTAGTGCTCTAGTCCCCTTAGAGTATTCACTCTAAATCACATTTCAACTTTAAGGTTGAAATAGATAGGCTTCAAGTTTAATTATTTAGGTGATATGAAAATGCAAGTTCTCGTTTTAATCTTTAAGTTTAAGTGATGACTTGAAAAATAAATATGCTAGGCAAGAAATGTAAACATGAATGCAAGTTCAATTCTTTATTTTAATGCTCTAGGCCTCTTAGAGTATTTACTCTAAATCACATTTCAACTTTAAGGTTGAAATAGGTAGGCTTAAAGATTAATTATTTTGGTGATAACATAAATGTAAACATGAAATGCAATACTTAAATATAAATATGCAATGCAAGGACTTGAAATATAAATATGAATGCACTCCATTTATTATTTCTTTAAGTCCTAGGCTCAAGATTACCATTTAACAACATAATATCTTCATTTGCTAAAAACCCTTAAAAGTGAAACCTTCAAGTTTTAGAGATCAAATAAATAATGATTTTGCGACCAACACCCAAGATCCTCATCATCAAGCCATGGTTTCTTCATTATGTAGGCCATCAAGGCCAAAAATAAAGAGAGAAGAAAAGGAAAATAAGAAACCGAAAATGTAGAGGAGGAAGGAGGAATCAACATTACAACATCTTAAACCAATGAGCAAGACAAAAGAAAAGAAGAACAATATTTAAAACAACTCCCTACCAAAGGTGTTTTTCTTTTGAAAAAAGAAAAGCTTGGTCTTGGAATGATGAGAAGAACAAATCCTCCTTGGTGCCAAGATGGTTTCAGCCAAGAAGAAAAGAAAAGGAAGAAAGGTTTGTCTTGAGTTTTTGATCTTGGAGGTAGAGAGGTTATGTGTTTAAAGGAATTTGTATGGTGGTTGTGTGGTAGTTTGAGATTAGGAAGTGGTGGAGGATGGTGGCTTCTTAGAAGAATGAAGAAGGAGTAGAAGAAGAATTCTTTGAGCTTAAAGAAAGAAACTTTGAAGTTTGCAAGTATAAGCAAATGTTAGCAAGCTTCCCTTGATGCCTATTTATAGAAAATGAAACACAATGAAGTGTCATGGGGGGAGTGGCCACAGGCATTCTTTGGAGGGAAAGGAAGAGAAAAATATCTCTTTGCAAGGTATGACTTTGGGTATGGCTAGGTATGGTTTAAGGCATGGCTTAAGGTATGGCTAGGTATGGTTCTTTAAATATATTTTAATTGAATTTCAACATGTGATGGATGAAAATGGAGGAGGTGGCTGATTTGTTTAGGAAAAATGGGGAGGTGAAAATCTCATTTTAATGTTGGTTTATGGGTATGTTTAGAAGTTGATTTGGTTAGGTCATGGATTATGGGTTGTAATTTAGTGTTTTAGGTGAGAAAATGAGTAATTAAGGTGGCTCAAGACAAGATTAAAGAGTGCTCTTACTTGATTAATGCAAATCGACCTTTATTAGGGAGGAATCTCATCATGTGACCATTTCCATAATTCAAGGAAATTGGAATAGGATTTTTCTATTCATAAAAATGTGACATAAAGTCTTAAATCAAGAAAAGGATTTTGAGTTTCTCTAAGCAATCTTAGGTTCTAATTAACCTTAATTAATTATTTTGACTCTAGATTAGTAATTAGAATTTACTAATATTTAATTAGAGCCTAATATTGCTTAGGTTTCGTTAATCGTATCATTAGGCCCAAAATACACTTAGTTGGGCCAAAACGGTAATTTTTCACAAAATCCTCCGGGGCTACCTGGGCTTAATGTTAAACATTACATAAAAACATCATTTCAAACCTTTGGGTGAAGTTAGGCTAAATCGTCACTTAATTCGGTTTTAATTAGCCACATGGGCATTTTGGTCATTTTGCGCATCGAAACTCAAAAATGGGATTCTTTTGCTCTATTAGCATACATAACACACGAAATCCCCTTTTCAACATCAAAGCATCCCCTAGAGGATGACCAAGCTTGGCGATTCTCATTTTCCTGATAAAATGACCTCAGGGGTATTTTGGTCATTTGTACACGGGAAAATTGGACGTTACATTACATGTAAAGCCTAGGGACGAGGTAGGAGTGATCGCCAATGCGAGAAGGCACGGACAAGGAGTGGCTCCTGCTTCCAAGCGGAAGGGTACATGAATGAACCGATTACACACCAAATGAGAGGATCGAGTCTGTATAGGTATGAGACTATCCAGTTAAGGAGGGCTTGTATGAATTGATTGGTACTACTTATGCTACAAAGATGCATCTTTCTTCAGTAGCCCATCACAAAAGAACTCCAGGTGAACGTGCTTAACTTGGGGTAATTTTGGGATGACCTCCTGGAAAGTTTTCTCAAGAAGTGTGTGAGTGAGGACAAAGCACGTTGAAAAGACCCGTGTTGATTTGTGGACGTCGGCAATCCATAAAATAGGGGATGTTACATGCACAAAATGGAGTTCTCTAGTTGCTAATGAAGATGTAACACCCTAAAAATTAATTTGAGCTTTATTAGTCGTAGTTTTAAAAATCTGAAGTTTGCAGCGATGAGGGTGGCTCAACTTGTCAAAAAAACAAAAATTTGGACTAGGATGAATAGTAATCCTGTGGGCCTCCGGAAGTCAAAACCCTAGATTCAAGCCCAGAAGGTGCCCAAAATTAGGCAAACATGGGAATAAGGTTAGAAATAGTTGGGAATAAGGATTTTATACTTGGAATTAATTTTCAGGCAATGTTTGATGACTTGGGGTATGGTGTTTTACCTATTCGGTAGAGTTTTGATGTGCGATTTTTGACACTATACAAGTTACTTGGTGGTACTAACCACTTTATGCCAAGTGGATGGCAAGGATTGAAACTTGAAAAGTAAGTTTTTATTATATTTTACTCGGAAGCCAATATCTCATCCGTTCGATAGAATTTCGGTATGTAGTTTTAACAGAAAAAGCTACTTGCTCCCAAGTTAAAGTGAGCCACTTATCTTGAGCCAAGTGGATGGCCAAGATTCATTATTTGACCAACAAACCAAATCTTACCCATCCATTTCATTATTTCTTTTTGAAAAAGAAGAAATACCCATTTTGACTACATTTAATACCAAATAAAGTAAAAACACCAAACCTTATCACCACCACTCCATCATTTCGGCAGCCTACTCAAGAAACTCCTCCTCCATTGTTCTTCCTTTGAAACCTCCATTAACAAGCTTCAAGCTTCAAAAACCCTAGCTCAAAATCACTAAAACACCAAGATCTTTTCACAAAATTTGTTCTACTCCTCATAATCTATCAATCTAACCGATTAACATCTTAAATCTCCATCAATCCTTACCTTGATTCCTTACTTCGTCACTGATTTAGGAAGGGTTTGGGTTTGATTTGGGAGCTTTGGAGTGAAGGGAATCAATCTTGGAGCAACTTGGAGCCAAGGATCCATTAGACACCAAAAGTAGGGTTTTCTTTCACCTTTTCTTTCCAAATTTATTCTGAACATTTTTTATTAGTATTGGTCTGAAAATATTTGATTTTATTGGTTGATAATATGTTTATATTGATGTATTAATTTTGGTGGAGTGTTTGGATGATGTTAAAAATTATTTTTGTCAAAAGGAGTTTTGCTCTATGCTCCTGGATTTTCAATTTTCCTCCTGGCAGTGATTGTTCACGAATTTTATGGTATATTTTTGGGTATTTTCATGAGCTAGAAAAAATATATGTTGAAGGTAACATCCTAGGCTAGTTCCACAAATTTTCTTCGGCTTTAATTTGGACTCTTAATGCTTTAAAAAAAATCAGAAACCGAAGTGAACTATATGCTGTTGGATTATTAGAACTAGAGCTATAAACTTTGCTAATTTTATTACTATGCCAAATGATTGAATTATCACTTGAAATTTTTACAGGGTGTTGAGGACATATTGAAGTCTAACCATGAATTTCTATATGATTTGATATGTTCATTTGATAGGGTAATAAAATTGGGAACTATGGCTATTGGTGTAAATAGGGGTTTTATTGACCTCTAAATTAGTCTAAATTTGTTTACATAGTTAGAGAACTCTTTTTGCTCTGAAATTTTTAGAAAATCTCGTGAACACATTGAAGTGTCTTGGATAATTTTTATAGCCTTAGAATTGGTTGTTTGGTATGCAAATAAATTGGGCTATGAATGTGTGAAATCTGCCATTGTGCTGGAAATGAAACAATGTTTTGTATTGATGAAACAATGGCATTTTGGGTTCTAGTATGGCATGAATATTTGATGTTAACTATTTGGCCATGTGATTTGTGACATATGAATGCATGCTAGAGGAAATAGAGAGTGGTTTATGAGGCCTAATTGAAATTTCATTGTGAATGAAATGCCTACATGTGCTTTATGCATGCATTTGAAAAGGAAAAAAGAATGTATAAACTTAAATTGTGCATGTTCTGATATATGGACAAAACAAAAACAAGACTTAGGTTGAATGAGGGAAAGAAATTGAAAAGAGAAACTTCCCCAAATATTTTAGTTGTAGACGTATCGGCTAAGAATAGATCTGTGTGATTCAGAAATGGAAAAAAATGAAGTTCGATGATCACGTATAGGAATGAGCTCAGTCCTAATAAGCAATCTATTTCCCTTGTGTGGTGTGATCCACTATAAATACCATTTGGTATAAATTATCTATTGTGGAGTTGTCCACAACAAATACCTATTGAGTATAAACCAAGTCTTTCCTATGTCAATGAAAAGAGAAAATGACTGATTTGATTTCTATGGCCATAAGTGAGACCATGTCACTTTTAAATAATTTCACTACATTTGACATATGCATAATCATATCACATGTAACCTCTTGATTTGAGCTACTTATTATGTGTTTGAGCTCCATGATATATGTGCATTAAGTAAGTGAATGCTAAAAGAAATCCACTTCGGAAATATGGTTTTTGAACTTTAAAATAAACCTTTGATAGATGTTGTATGCTTACATTTTCTTGATAAACCGAAGTGGCTAGGACAATGACGATGACATTATAAGTGTGTAATCGAGGAGTTGCCCTCCTGAGAATTGTATAATTCTCACCCTTGCTTGTTTGTGTTCCCATGTCACCTCCAGGTTGATCCAGGAACAATGAGGCTGCTACGTGAAGAGCGGGACTGAAGTAGTTTAGTAGTTAATATATATTTTTTACTTTATTGTACTTAGTCATATGTTATGTTGGTAAGTGTAATAGAGAACAATATGTATTAAAGCTCATAGAAGAGCTTCCCTTTTATATTTTGTACTTTGTATTAAATGAATGTTTTGATTTCTTTGTTATGTATTTTACTAGAATTATGACTTAGTTATTACACGAATTAGTCGAACTTGTTATAGATATCTAAGAAAGGTCCGCTAATTCTATAAGTAACAGCTCCGAGCTTGATGTCATGGCTTAAGACGGATGTTGTACTTGGGAGAATGTTACAGAAGACATGTGGCCACCATATATTGGGCCCCCTATACGGCTAAATCTTGTGCTTAAGCAAACTACTGAGGTCGTCTAGTTTCAGAAGGATTCACAATGAAATAGATGATGTTGATCCTGCTAGCAAAAATATCATGGACGTGTAAGGAAATGGGCCACACAGGATGAACATGCCTCGCTCTATTTGTAACACCCTCCTAATTTCCATATTTTACTTGAGTATTAATAGAGTAATTAAAGAGTATTACTTGTGTTCATAATTTAAACTAGGCGAAAATAATGGAATAAAGCAATTTAGACGTGCATGTTGCAAAATGCGTATTCACATATATGGACATAATCTGAGTGTATAATGTGTATAGCAGGCTAGTAAACGGTTAGTTAACTCCTGAGAAAGTCAGGGACTCAATATCAAAAGGACTCGCTATCGCTTAAGAACCTAGCCTGCTCAAATATTTGGTCCAACAAAATCACATATAAATACAAACAGACCCAAACATCTAATCATATATCATCTGCAAGTTGGGAAAGTCCTAATACTACACTACTACTGAATACAAGCCAAAGGTCCCTGAAAGCCTCACGTCCTCCTACAGGAAGCCGTTGGCTATCGGTATGATAGCCTCACCTCCCCAGGGCGTCAGGACCCTCTATGGGTCGAGTCTAAGGATGATGATGAATAGGCGGGTTCGTCCTGGAGGAGGTGGTGGAGCGACCAGGATGTCAAAAACCTCTAGGTGTACCATGTGAAGGGGCACACCATCATAGGGAGAAGTGGGATCGAACTTGCCAATAAAGGCGGACACACTGAAGGAACGGCCAAAAAGTATGTACACACGAAACTGGGAATGACCTACAGCATCCAGGAGACCATGCTGGGTCATAATGCCACACCCACTGTGGCGAGTCAAGGAAGAACACTATGGATGACATTCTAAAATCTGAGTAATACAAGTATATGCAACTCAGGGTGAGAATATTATAAAATTCTCAGTAGGGTAGTCCCTAGATACGATATAGAAATCAACAATAAATGCATTCACATAAGAATATTTATGCAGAAACTATAAGCATCACTACTAAAGTATGTACATTTTGTGCAATCAAGATATAACCAGTGATGAATTATGCATTGCTATTTGGAACCATGGAATCTCATTCCATGCATTTTCTCTTTTTGTTAACATAGGGAAGGCTTAATATCAAATCACGGGTATCTGCCTTAGATAATACCATAAAGGATAATAGACTGTTAGGACATGAGCTCATTCTTATCGTGATCATCGGACTTCATTTTTTTTCATTTCCAAATCACATACAGTTCTATTCCTGCTGATACGTCTACTAACTTATAAAGTTTCTAGAGAAGCCCTTATTCTTGCCTTCCCTCTCTCACCCATATAAGCCTTGTCTCTTTCCCATATGTTAAAACAAGCACAAGGAAAATTTATACATTCTCTTTTGGCAAATATATGCATTATGTACTTTTTTTTCTTTTTTCAAATGTATGTATAAGCAATATGTAGGTATTCATGTACAAGGAAATTCCCATTATTTTCCCATGAAGCAATCATTAAAGTCACAGCATGCATTCATTCACATCCTAGTTGAATCACAAGTCATTATATCACTAAATCAATACTTGGATTCAATTTCAGCATGTTGGCAGAATTTATGTTGAAGTAGCAAGATGTATTTTCCCTACCACATGGTTGATTCAAGGGCCACAAAAATTGTGCATGACACTTCAATGTGTATCAAAGCCCTGTAAAAATTTCAACACAAACAGAGCTTCTAATTTCTTCAATAAATTGTACAAATTTAGTGGTCAGGGACCATCAATTCAGATTAGACCAGGGTTCTGATAATATTTAACCCTAGCAAATGAATCAACTCATAATAAAATTCACAGTGATAATTTGATATATTATTAATTTCTTGTAAAAGTCTCAAAGGTTAGTTCAGTCATTTGCTATGGTAATAAAATTGGGCAATCTTATTGCTTCAGTTTCAACAATCAAGACAGCATCAATTTCATTTCGGTTTCTGATTTTTTTGAGTCAATAAACCTTAAAATCAACAATCAAGAAAATTCATATAGTTAGTTTAAGATGTTTAATCCAACATACAATTTTTATAGCTCATGAAAACACCCACAAATATACCAGAAAATTCATGAACAATTGCTACTTGTAGAAAATCGAAACTCCGCAGCCTAGTCCAAACTTATTTTGATAAAAACCATTTTCTAACACCATCCAAACACACCACAAAAATTAATACATCAATATAAACATAATATCAATCAATACAACTAGAAATTTTGGACCCCCAAAACATATCAGAAAAATTTGACAAGGAAAGGCAACAAAAACCTTACTTTGAAAGTTCTTGAGCTTTATGCTCCAAAGGATGCCCCCTTGATTCCTCTTCACTTTAAGGACTTCCAATCATACACCAAACCTCCTCTAGGCAGTAAGGAAGTCAGGGATCAAAGGGCAAATTGATGGAGGTTTGGGATTTTAATCGCTTAGATTTGTGGGGATTGAGGTGTAGATGAAGTTTTGTGAAGGAAGTTGGTAATTTTAACAACTCTAAACTAAGGTTTTTGGGTTTACAAGTTTAGAACTCCTAAGGAATGAAAATGGTGGCTGTAGCTTCTCTTGGTCATGATGGCCGAACAAGGAAAAAAGGAATTAATGGAATTAGGTGGTTTGAGTTTATCTTATAACAAGTAAAATCATTATTGTAATATAAAGTCAAATTGCTTTATAAAAGAAACTAATGTAAATGGCTAGGATTTAATCTTAGTTTAAAAGATTAAATCTTAGCCTTAAACTTGGCTAAGGAAGATAAACATTATCCACTAGTAAGAATTAGACCGTTTTGTGTTAAAAATCACACATTGAAATTTTACCGAACGGGTAAATGTTACCCGATTAAACCAATATTACCCGAAAATTAATTCTAAGTATAAAATTTTCATTCCCACTCATTTCTAACCTTATTCCCATATTTTCCTAAATTTGGGCACCTTCAGGTCCCAAATCCAGGGTTTCAGCTTTAAGGCCTCCAGGGCCCGCAACATACTATTCATATTTTTTCTTTTTTTAATATTTTTTTTGTTTGAACATAGAGTCGTTCTCACCATTCCTAAGCTTGTCAGAACCTTAATATTTGCATTAAAAAATCTTCAATTAATTTCTAAAGGAAAAATTAGGTGTTACATTGCCACCCACTTTAATAAAAATTTTGTCCTCAAAATTTCATACCTGGAAACAATTCTGATGATCTTTCTTCATGTTTGACTCTAATCCCCATGTGTATTCTTCATCTACCGGCCCACCCCAAGCCACTTTTAGTAGTTACATAATTTTATTTCTAAGTTGCCTGACTTCTCTATCTCGAAGGATGGGCTTGAAATGTCAAGTCATCTTGTAACTGTATGGATTTGGGTTCAATGATATGGTTTAGTCTGATATACATTTGAGTTGAGATACGTGGAAGACATCATGAAGGTTGGATAAATGCAGGGGTAAGGCTATTGATGGCAAGGCTGAATCCGTAGAGGATTTGAAAAGGGCCTATGAACTTGGGTAACAACTTTTTGACTCTTAGGGCTCTACCTACTCCCGTAGTGGGTGTAACCTTCAGGAATACATGTTCTCCTTCTTGAAAGTCTAAGGGTTTCCTTTGAACATCAGCATAGCTCTTCTGACGACTTTGTGCAGTGAGGATTTTTCTCCTAATTTTTGGATCTACTCGATCGTTTGATCAACAAGATCAGGTCCTAATAATCTTGTTTCCCCAAATCGTACCAACACAAAGGAGATTGGCATTTCCTTCCATATAAAGCTTCATATGGGGCCATGCCAATACTAGCGTAATGGCTATTATTATAAGCAAACTCAACCAATGGAAGGTTATCCAGCTTCCCTTTTCTATCACGCATGCCCTTAGCATATCTTCCAGAGTTTATATAGTGCGTTCAGTTTGTCCATCCGTTGGGGGTGATATGTAGTGCTCAAACAAATTTTGGTTCTAAAGGCTCTTTGGAAATTTCCCAGAACCTCGAGGTAAACCTTGGGTCTCGAGGAAACTATTGAAGAGGGAACAGTGTAGCCTCACTATTTTTGGATGTACAAAGAAGCTAACTTATCCAAAGGATAACTAGCTTTTATGGGTAAGAAATAAGGAGACTTGGTCAATCTATTCACTATAACCCATATAGCATCATGGCCTATGATATCCTTGGCAAACCCATCACAAAGTCCATGGAGATACTTTCCCACTTCCATTTCGAAATTTCTAAGGGGTGCAAGGTTCCAGCTGGCTTTTGGTGTTCTATTTTAACTTTTTGGCAAGTTAGACATTTCCAAACAAACTCTACTATGTTTTTCTTCATCCTGCTACCAAAATATACTCTTAAGGTCTGTATACATTTTACTAGTTCCAGGGTGTATGGTGAATTCGCCTCGTGAGCCTTCTATAAGATCTCATTCCTAAGATTACCACATGCAGGTACACATACCCTGTCCTTATACCTCCATATACCTCGCTGGTCTCGAGTAAATTCTAGCAACTTCTTGGTATGAATGATTTTAAAATCTCTTGAAGCTCTTCATCTTTAAGTTGTGCAGCCAAAATTCGTTCCTAGAACTTGCTCGTTACTCGTATTGACCTAACCTCACACCTTTTGGGTTCACAAACATACCCACACTACGACTCTTAAAGCTCTCCACTAGCTCCGTTTCCTTGATCATCAGGCATGCTACACGAGGGATTTCTCGCTCAAGGCATCTGCCATAACATTTGCTTTGCCTGAATGGTAGTTTAGACTGAACTCATAATCATTGAGGAATTCCATCCACCTTCTTTGCTTCATATTCAACTCTCTCTTACCGAAAAGGTATTTTAAGCTTTTATGATCAGAGAAGACATTGAACTATACACCATAAAGATGGTGTCGCCAGATCTTTAGAGCAAAAACCATAGCTGCAAGTTCAAGGTCATGAGTTAGGTAGTTTACTTTGTGGGTTTCAACTGCGAGAAGCATAGGCAACCACATTTCGGTTATGCATCAACACACACCCTAAACTCTTATTAGAAGCATCACAATAAACCTCAAAGGGTTCATAAGGAGCGGGTAATATTAATATGAAGCCATGGTTAACTTTTGCTTCAACTCCTGGAAACTAGTTTCACATTCTGGCGTCCACTTAAATTGAGCATTCTTTCGGGTTAACTTAGTCAAAGGTAATGCTATCTGAGAAAAACCCATGATAAACCGTCGATAGTATCCAGCTAACCCAAGGAAACTTGGATTTCCGTTACCATAGTAGGTCGATCCCAATGAAGTATCTACTTTACTGGGATCTACGAAAATTCCTCCGTGAGACCACATGGCCTAGAAATTTAACCTCTTCCATCCAGAATTCACATTTTGACAATTTAGCATACAACTTCCTCTCCCTTAGGATTTGTAATACGACCTAAGATGTTCCGCATGTTCTTCTTCGGTCCTTGAATAGATAAGTATATCATCTATAAAGACGGCTACAAATTTATCTAAGAAGGGCGGAAGATTTGGTTCATATAATCCATAAATACCGCCAGAGCATTGGTCAGTCCAAAAGACATCACCCTATACTCATAATATCCATATCGAGTTCTAAAAGTAGTTTTGGGAATATCCTCATCCTTAACTCGATCTGATGATAACCTAATCTAAGATCAATCTTTGAGAAAACGGTTGCCTTCCGTAATTGATCCATGAGGTCATCAATCCTCGGCAAAGGGTACTTGTTCTTGATCGTCACTTTATTCAATTGCCTATAATCCACACAAAGCCTCATACCCCCATCCTTTTTCTTTACCAGAAGAACAGGGCTCATGGAGAGGCACTTGTTCTAATGAAATGTTTCCCTAATAGTTCTTCAATCTATGCCTTTAATTCCTTTAACTCTAAGGGTGACATCCTGTAAGGAGCAATTGAGATAGGACCTGTTCCTGAACCAACTCAATGTAGAATTCAATCTCCCTCTTAGGTGGAAACTCTACAATATTATCTGGGAACACATCTGGATACTCCCTCACTGGAATCGTACTTAATTCCTGGTTACTTTCAGTTTCACTAGACGAGAGGAGAACATATTCCTAATGGTTCATCTTACTAGGATTAGGTGTCACTAGGTCTAAGTAGAAAGAAAAGGGAACCATAGGAATAGAGGGCAACATGGGGAGAAACACCTTCTATTTGGACAATGTAAAAGAACATAGTTGGGTACCAACCAATCCACGCCTAAGATTACTTCTAAAGCAATAAAGGGAGACAAACTAAGTTGGCAGGAAATTCTCTAGTGTCTATAAAAGGAAGAAGATTCATGCATGCATAACAAGTTCTAATAGGACCAGGAGTGGGAGTGGATACAAGAAGATCATAAGGTAACTCGACACAGATAATTCTAACTTTTGTACACAGTCATGGGATATGAAAGAATGAGTAGCACCGAATCATACAGGACATCTAAGGTATTACCATTTATTTCACACTTACCTCGATCAGATCACAGATTGAGAAGCTTCCTTGGCACTTAGGAAAAACACGTCCATGTTGTTGTGGCCTGGGAGACGGCTGAACCTTTTTGTTGGGTAGTTGAATATCTTGTGTCCTGGTTTGCAAGCCAAAGCAAATGATTTGTGTTGTCCAGCAAGGTCTATTCCCATGATATTTTCCACATTTAGGGCACTCTCGTCTTACTTTCGTCTTGGGGATTAAGCGCTTCCCTCTATTGTTGTTGTTGTGGTTAGGTGGAAATCTTCCCTAGACTAGTTTACAGGCTTTAATCGGGGACCTGGGTGCTAATCCCCTCCTGGCATTGCTTTGTGAATACTTGAGGTTGGCAAGCTTCTTGTTCGACTCCTCACACACGACACTTATTCACCAAGGTAGGATAGTCTCGAATCTCCAGGAGTCTTATAGCTGATTTTATGTCTTCACGTAAACCCCCTTCATATTTCATGCACTTCCAAGCTTCGTCTAGGTCACGTTGGTAAATCGTAGAAAACTTGCAAAGCTCTTCAAATTTGGCAATACACTCTGCTACACTCATAGGTCTTTGTTTAAGAGCCATGAACTCTAACTCCTTTGCGTTCCTTATAGAAGCATGGAAGTACTTATGGTAGAAAGCCTTTTTGAAGACATCCCAGGTAACTTCAGTCGAGAAGCTTCAAATAATCCCTTGGTGCTAACCCACCAAAATTCTACATCTGCTTTAGCATGTAGGTGGCGAAAGCCACCTTTTGAACCTCTATAGGGGAGAACTAAGAAAATCTTCTCCATGGCCTTAATCCATTCTTTTGCCTTACAAAGATTGAAGGCTCCTCAAAATGGTGAGGGATTTGCCTTCGAAACTCGACAAATTTTCGATATTCCACATCCCCTTCGTTCCCTCTAGGGTTACCAGCCGAGTTTTGCTCCTTATTGTGGTTCAGTTTCCATCATTTGGTTACTAATAGCAGCTTGTTCTCTCATTGCCACCATCATCTCACAAAAGGTATTCATCATTTCGGCGTCATTTCCGCTTCGCTCCTAGTTTACCGATTTGAAGTCATTGATTCCTGTCACACCAAACAAAATATTGAGTTGATCAAGCTCAATACCAATCCAAGTGTGGCAGGAACCCATAACATTTCTAACCAACAGTCATACACATACATATATACATATATGCATCATAATGCATGACAAATACCACGGAAACATAGTCGGTCCAATCCTCATGCTGATAGGATAGTCCCTTGATACCATAATGTAACACCCTCCTAATTACCATATTTTACTCAAGTGTTAATAGAGTAATTAGCAGAGTATTACTTGTGTTCATAATTTAAACTAGGCGAAAAACAATGGAATAAAGCAATTTAGACGTGCATGTTGCAAAATGCGTATTCACATATATGGACATAATCTCTGAGTACATAATATGTACATCAGGCTAGCAAACGGTTAGTTAGCTCCTGAGAAAGTCAGGGACTCAATATCAAAAGGACTCGCTATCGCCTAAGAACTTAGCCTGCTAATATTTGGTCCAACAAAATCACATATAAATACAAACGGACCCGAACATCTAATCATACATCAATCTTAGGCTGGGAAAGTCCTAATACTACACTACTATTGAATACAAGCCAAAGGTCCTTGAAAGCCTCACGTCCTCCTACAGGAAGCCGTTGGCTATCGGTATGATAGCCTCGCCTCCCCCAGGGCGTCAGGACCTTCGAATGGGTCCAAGGCTGAGGATGATGATGATGAGGTGGGTGCGTTGCGGAGGAGGTGTGGTGGAGTGACTGGGATGTCAAAAACCTCCTGGTGTACCATGTGAAAGGGCACACCATCGTAGGGAGAAGTGGGATCGAACTTGCCAGTAAAGACGGACGTACTGAAGGAACGGCCAAAAGTACGTACACACGAAATTGGAATGACTACAGCATACAGGAGTCCAGTGCTTGGGTCATAATGCCATAGCCATTGTGGCGAGTCAAGGAAGAACAGACCCGACTTGGGCATGTGACCCGTGGAAGAAATATCATTCCCATGTAAGCCTCGTGACTTGGATTCCTCTATATGCACAGGAATTGCAAAGGTTAAGTCATAAAATCTTTTCTACATACAAATCACCTATCTTTAAAACATATATTCATAATTTTCCAAATTATAGTCTCATATCCTGTTTTTCTAAGTCTAATTCTTAGGGTCAACAAGTATAAAGAAAGTCTATCATATATAAAAAATTTATAAGTAGTAAAATCATATAATACAATAACATAACCACATATACATAACATATATCATGCACTACGGTCTAGGATCCCATTTCATTACATGGAGCGCCCTATTCTATATAGAAGGCTTTACCCGTGTGAAGCTTAACAATTGACACTCTAATGCCGCTGCAGGAGGAAGGAGTCTGAGTAAAATTTGCAAGTTACTATATCTATAAAATGGGAGAAATAAGAGGGGTGAGTTTTATAACCAAAACTGAGTGAGTAGATCCTTACCCACAACCATACATGGGACAGGAAGGAAGAATACATAATTACCATTAATGCAACATTCACAAATCAATTATGTTTACGACACATAATACCAATAAAATCATAAGTTTGTTAAAATCATAAAAACATAATATTCTCAAAGAATTATAAGAAGGGAACCGACTATTCAGTAACTAAAAATGGGTACTTAGTTCCTCGTGAACAAGAGCCCTTAACTGAGATCTTAATGGTTCCTCATGAACCGTGTCCCTCTTGGACTGATTTATCTCTGAAAATTTGCCCTCGTGGGTCTTGGTACCAAGGTTAACGATTCAATTCGTTAACTTGCACTTTATTCCTTCTAGAAATTCTTCATTCTAAACTATTCCTTTCAACATATTCCATAAAGTTTTCTATTCTAGGGTTCAAAGCTTAATCTCATGCAACAAACAGTTTGGAAATCATAAAATCATTAATTACTCTGATAGCTCTAAATCCATGTAACTCTAGTTACCTTAGCATACCTGGTTGTAGACCGTACCCAAGGAGTCACCCGTTGAAGACACTATGGTTTCAATCTACAAAATATGTAGCCATAAACCATTCCAAGTCATACATAGACTCATATTCTAAAGCTCCTTGATGTTTAAGTTTCTAAACTCATTCCAAATATCAAACTTTTATAGATTTAGGAATTCTAAAACCATAACAATATTTCCAATAGTCACAAGATTCTCCAGGAATCATATTCATAATCGATTCAACATAAAAATTGGGCTAACAACCATATATCTCAAGTTGCAATTATCAACAATTCTACATAAAACTATTTCAACAAATATGGTCCCATGCATTTTTTTCAAGAACACCTTTTATGTTATTTCGAAAATCACAGTTTCATAACAATAGAAATCTCAACTATTACAAAATAAACTATAAAATCAAGGTTCCTTTTTCATGTTTTGTTGAAAATAACTATAATGATCAACATAGAGGTGATAGGCTTGAACCCACTCACCTGGATGGTGGAAATAAGGAACAATAGCAACTAGGTTCTGGAAGCAGGATTAGCAATTATCTATCATTGAAGCAATAGGATTCTAGATTAACCTACAAATACTCAAATCTAAATTCAATCCTACTATAAGAACATCATGACAACTCTATGATAGACATCCCCTTAAACCCTCAAGAACAAGAAGAAATTGAAGGGGAAAAGGGGTAAAATTAGAAAAACAACATACCTTAAAGCCTTAGGAGTGAAAGATTGAAGTTAGAATAGGAAGAAATGGAAGAAAATGGAGTTTTGATGATGAAAATGGGTGGGAATGAGATTTTTCATGTTGGGGTGAAGAGGTCATGTTTTTGTGGTGTATGAATGTTCTAGACTTGAAATCGGGTTTTATATTTTTTGTTGACCGCTAGCGTTCATGAGCATGAGCGCAGTGATCACAAGAGAGCTCAAAATCATGCCCTACGGCTTACCTGTTCTTGATAGCTCCAGGTTTCTTGAGTGCTAGGCATCACAAGAATATTTATATTTCTTAATTTTAGTTAATCTATTAACTTTAAAACATAAATGTAAATAAGAAAATGCCCCCCATTTAGATTCAAATAAAATATTAGAAAAATCAAAATCCCAACAAATCAAAATCTAATTTTTGGGTTTTAGTTCAAATTAAAATCTTACGATTTTGTAAACTCGTAGGCCAAAAATGACATAGTTAAAGGTTTCATAAAATTCACTAAAAATCACTCTTTAACTTATTTTCTCTAGGGAACAATTACCAGGACTTTTGATTCCAAGAAAATGATTCTATTATAAAGCCTTCCAAAGGCATGTAGGGTCCAGACTTAAAATTTAGAAAAGAAATGACAGAAAGGGTAATTGGCACCCTTCTTGGTTTGAAAAATTTTCTAACCTTTTTGTTTAAAACTAAGGTATTACAAGAACACTATGGCACATCTTTTGAATCTAAGTAATACAAGTACATGCAACTGTAGGGGTGAGAATATTATAAAATTCTTAGTAGAGTAATCCCTCAATAATATAGAAATCAACAATAAATGCATTCATATAAGAATATTTATGCAAAAATTATAAGCATTACTACTAAAGTATGTACATTATGTGCAATCAAGATATAACCACAGTGATGAATTATGCGTTGCTATTTGGAACCATGGAATCTCATTCTTGCATTTTTCCCTTTTTGTTAACATAAGGAAGGCTTAATATCAAATCATGGGTTATCCCTTAGATAATACCATAAAGGATAATAGACTATTAGGACATGAGCTCATTCCTATTCGTGATCATCAACTTCATTTTTTTTCATTTCTAAATCACATACAGTTATATTCCTAGCCGATACGTCTACTGACTTATGAGTCTCCTGGGAAGCCCTTATTCTTGCCTTCCCTCTCTTACCCATATAAGCATTGTCTCTGCTTTTCCCATATGTTAAAACATGTACAAGGGAAATTTATACATTCTCTTTTGGCATATATATGCATTATGTACATTTTTTCTTTCTCAAATGCATGTATAAGCAATATGTAGGTATTCATTTACAAGGAAATTCCCATTCTTTTCTCATGAAGCAATCATTAAAGTCCATAGCATGCATTCATTCACATCCTAGTTGAATCATAAGTCATTATATCACTAAATCAATACTTGGATTCAATTTCAGCATGTTGGCAGAATTTATGCTGAAGTAGCAAGATGTATTTTCCCTATCACATGGTCGATTCAAGGGCACAAAAATTCTCCATGACACTTCAATGTGTCTCAGAAGCCTTGTAAAAATTTCAACACAAAACGGAGCTTTCTAACTCTTCAGGAATTGTACTAATTTAGTAGTCAGGGACCATCAATTCACATATTAGACTAGGGTTCTCATAATTTTTAACCCTAAAAAATGATTGAATCAACTCACAATAAAATTCATAGCAAAAAAATCATTTGCTATGGTAATAAAATCGGGCAATCTTATTACTTCAGCTTCAACAATCAAGACAGCATCAATCTCATTTCGGTTTCTGATTTTTTTGAGGCAGTAAACCTTAAAATCAACACCCACGAAAATTCATGTAGTTAGTTTAAGATGTTTACTCCAACATATAATTTTTATAGCTCATGAAAACACCCACAAATATACTAGAAAATTCGTGAACAACTGCTGAGGAAAACCAAAACTCCGATGCTTAGTCCAAACTTATTTTGATAAAAACCATTTTCTAACACCATCCAAACATACCACCAAAATTAATACGTCAATATCAACATAATATCAATCAATACAACTAGAAATTTAGGACCCAGCTCAACCCAAAACAAATCAGAAAAATTTGACAAGGAAAGGCAATAAAAACCCTAATTTGAAAGCTCTTGAGCTCTATGCTCCAAAGGATGCCCCTTGATTCCTTTTCACTTAAGCACTTCCAATCATACACCAAACCTCCTCTAGGCAATAAGGAAGTCAGGGATCAAAGTGAGAATTGATGGAGATTTAGGATTTTAATCAGTTAGATTTGTAGGGATTGAGGTGTAGATGAAGTTTTGTGATAGGAAGTTGGTAATTTTAACAACTCTAAACTAAGGTTTTTGGGTTTGCAAGTTTAGAAAGCCTAAGGAATGAAAATGGTGGCTGAAGCTTCTCTTGGTGATGATGGCCGAACAAGGAAGAAAGGAATTAATGGAATTAGGTGGTTTGAGTTTATCTTATAAAAAGTAAAATCATTATTGTAATATAAAGTCAAATTGCTTTATAAAAGAAACTAATGTAAATGGATAGGAAGGAAGATAAACATTATCCAATAGCAAGAATTAGACCGTCTTTCAATATTAAAAATCGCACACTAAAATTTTACCAAACGAGTAAATGTCGTACTCGATTAAACCAATATTACCCGAAAATTAATTCTAAGTATAAAATTTGTATTCCCACTCATTTCTAATCTTAATACCACGTTTTCCTAAATTCGGACACCTTCGGTCTCAAATCCAATGTTTTGACCTCCCAAGGAGGCTACAGCCCGCAAAACACTATTCATATTTTTTCTTTTTTATTTTATTTTTTACTTTTTTTGTTCGAACATAGAGTCATTCTCATCATTCTATGCTGTCAGAGCCTTAATATTCGCATTAACAAATTCTCAATTAATTTCTAAAGAAAAAATTAGGGTGTTACACCATCCTCTAGCAAATGTCATTGATTCATTATGTTCTTATTGCTCCCTACGTGTTATGTCTCGTTTTATGCATTCATTTTATTATTATTGCTCCTTATATGTTATCTACTCTGTGTAATCAATTTAGTGTAATATTATTAATATAACTTTGTTGTGGTATATTTGTTAATGTAACTCCGTTGTGGTCTCTTGGTTAATGTAACTCTTATATGGCCTCTTTCTTAATGTAAATATGTTGTTTACTCTTTGTTAATTTACGCGGTACATGTAACCACGCTATGTAAATTAAAACAAGCAATGAAAGAATACACAATTTACATAAAAGTGCTTAAATGCAAAAGCAATAATAGAAAACAAAAATGTTAAAATACATAATACATAATATATTGTAACATCTATCACATCTAGGCAAGCTACATATCACCGTCCTAATGTGAGTGTAACACCTACATACAGATATTGTCCACTTTGGGGCCTAATTGGGTGCCCCTCACAATTTACTTTTCCCTTTTAAAGGGAAAATGCGTCTGCATGGAGGAGGTATCCATATCCTTATAACGTATATTCGTTCCCCTCCCAACTAATATGGGACTAGTTCCACCCTTCCTAGTGAGCCCAGGCATCCTCATTGGCACACCGACCCTAGGACCATCTCTAAGATATGATAGATGTTATAGATGATATTAGAATTGGTCCTGGGATCAGTGTTCCAGCCAACGAGGATTTGGACCCCCACTAAGAGGGGTGGAACTAGTCCTACATCAGTTGGGGAGGGGAACGAAGCATGCCTTATAAGGGTGTGGATACCTCCTCAATGCAAACGCGTTTCCGCAAGAGAGGGGAAGAGCAAATCCATAAGGAGCGTCCAGTTAGACCCCAAAGTGAACAATATCTGCATGGCAGGTGTTATACTCATACTAGGGACGGCGATACATAGTGTGGCTGGATGTGATAGATATTGCAGATGGTATCAAAGTCGGTCTTAGGGTTAGTGTGTCAGCCGCGAGGATGTTAAACCCCTACTAGGAGGGGTAGAACTAGTCCCACATTTTTAGGAGGGGAACAAAACATACCTTATAAGGGTGTGGATACCTCCCTTTTGCAGACGCGTTTTCCCTTTGAAAAGGGGAAAAAAAATCCATGAGGGCGCCCAGGTAGGCCCTAAGCGGATGAGATCCGCATGTAGGTGTTGCACTCACATTGGAGATGGCGATACGTAGCACACCCAATGTGACAGATGTTACATATATAATCATAATCACTATATAATCATCCAAAGTCCTTCTTCAAGAACATAATATAAAAGTCCAAACTACATAAGTCCAAAGTACATGACCACTATATAAACACTACTCATCTCAAGTACAAAATATAAAAGTCTGAACTACATAACCACTATATAAACACTACTAATCTCAAGAACATAATATAAAAGTCAAAAGTACATAGCCACTATACAATCATAATCATTACTCGCCCCAAGCTGGTATGTTTGGAGGCAACAAAGTGACTTCCTATGTAACAATGATGATATACAATCTCTACAAGCTTAGCCCCGCTCCCCTCCTACTATTCCTCTTGATCCTTCTCCTAGTTCTACTCCTACTCCAACCTACTCCTCATCCTAGTCCTATTTTTCCTCTTGCTCCTGCTTTTGCTCGTACTCTGGCTCCAACTCTCTGACGAAACTCCATAAGAGGGAACTGGATATGCTCTATTGATGGTTGATAGTACTAGTTTGGTGACTAGAGTACTGAAATGGATCGAGGCGTGTCATATGTGTCAAAAAAAGCGGGCTAAATGATATGTATCGAGCTATATCACTCTAGGATAGACCCGTCACCGACTCTTATGCCAATTGGGGTGAACAAAAGGGTCTAAATTGAACTAGTGACTAGGGCTAGCCATGAACTACTACTAAGAGGGGCCATCGATGAACTAGTGCTGAAGGGGTTAGCCATGAACTGGTGCTGAAAGGGTTTAGCCATGAATTGGTAGCTAGGGCTAGACATGAATGGTGGCTAGCCAGTCATGAATTGGTGGCTAGGGCCATAACTGGTGGCAAGGGTACATAGGTGTCGGAGTACGTCAGAGAAGACTAAGATTGAAGCCGATGGCTGGGACATGGCTGAGGCTAAAAACTAGGCTCTGCTTTAAGCGTAGCTAGGCTTAGGCTTATGTTGATGGCTAGGCTTTGGCTGAGGCAACGTATAATCATCATGATGATAATCATAATCATGCAGCCTTACTCCATCATCACTAGGGCATCCTCTTAAGGTGCCTGCCAGCACGCCCCGAACACACACACGATGCCCCAAAGAGTGTCGATGTGGGACGTCAACAAGGTGTAAGATATTCGATTCCTGGTGGGGCCTTGGCTATTACATCGTCTAGCAAATCCTTAAGCTCAGGATCCTCAAGGGCTTCCTTTTGTTAATAAAAATTTATTTACCATTGACAAGTAGCACTAGAAGTACTAGATGGTCGATTATCATCGAATATGAATATTGGACCCGCCGCTGTAACACCCTAATATTTAACCCAACACGCCTAGGACATATTGAGATTAATTATTAGTCATTACTTCCTTTAAAACCTCTTTTAGAAATAACTTAGCACAAATACAGGTAATTTTTTTTTTTGAAGTAAGGTGCTTAAAACAAAGTGCAAGCCATCGCGTACAACATACACGAATCGTAAAGCGGAAGAATAAATAAATCACATCAAAACAAAAGCATTAAAGGACACCTCAATCATGGAGACAAACATCATAATATTAAATCTTATAGTTTAGTACAACAACGGAAATATAATATAAAGTCTTACCTATACGAGTGGGTAGAGTTTGCAGGACAGGAAATATAAAATAGGAAAGCATAAAAGGCTAATACATGGACCCAACCCTCCAAAGATACTACCAGATAAACAATCCTCCCTTCTATAAGCCTACAGACGACGTACTCCTTGGACGGGGAGATGTAGCCCGTAACCGCGAAGCTCCTCGGATGTGGCCCAACGATGAGGGGCCGTGGGCATGTGGATCGCGGAGCGACGTGGCCACCTCGGCGAGGGTGCCTCTCGGTTAACGTACACACCTCATAGGCCTCGCTAGAGACCGTGTCCTCGCTACCCCTCGACGGCAAAGGCACCAAAGGGGCGGAATCCTCCGAATAAGGATCGGCCGGTGAGTCCTCAGAGGTCCCCTCCCGCAATGACGTATGAGGGCACGTACTCGGATAGTCACGCACAACTGAAGATGATGGTCGGCACGACGCTTCCTCATCACGAGGTCGCGTCCTCTCAAAAATCAGATCATCTCCATAGGGAGAGGTCGGGTGAAATGGAAACTGGAGACTGGAAAAGCAAATGGGCGTCCCATGAATGCAAAAATGCGCACGGCGCAGCGACCCTAAAATGATAGGACTGATGATACGGGTCGTAATGCACCTCCCACATCTGGGTGTCAACGAAGATCACAAACGACGCCATCGCGTCTCGAGACGTAACGGAAGAGAAACAGAGAGAGGGGTGAGAATCTTACTAAAGAATCTCAATAGGGAAGCCTTCTATCCTAATGTCATCGTTACGTCCCCAGGAACCTTGGGTTTGTTATAAAAAGGTTACACATGCAAAGGTTCGTTATGAGGTTTCATAAAAGATAATTATCCAAGGTCCTGTCTTTTATAATGAATCTTTAATGCATGTATGCATCATAGTAGAACATGTATGCATGGCAATACTTAGCATTAATAAAACATATCATCAACAATTAAAATCACACATAAGTGGCATGTAACTTTCCATGATCAACCTTTCGCTCTCATGAGCATGGTATTTCTCATCTTTCTTCATATCTCAACTTGTGACATCATGATTTTTAAAACAATAGTAACCAACCCCTTACTAGGCTATGAGCTCATACCTTAACTAGTCGTCACTAGTTCTTACTTATTCTTGATAAGCGAATCATAATCATAATCATAATAATAATAACCCTGACTCCCAGAAGTACAGGCAGGGACCTAAGGAATCACCCATCATGGGACTTTCTTCCTTCTCTAAATGCATCAACTGTTAAGACCAGTGACTTTGTCCGCTTTGGGAGGCTAATGTCGATGCCCTCACGGTTTACCTTCCTCACCTTAGTAGGAGAAGTATGTCTCAGCGCGAAACGCATCATCTGGTTAAGACCAGGACATTGTCCGCTTCATGATTCCCATGATCATACCCTCCATGGGTTTCCTTCTCCTTACCAGCAGGAGAAATGCATCTCGGCATGTCACATATAAAATCTTTCTTTTCAAAATTTTCTCAAGTCCCTCAAATTTGACGGAAATTCGGGCATAACAACCACACTCTAATTTCCTCAAATTTGAGTCATGCTACATAACTCATTCATACATATCTTTCTCATGGACTTTCTCAACTAATAAACTTTCTAGTTCACATGAGCACATTCTTCTAACTCATTCATATTTGAAACCTCATGCATCTCAAAACATGGCACAACACTTCACATCAACATGCCAATTATACACATAAAGTTTCATGCTCAAGATATTAACATAATCACACCATTAAGAATATGCTCACTCGTCCTTATGCTCACATCACACTTCCTATCTCATGGTATCTTATGCTTGGGTCCTTACGGGTCTTAAACTTGTTCCAATTATCCTAACCTTCATTATGGATTTTTATAACACCTAAGGGATCATTACCTATTATTCTCACTAAGATTTAGGCTTACTAAAATTCCATACAGCATTATGCATTTTGGGCAGAAAATTTACCTCATGATTACGGGGTTCTAGAATTTCCATTTTAGACTCTTTTTAAGATCCGTCTTTGCCTACGGCTCTATAATTAACTCCTAAACTAATTATGAGAGATTCCTACACATGTTCACTAATTATAAACTAATTTTCTTAGTTTTAAACATGCTGGAACAGAATGCATATCTTGTGCATTTAAGTGTTCTAGAATTCTCATTTTTAATCCTTTTCAAGTTACTTATTCTTTTCTAACTTCCTAAATCGATCCTTGCTTCACTCAAACATAATTTTACACATTTTAACACCATAAAACAGAATTCATACAGTGGCCAATCATCAAGGGCAGAACCGAAATCATAAGCTTCATGGATTCACATAATCACTTGATTTAAATGCATATAAGTTGCTAGTTTCTCTTGGAATCATTTTAGAAGCTCAAAACTCTTTTAGAAACCAATTAATCTTATTGAAATCATATAAATATATGCTAGGTCAGTAGCTAAATTATTTAGCTCAAGGAAAAGATTTAAAACATAAAACTTTGTTCATAAAGTTCCTTGAGTACATCTAAGCTTAGAAAAAAAATCCCAAGACTTAGACTATGGGCACTTATGATTAGAGGAACTCATCCAAGTCCATCATCATCACCACAAGGCCGAAATGGCATCCCTTGAAATGCCTCCATTTTCTAAAACTTTATGCAAGATACTTGGGCAAGTCTTTGAGCTCTAGGATTATTTAGGTGATGGCAATAACTTAAACATGATATGCACTTATTTTACTCTTCATTAGAAAATAAAGTGAGTGCACAAAATAAATATGAGATGCAACCTCATTATTATCTTTAAGTTTAAGTGATGACTTGAAATATAAATATGAGATGCAAGCTTGGAATTTAAACATGATTATGCAGGTCCATTTAATTATTCTTGAGAGTTTAGTGATGGCATCAAAGTAAACATGCTATGCAAGACATAAACATAAACATAAGTTCACTCCATTTTATCTTACTAGAGCTCTTACAAGACTTTAAAGGAACTTCACAACCTTAACCCAATATGCATCTTAACAACATAAAGTGAGCTTTAGAGTTCTTTGCACCAAGACTTCAAAGAAGCCTTTGGTTTTGAACTTCATCATCAAGCTCAAGAAAATAGACACAAAGCTCAACACTTTGTCTAAACAAAATACAAAGAACTAAGTCATATTCTTTATTTTATTGCTCATGGGCTTCAATCTAGAGTAAAACTCTTAGAACGGCCGACCAACTTTAAGGTTGGCAAGGGTAAGCTTAGAGCTCTTTGAAAACATGTGATTAATTTTCTTAACAAAACTTTTGTGATCTACATAGCATTTTTAGCAAACTTTGTTCAAGTGAAAACAAAGGAAACCGAAATCTTTCAAAGGAAAAAAGGGAAAGGAAGCCGAAAGCTATTCAAGAAAGAAAGGAAAAGAAACCGAAAATGAAATCAAGAAAAAGAAAGAAAACACAAGCATGTATGGTCCAAGACCAAGTTGTTTCAAGCTTTAGAGGTTTCTCACATGACAACAACAAGTCATTATCTTGAAACCTCATCATCAAGCTAAAGTTCTTTCAGCAAAAGGCTCCAAGGCCGAAAAGGAAAAGAAGAGAAAAGAGTTTGAAACCAAGAGAAAACTAGAACTTTTCTTGAAGAAAACAAGCAAAACTTTAAAACAAAACCCCTACCTAAGGAAGTCTTTGAAGAAATGAAAGAAAGCTTGAGTTCTTGAAGAGTTGAGAAGACAAAATCTCCTCTTGGATGTGGGATGGTTTCAGCCAAAGAGGATGCTCAAGGAAGATGATTTTTCCTTGAGTTTCCAAGCTTGGAATGGAAAGTTTAAGTGTTTGAGAGATGGTTTAAGGTGAGGAGTGGTGGTTTGTGGTTGTTTGTGGTGGTGGAAAGGTTCTTTGAGGGAAGGAAAAGAAGAGCAAGATGAAGAGAAATTGAGAGAAAAGGAAGAAAATGCAAGAAAGCTGAACTTGGCAAAGCTTCTAAAGTGTAACCAAGTTCTTCCAAGCTTGGTATTTATAGAAAATTTTGCACAATGGTGGCTACCAAGGGAGAGAAGGCCAACGGCCTCTTGGCCATTTGGGGAGGAAAATATCTCTTTGATTGGTATGGGCAAGGCATGGGCAAAGCATGGTTGAAAGTATGGCTAGGTATGGCTCAAGGTATGGCCTTTGAGTGAAAAAATCAACATGTGACACTCCTTGGAAGGCCATGCATTCGGCCAGAATTTTACAGCCAAGGGGGAGGTTAATTTGTTCATGTAATTGTGGTTTAGTGATGTGTTTAGGTGTTTTTTTGATTAAGGTTTTGGTTAGGAGTTGTAAGAAAGTGTTTAGGTGAGGTAATGGCTAATTAAGGTTGTCAAGACTTGATTAGGAGGGTAATCTTGCTAGATTAACAATTTAAAATCATTCTTTTGGTCAAATGAGGTATGGCACAATTCCTTAATTTAAGGAATTGGAAGAGAAAATACTATTCAAGATTCCATGACTAGGAATCTTGAATTAAAGAATGCAATTAGAGTTTAACTAAGCAATCTTAGGTTCTAATTAACCTTAATAAATTATTTTGACTTTAGATTAATTATCGAAATAAATTAATCTTCGATTAGAGCCTAATATTGCTTAGGTTTGCTTAATTGCGTCATTAGGCTCACTGTACACGTTCTAGGGGTAAAATGGTAATTTTGCACTAAAACTACCCGGACCTACCAGGCCTGGCTAAACATCAAATATTACTCATAAACATCATTCCAAACTTCCTGGAAAGTTTCGAACTCAAACGGCACCTTTTACCCCGTAGAACATAGGAGGGGTATTTTAGTCATTTTGAGCCGAAAGTTTGGAAAACGAGATTTTCACCTCGATATTAAACATAACAATTATAATCCCTTTCAACATTGAGTTGACCCATTCAAGGACTGCCTGTTCACCGTCCTTAATTTGGGAAACGACCTCAAGGGCATTTTGGTCATTTGCACTCAAAAGAAAAAATTGGGCTTTACACTCCCTGCATCCTATGCAATATGCCATGTCACATGATACTTAGCATAATAATAAAACCTGGCTTAACCCGACCAGAGAACCGTGAATTGGCCTTGAATCTGCTCTAAGTTACTCTTTGGACCAGCTATGCAATGGAACTGTGTAACTCCTCTAAGTTTAATGGAAATTAGTGACTTGATTCAATGTAAATTTGACGGTCATGCTTAAGTTTTTTTCTTTTTAGGGAAACGACATCGTTTTTCTTGTTTTCCAAAAAAATCCTAAAACTAAATTTCCTAACCTCAAACAAAAGACCACTAAAAACTAAGGACCTTAAAATAGTGTGGCTTTGTGAGAAAAATTGAGATTAAGAGGGAGAAGAAAGACCGCTAAGTTGTAGCTATTCTCGCTTGCTCGCCGCGCATACCTCGCTCTCGCCTGCTGCCCACGCATCACGTAGCCCTCGCCTACTACCTTTATGCATCGCAACGCCTTTGCCTGCCGCACCGCCCAACGCCTTGCATCCTCGCCCCGACTACAACCGTGTCGCTCCTCCTCGCCATCACCTGCCGCCTTACCTCGTCTGTCCAGACACCACCATCAAAGGGTAAGTTTTGAGTTTTTGTTTTTAACTTTGTTGTGTTACAGAACATGTAACTAACACTATACATAGTATGTTGGCTTTGGGAGATTAGATTAAAAGTGTGAGTGAATAGATTGCTCATTGCTACTATTTTTTAATTTAATGTATATTCATATAGTTAATTTGTTGTGTAGCTTGTGTTAGTGTTAGTATTCTTATTACTTACTTTACTACTTACTTTTTTTGTTGAATTTGTGTTACTATTTTTGTGATATAATTTAATGATCAAGTGTATTGCATATATGCATCAATTAGAGAGAGAGATGTCTTCTACTAAAACACCTTCATCACAAACACCATCATCCCAAAAAGCATCCGCTAAGATTCTATTAAAATATCATATAACCATAGGAAAAAACTTATCCAACTTGGGGGCATTGTAAGCAAATTATTGAGGAAATGAAAATGTTGTTTTACAATGTCTTCATTATAACAAGATAACTAGGGAAGGTGGCATCAATAAATTGAAAAATCACTTGGCTAGAGAGAAAGGACAAGTTGAAATATGCAAGAATGTGTCAACAAATATTAAAGATCAAATGCAACAAAATATTAATAAATGTTTGTTTAAAAGAGAAAAGTTCAATAAACTTTTGAAGATATTCATGAATATGATGATGAGCATATAGAAATAGGTGAGAATGAAGTGCAAGTATGAGTAGGGTTGTATCTTCTACATTTCAACATGGGGAAAAAACCACTAAACTAGGTTCTTACTTTGTGCCTAGAACAACGCCTTGAGCTCATCCAACCTTAAAAAATGTGTTGCAAAGTAAAGAAGTAATGGAGAAGTGTGACATTGCCATTGCAAAATTGATGATTGATACTTCTGTGCCATTTAATGAACATAATTCACCTTATTATCAACCAATGATTGATGCTATTGCTAGCATAGGTGCAAGTTATAGGTCCAAACTTTCATAGAGTTTGTGGTAATTTGTTGAGTAAATTGGTTGAAGATGTGAAAAACATAATTGAGGGTTACCGTGAAATTTGGAGTAAACTGAATGCACTATCATGGCTAATGGATGGACTAATCGTTGTAGGCAAACTTTGACTAATTTTTTGGTGTATTGTCCTAAAGGAATTGTTTTCCTGAAGTCATTTGATGCTTCTCATGCCTCGAAAACTACAAATTTATTGTATAAGCTTTCAAAGATGTAGTATTAGAAGTTGGTCCATAAAATATTGTTCATATGGTGGAGAGAATACTGTAAATTATGTTGTTATTGGAAGGTTATTGGAGGCTGAGTTGCCTAAACTATATTGGTCTCCATGTGCTGTTAAGTTAGTGAGGTTGTGTCAAATGCTTCAAAAATTACCAAATACATATATAATCATTGTCATCCATTGTATTTGATGAGAAAGCATAGAGGTGGAAGAGAAATACTATCTTGCTCCTACTCACTTTGCCACCAATTTCATTACATTGCATAAAGTATTTTGGCTTAAAAGGATGCCCTTAGAGCCATGATAACTTCTAAAGAATGGACAAGCTAGCTTATTCCAAAGATGGCAAGGCAAAAAGATTTGTGGATCAAGTCTTAGACTCTAGCTTTTGGAAGAAGTATGTTGATATTGTTAAACTCATTGAGCCACTTGTTCGTGTTGGAGATTATTGAAAATAAAGATAAATCCGCCATTGGTTTTCTTTATCAAGCTATATATAAAACAAGAAAAGAGATGGTTAGGAGATTTTAGAAAAGAAAAAAGACAATGCGGCCTTACTGACAATCTTAGATAAGCAGTGGATTCATAACTTCGTAAAAATCTTCATACTGCTAATTATTGGTTAAATCAGCTTATTAGTTCAATTTTGAAGAATTTGAAAAACATAGAACCACAACATATGGCCTTCTTAATGTTATTGAGAGGTATGTTGATGGAGATCCTAACATGCAATCTAAGTTAAGAAGTGAAATGAGGATCTATTAAAATGCTAAACAAGATTTTGGAAGGCAATCCGTTATACATGAACAAAACATAGTGATGCTAGTTAAATTTAGGGTTTGCTATTTATCTTTAATTATTTATTTTTTTAATCCTTATTATCTTTCATTCTTTCAATCTTTCATTACATGTATTAATCTAGATCAATGGTGGGAATCTTATGGATGTGGTGCACTAAATTTGCAAACATTGTCTACCCGTGTTTTAAGCCCAACTTGTAGTGATTTAGGTTGTGAGCGAAGTTGGAGTGTGTTTGAACACATTCGTTCAAAGAAGAGAAATAGGTTAGATCATCAAAAGCTTAATAACCTTGCTTATGTTCATTACAACTCGAGGCTTTGATGAAGGTATTTTTTTCATATAACTATCAGTTATATGAATGTCTTAGTTCTCCAAAGTATTTCTTCTATCTATGTGAATAAATTGGTAAACATAGGAATGGAATGAAGATTCAATGTGGTTATGATCCAATTTGTTTTGAGGCATTTGAGGCCATTCTATTGGATATTGGAAGACTCACCACCACTCTTAAATGTTGATGGGTTGGAGTCTTTACATAATCATCTTGCAAATGTTTCCATCTAATTAATTCCAAATGATATTGGTATACTTTTTAATTGCATTAAAATTTTTAATTGCATTATTATTTTATAGTTTGATGTTGATTAAAATGATATGATTGTAGGTCAATTGAACTTGGAAAATGATGACAATGATAATGATGATGAGGGTGCACATGACATATCCAATGAAAATGCAGACCAAAATGAAGGCATTATTGGGCAAGCTTCACATTTAGTAGCTGATGAAGAAGAGACTATGAATACGACACTACCTTGCCTTGGCACTGATCATATTGTTATCACATTATGTATTATTAATTTGTTGTGACCTATGAGTTTATGACTTTATAGTGTGAAATTGTGTTTGCATTGTGGACAACATTTAAGAATTTATGTTATTTATCTATGTTTTAGTATATATATATATGTATGTATGTATGTTTTTTTTTATAATTTTGTATATATTTTAATAAATCTGGTTTCAACCATTGACCTAGTGTCTTGACCGAGTTGAGTATTCGAGTTTCAGTCTTATAACTATGATATGTAGGCCACCATACATCTAGATCTCATATACCATTCTTGGTGTGCAATTGATCAATGTTTATCGGGATAGTTGGCATGTGTTGTCCTCACCAAACTGTCAAACAACGTGATCGTAGGGTGCCACTCAATCACAACAAACTATATAAGTGTTATCACAGATGCCCTACATTGACCTCCTCATAAACAAATATACGTCCCTAACTTCATCACAAATGTAGGAAATCCACCTAAAATGCAATATTTGATATATATATATATATATATATATATATATATATATAGTTAAAACAACTCAATAGGCATGTTAATAGTATAACCATTATATGCGACTTACCCAGGAATGCCAATCGCATCAAAGCGCTCCTTATAGCATAATAGGCAAACCATGTCTAAGCTTATCGAGCACCCAAATTGACTCCATCTGAAAAAGATATGTAATGGGTTTTGATTACAATTTATACATATAAATAAATAACAAAACAAAAATATTCACATAGATATGTATTTAAGTAGAAGAGTGAGTGGATGGTGCCTGCTCAGGTCCTGTTTGGGCATTCTATATCATGTCCAAGACTATAAAAGGGCTAAATAGCCTGAATCTCCTGACATTATATTTCACTAGGAGGCAAAGCTCATGATAAAGGGATCCTATAATCGCAGACCCCTCTCTTATAGTTTCGTACCTCATCAAAATCAATAAGAAGAGGGTACCACTTCATATGAACCATGAACCTTGATTTGTCCAGGAACAAGACCCCATCAAATAGAACCATAGTGTAAGCTCTAGTGTAACCCATAATCATTTGCGGATTAGTATTCCGTGGCAATGATCAAAATGCATCTGAACTAACATAGATTGATGGAGAATCCTTTTATGTCCCTTTTCCTCTAAAATTACACCAATTAGATATGTACACAATGACCATATATCATGCTAATAAAATTTCTCCTGCCCACCCATGAACCATTGACAAATAGTCTATCCACACACAAACCCAGCTAGAACACCACATCCTTCTGTGAAGTTATACTCTCCATATGGAAGATGAAAGTGTGTGACTTGGACCTCCAACGCTCCACAAGTACACTTATGAGCGCCCTATCACAATCAAACACTAAAACCATCTACATGACATACCAAAGAAAAGATTTCATCCATTATCTGGTGCCACCATCAAATTATAGCACCTAATTTTTAAAATTTGTGTATCCTTACATATATATAGCATTGTTAAATTCAGCAAATTGAAGTAAAAATCTACAAAATATCAAATTTACACCAAACATCACACTAAATTAAGATTATCTAAATATACAAAATTGCACTAAAATAAATAAATTATGACAAAACTAACTGAATTAAATATGCCACAAAAATAAAGTTAACAAAAACCAAAATTAAATTTATTAAAATTCATCAATTAATCTAAATTCTCACTCTTAAAACTGGATTATATATTTATTTATTATAACAAATAAAAAAATCACACAAAAATAATGTTACCATTCATTTAAATTGAAGTTCAAAAACACTTAATAATAAAATAATATACAATTTGAACTAGTATTATATATTATAATGTTCTACTAAATTATACTAAAATAAATTACAAGCAAATTAAACTACAGTAAATTTAAATTTATTATATTTCCCAAATTAAACTAAAAAATGCTAGCTAAATTCCAAAAAGATTTTATCAAAATTTGGTTTGTCATCATAAGAAAAGAGGAGATTACTAGCTCCAAAACCCTTGTGAAAGCTGTTAGCTTATGTTTTGAATGACAACAAAACAAATTTTATCAAAATACTTTGAAGAAAGGACTAGTGATTTACATGAGTTTCTTAAGTGCCAAATAGGAAATTTATCATGTTATACATAATTTATTTCTTGATATATTTTTCAAATTATCATCTTTCAACATGATATGAATCTCATTCAAGATATTACAATATTTTAGAATATGAAGAATATAGAAAGTGAGTTTTAGTATATGAGAAACTTGAGAAAGTAAGTTAGAGCATCAGAAATCATAGCTTAGACATCAAACTTTGCTATATATCAAACTCTTGATATATCAGAAAATGGCATGACAACTCTAGAATTGCTTTGTCATGATCAAATCCAGCACACCTTTATCATATTCATTCATGTTCACAAATTTAAATGTCCAACACTCTTTCAAGACCTACATATACTTCAGAAAAAAAAAAAAAACCTCTATAAAAGTGTGAAGAGCTGAAAGTGTAGAAGCTCATCAAAAATCGAAGCATACATCAGAAGCCACAGTGTCTCATTAGAAACTGAAGAATATTTGAAATTCAATGAAGACAAAGCCTCAAAAAATTTTGCTTTTGACATATCAGCTTAATACTTGAAAGATCGACATCCTTGGTGAAGTTTTTGCAAGCTGAGAAGTTCAGAAACCATACTCACTTGAAAAGGAGTTTCTGAAGTGCCTTCAAAACAAAGAACAATGGTTTTTGTACCATGATAGTGACTGACACATCTCAACTCAAATATCTAGAAGACTAATCCTAGGACACATGGAACTGATCAACACATGTCAAGGGAGAAGAGATGAAATGACAACGATCCTATTCAAATTTCAAGTATAAAAGCAACACTCATTCAAGCTGTAAGAACTTTTGTACTCAAGATATTCAAAATTATCTTTCAACTTTTTAAAGTCAAGTTCTTAATCATCTCTAGTTTTTGAAGTGAAAAATCTTCTTTCTAGAATCAATTACCAAATATTCTTTGTAAGAAGTTAATAAGGAAGTCTCTCAAGTTCTTTCCTTACTTCATTCACATATCTTAGGAAACTTGAGTGAAAATTCACATGAAACACTAAACTTTCATCTTATTGTACCTTGATCCAATAGTGATTATTGTGAGATAGCTTGAAGAGGCTAGTGTGAAAACCTACTTGTAAGTGAGGGTTATACCTAACTGCACACTAGTTTAGCTTGAAAAGGCTAGAATAAAACTATCTTGGTGTTTTCTTATAAAGAAAAAGATTTAGTGAAACTTTCAACAGTGTTGGTTGAGAACTAGATTGTAACATCTGTCACATCTAGGCGCGCACGTATCGTCATCCTAGTGTGAGTGTAACACGTGGCATGCAAATATTGTCAACTTTGGGGCCCTGGCGCCCCCATAGATTTGCTCTTCCCGCTCTTAAAGGTAAAACATGTCTACATGGGGGAGGTATCCATACCCTTATAAGGCATGCTTCGTTCCCTTCCTAACCAATATGGGACTAGTTCCACCACTTAGTGGAGGCTTAGCATCCTCGCGGCTGGTACACCAATTCCAAGACTTGGCTCTTGACTCATTTGTAACATCTGTCACATTGGGCACTCTACATATTGTCATCCCCAATGTGAATGTAATACCCTATATGTAGATATTGTCCGCTTTGGGTCTAACTGGGGCCCTGTCACCAAAAGAAAAATGTGTCTGCATGAGGGTATCCACACCCTTGTAAGGTATGCTTCATTTCTCTTCCTAACTAATGTGGGACAAGCTCTAGATATAGGCAAAGCTTGGCCGAACCAGAATTAATAAAAGCTCACAAGCAAGGTTTTAGAATGAATGATAAGTTTGCAAAATTGAGGATGTTGATAAGAATTAATGGTTTTTTTAATATGATTTCATTTTGTTAACCTATATGTTTTGAGAAAGTGTATTGATGATTATTGAAAAAGATAGTACTAGGTCACTTGAGAAGGAGGTTGAATCAAGTGTCCCTTTTTTAAGTTCTTGCACTCTTAATACACTAATAAGAGATTTCAGGCAAAGTCTTATGTTGCTAAGGAGATATTTAAGAGTAAGTTTCCTAACTATTTACAATGTAGATTTCAAAACACAACCTACTTAATGTTAATCTATCAGTTGACGAAATATATCAGTGTGAGAATAATCCAAATTAATCAAATATTAAGCAAGATAATAGAAAATGTAAATAAGTAAAAGTGAAAGCAGAGAAGCTTGTATACACAATGTTTATACTAGTTTGGTTCACCAACTCTAGAATCTACATCCAATTCCTTCTTAAGGTGAAAGTTTCTAGGTAGAAAAGTGCATAAGAAGGGGAGTTGAATCGTGCTCTTCTTCTCTTTCTTCTTTTTGCTTCTGAAAACTTAAACAAAATACTATCAAGCGTTGAGCTGAAGTGTAGCGAAATACAGTTAGGTACGTCAGAAAGTGACTTTATGAACTACAACATTAGTAACAGAAGATCAAATAAAAGACTTTAAGCAAATACTAATAAACTCATAGTAATGAATGTATGAGAGATAAGGAAGAAGAAAGTCCTACATAGATATTTTTATATTGGTTTGGCCAACTTGCCTACATCTAATTCTCAACCACCATTGAGTTTCACTTAACCTTTCTTAACCCGAGAAAGAAAAACAGGATAGTCTTTCAGTAGCCTTCCCAAGTTTTTGCCTGTGACTATTAGACCCCTCCTCAAAACCAAGTAATTATTCACTAGCCTATCCAAGCTGAACCCAGTAGTCTTTAATCAGCTTCTCTAAAAACGAGTAGTATTGTACTAGCCTCTCCAAGCTAAACGTGACCAGTAAGAACACCTTACTGATGCATTGCAAGTAATTTTACCAAAGCCTCTCCAAGCTATCTCACGGACCACTCCTGGATCGAGGATACAAAGGTTTGTGTTTGGATTTGCCACTCAAACTAACCTACACTCAAATTTTTATAAAATATACAATCAATGTCTTGGGAGAACTTGAATGACTTCTTTCTAACTATTCTTTCTTGGAAGAATATGTTATCTAGTAAGAATGTCGAAAGAAGGTTTTTGCAATCAAAGAAACTGATTACAAGATGTAATAAACTTCACAAAAAGATGAAGGAAAATTTTTCAGCGTATCAGCACTATATTTTGTTCTTTTTTCTTTGGAGGCTCAGGATCTCATTAGAGATCATCCTTTGTGACCATTGCCCTTGATCAGTTCTCCAAGTGACACATGTTGATCATCTGTGTGTCTTGAAAAGCAGTCTAGAAGTGTAGCTTGTCTATTGTCAATTTTCAGAAGCCGTTGTGAGATAAAGGTTCTGAGACTACCTTCAAAAGCTACTTTTTACTTTCTGAATGTAGTTTCTAAACACTTCCTTTAGAAGCTGGAGTGGTTGACCAAGTTGGCAGAAGAGATGACATGTCAGCTGTAACCTATAAGATTTCAAATTTGAATTTCAAATTTTCCCTCCTTTTTCAAACGAGTACATCATCTTATTGTGAAGTGCACTTTTTGAGACGCTATCAGTTCCTTGATATGTCCTTAGTCTTCTGGTCTTCAATCCGTGATGTTGATGATAAACTAATTACGATCATGATGATTGAAGATGGTAGAACATGTTGGCTTCAGGGATGGATAGATATCTTCAATTTAAGTCTACTTTCTAAAGTCCGTGTTTTTATGAAGACTTGTGCCTTGGTTTCTTGTACTTGTTGATTTTATTCAACCCGTTAAGCATTTATATGCTTATTTCATGATATAATTATCACTTCCATTTAGTTCCCATATCTTTACATGAGATAAAACGTATTTGCATATGTAAAGTGAAATTATTCTCGTCGTTGGAGGCATGATATGCTAACGAATGATCCTGTTGCTATTTCAAAAACTCAAGGTAGACATTAGTCATTCCTGAAAATATTTTCTTTAAATTGGCTTTGTTGTCATTCAAAACATATTGACTTGAAGCTTTCTAAGGGTTTTGGAGCTAACAATCTCCCCTTTTGATGATAACAAACCAATTTGAAGAAAATCTTTTGAAGAGATATTGAAAGAAATATTACAGGATATATGGTATGATAAACAATATTCTTTCAAATCATCACAAAATGTGATTTTCATGGAAGTCCTTTTCTTAAAGCATGATATGGATAATATCTAAAACATTTTATAGCCTTAAGTGACTTAAATCAGAGTTGTTTTGATTTTCAAAGAAGTTTCTGAAGTTACTAGAGTGTTTCTAAGAGTTAATAGAGCAGTATTGGAAGGATATCATCATTTAAGTCCTTTTTGATAGAAAATAGTTTTATTTTTGTCATTTAGATCCTTCTAAAAATAAGTGCTTGAATAAAAACAAGTAATACTTGTAATATATCATCTTCATTAGATTTCTTATTCAGCACTAATTTATTCGAGCATATTTTCAAAACATGATGTAATATGTTTGCATGAAAATACTTGTAACATATAAGCTTTGCATACACGATAGATTTATAAGGCTCACAAATAGATCTCAGTTGTATCAGAGCATATGGGACAAGTTTATGAATATCAATAGAAACTAATCACAACTGTATTCAAATCAGAAGCTCATGAAACATCGTATATGTGTGTCAGAGTATATATGTTTTATGAAAATATTTTGTGCGTGTAATCAAGACATATATATCAAAGCACAATCACATCAAAGCAAAGAAGATGCATGTGCTTAATCAATACTTGCTGGTGCTAATCCAAGACACACAGATGAGCTAAATATCATAGCGTGCTAAAGAATAAGCATATCAGAGCAAACACTAAGAGATAAAAAGCATACGTCTTAAGCATGATTCAAGATTAGCTAAGCATGATAAACAGATATTGATATGTACCAAGGCTCAAAACATATATGTATCAAAGCTAAAAGAAACCTAAAAACATGATATCTTGAACAAAAAATGATGAAAAAGATATATATCATGCGCATAAGGAAGTATCTCAGAGCATAAAAAAATTGATAGTTTAAAGAAAACAACAGAATGCATGCTAAAAAAATCTATGAGTTTCCCTCAGCATAGGCTCCCTCTGAGTTCCATAACACTTGGATTTTCTTCATCTTTTTTCTTTTCTTTTTTTTTTCTTCTCCCCCTTTTGACATTAGCAAAGGAGGTGTGTTGGAAACCAGGAACACTATCATTAGCCTGGCACCTTAGTTCTCTGAGAATCTCTTGAGTGTTCTAAAGGACTTGAAGTAGAATATTTTCATGACTCTGGAGTTGGGCACCATGCTTGATACTAGCAACTTCAACCCAATCCAACCTAGAGGCTATGTCCCTCTAATTTTGCATAAGTAGTTGGATGTATGGAGAACTGGTTGAAGGCTCTTGATAAGGGTTGGTGTGGTAGATGGATTGGTGTAGAAGTGGATGGAGCTTCTGAAGAAGGCTCTGGTATGTTTAGGGGTATAGTCTCCCTCGACTTTAGTGATTTAACCTTAGTTTCAGCATGTACAGCGTAGAAGGTGGAGAAGATAGAACATTAGCAACAGAAGTAGGCAGAGAAGTAGGCTCAATAGAAAGAGAGAAGCAATGTTAAGTACCTAAGTCGAGGCAAAACATTAGTTCTCAGCATGAGGAGCACCAACATCTAATGTTTTGTCCTCTTCTTCTTCTAGAAGAGTTATATGAATGGAAGGAGGAGGTTTAGGCCTCATCAAAATGATAGCTGATCCTGGTTCAAGTGCTTCTTCAGCTGGCTTTTCAATAATAAGCTCCATTAATGATTCTTCAACAATGGGCTCTAGCCTTAACATCGCTCTCATCCTAGCCTTCTTACTTCAACAAGTTTTCCTCATCTTCAAATGAGGATTTTTTTGCTTGCTCTTCTTCTTCTACATCTTCCACCTCTTCTTCAAAGTTAGTAAAGATGACCATGTAACCAGCTTGATTTTGTGTGACTTCTTTCATAAGCATAGAGAACCTTGTCTCATATTAAGGTACATTCTTGAGCTTGGACTCAATACCTCTTCTTCTAATGATTCCAACACTGGGCATCTTTTTCTTTTTCTAAAGGCCCTTTATCTAAACAAGAGGTAACATTTATAGTTTCTAAAGAAGAGGTGACACTGGAGGTTCTTGTTGTTGTCTTCTCTCCTATGTCATCTTTGTTCTCCTTTCTCTATACTAAGAAAGTAGATTGGATTCTTCTTCCTCCAAGTTCTCAATCTCAGACTCCAGGAGAATTAACTTCCTTTTCCTTTTCCCTGGACTTCTCAGCCTCAATCTTTTTGGAAGTCCTCCTGGCTCGCTTTTCCCTTATTCTAGGACTTTGTCTTGTAGCTTTAGACTCTAAGAGAATGGCCTTTTTCTTCAAAGTTCTGAAGAAGAAGATGTGTATATAGTTCCTTCTATGAACTCATACCATTCTTTATTGAGAGGAAAACGTATGTGTTAGAATAGCTTTGTCAGCAACATTCCATCCGGAACACTAGCTCTTTAGCTATGGAGCTAAACATGTAATCCATGATAAGTCTCAGATTTACCTTTCTTTTAGCCATAAGACTATAAGAGCATGCAATCCATTCCCACCAATGCATTTGTGCTTCCTATCTAGGTAGAAGAGAAAACTGCACAATGCATACACTTTTCTAGCCCTAGCACTTAGCATGGTAGTAGAGATTTCGCTAGGTTTGTGAAGGATGGAGTCGTTAGGTACCTTGACACATCACCTTCATTTTTCCTTAGAGAGCGAGTCCAGTTAGGTGAGGAGGAGCAAATAATGCCTTCATAGGGAGCCTTGATCACTTTTAACAAATTAATTGAGCTGACTTCAACCAAAATCTTGGATCACCATTTTTAGCAGAATTTTAGAAACCTGCGAGGTCGAAGTAAAAGCTGTTATAGACCTATGAAGACTCGTCATTGATCTCTAAATATTCTTCCTGATCCTTGAAAAGTGAAAACCTCGTCAAGAATGGATATATTCTCTCGGAGGTCCTTTCCTAAGGTCTTTCTTGGCACTATCTTCCTTAGCAAAAAGTTCTTTTCATAGAAATCTTGCATCTTGGATCGCTGTACATGAGGAAGGTTTCCTTTTTGTTTATGGATTGGTTAAGTTCTTTTCCTTCACCATTGTAGGATTGTTTTGTGAGGATTGAAAGAAAGGTTTGAGCTCTTGAGAAGGTTAGATATGAGGGTTTGAGAGCGAGAACAGTTCCAGAGTGAATTGGAGAGCAAGAAAAGTCAAAACGGTAGAGGCTTAGGAGCAAGAGGTTGAAGATAAAGGTAAAAGGTTATCGTGTGAGGAGTGGGGAGTTATTTATGTGATGGGATATGATAGACTGAAGATAAAATGACATGGGAGTGAGAAACATAAAAGAGTGGGATATATTTTGAATTTTCCATCCCGTTTCAGGAGGATGCTTGCTAACGCTTGGGATCACTTTTTAAGTTGACCATTCGGAATATCACCATGTTCTCACGATTAAGTCATCTTCATATTCTGAACTTCATGAGACCATATATATACCCCATTTTTCTGATCCTTAACTCTTCTTTAGAGCTTGCAATCTAAAATTCTGATCTTTACTTTGATTCTGAGTCTTACAAATTGATGTCTTCATTAAGGCTTCAGTCAAAGCGGCATAGGGACGTACCCAAAGATGTTTGTGCATGAATGCTTATGCAGATTTAAAAACTTTTAAGTTCAAAAGCTCTTTCAGAACACAGAAGTGATCTTCAAGTAATGGTTTTGTGAATATATCAGACACTTGGTCTTCAGGATTCACAAACATTAACTCAACATCTCCTTTTTGAACATGATCTCGAAGAAATAATGTTTAACATCGATGTGCTTAGATCTAGAGTCCTGGATAGAATTCTTAGCAAGATTAATAGCACTGGTATTATCACAAAAGATAGGGATTTTGGAATACCTTAATAACAATCTTCTAGCTGATTTCTTATCCACACCATCTGGGCAAGTAGTTTGCAATAGCTACATATTTAGCTTTAGCCGTGAGAGAGGAATGGTATTCTGCTTCTTGCACAACCAAGTGATGACGCTTCTTCCAAAGAAGCAACATCATCCACTAGTGCTCTTCCTTTCTACGTTGTCTCCACGAAATCAGGATATAGTAATCTATAATCTCACAGGATGTACGTTTCTCATACAACAGACCAAGATTAGTAGTATCGGATAAATCTGAAGATTCTTTTAACAGCATTTAAGTGTGATATTTTGGGTTAGATTAAAATCTATCACAAATCCCTACACTTTATTGAATGTCTAGTCTACTTGATGTAAGATACAAAAGTGAACCAATCTTTCCTCTATAATTACTTTCTGATATATTTTCGCCATTCTCATCAACATCATGATTTGATAGAGATGCATAGGGGTATTCATGGGTTTGGCTTGATCCATATTAAACTTCTTTAAAAGCTCATTTGTGTATTTTTCTTGATGGATCAAGGTTCCTTCTTTTTGTTGTTTTATTTGCAAACCAAGGAAAAACTTGAGTTCGCCCATCATGTTTATCTCAAACTCATTCTACATTAATTTTGAAAACTTTTCACAAAGAGAATGATCAGAAGTGTCAAATATATTGTCATCTACATATATTTGAACTATCAAAAATTGATTATCTTGATCAAGAGTAAAGAGTAGTATCAACATTACCTCTCTTAAACCCATTCTTTAGCAAGAAGGTACTTAGTCTTTCGTATCAAGCTTGGGAGCTTGTTCAAACCATAGAGAGCCTTTGTTAGCTTGAAGACATGGTTGAGAAGGTCCTCACTCTCAAAACTAGGAGGTTGCTTTACATATACTTCCTTAGAGAGAAATCCATTTAGGAATGACTTAACATCCATTTAGTAAAGAGTGAATCCTTTGAAGGCAAAAAGCAAGTAGCATTCTGATAGCTTATAGCCTAGCTATTGGTGCAAAGGTTTCATCATAATCAATTCCCTATTGTTGATTATAACCTTGTGCAACCAATTTTTCTTTGTCCTTGATGACTTTGCCAGCTTCATCGAGCTTGTTAAACACCCATGTCCTTCCTATGATGGTATTTCCTTTTAGTTTTTCAATGAGTGTTTAGACTTTACTTTTCTCAAACTGGTCCAGTTCCTCTTGCATAGCATTCACCTAACTTTGATCGCCAAAAGCTTCTTCAATGCATTTAAGTTCAATAGTAGAGATGAAAGCATGGTTTGATGTATTTCTAAGGGATAATCTGGTTCTCACACCCTTGGAAATGTCTCCAAGAACTCTATTTTGAGAACTGTCTTTAAATCAGAAACTCCTTTGTAGTTTCTATAGCTTTGAGGTATTTCAGCTTCTCTTTCATCTTCAGATTGCTCTTCTTTGTATTCAGAAGTAACATTTTTTAATGCCTTTGCAGTCTTGAGTTTACTTTCTGTGTCTTACTTTCATCGTTTTCTTTTCGAGGCTTTCTTGAGATCCATTTCCTTAAGTTTTTCTTCCAAAGCTTCAAAGACATCAGCAAAGTCCTTCTTTGAGCTCCTTCCATTATTGGATTTTACTTATCCAATGATCTTAGGCTTCATGCTCTGATCCACTTTCCGATTCCTAGAGGAGCCTGGAGTAGTCACTGCCCATGTGACCCTTGGTACCTAGATTAGTGTGTTTCTCAAACACTCCTGATGAAAATAGTTTTTAATTTTGGTACCCAGACTTTATTGGGTCCTTTTAGGTTAGTTTTTTGAGGAGGTTTCCCAACCTTTTTGACAGACTTCTTTCTTATGAAGCACTTGTCAGGTGGATGTTATTTCTTATGATAGAAAGTACAAAAAACCTTATTCCTTACTTTCTTAAACTCAGTTTGCTTCCCTTTTTGATATATTTTCCTTTCATATCCCAACCCAATTTTTTGAAAATATGGCCGCTGACCTCCAAGCATTAGTTCAAGATTTTTCAAACTTTTCACCATCTTTTCAAGGTCAGAATTGCATAAGCTGAAGTCCTCTCAAGTTTAGAAATTATTTTTTGAGAACTTTCATTTTTCTTAGAGACTTCAGTTTCAAAAGCATTGAGCTTAATATTTAAAACTTTATTTTCTCGTTTCTTATGATAGAAAATACAATCCTATATCTAGCTCCTCTTATCTTCTATTTCTTCTTTCTCTTCCTCTAATTCACTCTATGTGGCTAGCATATCTTTTTCTTGGGCACAAACTTCTTTTATGGACCATTGGGTTTGGAACATTCTAGTTTAAAGTGTTCCTTTTCTCTAGTTGTAAGGTGATGCTTTTTAGCCTTACTTCTCTCTTTCTATCCTTCTTAAAGTTGATCTCTCTTCTTCTCTTTATCTTGCCTCTCTAGGCTTTTGACATCTTCCTCACCAGCATGGAGAGCTCGTCTCCATCTTCTTTTTCTGTTCATCATCAGATTCTTCCTCTTCATTAGAGATTTCAGCAACTCTCATTGCCTTAGCCTTATTCAGCTTTTGATGAGACGACTTCAAGGCCATGGTCTTGCTCTTCTTGATGGATTCATCATGCATTTCAGATAGCACTATCTCATGAGTTTTGAGTAATTCGATGAGTGCATCCAGACCTAGAGTTTGAAAGTTTTTAGCCTCTGTGATGGCCTGACCTTAGGTAGCCATTTGGCAGGAAGCTTCTCAAGATTTTTCTAACCATTTCAAGAGTAGAGTATCATTTGCCTAGCCCATTTATGATGTGCATAAACCTTGTGGTCATTTCATCAATACTCTCTTGATTTGTCATTTTAAACATATTGTATTGATGAACCAACATACTGATCTTAGTCTCCTTAACTTAGTACCTTCATGTAGTATATGCTATATGTCCTATATCTCCTTTGCTATGTCACAAGTAATGATTTTATCATATTCAGCGTTGCTTAGTGCACACGTGAGTAGGTATTTAGCTTTAGAGTTTAACTGAACTCTAGCTTTGTGTTGCTCTATCCACCTCTCCTGTAATTTCTCTTGATGTTAAAGGTGTATCATCGGTTTTGGAAACCTCTTCAGATGGGACATAGTCACCTTCTTGAATTATTTCCAACAAGTCAAGGCTTGTGTATTTTATGAACAACTCCATACAATCTTTCCAATAGGCATAGTCCCCACCATAAAAGAATGACGGTCTGTTGATAGTGTCCTTCTACTATATGAATACTTTGTGCCATTTGTCCCTCAAATCTTTGTCCTCTACAATTGTTACAATGCTTTACCCCTTAGAGGCCAAGCTCTGATGCCATTTGTAGTAGAAAAGAGCACAAGAAAGGGGGTTGAATTGTGCTCTTCATCTCTTTTCTTCTTTTTGCTTCCGAAAACATAAACAGAATACTATCAAGTGTTGAGCTTGAAGTGCAGTGGAAATAGTAGGTACGTCAGAAAGTGACTTTTTGAACTAGCGTTAGTAATAGAAGATCAAATAAAATAAATTTTAAGCAATAATAATAAACTCAGTAGATGACTATGAGAGATAAGGAAAAGAAAGTCTAGCACATATATTTTTATATGGCCACTGTACATAGTTCTTAACCACATGAGTTTCACTAAACTTTCTTAAAAGAAAAATAGGATAGTCTTCAGCTTTAGCTGTTTCCCATGACTAACAGAGTCACAATAGCAGTTATTCAAGCTTCTACTGAGTAGTCTTTAACCTCTCCAAGCTAAACATTTACTCTCCAAGCTGTTAGATCATACTTTTTAGTAGTTTTACCATAGCCTCACCAAGCTTTCCCATTAAGGATGCAAAGGTTTGTGTTTGGGTTTGCCACTCAAACTAACCTACACTTAAGTTTCCATAAAATATATAATCAATGTCCTGGAAAACTTGAATGACTTCTTTCTAAATATTCTTTCTTGGAAAAATGTTTTATCTACTAAAAATGTCGAAAGAAGGTTTTTGCAAGCAAAGAAACTGATCACAAGATGTAATGAATTTCACAAAAGATGAAGGAAAATTTTACAACTATCAGCACTATATTTTGTTCTTTTTTTCTTTGGAGGCTCAGCATATCTATTTATAGATGATCTGCCTTTGTAACCGTTGCCCTTGATCAGTTCTCCAAGTAACATGTGTTGATCATCCGTTTGTATCTTGAAAACAGTCTAGAAGTATAGCTTATCTATTGTCATATTTGTTTCAGAAGCCGTTGTGAGATAGAGGTTTTTGAGACTACCTTCAAAAACTACTTTTTACTTTCTGAACGTAGTTCTGAACACTTCCTTCTAGAAGCTGGAGTGGTTGACCAAGTTATTAGAAGAGATGACATGTCAATCTTAACTGGATATGATTTGAAATTTGAATTTCAAATTTTCCCTCCTTTTTCAAATGAGTACAACATCTTATTGTGAAGTGCACTTTCTAAGGTGTGATATCAGTTCCTGATATGTCCTTGGTCTTCTGGTCTTCAATCCATGATGTTGATGATAAACTAATTACAATCATGATGATTGGATATGGTAGAACACATTGGCTTCAGAGATGGATAGATATCTTCAATTAAGTCTACTTTCTAAAGTCTAGTACTTTTTTCTTAAGATTCGGTGCCTGGTTTCTTATACTTGTTGGTTTTCTTCAACCCATTAAGTATTTATATGCTCATTTCATGATATAATCATCACTTCCATTTAGTTCCCATATCTTTACATGAGATAAAACATGTTTGCACATGTAAAGTAAAATTATTCTCGCGTTGGAGCCATGATATGCTAACGATGATCATGTTTGCTATTTCAAGAAACTCAAGGTAAACATTAATTATTCCTCAAAATATTTTCTTTAAATTGGCTTTGTTGTCATTTAAAACATATTGACTTGAAGCTTTCTGAAGGGTTCTGAGCTAAAAGTTTTACTAAACTTGAAGTTTTACAAGACAGTTATAAATGAAAATCAAGCTTCACACTAATTCCAAGTACATAAGCACCAAACAAAGCTCTCCAAGCTTACAACAAGAGTAATCTTTGAAAAGAGTCTTTCTAAGCTCATGCCAAGAGTAGTCTTTTACAAGAGCCTCTCCAAGCTCATACCGAATATGGCTTTTACCACTCATAAAAGCCAAACAATCAAATGCCTTTTACAATAAGTTTTTGTGTTCTCTTAGAAGAAGATTTTCACTTAATACAACAGAAATTTCAAGATTCACTCTCTAACGCTTTTTCTCAAACATATAATTATCATGATCTCAAGTGTTTTTTTCACTTATGTATTTTCGCTCTCAAACAATAAGAAAAACACGCAAGGTGTTTGCAAGAATGGAACAATATGAAAGGAGAAAATAGAGGAAGAAGAAGCTAAAAATATTCTCAAGATGCTAGCCTCAAAGACCAATACTTTTGCTCTCTTTATAGCCATAGTTATCAGAACCTAACCTGATCGACTTCTGTCAAGGCACCGGGTTACTGGGTCATTGGTTCAACCGGTAGGTCACTGTTCAACCGTTGAACTGGATTTAATTAAATAAATATATAAAATTATAGTTTAATGTAATATTAATATATATATATATATATTTAATGATGCATTAGTAACCAATCAGACACATGGCCTAGTGGTAACCAAGCTCGCCCAGGATCTTTGCGTGAATGTCCCTGGTTCAAATCCCTGGATGGCATTTTGGATGAATATTTGAAAAACCAACTCAGCTAAATATACTACATATATAACAAAACGCGTATTATATTACAAAGAGAACAAAGCATAGTGGTGTTTAGCGTATTCATCCCAAGATGGTCAGAGGTTCGAGTCCAAGCTTTGAACATTTTTGGGTTGTCACTGATTTATCATGGCTTGCCACATGTGCAGGCTTGGGCGTGCGGTTCACTTCCAGCTTCTGCCAGCTGGCTTGGCACGGTTCAGAGACGGCTCTGCCTTCACCTGGGTTTGACCAAGTTTGACCGAGTCGATGACTTGGCCGATCCAATGAGAGAACCGAACCGATTAGTAACCGATTCGCCTTCCGTTCGAACGCCCTTCGTCCGTTTTAATAGCTATGTTTATAGCAACTAAAAATGCCCTCATAAGAAGAGTTTTTTAGACCATTGCAGGTTGGTAAGAGATGTTTTTAGACCCCTTTTTTGTAAGCTATAAAGTAGGTACATCTTTTTTGAATTTGTCCTCACTTTTGTCCTTTTATGCCCATGGATTTCTCTCGTTCCTTTTGAAAATGAGTTGTAAATATCCTTCTCATACATCATTATCTTTCAACCTAGAATGGGATATTTTCTTAGAGTCCTTCATTTGTTCCTTAACCAATGTGATGTTGCCACATGATCTTATGATCAATTTTCAAGTTACATAATGCGCAGCTAAAACCTCTTATTGTCATAGGAGACATTCTTATGTGTTCTATTTTCAGAGACAAATTCCTCAAACACTAAACATACACATTAAAAGGCTCATAATAATATTTGTCATCACAATTAGGATACATAAAAAAACAGATAGGAATATGAAATTTGAGACGTGAGAGAAAAAGATATCTTGTTTTTTATACAACAAAAAGGAAGTGAAATTTCAAAGGGAGGCATCTTAGACAGAAACTATTTATTAAAGTCGAGATGCATTATCCTTGGTGCATCTTGTAGGTCCTAGCTCGTAGGGTGGTGCTAGCCCAACATGAGAGTGATGCTAGTCTACTATAATGTCAAGTTAATGAGGACTACTCAATGCAGACCAAAAATCTAAATCCTATCAGGGTCAAGCCCATGGGGCCTGCCTAGATAGGAGTTATTTCTATATTTTATACCCCCAGTTATTGTTTTGTGTGAACTTGTCTTATACTATTTTCAAAATGCTTTTATAGTATGAAATCATTATTTCTTGAGTTTTAATGTTTTTCATTTAAAGTAAAGTCAATTTATTTATGTTTTTCTTATAACAATCTTGTGTTAGGCTATAAACATGTCTATTTACTCATTTAGTTTTTATAACTCACCCCATGACCAATCTTTCTTTTTCAATTTAGTCTAGAGGTGAGTCCTATCTTCCTTGCTTCATTGGACTTAGTAAATCTATCGTTAGTAATTTCTTTTGGGCACTTGGTTAAGTGTTGTATGCCGATGATGGTATGTTCCATTTAGTGCTCCATATACTATAGGCAGGGAGTTCTATTGTATCCAATAAGGTTGATGGTGCAAAACATGTATTACTTAAGTGCACAGGCCATATCAAGTAGTAAAGTGGTGATTAAAGTTTCATGTCCATAGGGATTGGATAGGTTATGTTATCAATTGAGTAACTACTATATTCAGGCTCAAGAAATTCAAAATGAATTGATAATTGATAGGCAACTAAGAAAATTTAACAAATTAAACTAAAAGACAATTACAAATTAAGGTTGAGAACAATAAGGACTAAATGTTTAAGGGACCTTCTTCACCCCCTACTTAGTTGGATATGCTAATTACTTAAATAGCTATATTTGAATTGGTTTTGTTAGTATGTCAATTTTAGTTAAATAATGTCTATGTCTAGGATAATCAACGTGTTTCCTTCACATAATTACTAAGTGTCTTTGTGAATTAGTGTGAATCAACCCATTGAGAACTTTTATCAAATATTTGCTATGCAAGGCTAATAGGTATGTTTTTATCATATTAACTAATCAACACAACTAAGCCAATTAAGTGTATTGAACAAGCATCATCACCAAATTCAATGGTCGAAATTCCTATTCCTATGTCTAGTTCAAGAGAATCATCAAAACACTTCAATGGTATCCAAACATCAAAGAGCATTAAGAATAGAATTAAGTGAACAAAACCAAATTCATTGATAACTATTCAAGAAAATTAAACATTTATCCAAGGTCTATAGAGATTCAAAGGTACCCTTAGTGACAAGTTTAACAAGCCATGATATTAACAAAATACAAAGCAAAACCAAAACTCACAGAAAGTTCAAGAGAACAATAAAAGGGAAGAAAAAAGGATAAAAGAATGAACTCTTGATAGAAAATTATTCTTCAAACTTTAACTTGTGTTTTCCACTACCTTCAAATTTAAATACTTGATAGACTCTATTTGAGTTTCAGAAAGCGAAAAAGTTTTGAAAGCACGATTCAACTCCCCTTCTCGTGCTACTTCTTTACCTACATTTTCTTCTAAAATGAGCAAAGACTAATGTCTAATGCAACCAAAACTTGTCAAAATTTAGAACAATTTCATTAGAAAAAACATGAACTAGCATGAGTTAGAGCCCAATTAGAAACAAGATAACTTAAAATCATGGAGTTATCAAGGGTTGAAAAGAAGTGTGTGGTTACTTTTGTTTTGATTGTTAAATGTTGTGCCCTTGAAGGTCAATGTATTTGTTTCAATTGAAGCATAGCATGTCCTTTATGTTCTGTTGCAAACCTTGATTATTATTCTAATGCTTTTTGTCAAGTAATGAAGTTTTGAATCCACAGTAAGCCCCATTTTTAGAGAAGATTCCATCAGTTTTTCATTAGTTTAGACAAAAGGCTTACTTGGAAAGGAAATTGCCAATGCACTAGTCATGATCTACCCTGAGGTGATGACAATGTGTAGCATTACTCTTTTAACAAAGATATTTTAAAAAGTAAAATTTATTTTATATTTGGATGTAAAATTAATTTATATTTGAATGTTATATTGAAATATCTTTAACTTTTGAACTTATTTTTTTATGTTCTAAGAAAGATCTTTCTCTAAGCATATGTTTCAAATCTTTTTCAATTTGGTCAAAGTCAATGTTCCATCACATGATTGACATAAAATGGTGACATGATGCCTACGTGGATCATAGATCATATTATGTCAGTATTTTCTATCAATCATGATGGAACAGTGACTTAGCCAAAATTGAAAATGATTTGAAACATAAATGACCAAATTGAGTAAAGGTGAAGGGAAAAAGACTAGTTTGCCTAAACTCATTGTCATTACCAACAAAGGTTGACAGAACTGATAAGCAACTTGAACTTTTGGAAAAGGACATAAATTCAAACTTAAGAGAAAATAATTATTATACGGCCTCTTCACAACAATATTTAAGATTTAATCATATGACTATATTTGTTGAAATATCTTTAAGGGGAAAAAGACTAAAAAAAATCATTATATCATTAGCTATGAATGGGCTAGTTTGGAAAAAGTCTCAACAAAAAGATTTTTAATAAAGAAAGGTATTGGACAACCAAAAATTTTGAAAAAAAATTTATATCTAGAATGATGTGAGATAATTGTTAGCCTTTTTAGATGATTTCTATCAAAGTTTCTGTCAATATTTCTCTAAATGTGTATCATTACTCTTTTAACAAAGATATTTTAATAAAAGTAAAATTTATTTTTGTTTGGATGTAAAATTAATTTATATTTGAATATTATTTTAAAAGAACTTCTTTTACTTTTTAAACTTAATTTTATGTGATAAGAAAGATCTTTCTCAAAAGGTATGTTTGTGAGTTCTCTTATCCCTTCACTCCAAAATCCAAACTCACAAATATATCCTAATTGGTATAGGGTAAAAACAAAGGAGAAAATTTTATAGATATGTTTTATATGTAAAATTACATGTGAAATTATATATGAAAATTCTCGCATCTTTGAAAAGGATAGTTTTATATTTTTTTCTAATTATTCTACTTTTGACTAAGAGATTTTACACAAATATATCAAGAAATGTAAAAAGCTAGTGCAGAAACCATGTGATTTACTAGAGACTTAGTAATGTGTCGATTTATAAAAATACATACGTAAATTTTTAATAAAGATTAATAAAAATAATAATATTAACAAAATACATTGATAAGAAATTATGAAAGCCTATTATTATGGGATTCAACATCAAGATGAAACCATCACTGTTCTTATAAAAAATCACATAATTTAAAGACAAGTAAATCTATCTAAATTGAAATAAATTCTAAATACATATAAATTAAATAGAATATGCTATAATTAATTTAATTCCAATCTTAGTTTTTAATTAAGAAATTCATTTGTAAATCACATAAATCCGTAACATTCGTTTTAGGTGAATCACGGAAGGCATGACTAATTCTCTCAAAGTGTAGAGCTCACAAATGTGGAGTTTACCTCTAATTATGAGATTCTTTACCATCTGTAGCATTAATACTTCTAATAAATTATTTGAAAATAGAATCAAAATCATTTTATACGAGGGAAACACCCCAAATGTTGAACAATATTACCATATATGCAACTCAAATCCAGCAATGATAATGTATTTTAAAAAGAATCCAAAATATTTTATTTTAGTACCTTAGTTCTAAAAAAAAAAAAAATAGATGTATATATTTTAATACTCAAAAAATTTCATTACAGCCTTCTTCTCAGATGTATCAAAAAATTAAATGCGTACACTTCAGCTTTTAGAATATTTCACGTGGTAAAATATTAATTTCTCAACAAGAAAATCAGATAAATACTGATCCATAAAAAATTGATATATTGAAAGTCAATTTTTATAGGGTTTAGAGATTATTATGCCAAAAGTTGAAGTTTTCATTGACTAATATATTAAAAGCCAATGTTTTAGGGATTAATGAGTGAATGACTTTCCTTTTACATGGATTAATATATTTTTTGGTTACGCATGGATTATTGTATTTGACATAAAGTCTTTTCGAATTTAATTTCTATTATATTAAAAGTCCTGTTTTAGGAATTAATGTGTGTATGACTTTTCTTTTATGGTTAATGTATTTAACATATAGTCTTTTGAGATTTAATTTTTATGTATTGATAGTATAAGATTTTTTTACATAACCATATAATTATATATTATTGTATTAATCATGATAGTTAACTCTTTTATTCATTACTTAAAAATAATACGAATTAAATATTTTGATTTGATGATAATATAAATTATTTTTACTATACCATTGGTGTATTAAAATAAAACTCAATCTTTTAATTTAAAGTATATAATATTTAATTTTCTAAAGATTAAAATATTAAAATAAAAATTATAGATTTGTTCTTATAATTATAAAAAATAATCAGTAACAGCATGTGATTGTTGTTGCACTTTCGCTAGTGATTTCCACTCAAGATGCCGCAATGGTGCACGCGATGATGTTGCTGGTTATTTCTTATAATTATATTTCCCGGCAATACACGGATGAAATAACTAGTTGTTGCATTAATATTCGATAAATAAAGTTTATCATTTGCGGCACAAAATCATCAAAAAATGCAGTGATGAATCAAACTTAATAACCATTTAATTAATAGAAAGAAAGAAAGAATAGTTTTTGATAAGAGAAAGAAAGAATATACTAATATAGTAGTAGGGAGAATGCAAAAAGACAAGCATCCGGATGTACTGCAAAAACACTCCCTCTCTTTCAACGTGCGTTCAAACAGAGTCATCACTCATCACTCATCAACTACACTCACCACACTCTCTCTCTCTCTCTCTGGCTTCTTCGATTTCGCTCCTGAACACCGCAGTAACGGTCACATTTTCACCATCCCAATAAGGCGTTAATTAACACCCCCAATCTACACATAAAAACCACAACATCAACCAAATCAAAATCCATTCCCACACATTCCTTTTTCTCCCTTCGATCCCCGACCACGTTTTCGAGCATGCTCAGAACAGAAAGCTTCGTTTCTTCACTCTACTTCCCTGTCCTCCTCCTTCTTCTAACCCTTTCACCGTCTTGCGGCGGTTCTGGCGGCATTCCGTCGCAGGAGCTGTGGTGCGTGGCGAGGAACGACGTGGAGGATGCGTCGCTCCTGACGGCGCTGAATTGGGCCTGTGGGGCCGGTGGCGCAGATTGCGGCCCAATCCAGAGTGGAGGCCCGTGCTACGACCCAAACAATGTTCCGATTATGGCGTCCTATGCGTTCAACGATTACTTCCTCAAGCATGGATTGACCGATGACAGCTGCAACTTCGACAACAACGCTGCTGTTACTGCCTTGAACCCTAGTCAGTAAACCCCCCCCCCCTCTCTCTCTCTCTCATTTCGTTTTCTTCTTTTTTCTTTTTATAGTTTTTATTCTTATTTCTTTTTGCATTGGAAGGGATTTCATTGGTTTTTTTTTTTTAAAGGGACCAATTTATCCAATTTAAAAGGGACAGTTGGGATTTTGTCTTAAATTATTATTTGAATTTGCTTGTAACAAAATAAAAGGCTAGTATAAATTATAATCCCCCAACTGGTCAACAACTGAAAGAGCTACAGGCATATTATTGTAAGAAAAATAAAAATCCTAGCTTAGTAATGTAAAACATTGGTCTTATTAGTCGTTTTTAGGGACTAAGGTGTCCAATGATTAATGAATAGTATGAAAATCTTTAATTTTTAGAGACTGTATCAAAGAGCTCTCATATGAAGTAATGCGTGAGTCACTTTGATTCCCGAAGTTTAAAATCTGACTATTTAGTCCCTAATCATGAATCATTTTAGTCTTAAATCCTAACAAATTACTACACTAATTTGAGTTAAAATTATTGTTTTCAGGGACTAATTTGATTTAATGATATATGTTTAAGGGACTAATTTGATTTAATGATATATGTTTAAGGGACTTATATGAATCATTTATATTTTTAAGGAGCAACATGATTCATAATTACAAAGTCAGGCACTAATTAGTTGCATTTTAAATATCTGGGATCAAAGTGACTCACTCACATATGCAATTTCAGGAACTAAAGTAAACATTAATTCTTTTCATTTCTTGGAACCAATATGTCCCTGCTTTAAGTTTTACTCTTAAGAACTATGAGTAAAGTCTTAACTCATAATCTTTATTGGATTTTGATTTTTCAGGTAATGATAAGTGCAAGTTACAGTCCAGGTGAAATTGAGCTTAAATTATAGTTTGTTGATACTTCTGTGTTTATTTTTATTTTTATTTTTAATTTTTTAAGTAGCGTTTTAAAGAAATGCCCTTGTTTTTTGGTGATGCAGTTTGAGTGTGGGCAATGGAAGTTTTACTGGATCAATGCCATCATCATCTGTGGGACCCAGTGAGGATATGAGTGGATGCAGTAAATTATCTTTGAGGTGGTGGTTTTGGTTTTCGAGTATCTGTCATTTGCTCCTCATGGTTTCGGTTTTTGGATTGTAGGAAGTGGTAGTAACCCCTTGGTTTGATGGAAAGAATGGCAAAGCATAAAATGCTTTCTATGCTCTGGTCACACAGGTTTGACAGTTTTAAGGAACATTAAACGGGATGTACGAACCATGATTAAGGTTGATGAATATATTTTGCACCGGTTGGTCATCTGTTGGAAATTCATAGTTTTGCAAACGCATATTTTTGTTGAATTTGATAACTTTGATGGAAATTCTAACCTCATTTGATATCAATGAAATGGATTTGTCTCCTCTAAATTGAAGAAGTTGATAAAATGCAAAAGTGATGGGTTAAACACCCAAACTGAAGAGATTGGTATATTGTAAAAGTAATAGGTGATTAATGGGATTCACGCATGGATCATTTAATGATATTCACACACGATACATATATGTTAGAAGTTATTAATTCAAGAGTGATTAACCATTTATTTTTACACTTTATCAACTTCTTCACTTTAGAGGAGCCTAGTCCAAATCTTTATATTTTCTATTGTGTTGAATTGCTTCTTGAAGGAAAGAAAGGTCCATCTTATACCGTTTCATTATGAGTCTGCAACTCTGCATTATGCTAGATCAAAGTCAGTATATGACATTAGGTACTGATACCTACTTAATACTTGAAATTTCCTGGTGCATATATTCGTTTTAGTGAGCAGTACCCAGTTGGTCTCAATTTTCCTTGTACAAGGAATTATAAGTACTTATGATTTTGGATTATACTTTCTTCTTGATTCCAAAATGTCACGCGCTCGTCGCCGTGTTCTTATTGTAATATCATTTGATCCTGTATAATGTAAGCTGTGACGTGATGATGTAAGCTTGCCTTTGCTTGCTTATGGTTACTGACTTGAAAATTTTTTATATGGGCACAATTCTAAAATTTAATTCTTAGGCACACTCACAAAAAAGCTAATGGGACCTATAAATGAGTGAGTAGATTCAGCTGGTGGACTTTTAAGCTGCTTTGCTTGTTTTGTTCTTGTGGTGTTTTGGTGCTGGTGTTTTCAGCACTTTTTTCAGGACTTGTGTTGGTTGTGTTCGCCACACTTTCTGCGTCCATGCATTTAGCTTAAGGTAGCCTACTTCAAGGCGAGAAAACAAAAAAGTGTAATGAATGCATTGTTAAATTTACGATGGAACTTGAGTTATCTGCCACGGAAACAGTTGTCCAACTGATTTGAAGTTTGCACTTGCTGTTCTCTTGCCTGTCAATTACTTCTCGGACACCATTTGTCCAATAGTCTTCGCGTTTGGCATCTTGTTCGTTGAGATGCCCAAGGATCATCCATCTGACTGGTGCACTTATTCTTTGTAATAACGAATTTTATGAGGCATATACCACTTGTATTATAAACAAAATTAAATACGTCTTTCGATCAATCAGATCCTTTGTTCTATTCTGCTTCTAAACGCTGATTACAAATGCCTCCGCTGCATTTTAAGGCAAATACTACAGTTAAATCTTGATTCATGGAACATGCTGCCGCACTCTGAGAATTCACCCTATTTTTCTACTTAGGCGGTGCTGCATGCCTGTGACTCGAAAAATTTGATATTTTAAGAAAGCAATCCCTCGTAAAAATTTCACCATTTTACACGAAATGAAAAACAGCAGCTGTCAGGCTCAATATAAGAGAATGACAATAATGAACAGACATATCACTGGAGTTTTGGAATCTCTATGCTTATTCCTTAAATATCCCTGGCTCAAGCAAATACACTCGCTCTTTTAACCGTGTGCTAAGTGCTCACCCCTAAGACATTCTTCGGGTTGTTCTTTAGTAATCTTGTTAAAGATGTTGTTCAAGGCTGTACCTCTCTTTGCTAGCTAATTCAGTACAGTGGGTTAATGTAATTTGTATGGTAGTAAATGTGTGAGTTGAATTAAGGTGAAGTGTTGGAATAACGAGTGTGAGTGTTGAAGTTGTGCTTTTCTCGTTTACCCATTGATTGATATCACCCGCTCCCAACATGAAGGAGGTGAGTGTTATCAAATTCAATGGAGGCGTTGCTTACGAGGACTCTTTCCCAGTAACCTTCTTAGACTTTAGGAGAAATTTCGACAGAATTTTCTTTTCTCCAGTAGAATTTCATTTTCACACCTGCTAGAGATATTCTAGAATTAGCATAAGAGTTGTTAAGAATAAAAGAATATTTACCAGAAATATTTAAGACGAGGTGTTGAAAAAGAAAAAAGTCAGCATTAGATTTTAGCCAGAGTTTTTAGATTAGCTAGTTCATTAATTTTTCGTAACAATATGGTGCTCTCATTTCGAATTCCTCCTCAACCATGTTTCATCCATATGCTCACCTCCAATGCCAAACCTCCATTTTTCCAACCACCTACCACCAGCACTTTAGTCTTCTTTCACCCGAACACATTCTAAGCTTCAACCCATTTCAAACACTATCATCACTTCCACTGCCTTACCCAGGATTTCTTCCTGATCATGGCTTCCACAACACTATCCACATGTGGAGACCTAGCACAATCACCACTACCACCACCATATCCACCTCCCCTACCAAAAACCCCCTCCGCATCAGTTAACAAATTCCCTAGCACTACAACAACACATCCACAATTCACCCAAAATTTACACAAATCAAGTACCAAACACAACACTAGCAGTCGAAGAAAAACCAAGCAGCGACACCAACGAAAAACGAGATGACGAAGGACGAGCAGAACACGAGATGGCCTCTGCTCTGAGCGCCGTTACCCCCGCGAGTCTCGGCGGTGAGATCACTGTCGCTGGCATGGCCGCCGCTTCAACCCCTACCCCCGGCGACAAAGACGCTGCTACCCCGAGGAACGATGCAACTGCGGCTTCGGGAGGTGATGGTACCACTGTTGAACGGGTTCAGATCTTGGTTGTTGGCGTGGCAGCTGCTGATCCAGGCGACTCTATAACTGCGGCTGCAGGTGGTAAGATGGTGCTGTCCAGGCGGAGGGCGAGACGCAGCCGCTGTTCCAGGCGATGCGACAACTGTTGCTTCAGGCGGCGGTTCAGTCACCGTTTAGGGATGAGAAAAATGTTGGCACTAGCTGGAAGGAGGAGAAGAAGAAGAAGGTGGTTGTTTGCAAGGTGAGGAAGAAGATGAAGGTAGTGGCTGCTATGGCAACACCAACAACAAGGATCCATTTTTTGAGTTGGATCAGATTCGACTCGGCCCAACCCTTCTTGCTTCAGCGAAGAGATTGGGTCAAGCCCAAATTGATCAAAAGCCTATTGAAGGTTATGCTATACACTTTATGGACCTAAATGCATATTTTGTTAGCCCAATTTGGTCATGGGATCCTGGTGGAATTTTTTTTTTCCGGTACATGTTAAAAAAAATAATGATAATGATAATTGTTTAGGATTTATAATTTTTAGGCAAGTTGTTATTTTGTTTAACAACCTTGTCTCAAGGGGATGGTGATGTTACATGGTTGAATATTAGAGGAAATATCCAATAGAGATATTCTAGAATTAGGATAAGAGTTATTAAGGATAAGAAAAAATATTTACTAGAATATTCTATAGTTTAGGGTTAGGTATCATAGTTTGTGAATATTCTATTATAAATGTAATCATTTGTGATCAATGAATGAAAAGAAAGAAAAATGTTAGTATTAGATTTTAGCCATAGTTTTTAGATGAAATAGTTTGTTAATTTTTCATAACACAATATTAATAATCCAAAGTCCCTCCAAGTCGCCGGAGATAGACATATCATTCAAGAGCTTGCATCATTCTCAGACTATGCTCATAGATACCATACCATTGGCCCAAGTTAAGTTAATTTACATCATTACCGCAAGTCATAGATTCAATTTGCATCCAAAAAAATGTACATAACAGGATTGGCAGTTCAAATTTACTAGAAGCAAAATTTGTCTATGACTCATTGGAGCTCATGAGATACTTTTGACATCCTTGTTCAGTCTACCTTCATATAAAGATTAGCATCTCCCCATTTTCGTTTGGATAAAAAACTCAATTCTTTTGGTTTGACTAAGCTTATGATAGAGATAATCTTGTAATTTTATTCTTCAATCATAATTAATTGCCAAACAGTAACTTTTTTCTCTCATTATTGTTGCCTTCTTTCTTTTGTTTTTTTTTTTTTTTCTTGTCAGCTTGTCCACTTACCAGCACCATTGCACCCTTGTTGGCCCGCGATCGTGAGTGGTCCCTCTCTCTAAGGTTGGATAAACAAACTCCTAAATGATGCTCCTCTTTGCTTTCTCCCAACAAACGACTGGCTTTTTGGGTTTTTTTTTTTTGTCATAATGGCTTTCTGTTATGGTTTGTCCTTCCTCTTTGTTCTCGTTGGGCTTTTGAGACGTGACCACGATTTCAAACCAAACAACGAAAATTTGTTGAGACTGTATCGTGGAGTTTTCAATTCTTGGAACCAACATGTCTCTGTTTTGATTAGTAACGAGCATGACATGGTGCTCCAATTTGACTCCCAATGTTATTTTTTGATGAAAAATTGCATGTGTGAGCTCTACAATCTGATTAGGAAACCTCACATTAAAAAATAATAGGATAATATAGATAAACAAAAATCAATTAAAGGATTTTTCTAAACTTTTTACATAAAAAAATAAACACCTGTTAGCATATTGTAATAATGTGTACATATCAAAATATTTAAGGACCATGTTGCACTTTTTTAAATAACAAGACCAATGAGTCAAAGTTAAAAGCGAGTTTTCTAGACTTTTCCAAATACTAAATTATCAAATTCCAAAAACAACTCACAATCCCAAACATATGGAATTATGGCCAAAATTGAGCAAACTTTACTTCTTTGATTCCAATACGACAAATACAAACACAACACCAAACTCCCATTAAACTTCACAAAATCGAAAAATACCCTTCTCCCAAAAACCTTCCAAAATCAAATTTCACACTTCAGAAAATAGTTTTAGCAAAATCTACATAGTCAATGTTACAACTGGATCGCGACAGCGACAAAAAATATTATTATTAAAAAAATTTTTATGAGCCACCAAAGTTTATTAGTTAAAACTATTAGAAAAACCTTTTTGTAAAAATATTTAAATTGGCCTGCTAAAGACTAATCCAAGAGTCGTTTATGCATAGGGAAAGGTGAAGACTAAAACCCATAGGTACCTCTAATATATCCGTCCTAAAACGTTACCCAAAAATTAATTGTGCAAATTAAAATAACTTAAAACATATAAAATTTATCAAAAAAAATAAACAAATATAATATTTACAAATAAATAAAAAAATCAAATTAAAATATTTACAAATAGAGGAAATAAAATAACAATAATTAGGGATAAAATTATGAAAATTTAAAGTTTGACTTAACAATTCCTACTCCTACGTATCCTCTAGTACAATGAGAAATTTAAAGTCACGTAGTTTTCTATAATAGTTCTCTATAAAATAATTATGGGTTGATTAATTTTATTTATTTTTTAAGAATTTTAGAATATTTAGCTTTCACGCAAAAATATTCCAGAATCATAGAATTAATAAGCCGTTGAGTAAAGTAACTCTATTCTCAAAAAGAATTATCAATCAATTAATTTTTTTTTTTACATTAAAGAAACAAGAATTTGTTTTAAAATTTTTTATTATTATTATTTTTTTTAAAAGAAACCTTCAATATCATATTTATAAAGAGTCTTAGCCAAAAACCCCTATTATTAAACAAAAAAAGCCCTGAACCCAATAAGCCTAAGACGTTGACCAAAAAGTTTAAGCACAATCACAAACAAATAATTAAATTCAAGATTTAAATCACTATACTCAAAAGGAAATAAGACTCAACCCAAACTTAAGGAAAGAAACGTTAAAGTCCAAACCCACATCAGCCCAAACACTTGGAACAAACTTGTTGACACACAAAAGAATAAAATACTTAAACCTAACTTACTGCAAAGTGCAAAAGGAGACAGAAACCACAAGGTGAAGCAGGACGCAGGAGCTAATGGATGAGTACCGGCGGTATTTTCAGGCGGTTTCCAGCTCTTGGTTCTCACGACGAGCAGGAGGAAGAGGAGGCAGTGAATCAACCAAAACAAGGGCAGCGATGCTTCTCGCGCGTGGCGGTGTTGGAGGGTCAGCGGCAATTCCCCGCGGGAGGAGCGATGGCATTGGCGGACTGGCCGCGGGTCTCGTGGTTACTTCTGCGCGGTGCAACCTTCGCAGGAGGAGCGCGCGACTCCGCGGGGAAGCTCCGAGGGTGAGCGGCCTGTGAGTTGTGATGGTGGTGGCTGGCTCGTTTGCAGGAGCTCCGCGTGAGCCTTGGCGTCCGCGTATGCCGTGGTCCAAGAGGAGGAATGACCGGCAGTGCCGGCGTGAGAAGCGCGAGGATGATGAATTCGAGGAGGACGGCGGTGGCGGGAAGGCGGGCGAGATCCCTTGCGACGGCGGTCACGCGATCGTTCACACGTGCCCATTTGTGATGATGATGATGATGGAAGTGGCCACGGATGGGAAGCCCTGTGAAGGGAGGAGGTCGAGGTGCTGAGCCCGGGAGATCCGCGCGAAGGATGGTGGCGAGAGCCGCGGTTTCTTCTACTCCTTTCTTTTTTTCTTTTTAATCTTGATTTTTGTTGTGTGGTAATTGGTTGTGGTTGATGATGGTTTGTATTTGGCTGAGGTTTTGATTTTTGGTTTATGAATCTATACGAATTGTATGTGTTAGTCTCTTCCTCATTGTGTCTGTTCTTCTTTTTATCTCTTAGCTTCTTTGATTTTTCAGCTCTCTCACAATCTCAAGAACAACACAAAAATTTTGTTTTGAATGTCCAGATCCTCCCCGTCCCTGAATTTTGTTCCATTTATACACCATCATGAATCAATTTGTCTAGATCTAGTGAGTGATGCTGTCGCAACTCACAAACAAATTAAAATTTATAAAGTGCTAAGTTGCACAAAAAATGTAGTAAAGACACAACCTAATTCGTCTCAAGGAGGTTTCAATACTTAGTTGGGAAGATTTGGGTTTTGAGAATTAAAGCAAATAATTTAAATTGAAAGATAATAGCAATAATAGATAAGACACTAGTGCAAGGTATTCCTAGGATTAGAAATTAATTATCATTGACCAAATATTAAACCCATTGGTGGCTATTGGTAATAAATTACCGGCAATTCTACTAATGATCAATCAACCTCTAGAATTTGATCAATGTAAATAGCTAATAAATGACGATCGCAATTTATTTAGAAATCACATCAATTTAATGAGCCAATTGCTATAGCCTAACCATCAATTGGAAAGTTAATTCTAATGTTCTCCCTCAAACATAAACCAATAGATCTATCAATTTATGCCCAAAGGATTTCCATAAATGACGATCGCCAATTTAGTTGTTTCAATAAAGATTATAGCAATCACCACAATAATTAAAGGAATAAACTGCAGAACATTAAGAAAATCAATACATTCAATATAAACAAAGGGTCTCAAACATCATTCCAATCCATCGGAAATCCTTACACTAATAAAAAATCTACTTCTCCATCTTTGGAGGATTACAACAATGAAGATAAGAGAGAACTTGAAAATAATAGCAACAATCATTGCACAACCTCCAAGATAAAACGCCTTCACCAATAGAACCCTTAGAGAGAGAAGAGAGAAGAAGAGAGAGAATAATAGCAACTAAAGTGGCGGCCTCAAAACTGAGTAAAAGCTAAGGTAAAAGTGTATAACAATTCCTTAAATGTTGCTCTCTAAATTAGGCCAAAGTGGGCCCAAAACTGATTTAATGAGTTATTTTGCGTCATCACACGAGCACTGGAGCGCTAAATGACCGCTAGCGCTCACCAGTGAGCTATGTGATAAAAACCATTTTCATGTTCTTTGCCAGCTAGCTGCTGGACAACATTGATGTTTTCACGTATTTGGTCATTTTGACCAATTAAACATCTGAATTTGTCCTCGGCACTAGAAATAGCAATTGTAGCCCTTTGAATAAGCTTTCCAACGGCACCAAAATCACCTCAATCGGACATCTGTAGCTCCAGATATTGAGAAAATACTAACTGGAGGTCAAGTTGGACAGTTCAGAACATCGCAACCTTGTTCTTAACATTTTGCACTTGATCAAAGTTCTTGTGCACAAAACCATACTCAAAGAGACAAGTCAAACACAACAGGGTGTAATTACAATTTATTCCAAAATCAATGCAAAAGTCAATAATTCCATTTAAATCACACAATGAGGAGTAAATCAAAATCTTTATTAATTGCATCAATAACTTAGTAAAACTCATGCAAAAAGCTAAGGTTTGGTAGCAAGATAAGTGGCATAAATGCCTCTTATCAAACTCCCTACACTTAAACTTTCACATGTCCTCATGTGAAACTAAGATCAAACCAAGGTATGGATGAGAAACAATATACAAGGACTACACTAGACTCCTAACCTAAAATGCATGATGCATGAAATTAAATGACAATACACCAATCCAATGAACCTAGAGGCATACAGTAAGCTTTCACACTAACAATCAAGAGAATTGTAACAAGCCAGGCATGAACAAGAACATAGCACAGAGTAGAATTCACATATGATGCATGGATCAAGTACAAAAATCCTCCCAAGGCAGTGTTTGCCACTCATTCACTCAAGTGTTTTGGGTTATGATGCACACTTAATCATCTCAATTGAAAATGCATTACCATAAGCTTGTTACAAGTCTCATTCTTCATTTTGTCATACACACATGCATACTAAATCAAGAGGACTTACCTTTGGTTGTAATGGGGCTTGGGTGAAGGTGGATAAATATATAGGCCAATGGGCTAAACCTCAAGTCAAAGGAGAGCAAATACATACACCAAGAGCACAAGTGCCAAAGGGTACACTTTGTCAAATTAACTCAATTATAGGCCTTTTTTTTGCAATGTGGCACACCTTCAACCAAACATTTTCAGAATTTTTTTTTTCATTCAACCTTGCTTTTCTTTTTTCTTTTTCTTTTTTTGGTATGTCACTTGCTGACTTTTGGTATGTCACCTGAATTTTGAGTACACATTGTTCCTCCCCACACTTAAATTGGGACATGCCCCCATGCTCTCCCCCACACTTATGTTCAAGCACAAATAAAAATTTTCACAAATGCTCTCCTAAGCCTAAAAGGTTGGGAATTTTCATGGTTTTTCACTTTTGGCTAAGGATGTGCTAAAATAAAAGAATGGGCAATAAGGCTCAAAGGGGCTAAACAATGATAACATGCAAAGGTTGGCTATATGGGCAAGTGGCTAAAAAAACAAGAAAATTGTCTCAATCATATTCAAGCATGCATATGAAAACATATCTTCAAACAAGACCCTAAGCAAGTTCTAGAATGCAAATCCAAACACTTTTCTTGTCAAAGAGACTCAAAATCTCATAGGTAAAAGTGCATGTACTCAATCCAAACAATACAGTGAATCCACCAAGCATGCAATACAAAATAAAGTCAATGTCAAGCATGTCAATATAGTGTATGTGGTGTGAGCCTATGCATGTAACCTCTAAGGTACCAAAGGGATGGTGTAAAATACAAATAAAAATAAATATGATGCAAGACTTAAAACTATAATGAAAATAAATAAAATGCAGAAAAATAAAAGAGAAAGGTAAAGAAAAACCTCATGATGGGTTGTCTCTCACCCCATTTTATTTAACGTCCTTAAGTTGGACAGGTCAGGACCCTCATGGAGGGTGTGCAGCTTTAACTCAAAGATAGGTCATCTGAGCACTTAGATATGTAGGGGTCTCATGGAGGTGTATCAATCAGTGCCCCTCAATGTTATACCTAGTCATCCTAGGATTTTCCAACTCAATTGTACCATCGGGATGTGCATAGGTGACCAAGAAAGGTCCCCTCTATCTAGACTTTGGCTTTCTAGTCATCAGTTTTGCCTAGGACTCATGAGCAAGATCCACTACCCCTCACAGGGCTTTTTACCCAACATGGGCTGGTCATGGAGTACCTGGCAAATTGATGACTACTGCCTGGATGATGTACCTATATCTGAAAACTTGGGACTCTAAAACAAAGGTGCATCATGTCCCATGGGAGAGGAAAAAGTAGAGAAGAGAGGATCTGGATCTTTCAGAGCGTATTTCCACAAGCATCATTAACTAAAGAGTCAATGACATCAATGCCAAACATGGAGTGTTGCTCATTGGGATGTTTCATAGCATCAAAGAGAATTGAACTTTCATGTCCCTATATTCCATGGATAATGTGCTAGCATAAACATCAATCATGGTTCTAGCAGTTTTCAAAAATGGTCTACCTAAGATCAATGTATGCGGCTAGCATTGGTGTCATTCTCCATCTCAAGCACATAAAAATCAGCAGGGAATATTAAATCATTGACCTGGACAAGAACATCTTTCAATATTCCCTCTGCTCTGTGATGCTTGTTGGCCAGCTGAATTTACAACCCGTTGGCTTGAGTTCTCCAAAGTGCAAGGACTGGTAGAGTGATTTGGGCATAATATTAATGTCAACTCCAAGGTCAGCTAGGGCTCTCGTGATATGCAAGTTCCCAATAGTGCAGGGAACATAGAATGTGCCTAGTCCGTGCACTTAGGTGGTAGATTGTTCGCTTGATAATGGAGGAAGCATTTACCCCTATAGTCACCTGTTCTCCCTATTGCCCTTTAATTTCCTTCTATTGGTGCACAAATCTTTCAAGAATTTAGCATATTTGGGAATTTGCTTGATTGCATCCAATAGAGGTATGTTTACATGTACTTTCCAAAAGGTTTATAGTGTGTCTAAATCCAAATCTAGTAGTAGCCTTCCTGGGTTGCATTCTTTGTAGGAATGGCGGAGGGGAATGAAATCTGAAACTTTCGTAGCTTCTATTGAGCGCTGGATGCTAGTTGAGCACCGCGCTTACCGAGGGGTGCTTCGACCTGGTCCTTCAATGATGGTTCTGCGGAGCGCTGCGCCAGTTACCGCTGCGCGCTCACCAGAATGCTCTTAGGCTCATCTTCTTTTTGCTTCTTTTCCTGATAGGCCCAATCACTTCTAGAATTTTTGCCCAAACCTCAAAGTAATAGCATAGACATTTCCCTCTAGATTTGGCATGGTCTGGAGGGTAACTGGAAGCGGGCCTGGCTCTGACTATTTTTCATATGAGTCACCTCCTCTCTAGCTGGGCATTTTCTTTCCTAATTTCCTGCATTTGCTCCATCATCATCTTCATCATCTCAGTCATTGTAGGATCTGAATATGGAGGTGCAAGAAGGGCCAGTTGCCTCTGATGAAGTGCCAAGTATTTCTCCGTGAAGGTTGGCCCTATGGTTGAGAGTTATTTCCCTATTTCAAATTAGGGTGATTCTTCCAGCTGGAGTTATATGTGTTCCCGAATGGAAACTGGCCTGCTAATTATGAAGTAGACTCTGAAGGGGTATGTTGCTACCCCAATGGTTGATTCATCTTGTAGGGATGGGCACATATCTGTGTGATGTTCAGAGGTGAAAATGCCACAGACCATAAGGACCATTAGAGTTCCTCCAACTCACCATCAATTGCTTCATAAGGCCAGAAGCCGCTTTAAAGTCTAGGTCAACAATGGATTCTCTGCTGGCTCACTTCATGAAGGCCTCTAGTAGTTATGGCTGCCTTGGAACCAAATTGCTGAAAATTTGCAGCCATATTCTCAGTCAAAGCACGGCCTCTGCTAGAGTCTTATCTAGAAGTGCCCTCCACTAGCATCTACCATACATCTAAAGGTATCAACCCCTCATAAAAGTACTAAAGAAGGAGTTGCTCTGAATTGATGATTGGGGCAACTTGCACAAAGGAGCTTGAAACGTTCCCATATTCATGTAAAGTCTCACAGTTGGCGGTCCAGAGATCTCTTTCTGATAGAAGCCACTCTAGAGTTGGGAAAATACCTTTCCAAGAAAAGCCTCTTCATCCCTATCCAACTATTTATAATCCCATCTGGAGATTAAAGAACCATTTTCTGCAACACCCTTTAGGGAGAAGGGGAATGCCCTCAACTTAACATCATCCATCTTCACCCCATTGGGTCTCATGCCAAAACACACCATATGAAGCTTCTTCAAGTGTTGGTGGGGGTCTCTCCAGGCCCATGGAACTTGGGCAAAGCATGAACCATACACCCCTTAAGCTCAAAATCATTGTCAAGCCTAGGGTAAGTAATAGCTAAGGGCTACTGGGTAAAGTCAGGAGCAGTGAGCTCTCTAAGTGTTCTAGTCTAATCTCCCATATCACCTGTATTTCCTGAAACACTAAACAAAGGATCAAAGCTAGATGATTCCGCTTGACGCTTACCTGTCTTTTCTCAAGATTTTCTCAATTTCAAAATCAAGAGGTATTAAATTTTCAACAGCGGGAACGCCTCATACAAGGGAATATTTTTCTTATTTTTTATTTTTTAGAATAGAATAATAGCAAGAAATAAAGACATAAATAAAGAAAAATAAAATAAATAAATAAAAAAATGGAATAAAATAAAAACAAAAAAAATTAAACAACTAAGTTTTAATGCCTAGGAACGACGCAAAATTTGATGCAAGCTATCGCGACTCACAAACAAATTAAAATTTATAAAGTCCTAAGTTGCACAAAAAACTAGTAAATCACACAACCTAGGTCGTCTCTCAAGGAGACTTCAATACTTAGTTGGGAAAATTGGGGATTTTGAAAATTAAAGCAAATAATTCAAATTGAAAGATAATAGCAATAATAGAGAAGGCACTAGTGCAAGGTATTCCTAGGATTGGAAATTAATTATCATTGACCAAATATTAAACCCATTGATGGCTATTAGTAATAAATTACCAGCAATTCTACTAATGATCAATCGACCTTTAGAATTTGATCAATGCAAATAGTTAATAAATGACGATTACCAATTTATTTAGAAATCACATCAATTTAATGAGCCAATTGCTATAGCCTAACCGTCAATCAGAAAGTTAATTTTAATGTTTTCCCTCAAACATAAACTAATAGATCTATCAATTTATGCCCAAAGGGTTTTCCTAAACGACGATCGCAAATTTTGTTATTCCAATAAAGATTATAGCAATCACCAGAATAATTAAAGGAATAGAAACCACAGAACATTAAGAAAACCAATACATTCAATATAAACAAAGGGTCTCAAACATCATTCTAATATATCTGAAATCCCTACACTAGTAAAGAAATCTACTCCTCCATCTCTGAGGATTACAACAATGAAGATAAGATAGAACCTGAAAATAATAGCAACAATCATTGCCACAACCTCCAAGATAAAACACCTTCACCAATGGAACCCTTAGAGAGAGAAGAGAAAAGAAGAGAGAGAATAATAGCAACTAAAGTGGCAGCCTGTAACATCCTAGTTTTCTTTAGAAATTGATGGAGGAATAGTTAATAAGAATATTAGGATTTTGGCAAACGTAGTTATGATGGGAACGACTAAATAGAGCACAAAAAAAATGAATAGTATTTTGGCCCCGCCCGCCGAGAAAGTCCAAAATTTGATATTCGAGACTTGAGGTGCCCCGAAGTTGGGAAAATATGAGGATAAGGTTAGAAATGTGTGGAATGACAATTTTATGCCTAGAATTAATTTGGAGCAATATTGGTTTTATCAGGTAAGGTGTTTACCCGTTAATGAGATTTCGGTGTGTGATTTTTAACAGAAAGATATTTCCATCACCACAAATGGATGATATCTATCTAATTAAGACATGTGGAAGGGCAAGATTTAATCTTGGAATCCAAGATTAAATCTTAGCCATCCATTTTTACTTTATTACATAAATAATGATTACTTTACTAAATATCCACCAATGCATTAATTATAAGAAGCCTAGTCACATTTTCTTTCCCAAAGACACATCAAATTCGGCAACCAAGGGAGAGAAGAGACCAGCCACCATTGTTGTCCTCAAGAGCTTGTTCTTAGTTCCAAGCAAAAACACTAGCCTAGAGTTATTGAAACCTCAAAGTTCTTTCATTAAACTTGTTCTGCACCTAATTCTCTACCAATTTAACTGAACAAAATTTCTATTCCTCATCAAACCTTGTCCAAATTTATTATCATAGCAATTGATTGAATTAGCCTATGAAAATTTTACACGAAGTTAGTAACATATTGAAGTATCACTGTAAATTTTCTTATGCCTTGATTCCATCAATTACTAGGGTTAAAAATTTTGGGAACTTGGGTTGACTTGAATTGGTGGCCCCTGACCACTAAATTTGTACATTTTACTAAAGCAGCTATAGAGCTCTGTTGTCCTAAAATTTTTACAAGTTATTCTAGACACATTTAAGTGTCATGTAGAATTTTTGTGGCTCTTGAAATGGTCATTTGATATGGCAATTAAAGGTTGTACCTAGAATAGTAAACCCAAGGTGCTGAATGTAAGGATGGTTGAAAATTTATGATAGTATGATATCTATTCCAAGTCTATGGCATATGAACCCATGCTGATTATTTCAATTACTTATTCACGAGACACAAAGGAGCCTCTAATATAATTGAATACCTATTTGTAATGTAAGCATGCTTTTGAGAAAGGAAAAGAAGTGCATAATGCAGTTATGTGAGAAAGTACAGAAATAGTATGTATAAATTCTGCGTTGCATGTTTGAACATATGGGAAAAAAGCAAACAAGGCTTAAATGGGATAGAGAGGGAAGGCAAAAGTAAGGACTTCCCTAGAAAATTTATAAGCCGGTAGATGTATCGGCTAGGAATAGAACTGTGTGTGATTCGAAAATGGAAAAAAACGAAGTCCAATGATCACAAATAGGAATGAGCTCATGTCCTAGCAGTCTATTGTCCTCTGTGAAATTATTAACCTAAATGCAGCTCTATGTGGAATTAGGTCTTCCCTATGTTGACAAATAGAGGAAAATACATGGAATTGAACCTATGGTTGCAAATAATAGTACATGATTGATTAAATGGTGCCATTCTAAGTTCCCATAATCCATATATTTTAGCATTGATGCTTACGATCTTTATATGAATTATTTATATGCATAAATTCCTTATCTATATTTTGTATAATATCTGGGAATTACCTAGAATTTTATAGTATTCTCACCTTGGTTGTATGTATTGTATTACTCAGATTTAGGTAGATGCCATCATTGGTATTCTTCCTTGACTCGCCACAATGGGTGTGGCAATACGACCAGGCACTTGACTTCTTTTATGCCGTAGGTTAGTCCCAGTTTCGCGTATATATATTTTTCGATCGTTCCTTTAGTACGTCGGTTTTTGCAGATTTGACCCCGCTTTCCCCTATGACGGAGTGCCTCTCCATATGGCATACCCTGACGTATTTGAGATTCCACTTGCTTCACCACACTCGCCAGGAGATGCACCCATTTTTTCATCATCCTCTTCAGACTCAGACCCCTTTGAGGGCCCAGACGCCCCGTGGAGGCGAGGTTATCGTGCCGATGGCCAACGACTTCCTGGAGGAGGAGGCGAGATCTTTGAAACTTCGCATGTACATAGTAGTAGGATAGTGTTAGGACTTTACCACTCAGACCGATGTACTATTAGTTTTCTTTTACTCCATTGTATCTATATGATATTTTGTTGGGCTGAATATTTGAGCAGGTTAGATATCAGTAGGGGGACTAGCCTCATTCGCAAGAGCTCTTGACTAGTTAGGGGTTGTTTCATTGGCTTTTCTTTTATGATGTATATATTGCAACTGAAACATGATGTTCATATATGTGAATATGGTTGTGGAAATATATGTGTCACAATTTCCTTATTACTATATATTTCGACTAGGATAGATCAAAAATGTCGTAGGATATTTTGCTAATTACTATGTCAATACTCGAGTAAAATGTAGTAATTAGGGGGTGTTACAACCTTAAAATGAGTAAAAGTTGGGGTAAAAGTGTGTAACAATTCCTTAAATATTGCTCTCTAAAATTAGGCCAAAGTGGGCCCAAAACTGATTTAATGAGCTATTCTATGTCATCGCACGAGCGCTGGTGCTAAATGACCACTGCAGCACTCACCAGTGAGCTATTCTGATAAAAACCGCTTTTAGGTTCTGAGTATCTCAGTGCTCATGAGCACTGCGCGGATAGCATTGATGTTTTCATATATTTGGTCATTTTTGCCTATTAAACATCAGAATCTGTCCTCGACACTAGAAATAATGATTGTAGCCCTTTGAATAAGATTTCCAACGCCACCAAAATCATCTCAATTGGACATCTATAGCTCTAGATATTGTGAAAATACTAACTGGAGGTCAAGTTGGACAGGATTAGAATATCAGCAACCTTGTTCTTGACATTTTGCACTTGATCCAAAGCTCCTTGCACAAAATCATACTCAAAGAGACAAGTCACATGCAACATGGTGTAATTATAATTTATTCTAAAATCAATGCAAAAGTCAATATTTCTATTTAAATCACACAATGAGAAGTAAATCAAAATCCTTATTAATTACATCAATAACTCAGTAAAATTCATGCAAAAAGTTAAGGTTTGGTAGCAAGATAAGTGGCATAAATGCCCCTTATCAAGTAACAGCCATTTTTTATTTGATTGAACTGATTTTCCAAATATAGGCAAGGACATGATCTGATTGAAATTTTTTTATCCCTAGATTGCTAATTTTAGGGGATTTAGTGCTGACTTTCTCTAATTTGCCACAGCTCTTTTTTGAAACTTGCATTGTTTGTTTTGCAATCTGCTTCTTTGTTGCACGTTCCGCTTGACTTCATTGATCGTGCACCGTTTCTTTTTTTGTCCTCCTCTTTCAACTGAGACAATTCCTCTTTTCTTTTTCAATTTTTTTTAAATTTTTTCAAAAATAATATAAATTAAAAATAAAATGAAAAAAGCTGAAACCCGTTGTTTTTTTTAGCTCAAAATGAAACAGAATGAGCTGTTTTTAATCTAAAAAATGAAATGGACCTTTTTTATTTTTTTACAAAAAAAAAACAATAATAACAACAACAAAAAATAAAAAAAATGAAATGAAATGAACTAGTACATTTTTTTTGTTTTTCTATCTTATAGCTGGACAAATGGTATTCACTAACAATGATTAGACACAACATTTAGAATTAAATCGAAAGATAAAATGAAGTAATTTTTTAAGAGAAAACTTAATCAAAAATTGAGTGCAATAGCCCCCTTTGCTTGGTCTTTTAATTTAAAAGGACGAGCAAAGTAAAAAAAGCAACCAATTTTTGTTCAAGTTAAGTTTTATTTGAAACAATAATGAAAACAAAGAAGGCTTAAGATTTGTTCCAAGATGTTACAAAACTACAAAAGCAAGCAGAACATAGGTTTCACAATACCTACAAAGAGAAACTAAGTTTCACAATACTTCTGACAAGGAATGTAATTATCACAATACTTAGAAAGGATATGGAAAACATCACAATACCTTCAATCTGTTGAGTAAGTGTCACAATACCTTCAAACTATTGAGTAAGCATCACAATACCTCAAAAGGATAGAGAAGGCATCACACAAGACCTTTCGACTCGAGTAGGTGTATAAAAATGAGGCTTCACAATATATACCTCAAAAGGATAGTGAAGGCGTCACAATACCTTTCAACTTCGAGTAGGCGTTACAATACCTACAATGGATAAAAATGAGGCTTCACAATACCTCAAAGAATAGTGAAGGCGTCACAATACTTTCAAAGATAAACCATGCATCACAATACCTGGAAAGAAAAAGTAGGCGTCACAATACCTACCAAGCTAAATCATGTGTCACAATACCTGAGAAAAGAGAAGTAGGCTTCACAATGCCTACAAAGATAAACCAGGTGTCACAATACCTAAAGAAAAGTAGGATTTACAATACCTACAAAAATAAACTAGGCGTCACAATACCTGGGATGAAAGGCAGGGTTTACAATACCTACAAAGATAAATTAGGCCTCACAATACTTGAAAGAAAGTAGGCTTCACAATACCTACAAAGTAAAACCAGGCGTCACAATACCTAGAAAAAAAGTAGGCATATCAATACCTACAAAGATAAACAGGCATCACAATACCTAGGAAGAAAAGTAAGGAAAACGAGGCTTCTCAATACCTAGAAATAATGGATAGACTTAATGCAAATTATTTGTGAATGAAAATATGCAATGCAAAGTTGAAAGCTTAAATTTGAATTTTTTTTCTTTCAAAAGAGTTATCACTTAAACAAAGTCATTGAAAAATTGAGATAAAGTTGCATTCCAAATGAAAATATCTAGAAGCATTCACCATCATGCCACAACTTAAATTTGTTTCGCACAAGGACAATAGGTATGGAGAGGAAATATCGTGGTGTTTTAGGAAGGTGGTTAGAAAGGATAGGCAATGGGATGAGTTTTCCAAGTTGACCAGCCTTGCTTTGAGCAAATAGCAATTCAATACTCTTCAAATCCTTCCAATGAATAACCTTAACAAGCCCCCAAGTTTAAACAACTAGATTCTGGAGGCTCTTCGAATCTTGCTTTTTGCGTAAAACTTTGATGAACTAACTTAAGCTTGTGCTTTCATTATGAAGGTATATCAACATTTTTCTTTTTCTTTTCATTATTATTTTTGTTTCAAAATTAAGTTTATGAAAATAAAAGCAATCAATCATTGATCAGGATGGACTTTATTAGGCTTGTAACGTGGCTAAGATTAAAAGTTTATGAACAAAGGGAATTAATGGCTCAAATAAGTGTTTAAGGGTTAATTGTGACAAAGGATCAATCTTAGAATGATAATGTACGCTACTAGCAACAATTGAGAATCATGAATAGGATTTCTTTTTGAACCAACATTTTTCAAGGTCTTTTTTTTTTGTGTTATTTTTCTTCTTCTTTTTTTCACAAATCAAAGAGGAAATTCAACCAAATAACTTTCATTGCATATTAGCCCCCAACGTTGGGTGATCCTTGTCAAGGTTACCAAAGAAAACAAATAGGCTCAAATGGGGTAGCTAGGGATATTGATTTTTTATTTTTTTATCTTTTTTAAAGATAGAGAAATATGGCCAAACTTCATTTCAAAGTATGATTGCCTATTTTCACAAATTTAATGTTAAAACAATTTTTTTCAGGTTTAAAGTGAAGAAGGTCTAAGGAGATTGTAGATGGTAATTTCTTTACTAGGAAGGAAATTACATCAAGTCTTTTCAAATGGAAATATAAGCAAAAACAACATAAAGATGCATAACAAAGAAAACAAGATTCAGCCCTCCACAAGATATCTAACTTGAAATCTCAAGCTCCATGTGTAGAAAGTGGATTGGTCCCAATGTTTGGTCTTGATGATTGTTCTTTTCTTCTTCAAAGATAACTTTCCCATATCCCTTAGCCTTTGCACACGAATCTTGAAGGATATGCATATTTCAATGGAATGACCAGGCGCTCCCATATGGTATTTACAAGTCTCATTAGCATTGTACCATTTTGGGATAGGATTTTGGGTAGGCTTAGGTACTTCCTGAGCTACCAAGTTTTGCTTCAGCAAAGCATCATAAATGTCACTATAAGTGATTGGTACTGGGTCAATCTTTATCCTATCTCTTCTAGGTTGATTTAGTGAAGCACTAAAGCGGTTGTTTATAGGTGTATTGGCAAAAAAAACATTGTTCACATGCAAAGGAGTTTGGGGCTCAAATTGTGATGGTTCGGAAGGAAATTGGGTAGGGCAATTTGGAGGGTAAGGTAAGTATGGATATGGGTAGAAAGGTGACATGCGATATGGAGAAGGTTGGTAAGTAGGTTGGTGGGGTTTATTTCTAGGTGAGTGGCTCCCACTATGTATCATGTGGACCTCTCCTCGTTCTTTGGAAAGATAGACTTTTTAAACTTATCAGTTGACCCACTCAGCTTGCATTCTCAAATAACATCCTCTACTTGTTCTCCAACTACAACCACATCTAAAAACCGATTAGTAGCACAACCCAACAATTTTTTGAAGTAAGGTTCATCTAATGTCTTGACAAAAAATCTAACAATTTCTTTTTCACTCAAAAGTGGCTGGACTTGCGAAGCCTTTTCTCTTCATCGTTGCACATATTCCTAAAGGTTTCTCTATCAGCCTTTTTCATCCTTTGAAGTTCAAACCTATCAGGAGCGATGTCAGTGACAAATTGGTATTGCTTTACAAATAGCTCTGTCAAACTACACCAACTTCTTGTTTGACTTTTGTCAAGTTGCAAAAACCAAGTTAAAGCTCCACCAGCCAAACTATGCTAGAAACAATGAACCATCAGCTTCTCATTCTTGTGGTATGCTACCGTACTTCGAGTCTACATGGTCAAATGGACCATAGGATCAGTTCTTCCCAAACCTTTCAAAGTCTGGGACTTTAAATTTTGCAAGTATTTTCATATCAGGAACAAACAGAAATCTTGCATGTCCAGTCTCCCATAAGATTCAATTCCTTGCATTGCCCTTACTTTTTCTTCCAATATCTCCATTTTGCTCAACATCAGGGCATCTTCTTCCCTAATTTTCTCACTATGACCCATAGCCCCATGGCTGCTCCCGCCTCCTTGGTCACGCTTGGGAGTGGTTATCACAACCTTAGCCGAATCCTTTCATCCTGGTTGAATAACGTGGTCTTTATTCCCATCATCGGCATCATCATTCTCAATAACTAAGATAGAGTTATGACTTGAATTGCCGTTGGGATTGTTTCCCTTGTTCGAGGTCATCTCTTTTAGCATGCTCAATATATGCTCAAAATTCCCTTCCATTTTTTCCATTCTTTGATCTAATATAGGCTTAGGGTTACTTGTGTTTTCAATTTGGTCAGCCATTAAGGAAGGTTCAATGATTTGCTATTGTTGGGAACGGGAACGAATTTGGATTGGGCTTCAAACCATAACAAATTTGCGTGGTACAATGGTGACAATGGTGAAAAATCTGTGTCATTTGAAAGAGTTAATGACGGGAAATCCTGACTTGACATCTGAATTCTTCACAGCCTTAAAGGAAGTAAAACCATGGTTATCTTCAAGAAAAAATGGCATGAATTTAAGAGAATGCACTTTATTAACAAATTTATGGAAACTAAACTTTTGTTTCAAAGAAATTTTTTTTTTTACAACCAAAATGGATGACTGACTCTTTTCTTTTCTTTTTTGAAAAACCCATGCAAATGATTTTTTTTTTTTTGTTTGGTTTAAAGCTAGAATGCAATACTTGAATTTTAAACATGAATTTACAAAGTGCAAGACTAAAAGGAATTTTTTTTATTTTTATTTTTTTGATATTTTTTTATGAAGAAAACAATGTATCAAGATGTGAAATTATGAAATAAATTTTTATTATCAGCATGAATAAAGAGAAAGGAGAGTTGAAGGAAAATGATTATTTACAAGAGGCTAACTCTATAATCAAAGACCACTAGACAACAAAAAAATGACATAAGCCCCTAAATTTTTTAACAAAAGCCCCCCAGAGGATTGAAACATGACCTTCTTCTCTTCCTAGACACTATTAGTGTGAGGTTATCAAGGTTGGTGCTATAGGTCTAAAGATCAAAAGTCCCCAAATTGCCCTTATTTAACAATAAAGACCTAGCATATAGATTAGCCACAAGTAGGGATGAACGCTCTCAATATCACCAATCTATAAAACCAGGAACAATTTGAGTGGCGTCTCAACAACTATCAAGTGAGCATGAAGCTCCTCATGACAATGTCGAGAAACCCCATAGTCCTCGGCTCTCATGGGCTCGGGTATAGAGTCCAAATGTGGGTGAGGTACAATGTGTCCTAAATGCCTAGTCGGAAAGTGTTGTCTTAGAGTTCGATAAGTTTGTCTACTATGTGAAAACTCCCTTGGAGAGTTCTATGATTCTAAGATTTTTGGCCTCTAGAGCTAAGAATACATTTCAAAATGCTATCCACAAAGGAGGTGAACCGCTAGGTGTAGGATATTTATGAAGAGTCACACTCTAGACAAGATTTTCATGATAACCAAACAGGATGTATATCCAAAATGGCTACCACTACACAATCTCTTACCTATCTCAAGTTGCACTAGAACTCGAGTATAGGGCCCCACTCATAAGTTTGTGATCAATGTGTAAGTGTTGTAAACACTTAATAATGCTACAAATTAATCACATGAATGCAAAGAAAAGTTAACACACAAATAAGACAATTGTCATCTACCCTAAGGTTCACATATATAATAAAAAAATTCAGGAGATCAACTGCTACGCAAATAATAAGTGAATAAAATATGCTCTAAATTATAAAATTTGCACAATTAACCTTTTAATGGACTTGACTGACTGAATTCCCAAGTGAGTCGTCATCTATCGCAACCGGATTCGCAACGAGCGACAAAAAATATTATTAATATGGAGTCGCCACTGAGGAGATCCACCGCAAGGATGGTGGGAGACCAGTTTCTTCTACTCTTTTCTTTTTTCTTTTTAATCTTGATTTTTGTTGTATGGTAATTGGTTGTGGCTGATGATGGTTTGTATTTGGCTGAGGTTTTGATTTTTGGTTTATGAATCTTACAAATTGTATGTGTTGGTCTCTTCTTCATTGTGTTTGTTCTTCTTGTTATCTCTCAACTTCTTTGATTTTTCAGTCTCACAATCTCAAAAACAACATAATTTTTTTTTTGAATGTCCAAATCCCCCCAAGCCGTGAATTTTTGTTCCCATTTATACACCATCATGAATCAATTTTTTAGATCTGTAGCACCATTTTTTATCTGATTGAGGTGATTTTCTTGATATAGGCAAGGACATGATCTGATTGAAATTTTTTTATCCCTAGATTGTGATTTTAGGGGATTTAGTGCTGACTTTCTCTGATTTGCTGCAACTCTTTTTTGAAACTTGCATTGTTTGTTCTGAATCGCTTCTTTGTTGCACGTTCTTGCTTGACTTCATTGTTCGTGCATCATTTCTTTTTTTGTCCTCTTTTAGCTGACACAATTCCTCTTTTCTTTTTCAATTATTTTTTAAAATTTTTTCAACAATAATATAAATTAAAAATAAAATGAAATAGATTGAAACCCTTTTTTTAGCTCAAAATGAAACAAAATGGGCTTTTTTTTAATCTAAAACATAAAATGGACCTTTTTATTTTTTTACAAAAAAAAACAACAAAAATAATAACAACAACAAGAAATTAAAAAAATGAAATGAAATGGACTAATAAATTTTTTTGTTTTTCTATCTTATAGACCGACAAAATTAGGTGTTCACTAACAATGATTAGACACGACATTTAGAATTAAATCAAAAGATAAAATGAAGTAATTTTTTTAGGAGAAAACTTAATTAAAAATTGGGTGCTAACAATCAAGCATTAAAACACAAACAAATTCAACATGTAAGTTTAACACATAGGCCGAAATCTAATGCCTAGGATTTAGGCTCCACAATTAATTTTTGCACTTCCAAAAACATGACTTGAGCTAGAATTTACATATCCCATGTATTAAGGTACAAAGAAAGACATCCCAAATCCCAAAACCTTGCATGATCGAAGATAAAATATGTGGAGGTAAAGTTCTAAGAATTATTTTCATCAACATTAATTGCTAGACATTTGAACATGGGCCCCATTTAAATAACAATTTTTGAATTTAAAGCCCAACAAAACAAAAAAATCACATAAACCCCAAGTTAGGGCTCTAGATGGCAAACAAAACAAATAGAGATAGGCAAACAAAACCCTACCAAAGTGTAGAGCACAAAGGAATGAGCTTCTTGAAGCTTCGTGAGTAGAAAATGGAACAAAAATTCTCTCATCCAAGCCCTTATGCACAGTGTAGTTTTGGATAGCACGCCTAGACAAGAGTTTGAGATTCAATGGTGCTTGGGGCTAAGTGTTTGAAAAGAATGTGAGCTAAATATTGTAGTCCATACTTAGAGCGAGGTTTTTGAAAGAAAAGTGGAAGGAAATAGAGGTAGAAGGTGAAGGAGGAGGAAGAAGAAGAGTGGTGAGGGTTTGGATGGATTCAAGGTGGTTGGAGTGATTTAGAATGTAATTTTAGTGTTTAATTAGTATGAATAGGTTAGGGGGTTATGGGGGAGGGTTTAGAGAGATGTGAGGGGTGTTTTAGATAATGATGCCAGATGTTGTCTATTGGCACATAAGCCTACATTGTAAGTGATTATAGATAAGCATTTAGAATTATTTGTAAGTGATTACACTGACCCAAAACTAAGGTCAATCTACATCTTCCTTAGCTTGTAGCACCCAAAATAGTTGGAATTGGACTTCAAAGCTAGAAATAACGATTGTAGATCTTTTTGTTGACTCTCTAACACCACAAAATTCACATAAATTGGACATATGTAACTCGAGATATTTGTAAAATACCAAGCAAGGGTCAGGTTGGATAACATTAGGACAAAGACATATCTTCCACTCTTGGATCCAACTTTCATCTAGCACTCCTAAGGGTCATAATGCGATCCCAATTGAAGGTCTGAGCTTGAGCCCCACAAAACATTCGTAATTAACCTCAACTAGTTTACTATCCATACAATACACAAATGATTAATAATAAAAAATGTATATTAAATATTAAATTCATTTACTTACTTTTAAAAAATTACACTCCATACATATTTATGCAATTAAAAAAATTATCGCATTTCTTTAAATAAATATATTAACTTCTAGAAAACGAAATCCAAAATAAACAATTAGAAAAAATTATAATATGACGGTAAATAAATAATTTTTTCAATATTATTCATTTAACATACATATTATGAAGAAAAGAGAACCATTACTAATTATCATCTTTACGATGATAGTGAATTGTGATATCATAACATCATGTCTTCATAATCTTCAAAATATCAACATATTTAGATATTGGTAATCATATATTTGACATTATTTTAATACATGCATATAAAATGTAGGTAGTAACATATTAATTAAATAAGTTAAAGATACCATTTTAATTAATGTTCCCAAATATTTCTCATTCATGATGATAATCAATTTGAATTTTTTTCATTCAAGAAAATTATAACAGGTGTTTGGCTATTGTAGCTTGCTTGGAATTGACTTGATAGGAGAATAATTGATCTAAATTATTGACAGTTAACTATATTAATTATATTCCATTTTCAATTTTACATAAGGTGAAACCAAAGAGGAACGTTTGACTTTAATGATTATTTACAGAATTATTTGTATCTCAATGGATGGTTTAAAATGCTTGTTGATTTGGTGGTTTGTCGATTGGGAATTATTATAACAAGATCAAAATTTCTAGTTGTTGATTTACATTTACTACTACTACTACTACTATTGATTTGATCTCAATTTTAAATTAAAAAATTTAAAGATTACCCAATCTAAAAGAATAACATGTTATACTTACTACAAGATTTACGTGGAATACTGATGGATTTACCGACGGGTTCAAATTTTACCTTGCCAATGGGTATGGGTTATCGGTTTTTGGTTTGTCAATAGAATATTATCAACTAATAGTAGCACCTCTCAATAATTCCCAATAAGTATACCGATTGGGGAAAATTAAAACACCTATTAGTGCACTTGCATTAAAGATGTCATTGAGATCGTCATGGAAATAGTATTACCGATGAATATTTTATTTTTATCAATGGGTTTTGGAAAGTCAAAATAATTTTTTTTTTATCGATGAGTATTTTATTTTTATCAATGGGTTTACCCACGAGTATACCCATCAGTAATAGTAATATTATTATTATTATTTTTTGGTGACTGAATACATTGTCATATATGAGGAATTTATATACACTATCTAGTTGTTTGATATTTATTCATTTATTTTTTATTTATATAATAATTTAATTATCAATTAAAATGAAATGAAATAAGTAAATAATGAAATGATAATTAAATAAATAAAGTATAAAAAAATACAAAATGCGATAAATATAAAAAAAATGTCCAAAATGTGATGGAAATAGCTAGAAAAATATGTTAGCTTTAGAACCCTTAAAAAAGCCATCACATGCTATGTTTTGAATGACAATAAAGCAAATTTTGTTAAAATAATTTGAATAAAGAACTAATGGTTTGCATGAGTTTCTTAAGCATCAAATAGGAACTTTCTCATGTCATAAGTAAATAAATTCTTGATATATTTTTCATATTATGATGATTTTAAATGATATAAATCTCTTTCAAAGATATTATAATCTTTTAGAATATGAAAAATAGCTCAAAAAGTGAGTTACAATATATGAGAAACTTAGAAAGTAAACAAAAGCATCAACAAGTGTAGATGAGACATCAGAAACTATTCTGATGCATTAAAAAGTGGCATGACAACTCAAGAATGTGCTTTTTCATGATCGTATGAAGCACATCTCTATCAATCATGTTTGTGCTCACAAATTGAAGTGCCCAATACTCTCTAAAGATCGTCATCTACTTCAAAAAATAACTCAGCAAGATTTTGAAAAGCTCAAAAGTATAGTACATCATCAAATTCTAAGGAAATATTCAAAACTACACATGCTCATAAGAAACTAAAGAAATTCAAATCCAATAAAGACAAAGGCTCAAAAAGTGATTACTAGAATCTTATTGGCTAATTCTTGAAGTCTAACATTCTTGATGAAGTTTTTGCAAGATGAAAAGGTCAGAAACCACACAATATTTGAAAAAGAGTTTCTAAAGTACCATCGAAAATAAAGGACAATAATTTTGTACTATGATAACTGTCTCTAACACAACTCACCTCAATATTTCTAGAAGACCAATCCTAGGACACACAATGATTGATCAACATGTGTCAAGAAGAGAAGAAATCAAGGGACAATGGTCCAATTCAAACTTCAAGTATAAAAGCAATGCATCGTCAAGCTAGAAGGAACTTTTGTTATCATAACTTTCAAATAGCATATCAACTTTCTAAGTCCAGTTCTTAATCAATTTTAGTTTCTCAAAAGAAAAATAATCTTTCTTGTATTCATTAGCTAACATTCTTTGTAAGAAGCTTAGAAAGAAGTCTCTCAAGTGGTTTCCTTATACCATTCTTAAATATGAGGAAACTTGAGTGTTCTCTTGAAGTGAAACACCAAAACTCTTATCATTTTGTATCTTGATCTAGTAGTGATAATTATGAGAATGCTTGGAGAGACTAGGAAGAAAAACTATTTGTGAGCAAAGGTTGATTGCACAAACTACTCACTAAGGTTAACTTAGGAAGGCTAATAAAAAGACTATCTTAGTGTTCTATTATAAGAGAAAGAAATTTAAGGAACTCTCAGGAGTTTTGGTTGAGGATTAGATGTAGGCAAAAATTGGCCAAACCAATATAAAATTTTCTTTGTGATATTCTCATCCCTTTATCTCCTATAATCTGTTGTGTGTGCTTTTCTTTATTTGTGTGTCTTATTAAAACATATTTACAACTTTGTGAACTTATTTTCATTTTTAGACACTTCAGAAAGTTACTTTTTGAAGCTCTTTAACTTGTGTTTTTCGAAGCCTTCAAGTTTTTACACTTGATAGAATTTATTTAAGTTTCAAAAAGCTAAAGTTTTTTAAAGGCATGATTCAACCCCCATTTTCTTGCTTTTTCTACACAACTTACATTTGGCATAAGAGCTATGGCCTCTAAGAGGTTGAGCATCCTAACATTGCAGAAGAAAAAGATCCTTGAAGAGAATGACCCATAGCATTATAGACATTGCAAAAAATCTTCATTCTTTGATGGTGGTGATTATGCATATTAGAGAGAGAGAATGGAGTTGTTCATCAAATACACAAGTCTTGACTTGTGGGAAATAATAAAAAATGGTGACTATATTCCTATGGAAGAGGTTTTAGAAAATATTTTTGTTGAAAACAATGAAGGTGAACCTTCAACAAAAGGCAAGTTTCCATGAGTAGATGGAATGACCAATAGAAAGCAAGAGTTTAGATGAACTCCAAGGCCAAGTACCTTCTTACTTGTGCCCTAAGCCAAGCTGAATATGACAAGATTATAGCTTGTGACATAGCTAAGGAAATCTGAATAGATTACAAATGCTCCATGAGGGAACAAATTTGGTCAAGGACACAAAGATAAGTATGTTAGTTCATTAGTATGAAAGGTTCAAAATAATTGAATATGAGAACATTGATTAAATGACTACAAGATTCATGCATATCATTAGCTAACTCAAAGGTTTGGGTAAGGGATGCTCAAATGCTGAGATGGTTAGAAAGATTCTAAGAAGCCTTCCATCTAAATGGCTTCCCAAGGTCATGGTTATCATAGAAGCTAAGGATCTTAAGAATCTTAGCTTGGATGTACTCATAGGCTTTTAAAGACCTATAAGATAATGCTTTTTGAAGCTCATGGTGAGATCATGAAGAGGAACAAATTTGTGGCTCTAAAACTTACCACAGAAAGTAAAATCCAAGGAAAGCAATGAAAGCTACAAAGATTTTTGAGGAGGAAGAAGAATCAGATGAAGATTTTGAAAAGGATGGAGATGAGATCTCCATATTAGTTAGAAAAATGTTAAAAGCATGGAAAAGTAGACTCAGAAAGATGAAGGAGTCCACCCTCAAAAAAGACAAAAAGGGAAAAGAAAGTTTGAGAATATGAATTGCTACTACTATGATGAGAGGAGACACTTCAAAATTGATTGTCCAAAGCTCAAGGGATCATATAAAAATCTTACTCCCAAGAAGAAAGAAATGCTAGCAACATGGAGTTGTTTTGAAGATGAGAAAGAACGTTTAGAAACTCAAGATGAGCTAAAAAATATTGCAAACCTATGCTTATAGCTAACTATGTTTCTGAAGAAGAAATTGAGGTAAAAGAACTTTCTAAACCTCAGCATTCTTATAATGAGTTATTAAAATTGTATGATTTGTTGTTGAAAAACTCTCAAATTTTTACTTCTCATTATCTTTCTCTCAAGAAAAACCATCAAAAAGTATCTTCTAGAACTTGAGAAAGAAAACAAATTATGAGAATCTAAAGCTTAAAAAGGAAGAACTCAAAAGAGAAAACAAGTTTCTAAATATTAAAGTAAAAGCCTTAAAAATTGAAGTTTCTGAAAAGGATCAAAAAGTCCAAAAAGAGGTTTTTTTAAAATTTGAAAAAACTTCAAAACTTCTCAAATCTGACCTTGAGAAAATGGTAAATGGTTCAAAGTTTCTGAACATGATGCTTGGTGCTTAGAAACCATATTTTAAAAAGAAATTAAGATTGGATATGAGAAAGTAACATCATCCTCATCTCAAAAAGAGAACATTAAATCTTTTTGTGTTTTCTATTACTAGAAGGGTCATCTACCTAATAAATGCTCTATGTTAAATAAGGCTAATAAAAGGGTTAGAACCACCCTATTAAAGCAACTAACACAAAAGGATCCAAAATGATATAGGTACCTAAAGTAAAAACTATTTATGATGCAGCGTGTTTTAGGACATATGTTAAGAAAGATGACAATTGGTACATGAAAAGTGGTTATTCCATGCACATGTTAGGGAAGAGAAAGTGGTTCAAAAGCTGAAACCAAAGAACTTAGGCTCAGTGAAATTTGCTGATAGAGGTAAAACAAAAGTCACTAGAGTTGGAAATATTGATAAGGATGATTTTCACAAAATCTCTAATATTCTTTTAGTTTATGGTTTACCTCATAACCTACTAAGCATTAGTCAATTTTGTGAACAAAGCTTTAATATGGTTTGAAGAAAAAAGCTGTCATGTATTGAATCCAGTTTGGCAAGTAATCCTTTCTAGAAGAGGCAGGATAACACTTATGTGTTATTCTTGGATCACCTCTTAGATCGAGATGTAAAATGGCTAGTATCCTTCATGGATGATAAGTGGCTATGGGATAAGAAACTTGGACATGCTCATATGAAGCTACTTTCTGAATTATTTCAAGAGCTTGTTAAAGGCCTTACTAAGATCAGTTATGACAAGGATTCAACTTGTAATTTCTATGAGAAAAGAAAACAAACTAATGTTTCTTTCTATAGTAAGAATGTGGTCTTAACCACAAAACCACTTGAGCTTTTACATAAACTGCAATTCTTGCTAAAAAGAGATACTTGGTTATCGTGGATGATTACACTAGATTCACATGGGTTACATTCATAGCTTTTAAGGATGAGGTTTTGAAAAATTCAAAGGTTTTACAAAAAGAGTTATAAATGAAAAAGGTATTCAACCCACTTCCATTAAATCATATCATGGAGGAGAATTTGAAAACTATGGGTGTGTTTGGAAAGTGTTTTATAAAACAGTTTTCAATTTTTTAAAATAAAAAACTAGAAAAACTTGTTTGTTATATTTTTTTCAATACGAAGGATTTAAAACTTAAAAAACCAATTTTAACTCTTAAAAATAGAAACTCAAAAACAGTCTAAAGTTGTTTTAGAAAACAATCAAAAGCACATTGGCATATTTGAAATTATCTTATGTTACTGGTTTGAAAGCCTTTGACCCCCACTTGCGATGAAAGAGAGAAGAAAAAAAAACCTTCTCGTTCATCATCCTAGACATCCTTTGTTCTCCATTGCCATAGTCAAAGAACAGAGAAAGGGAAAAACATTGGCCATGGGAAACAAGGGTTAGGGATTTCAATCTGAAACAAGCTTTGTTTGAGAAATGGTGATTAGGGTCTGTGGCTTGGAATAGTAACTGCCAGAAACGATGACGAAGTAGCGACTTGGTAGCAATTCAGCGTCGCTATGAGGGCACTATGAAAAAGGTGCGACAAGGCTAAGTTGGCTCATGGTGGTAGGTGTCACGGATGTTGCTCAATATGAGTCGAATGTAGAAGTTTGTGCATGAAGCATGGTGGGAGGCATGCCTGCAATTGATAAGGAAGAAGACCATGGTGACAATGACATCACGAGACTTGGGTGGTGGTGAAGCAAACTTCGGCAACAACTAGGAAGAGGATGCAATAGGGATGAGAGGCTTGCCAAGTAGGTTTTTTGTTTCTTGCCATTTGAAAATTGTTTTGTACCAAAAAGATTTTTTTGTGTTTTAATTTTCAAAAATTGAATTTAAACTTATCTTTTAAAACTATTTTAAAAACCTAAAAGAAAAACATTATTCCAAACAGCCCCTTTGTTTTTGAAAACTTTTGTAAAAACCATGAAATTTCTCATGAGTTCTCTTCTCCTATAACTTCTCAACAAAATGTGGTTGCAAAAAGAAACAATAGAAGTTTACAATAAATGACCAGAACCATGCTCTTAGAAAGTGGTTTGTCAAAAGGTTTCTAGTAGAGGCTGTAAACACCTCTTGCTATATTCAAAATAGTTTTCTTAAGATCAATCATCAAGAAAACACCTTATGAGCTATGGAAAGGAAGAAAACCTAATATATCATATTTTTATATTTTTGGTTCTAACTATTTCATTCTTAACATAAGAGACAAGTTTGCAAAGTTTGATCCAAAGTTTAATGATGGTGCCTTTTTAGGATATTCTTCTATTTATAAAGCATACAAGGTTTACAACAAAAGAACTTTGTGTATTGAAGAGAGCATACACATTAAGTTAAAGGAACACAAGAATGACTTCTCTCAAGAATTAGCAGATCTTGAAGATGATCTTGAGAATTTGAGTATCAAGGAGCCTTCATAAAGTAAATGTAAGGTCTTTCACCCTTCAAAAATTCGAGATAGCTCAACCTTCAGAAAGCTATCTCAAAATCCCAAAGCCTTCAAAAGTGACTTTTTTGAAGAAGATCCACTTTCTAAATAAGATGCTAAGCCTTTGGATGTACAGAACGATGCTAAGATCAAGCTTTTCATAGAAACTATAAAGGAGTTTCTATCTCAAGACAGGTATCACAAAATCAAGTGTTTAGAGACATTTCCAGAGGAGTAAGGACAAGATCATCTCTCAAAAAACCAGAAAGTGTTGAAAAAGCTCTGAATGACAAAAGCTGGGTTGAATCCATGCAAGAAGAACTATGCTAGTTTGAGAAAAGTAAAGTTTGGACAATCATAGAGAAAGCCAAAGGAAAATCCATCATTGGAATAAAATTGGTGTTCAGAAACAAGTTAGATGAAGCTGGGAAAATGGTCAAGAAACAAGGCAAGGCTGGTAGCTCAAGGTTATAATCAATAAGAAGGAATTGATTATAATGATTCCTTTGCACTAGTGGCAATATTGGAGGCCATCAGAATACTTTTAGCTTTTGTTGTCTTCAAATGATTCATTCTCTATCAAATTGATGTGACATCTGCTTTCTTGAATGGCTTTCTTTCTAAAGAAGTCTATGTGAAGCAACCTCAGGATTTGAGAAAGGACCATTTCCTAACCCTGTCTTCAAGCTCACAAAGGCACCATATGGTGTTCAACAAGCTTTAAGAGCTTGGCATGATAAAAGTAGTACCTTTTTGCTTAAGAGTGAATTTAAAAGAGGTAATGTTCACACCACTCTCTTTACATTATTCCAAGAAAATGACTTTCTAATTGTGCAAATATATGTTGATAATATTATATTTGGAGCAACTAATCATTCTGTGTAAGATGTTTTCCGAACTAATATAAAGTAAGTTTGAGATAAGCATGATGGGAGAATTGAAGTTTTTCCTTGGACTTCAAATCAAACAACAAAAAGAGAGAACCTTGATTCATCAAGAGAAATATACAAAAAAGCTTTTCAAGACATTCAATATGGATCAACCAAAACCAATGAGCATTCTCATGCATCATTCTCAAGTCATAAATGCTAATGAGAATGGTAAGAAAGTGTAAGAAAGCACTTATAGAGGCATAATTGGTTCTTTTCTTTACTTACTACAATGACATATGACATTCAATTTAGTGTGGGAATTTGTGCTAGATTTCAATCTAACCCAAAGCAATTACATTTAAATGCTATGAAGACGGTTTTAAGATACCCTAAGTACTACTAATCTTGATTTTTGGTATGAGAAAAGTACTTCTAGTGATATTGTAGGCTATTGTGATGTTGATTATGCTAAAAATAGAGTGGATTCAAAGAGTACAAGTGCAAATTATTTGGTCACATGGTCTTGTAAAAAGAAAAACGAAATTGCTCTCTCAACTATAGAAGCTGAGTATGTTGCTCCTGCAAATTGTTGCACACAAATGCTATGGATTTGAAACCAACTTGAAGATTATCACTTGAGGTATAACAAAATCCCTATTTCATGTAATAATACTATGCTATAAATCTTGCTAAGAATCCTATTCAACACTCTAGATCCAAGCACATTAATGTGAAGCATCATGTTATAAGAGATCATGTATAGAAAGATGATATTGAGCTAAAGTTTGTAAAAATAGAAAACCAAATTTCTGATATATTCACTAAACCCTTAGCTGAAGATTTTTTTGCAATTTGAAAAACCTTTTGAACCTAAAAAGTTTTTGAAAAATTGGACTTCATAACACTCATTGCATACATTACACTTTATTGAGTTCTACAAGTGCCTTTTGTTTGAGCCCTTTCATGGAATATTACATCTACAAGCTCAGCAACAAGTTTCAAAGTTCAGAAAATACTTTCTCAGTTCATAAACTACTTAAAAAAAGGTTGAAGTTTAGAACATGGGTTCAGAAGGGTTCGAGATCAGAAGATGGGTTCAAAAAGTAATTCCATTTCAAAAGGTTTAGAAACTCATTCAAAAAGAGTTCTAGTTTTTGAAAGTTCATAAACTAGTGTTCAGAAATTTTTTTTCTTTACTTTCTAACATGCTTTAATGGCAAGAACATTTTCCTTTCAATCTTCTCATTTCCCCCACGATTTGACTATTATCTACCTACTTACCCATTTACTCAAACCTCTTCTGCTTACCAAGCCTAAATTTCCTTATCTTTTTCTACCTCTCAAAATCGATGGCTGAAAGGAAACCTCTATTGCTCACTAGCAAAAGAACATATTTCATCATATATGATGATCCTCAATGCAAGAATTTTACAAGTTCAATTTCTTTCAAAGAAAGGTAGCTTTAAAAAAGACTTTGAGATCAGAGATCCTTGATTAAGTTCCCATTTTCAAGGATGGAAAGACTTTTGGCAATCTCATAAAGAGTTTTTCCAGGGATGGTCACGACTTTCTACTCTCATCTCGAAGGGGCTAGAGAACCCCACTTACTTTTGTGATCAGAGAGTATGGCTTGGATGTTACCCCTTCTGACTGGAAAAGATCATCAACGCCCCTTTTAATGGTATTATTTGCTCACCTTATGATGGATGGACTCTCTAAGATAAGAGTAAATGAAGGTGATGTTTCTAGTATTTGACAAACTCCATAATTCATAAGCCTAGAGAAATTACTACTGATATGTTGAACTCAAAAGCTAGAGTAGTATTTCTCTGATTCAATTTACCATCTTACCTAGGCTAGGAAGCACAAATATTTTAATAGGAATGGATTTAACCAAACACTATGACATAATTTGCGATCGATGATGGCGTCGTATCAGGAGAGCATATAAGTGAATGGCATAGCTAAAAAGGTCACGTCTGGCATTTTGGTCACAAAGGAGGAAGCCTAAGTATTGGCCTTCATCTCCAGTTCAATGGGGCCTTGTTGTCATGAACAAATAGTGACACTTGTGTTTCTGCTTATGCCCATTGGTTTGAGTGGGATTGAGGCCTGAGGGTGCATTTATTTCATATTTTAAAAAAAGTGATTGTAAAAATTAAATTTTATGTATAATTGAAAAAGCTAAAAACTAATTTTTTTCAAAAGATACTTTTTTAACTTCTATAAAAAAAATAAAAATTAATTTTTTTTAAATTCTAGTTATTTTTTAAAATTATACAAATGTATAAAGAGTATTTTTTTTGTGAAAAAAATAATTTTGAGGCTCCAAAATCCCATACAAACGCACCCTCATGTGGCTATGGGGTGGGTGGTAGTGGCAATGGGGTGAATGTTGGGAGTGAGTGAGGGTAATTTTCTTAATTAATTAAATTTTTTTGTTGAAAAATAATGCTAAGGGTGTAGGTGTAATGATTTTAAATTAATTAAGAGAGATAGATGATTTTTTAAACTTATAAGAAGATAAGTGTAATTACAAAGGATCTCAAGAGAGGTCCTTGTGATGTGCCCTATATTTAACTAATATATAAGTGAGAATGGAACATTTAAAAGGTCATTCAATTTCCAGCTTCCTTATATTTCTTGAGCCTCTTGGTTAATTTTTTAAAAATATTGCATGAGACCATTTTATATAAAAGCTCATTATAAAAATTTAATTTATTTTAATTCAATATTTACATTGCACTAAGTGATGATTGAACTAGCTAGTAGCTAGCATCACAAGTCTCTAACAAATTTAACAATTTATATGAAAAGCTCAATCACACTCTAACATTGTCTCACAAGGATGTGCAACTAATCATCAAGAAAGAAACTCAATGAAATAAAGCCTCTAGCATAAGGATTTTCTAAGGCCTGAGAATTGTCTATTATAGACACACATATTTTATCAAACATATGGAGGGTTATTATTTGTGTAAATCATGCAATCACATAACTAACACCACAATTCACTTGGCAATCATCAAGGATTCAGCTAGCATATACAACAATTAGATAATTGAGATCTCAAAATCCTTTTGCTCATTCCAACCTAAGCATCAATTGTAATAGTCTAATCTTAAATCAAAGATCAATTCCAATTTTCTTAGCTAATTAAACATTTATCTATCAATCAACTTGCCCACTTAGCTACCCTAATCATGTATACAAATCACAATCATGAAAGTATGGTCATTCCAATATCATGCTCATACCAATCAATATAAACACCCATCATGTATTGACTTGAAGCATAGGGTCTCAAGACAACCCCTTAAGCCCTTGAAGAATCCTTGGTACTAGTTGAGAAAATACTCCTCCATGAGTGGAGGTTGCAAGTTTGAAACTAAATTGCAGAAAATAGAACCTAATCTAGAGAAGAAATGAGAAGAATTGAAGGAGAAGAAGAGGGATAACCTAGAGATAGAATGAGGACAATTTAGAGAGAGGAAGTAACCTAAAATATCTCAAATGTCGTAATAATATTTGTGTCTCCCCATCAAAGACTTAATAACAACCTCAAAATTACAAAAAAAATGGCCCTAAAAATAGTTGCCCAATGCTAATCTAGTCCCACACATAAACCTTGCCAAAGTAAGGTTGAAGCTCACTTTGGTGAGCTCAATGATTTTTCATGGCTTAGCTTTCATATCATTAGTCAAACCTCACTTTGGCTAGGTATACAGCTTGCTTGGGCAGTTCGATGAATTTCCAATGGTTTTAGCTGCTCATCAGTCAGGTGTATTGGCGAGGTCAAAGATGGTCACGCTTTGGCGAGGGCCTTGCTAAAGCGAGGTTGAGCTTCCCTTGCAGCTTCAATTCCTTTGATTTGATGCACCACTCATGATCCTTTCATCCAATGATCCTCAAGCTACGTGATCACCTTAGAAATGAGAATAAACCCAAATTAAGCTAGAGAACCATAGAAATGCAAATGAATCAAATAACACATTAATTGACAAAATTTCCAATAAGAGGCAAATTAAAAGTCATGGAGCAAAAGCAATATAATTATGGCAAATTAATGCATTCCCCACCCCCACCACCCCTCGTAAAATGGTGATATTTGTTTTTAAAAAGGGTGCACAAAATAAAAATATTGTGTATAAGAACTCATTATTAAAAATGTAATTCATTTTGTAACCATACTTCTAATTTTTAATGAAGATCAAATAACTCAGAAAATATTTATTACAAATATGGTGCATGAATGAATTTGAAAAGTGAGTGTCATTAAAACTCAAGATAGTGGGTGCCTTTTAACTTTCTTTTTTTTTTCAAAATTCACAAACTTAATACACGCATAAACCTTTTTCTATTATAGAGGAAACTCAAGTTGTTCCAAATTTTCCATGTTATGGCTCTTAAATATTAGATGCATAGATTTGTATAACAACTCATTATTATGAATGTAATTGATTTTATCAGAATATATATCTACTTCTAATTTTTTAGTGAAAATTAAACAACTTATAAAAAAATTATTTTATTCCTGAGATCTTCACTTTTTTTGTTAGTCTAATTTTAAATAATATATAACTGTATAAAAACACTTTGTATAACATAATTATCGTAAGCGTAATTTGTTTATAACAATATATACTCCTAATTTTTGGGTGAGGATTGAGCAACTAAAAGACAAATTAATTCCTTTTCCCTTTTTTTAATTTTTTAGCCTTCTATAGAAAAGTAATTTTAAACAAATTGATAAAAGAATTTTGTATAATTAATAACTCATTATTAAAAGTTTAATTTATTTTATTAGAATATATATAATTCAGAAGTAATGTTTATTGTATAATAAAATTACATAACAAATGCACACCACACATTTATCACCATTGGATGTGATGAATGAGTGAGATGAATAAAACCACACATCACATCCAATTATGATAAAGTATGTAGTGTGTATTTGTTATATAATTTTGTTGTATATCAAACATTATTCTATAATCAATATTTAAGTGAGAATGGAACATCTCAAGAAGTCTTTCAATTTTCAACTCTCTTTCATTTCTTGAGTCTCCTAATTATTTTTTTAGAAAAATTGCATTAAACCATTTTTATATAACAATTCATTACAAAAATTAAATTTATTTTAATTCAATATTTACATTTCACTAACTAAGCGATGATTGAATACCTAACAAAATTAATTCCTTTCCTCTCTCCCTCCCCTTTCTTCAACTTCGTAAAATGATAATATTTGTTTTTCAAAATGGTGCACAAAAACGTTTGGTATAAAAATTCATTGTTGAAAATGAAATTCATCTTGTAATCATATTCACTATTAATTTTTAATTGAAAATCAAATAACTCCGAAAAATTTTATTACAGATATTATGCATGAACGATTTTGAAAAGTGGGTATCAATAAAACTCAAGATATTGGCTATCTTTTGACCCTTTTTTTTCTTTTCTTTCAAAAGTCAAAAGCTTACTATAAGCAAAAACCATTTTTTGATAAAGAGGAGAAGTTGTTCCAATGAATGACATTTGTCAAACTTTTCTTGTTATGATTTTTAAATATTACAGGTATAGATATAGATATTATATCATCTGAACCTTTTATTATTATTAATTATTTTTTAGAAGAAGGGTGAATGAATGTATGCCCAACTTAAAGAGAGGATTTATTTGAAGTATAAGTCTGATAGGGGTCTGCATCTGGTTAATTTGGAGACTTTTTTTTCTGATTAAAGATGGGGACTAGGCATTCGTCAAGCCCACCAAGTAAATTATGCGCTTATGGGTAAACTAGTATTGATGGGCTCTTGAGGGACATGGCTGGAAGATGGCTTATTGGGTTCCCAGGATTCTTAGGCATTACAGATAATCTGTGTGCAGAGTTGTTGGCTGTTTGGCGGGGTATGGTGATTGCTTGGGATCGGGGTTACAGGAATGTCATGAGTGAAATGGACTGTTTGGAGGCTATTTGGCTTATCGATGCTCAAGAGAGCCCTTGCTTTCTTGTGTATTGGAAGCATTTGGTTGTGATCCAAGGATAGAAATAGGAAGATATTAGATATAAATTGTTTGGTAATGGATATATGAACAAAAGACAGAAAATTGATAAAAACACAAAGTTTTTATATTTTCAAAAAGTGAAAACAATGGACAGGATATTAAAATAAAAATTTAATTTTTTTTAATAATATTCATATCCATATTTATTATTTATATCTTTATGTTCACTGCTTTATTGCCCTATATTTCTATTCATGTCTCCCTATCAACTGCTACCTTGAGGTTTGATCTAGGACATCAAGATGCTTGCTCATTGTGATTGGAACTGCTCGTTTCACCATGTGTATCGTGGAGGCAATTGATCTACTTCAGACTTTTTGGCTAAACTTGGAGCTTCTTTGAATTGTAGAGATCGAGTGTGGTTGGATCCCACATGCAATTGTTTCTCCTTGGGGATTCGACGGGGATACGGTTCTTGAGATAAGCTTTCTTTCTTTTCTCTTTTATTTGCGATTGTACCAAAAAAAGAGAACTATCCAACAAGTGTCTAGTTCAACGTTGATGTAATATGTACAGATACTCTACACAAAATAGTATGTATCTTGAATTTTTCTTTTGTCTGTTGATTTAGATATTATTTATGGAGAGAAGAAAAAATAATTTATATTTATATTTTTTATTTTTATTTAATAAAATATAATATAAACTGATTGTACGAAACATATTATTAATTGAATAAAATAATTAAAAATATTATTAATTAAGGTAAAACTAGATGACTTAATTTACATAAGAATGTAAATGATTCAAATATTTTGTAAATGAAGTGAGAAGAATTAGTTTAAGATGTTACATTTTTTTTTTTATCAGATTAGATGACATAATTCAATATACTTTTAACTGAATGGCATAATTAAAAATTTAATGAATTAAGAAAAAGAAGGTCTAACATAAATTATATCTGAATATTGGATTGGTCGGTACTAACCTGAATCACGTCTCCGAACATCAAACTAGTCTCTTCAATCTTTTGACCTTTTGAGTCTTAAGTTGGGGGGCTTGTGGACAAGCCAGCACCAACCTGACCCATGACCAGCGCCTCAGGTCTACACCCCCTGAACAGGACCACGCTTGGGCCTCTTCAGCTTATGGAGCCCACAGGCATTATTCCCCCTCACCCAAATCTCGCAAGGGATCATGGCTCCTCGTCCAGCTTGACCATCTCAAATCTCACCAAGCAAACCCCAATGGCCCCGCCCCTAATCTCGCCAGCCCTTAGATGTCCAACAGTCCCCCCATTCATGCTCGGTCCAGTTATATAGCCCACCAAAAAGGCAGATCATCATTCATAGCCAATTGATACACTAGTCTACCCTCTGCCCGAAGCATGACTGCAACAAATATATAAATCAATTAAATATATTATTACTTGAAAAAAAATTAGTTTCAAGTGTTAAAATGATCAATTCACATAATATATAACAATATAAATCAATGCAGCAATAAATGCCATATGCAGTTAATTTTATAATATATATATATATATAATATAATATGCAAAATGAATCAAATAAAATCTTTGTTCCGCATCCTCTAAATAATATCGCAGATTTCCATGGGCATTGTTACTGTAGTGAACAAGATATTTTGTGTTTTTATCCGATAATTTAAGATTTTGAGAGATATTTCATGGTACAAAATTTATATAATCAAACGATTTAAAATTTAATCTTCGTTATTTCTTATTCTTCTAAATGTTCAAAGATTATTCACAACAACACCAATATAATTTTCAGTGGGCCTGCAAATAATGGTCCCGAAATTATATCGCCAGGATCAATTTGTCGACCGAATACATGAAGCTTCGTTGGTAACAAATTAATATTGACAGGTGCAGGTTCTCTCTCTGCCAGTATCATCGGTTTTGGACTTATGTAATCATCAATATGCTCTCATTCAGTTCCGTGGATAAGCTACCGAGATTTTGACGTTTAACTTTTATGTTGAATTAAGAAGAGATTTAGGTTGCGTTTGGCATGTCATATTATATCTAATCTAGATGTTATATTCTTATTCATTGTTTGACACAGAAAACATATTATATATTTTATGTTTGACGTTATATTTTATGCTTAATGAAATAATAAATAGTTACAAAATATTGAAATAGATAATGACATTTAGTATAAATTAAAATTTTAATTAATAAATATTTTAATAATTAGTTAAAATTATTTCATTATTTTTATTCATTATTTACTTATAAATAAAATTATTGGTAAATAAATTATAATACTATAGAATATAAAATATAATATCTTATAAATGTTACAACAAATATTATATAATATTAAAAGTTTATTAAAGTCTTATATTATTAGTTTTATCCTAAAGGGTTTTATCCTATAAGTTCTTTCTGTAAAGCGTTACAAACTTGCCTTAAGGGAAAGAGAATATTGGTGCTGATTACTTAGGCACGTTTGTGGGATGTGAATATTATCTAGCGTTACCAGAAAACAGAATATAGAAGAGAAACAATAATCACATCTTCTACTTGCTAACGTTAGTCTACGGATAAAGTTGGGCAAGTAGTGAGCCCCCAATTGTTTGGTATCAGCTGCCCTATTGCAAATTCACAGCTATTTGAAGTTGTGATATATGTAGTTCAAGTTAATTAGCTCAATAAAGGTTCTAGCAAGATAGGGATCAGCATTCAAATTCTGATGCTGTATGTATGCTACCCTTGACTTTTTGGCAAATGAAGAAAGAGACATTTTCACCCCAGAAAGCAATGTGTCGCGACCGCTACCCCTTTCCAGATGGTCGCAACACCTAGTGAGTAGTGCTATATTGGGGACCATAAATGGTTAAGCTTTAAATTTAACTTCTTTATTCTTATTTGCATTTTTTACTTTCTTTTTTCCCTTTGGGTTCTATGGTGATGTTCTCTTATTATGTTACACGTGATTATAATTGCTCTCGTATCGACAAAAAAAGTTAGTTAACTTCCACTTTACTGTTTGAAAAATAATGCAAAATCAAAGATTTAATTGTATGATACAGTGTAAAACCCGTTTTTATTATCAATTGATGAAAATTAAACTCAATGCAATATTATTACTTTGATATACTATTGGTTTCCTTATAAAACACACAGAATTTCCTTACTCAAACTAAAATCTCCGGTTGTGGTTTCTTAGGGCTGAGGATTGGTACTGGTAATTAGCATCGGTAATAAGGTGAAGGGCAATGTATTCAGAGATTTTATATTTACTAGGGCCAATATAGCCAAATCTATTACTTACTAGAATGAGCCACATCATTTAGGACTTATTTTAAGACATTATTGGATATTAGGGTGTTAAAACTTAAACTACTACCAACTAAACAAACTTATTGGGTTGGGTTCAAGTTTTTAAATTTAACCTGGTACCTTTTTTGGTTAATGCTTTGGGTTAACCTCAATTCTCCAGAAGTCAAAATTTCTTTTATAATTATTTTTTTTAATAGTAGTTAGTAATAAATTAGAAGATTTTATGCTTAAATTAATACATTTTGGATAATTTGATTTTATTTTTACAATTAGATGATTTGTTTTTATATATGTATCTCAAAATATCTTTTGAATTTTGTTTCTTACATATAAAATTTTAAAACTTTACTTTGTATAATGTCAAAATCTTCATAGGTTGTTTAAAACGGATTAACCTAGTTATTTATTGGATCATTATTGGCCGATTGGAATTTTAAAAAATGACCCAAGTCTAAAATTCAGGTCGAGTTGGATGACTCATACTTTGTACACCCTGGTCAATATACTAGGTTTTTCATCTCATAAGACACATTGACAAATCTCTTCCTTTTTTTCCTTAATTTTCCTTCCCCTCCTTTTGACATGGTTACAGGAAGCATTTTCACATCTGTCATTTCACATTTCATCTGTTTGTTTCCTAAATTGATGTTAAGTTTCCTGGCAAGTTCTTAGGTGGGGAATGTTGAGTTTGTGACCATGTGATCATGGGACAGTATTGTAATAAAAATAAATATTAAAATTACTTTTAAGCCCTCACCCCTACCTCTCTTTCTCTCTCTCTTCCTTGAAACTTCACACCATTTAGCACACACTCACCCCAATACTACTATAGTACTGCTTACCCTGCTCCCATCCTTTAGTCAGGCAACACCTCAGCCCACCAACAAGTGAAGACTGATGAACAACAATCACAAATGGTAACGGTGCTTCAATCAAAACAAAGGCCAATATGCTTCAATGGCCAACAAATAAAAGACCCAAAACTAAAATCAAAGGTACTAAAAATACCAATAAACACAACCATTAGATAACCTTTTTTTTTTTTTTTTTCAATTATGCTATTAGATACACTTCAACACTAGATATTTTCCTTCAATTTTTTCAAAGTTAAAGTTGCTTAGTGATCAAGAATGCAAATGGTTCTTAGAGGATAAAGATGAACCATCAATAAAATTTTATCCTTAGATGAAAAAGATCCATGTTCATTCAATATTGGTTAGATAACTTGGTAAGCCACGAAGGGTGGTCCATGAGCAAGAGCGGTGATGAAGTATGCCCAAAAACACCTCCAAAAGCAGTGGGCCAAGATCTATGCATCTAGTGAGTCTCCTTAATGAAGTGAAGAAAGGGGCCTCTGGAGTGGGAGAGTGGCTACGCCGGGGGGGGGTGGTGTAGAAGATAGAGTTGGGGAGTAGGACTAGAAAAAAGGGTAAAATAGGTAAATCACTTATACTATTATTTCTATAAATATTAAATATACACTTTAAATTCAAATTCAATTAATTTTATTCATTGGATTCAATTTTTAATTGTTGATATTAAGTGACTATATGGTCACAAACTCATCCTCCCCATTTAAGAACTACCTAAGTTTCCTTTCTTTAATAATCCAACATTGTTTTGAGTTACATATTTACATCACTTCATTCTTTTTCTTAAAAAAAGTAAAATAAAATTAATTTTCTATTTTCCTTCTCTATTCTTACTATCTCTATTTTTTGTCGTCTCACCTTATTTATTTATTTTTTAGAATACCTTTGGATTATCAAATAGATCTGGACAATTGAATAAAAAAATAAAGGCCTAATTATATGAATGTAGTTTTGGCTTTCCTGAACCCAAGGTCATAGAAGCACTAATTTTAATTGTTCAAAGATAGGATTTCAATCATTCATTTCGATTATTTTCTTAGGCTTGTGAAAGTATATTTCAAAAGAAAAATATTATTTATATTCATTATGTGAGATATTATGTTCTAATACTATTGAATGGGATATAAATATTTAAAGGAGCCACACTCATCTTATGATAAATGATGCATGGTGACACTACATCTATATATAATAAATCCAAATAACACAATTCTTTTCAAAGTAACCTATAATGTCAAAGATTTAAATCCTAAAGCTATTATCTTGGAAATGCATTGTTTCTATTCACCAGTATCTAAAATCTATGAACTTAGACTAATTTGATTAGAGTCAAACCAACTCACCATATAGACGACTTCTAACATTAATTTTTATCTGTTTTTTTCATTTATAAGATTCAAATTTAATATTGTGCCTGAAGAGAAGATAAGTATTGAAGCATTAAATCAATCAAGTGTTAGTAAAAGACTTTATATATATAATAGTAGAAATATTTTTTTGTACGTAATTATTTGATACTTTCTTATACATCATGTAAGTTGAATGAGAAATAAATAAGATAAAATATTTTGAAAAAGAAAAGTTGTCATAATTTTTTGACAAAAAAGCTCTACGATGTGCCACATCAATATCCAAAATCGTTCGAATAAAACACCTCATCACTTAGCTTAATAATCACTTTCGTGTTTCAAGCCGAAATCACATAAACAATTGCTAACACAAACATAAAATTACACCTGTCATCTTGCACAGTATGCAAAACTTTGACCAGCAACGAAAAATCTAAACTGGAAGAAGATGAAGCTGATCAATCAAAATCTAGCCAATACTCTTAACTTTGAGGCTATCTTAATAAAATTTTGTTAAAAACGCTTATAGGATCTATAAGTTTAACAGTTAAGTAAATAATTTTGTTAAAAAAAATAAAAAATTTATGTATCCTCAACTTGTGGTCGCTGAGGGTTGGGCTCGTGCTGCTCAAGTCATGAAACGCCAAGTTCTTAGTTTATTTCTGTTTAACACTTCTACTAAATTAAATGTTACATAGTCCAATTGTAGCGCTGTGGAAATCTGCAATTATATGTAGAGTACAATACCTGTAAAGGATGATTTTTGCCATTATTTCTATGCTTGCTCAATAACCTCATGTACGAATGTACAAACAAAGAGAAACACAAAAGAAATGAATTTCCTGAAACCTCGCTGAAACCATCGCAGAAAGCCAATTAACATGCCAAAACAAAAAGGAATGTTAACCCTAATACATTCCATTAAAAAAAGAAAAGAAAGAAGAGAAAGAAAAAAGAACATGCATATATTATAGTCCATTAACCCTCAATGACAATGTCACTTAAACAGTTGAACTTGAACCTCACACACACACACACACACACAAAACATTGCCAAATGGTTTAAGTGTTTTGAAGTGCAAAATACATCTTTGCGCTAACATTATTACTAGATTACCTGATACATATGAAAATCTGCGGCATAGCTAAGTTCTTTTTTCGGGGTCAGTGGTGAGAATTAATTAGGAGAAGCAGAAGATGGACTGTTAGAAGCAGCTCCACGGTTCTCTTCCTCACCTTGAATTCTTGCTGGAATGCAGAACCCTGCTAACCCATCAGAAAGAAACCTGCTGCCGAAGATTGAAGCTTGGTGAATTGGTTGTTGTTGTTGCCGTGACCTGTGATGTTCTGAGGAGTTTGAGTTCATTGGAATGTCACTCCAAGAGCGCAGTGATGGTGAAAAGCTTGATGAGGACTGAAGGGCCCCACTTTGATGAGAATATGCTGAAGCTGCTGCAGCACCTTGGCCTAGAAATGGCTGCGAGTTCACCATGAACCCCACCCTGTTCATGTCCATGGCTGCCTCAGTGCTCCAAGCCACAATCTTTTGGTAATGGCTCTCAAACCCCCCCACGTTAGTGGAGCCACCAAAAAGGGCACTTTGGTGTTCATTAGAAGAAGGTGCTTGATTTGCACCTGGTTGGAATGAGTGAAGGGATAGGCCAAGATCTTGCGTGGGGTTGTTGGCTCTTGAGATTATATCAGGAGGGTAGTTCTGGAAATTGATGGAGGAAGTTGCTGAGGTTGTAGGGAAGAAAGCTATGGGATCAGTGTCAATGTGTTGCGGTTGTGTTGGAATGAAGGTGGAATGATGGTTATCTCGGTGGTTCTCACCTAATTGCCTTTGGAATTGGAAACCGTACCCATTATTAGACTCAGATTGTTGAGCAATATTGTTGTTGGCCATGTCACTTGACCCTGCAGCTGCATCATTATTATGTTCTTCTTCCTCTTGTGCCTCTTGTGCAGTGCTTTCACCTGCTGCCGGATGCCATGGAGGAAGCTCAGCAAGCTTGTCGATGGAAGGCTTCGCCTTCTTGATGAGCCAGTCCACGGCCTTGCTGGGCCTGTCATATCCAAGGCGGTCTTGAACATCATAGAACTCAATGGCCGTGTGTGCTGAGAGCCTAACCCTGCGATCGCGAGGGCCTTTCGCAGTGTACACCTTGCTGTGCCGATCTTTTCTGCCTATGGACCTGACAATGTGTCCTCCTTCCACTTGAACAATCTCTCCTCCAGTGTTGCTCCTCATTCCCATTATTGTCCCTCTTGTGTTCTCTGTGTGTTCTATGGTTTGGTTCAAAGTTGGTTCCTTTGGGGGTTGGTTTTGGTGGGAGATTATGCCTTCTGCATATTGGGGTTGCTGATGAGGAAACTGATAACGGGTGTATGTGCTCAAGTTTTGTTGTTGTGGTTCATCTGCTCTTTGGGTGGGTCCTAGTGGTTGCTGCTGATTCCCACTGAAATCCAGATTTTCTCTCTCTCTCTTTCTCTCTCTCGTTGTCTCTGGCTCTACTTTTGTTCTTCTAAGGGTTTTTGTTTTTCTATAGGTTTTTTTTAAGGCAGACAAAGTTTGCTTTGCTCTTGACTATACTTGCTAGTTGCTCTTCTTCTGCAGCTGTCCACAGCCTTGAATTTTGATAATTCTGCAACTGCTGCTGGTCCCGAAAAAACCAAAACCTGCCGTTGCAATCTTTCAGATTCCTTTTATCCAAAAAAAGCCCAACACTATAAGGCCATATGAATGTATACAAATTAACAGAAGTTATTTACTCAGTGCATCTATATGTGATTTATAAATTTATCTAATGGTGTTGCAGACCATGGTTTGGTTTATTCAACACAAACTTTTTTTTTCTTTTGTTCAAATCAAAGTCTGATACTAAAAATCATATTCAAATACTACCCATTTTGACAAATATGTTAAAATGAATTGGGACAGTTTGTACCTTTCAAATTATGGGTAGGCTGTACAAAGCTGAAACTCATCTGCATAGAGTAAAAGGACATACGACAGAGTAATAAATCATTAGCTTGGTGATACCTTCTACGCTGTGTACTCAAATTTTGCAAAATAATATGCGGAGTTTCAACTTGAACCAATTGTACTAGGAGCGTAAAAACACAAACCGATGAAGGACATTGAATGATTTAACTTTGAGCTGAAGGGATATCACATGGCTCAGAAGGTTTTCAAGAAAAGAACCGATGGATGCAGGGTGATGGCGGTAAATAAAGGTACCTTGGCCTATTAGAGGTCGTTGATGCTTCTGCAAAGCGTGGCAGAGTCTGGTCAGAGAAGAGATTAAAGATATTTTGGTCGTTTTTAGCCCCACAAACGCAAATGTGAGACCATGTCAGGAACCTCAAGCTCTTGGAGTCATCTCTTTATGAGAGTTTAGCCTACGAAAAATGTTTGTTGGATAATAAAATTTCACAATATGCACTATTATTATTATTATTTTTTATTTTAATATATTAATATTATTAGATTTATTTTTTTATTTTATTTCTTTTCCATCTACACTTGAGTGTAAATTTATTATCCCTAGATATTATGCATATATCGTCATCCTTAGCCTACTCCTCAACTTCCTCTTTATATATATACTAGTATTTTGAACCTAAGAAATGCATGAAATAAATTTTTTTAGTAAATATAATAATTATTATAAAAATAATTTAATTGATTAATTAGATTTAAAATTATTAACTAATATTAAAATTATTTGTTTTTAATTTCAAAATAGGTATCAAATACCTCTAAAAATTTTCCATTCAATTTTCTTCTCGTTCCTCATTTTTTAATATTTTATAAGAATAATATATATATAATTTTTTAGTCAATTTAAATAAATTATTTTCTTTTCCATTCCCTTCTTGTTCTTTAGAATCACAATAAAATAATTTTAAAGAAAAATTTCACAAAAATATTTATACATTAACTTATTATTTAACATATAATTCATTTTATAGTGATATGTATATAAATAATTTATTTTCTTTTGCTCGTCATCCTTCTTTTTTTCAACTTCGAAACAAAATAATTTCAAAGAAGGAAATTTACAAAACTATTATTTTGAACGAGTGCAATGCACTGCACGAGATAAATATCTTTAGTAAATATAATAATTATTATAAAAATAATTTAATTAATTAGATTAGATTAAAAATAACCAAATAAAAATAAAATTACCTACTTCTAATTTTTCAATGGGAATCAAATAACTCTAAAAATTTTCCATTCAATTTTCTTCTCATTCCTCATTTTTTAATATTTTATAAGAATAAGAATATGTATATTCACTTTTTAAGTCAAATTAAAATAAATTATTTTCTTTTCTTCTCCCTCATTGTTCTTTAGAATCACAATAAAATAATTTTAAAGAAAAATTTCACAAAAATATTGTGTACAATAACTTATTATTGAACATGTAATCCATTTTATGGTGATATATATATATATATATATATATATATATATATATATATATATATATATATATATATATTCGTTCTCTTTCACTCGCCACTCTTTTTTCTTTCAACTTTGTTATAAAATAATTTCAAAGAAAGAAATTTACAAAACTATTATTATTTCAAGTAAAATTTCATGAACTAATTTCATAGAAAAATATTAGAGTAGTTCACTATACAATTAAATGTCGTTCACAAGTTTCACCTTCCATTTAAATACCATCAACAAATTCTACCGTCCACTTAAATATCACATATTAAATTTCATTATCCACTTAAATGCTCTCTCCACTGAGTAATCTTAAATTGTAAATTTTTAATTTAATGTTTATATTTCCTAAATTAGAAAATTTTCTATTTTAATTAAGGATAAGAGTTCTAGATGATGGCTACTTGGCATAACTTTCCAATTTGTACCTCTCTTTTCTTATATATATATATATATATATATATATATATATATATATATATATATATATATATATATATATATATATATATATGTGTGTGTGTGTGTGTGTGTGCGCGCGCGTGTGTACTTGTGCACTTAATTTTCTTTGAGAAAAAATGATATTAGTATATAATGTGATTATCCACGTAGAAAAATATATGTATTAATAGCAGGAATTTCATGTTGATTAATGGATATTTAATTGCAATAATAAGTGAAAATATCGTCTTCTTGATTATTTAATATTGCACCTGGATCCTAAAAACATAGCATCATTATCACTTTGGGTGGTATTGCATTTCTGGTGAATTCTCACTAATCAACAAAATATCCCTACCATTGAGTTTTTACCAAATAACATAACTCTTTCATTAATAACTCCAATGACCACAAGTTGCCGGGAATGAGCTATAATTAAGGTCGTGACTATTTTTATTTTTCGATAAATGGAAAACCAATGCCTCAACCATAAGCTAAGGATAAAGTCATACAATGATACAAGCCATACCAGAAAAATAGCAAAATAGCATTAGAAAATATTAAACAAAAAAATAAAATGCCCCAATCCTAAAAGGCAAATGAACACCTGATCACTTAATCATGATTCCTCAAAATCCTCCCCATTATACGCCTCTATTTATGGACTTAAGCTTTTCGTCATCAATGATATGCAGGTAACTATCAATAGCCATCTCTTCCAGCCACGCCTTTTGAAGGCTTTGATAATAACATCTAAAGCTTGTTCTATATTTTCCTCTTTGTTAAGAAATGTGTGGTTCCGCTAAAAGGAATAGCATACAACTTCTCCCCTACTATAAAGTCTCCTTATGCCCGCATTCAATTTTCTCGCAACTAAAAGGAAACTGATTTTTCACAGACACACACACACACACATATATTACACTTTTGATCACCTACCTCTCTTAGTAAAAAGAATATTAAAAGTCTATTCCTCTTGTTTTATCATGAAAAAAGAAGTGGTCTAAAAATAATATAAACGAAGTGATGTGCATGTATCATCCGCAACTAAATCCACGGCAACTGAAACACTAAAAATAGAGGAAATTTTGATAAACTAGAATGGGGGTATTCAAACCCATTTTCAGAATAGACAGCATGCATATAGGGAGCCTGTTAATTCTTAATTATATACCAAATTATGGAAACTTTTTCCGAGTACTATCTGAAGCAATTTATTGCAAAACTTGATGCTGTGAGAGCTAGTTGCATATAGCCTCCAATAGAATCTCAGATTCTTTTTCCCTGTGCAGAATTTTGGGGCGAACGAGAACTTTGAGCATAAATTAGGTTATCTTGAAGTTACTTACAATATAATATACAGCATTTAACCACCATTTATATAAACTAGACGTGATTTTCTTAAAATTGATTCTTCTAGATATTGATTAAGGTGTGAATCTCAAACCACCACACAAGAGGCCAAAGGCCATATGGGATTTTTTTCCCCAGTGTTGAACTTAGGTTATGCAAACTTGTACAGTTGTACTCACTACTTGTTAATTCACTTTCTTCATGTAGTTAAAGGCACATTTTTCATGCAATATGGAGAAGATTTACTGAGAAACCTGTTGAGCATGATCCAAAAATTAACAAAATTAGGATTCAAGCCTGAAGAACTTATTTTACACGTCACGTTTGTCACTGTTACGTACCAAACCAATTAAAAAAGAAAGAAAAGTTGGTTATGATCATGTCATTACTACAAATTAATTTTGTGGGGAAAGAATTCATAAAAGAAACGTTTTATTTCAACGCTTCAATTGAATGTTCATGTGAGCTATTATTGGACTTGTGTGTTAAAATAAATTAACAATTTTTTTTTTTTTTATTTGTTTCTCACTTAACTCATAGGATTTTTTACCCATTTAAAACCAAAAAAACATTAATTATGAAAATAAATAGAAAAAACATTAATTATGAAAATGAATTGTTTTTAATACACGTGAATATTTCAAGACCACGGCAAATAGGCAAATACACAAGGGCTTATGCGTATTCATGCATGTATGGGTTACACAAGGCCCCCTGTATATTCAAGCCCCTGTACATATGAATACACATCGACCCCCATCATTTGTGCGCCATTTTCATTCTTTTCCTTTTTGCTTTCGATAATCTTATCTTCTTAGCTTGTTAGACAATGACAAACTTCCTGTATCACTTAGATGATAATCATATTAATACCGAAAATTAGGGTATTTGATCTCCTGATTATTTAACTTTTATTGTTATTTTTTAATTCAAAGTTTAATTAGTTTAGTTTTAGGTATGTATATCTAATTAGTTTTAATTTATTTTTTTGTTTAGTCGAAATGTTACCTTTGCTTTGGTTTAGTTTAGTTTAGTTTGAGTTCAATAAAATTAAGGGAAACTTGTATATTAGTCTTTAGTTTAGAAATTAAAATTCATATAATATAGTTATTTTCAATTTATACTTTAAGAAATATTGTTTATTTATTTATTTTATCTAGTAATTAGCTTAGTTGAATTATTTCTTTTATCTAGTAATTAGTTAGTTGAATTATTTATTTTATCTAGTAATTAGTTTAGTTGAATTATATCTTTTATTTACTAATTAGTTCGTTGAATTATTTCTTTTATCTAGTAATTAGTTGGTCTAAGATTAGGTAGTTTTGTTTAAATTTAAAAGGTTAATTAGTTTTTATATGTATTTAATTAGGTTTATGCTCTAATTCAAAAGTATTTAGTTTATAATTATGGTGATATTTATAGAACTTCAAAACATATATATGTCTAGTAGTTACTTATTTAAAGATAGTGCATATTTGACATTACTAATCTTTATTTTTTTAAAAAGTTGTGATTTATTTAGTCTAGATCGATACTTATTATCATGTTAATTAAATTTATGCACGCGATAGAGTGTTATGCCCTAGGCATTGTGGTGCACCAACACTGCATTCTTGGATGGAATACTATCTTGGGCTAGATTCTGGAATATGACTTAGCATTCATCAGTGCACTTATAGAGCGATGGTACCTGGAGACACATGCATTTCATCTACCGTATGGAGAGTGTACTATCACTCTCCAAGACATGGCTATCAACATGGGTGCATGGGAAAAGTGGCTACCAGAGTGTATGAGATATATGCTAGAAAGGGCAACTGAATACATAAGAATCTAAAGCTAATTGTAAAAATAAAGAATATGTAAGACCCCTTTGCGCAATTTATGAACATGAATATGTAAAGGCCTGCGTATTCAAAATGAATATGAATACAGGGGCATTTGCATATTCATGTTCATACTTATGAGGGTCTTGCGTATTTGCACGCATATATTTTAGCTCATTCTATACCAAATGTTTTTTCCGTTTATCTTGGTAAATAATTTTTTTTTGTTTATTTTGGTCAAAAAGCCTAACTCGCATAATGTTTAAGAATATGTTCAATAATAATGTAAAAAAATTAATTAACTAAAGCTTTATCTGTAGTTGAGTTTGAAATTGAACTTGATTAATTCAAAACAAACACCATCTTCAACATCAATTAAGATGCATTTAGAGCTGAGTTTTAAGTTTCTCTTCAAGTACTTGGATTTATTAAAACAGCCTTCCGGGTCATCCCACACTCAAATATCGTAGAAGATTAATTATCTTGTAGAAAAATATATATCTTGTGGAAAAATATAACTATCCTAGGCTTCTCTTGATTAAGAGAGTCTGAGCCAGTTTTTCCTTATTAAAATAAAAAGAAACTTATCTTGTAGAATACTATATGGTGTTTGTCTCTAAAATTAACCTTATATTCCTGATAAATTTTAGTATTACTGTATTTTTAGTAACCTCTTGCATCCCTATTCGCTACAATAAGATCTATTTAATTTATACCGTTGTTTGTTAGAAATTTATCATGAAACTGAAGGAATTTTAAATATTAACAAGCTATAAACGATAGATTAAATTCCTATATCCTGAAGATCAATTTAATTCTAAACTTGACATGTGTAATTAAAATAAAAGATTGGATTAGGGTTATCTGGAAGGATTAAGAACGAGGACAATTGATTCGTAGTCATCTACTAACGTAACAAATAAATCACAAACACAAGAAATCAGAGAGATTCAATAAAATATTCTAGGAGATACTCTTCCTATTTTATAGTAATTATTCTGTGTTATGGTATCAATTGAGTAACCAAACACCCTATATATATAAAATTAAGAGGGATCTTTTTGTGTTAGTAAAGTGATGGGTCAAACCACTACAAAACCCATAAACATACCTATAATAAGCAGTGCTTAATAATAATTAGTATAATAATAACAATGATCACAAACTATTGATCTTAAACAATACTAAACTAATTATTTTGATATCAAATTAATTTCAGTCCAAAATAAATTTAATATTGATTTATGTAGGTTCACAAAATTATTCCAACAAAAACACTATAACATAACTGAAATTAGTAATATTTAAAAAGTTTTATTAAATTATGAAAAAAATTGTTAAATTCTTAGTAATATAGCTAGCCTAAACACACAACAATAGTACAAGTATTCATGTCGTGTGTTTGGCAATTCACTCCCCTTTATATGGGTACAAGCTTTGTAACTTTCTGCACCTGGAATTTTCATACCAAATAGCGGTATATATATATATATGTAAATTGTTCTATGCTAAAAAATTGTCATCAAATTAAAATGATAAAAAGTCAATAGAATTGGTTTAGTGGTGTGGGATTTGAGTAGTATATATAAGGTTCTAAACTCAAATCTCATTATAATTATTGTAACTTCTAAAGTATAAAAAAAATTAAAATGATATAATTTCCAAACATATTAAAATATCATTTATATGACCCTATATTAATTCCTAATAATTATATAAAGCTTTACAAAACTCAATGTGCCACATGAACACTGCGATAATATAATTAGTTACGATACAAAGATTACCGATTAAAACCTTTTCCATGAGAAGAGTATTGAGTAGTGCCTCTTTAAGTCAATAAAATCTTGCACCATCAATTGCTTGATTATCCTTTAAAGGGGAAAGAAAGCTGTATAAGAATTAAGATATGCCATTATTGCCTCAAGTTGATGTCATATATGTCATCTTGACTTATCATTTTTCATTGCTTTCGCTATAAAAAAAGTATTAATCACCATGATTTGGACCACACATTGTAACGATATATACTAGAAGGCATACTCTTAACATATAAGCAAGCGCTTTGCAGTCCACAAGTTGGAGTTGCCTATTTCCATCTTCCTCCATAGAGGGATGCAAGGTGAGCCACTCTTATATGCCGTCTACTTTACACCAACTTGGGGGAGGTAACAAGAGAAAAGGGTGTGGAGGGTTTATGTATGTTGAGATCAGGAAAATGTGGTGGATATATATGCCACAAATCCTTTTCAGGCATCAAAAACCCTTTGGTGGAAGTTCTACCGCTGAGGTATACTTAATGAGATGATCACCAGCCGCCCAAGTCTCTCTGCTATGACACGTACAAATTTGATTCCTAGGATTCTAAAGTGGAAAGAAGAAAAATGAATTATTAAGGAGTTTTTACTTATACTCGAGGCACTTGTTCTAGTGGATATGGACCACTGGCTTGTGATGTTATTGTCCATATATACGAAGTTCTCTTCCTTTTTTAGTTCTAGTGAATTTCTTGTATTGATTGAAAATAAATTAAAGGAAGAATATATAAAATGAAAGGATATGTAAATTTAATTTATGGTTTTGGGTGTGAATATGGCATTTGATACTTTTTGACTCTCTCGACTACTTTACCAACATTTTTTCGGACATTTTTTCCCTGTCAATTTTCTCCATTCTATTGTGCCCTTGTTTCATTCATTTTTAATCTATCATAATAATTAGCTAATTACTAGACAAAAGGAAAATGCCTGTTTCTTAGATTAGAGCTAAGTCTCTTCACCAGAAGTTTACATTGAGGACACGATCAGAATCTTTAGCATTATGAAATCAAGACAAAAAGTTAGATAAGGCATGTGGCAGAGAACATGCGAAAGCAACACCTGACCGGTTACTCTTTTTCTTTTTGTTTTTTTTTTTCTCTTTCTTCTTTTACAAGCCTGGAACCAAGCATGAAAACTTTACTTTTTGCTTTAGTTATTCTATTTATTTGCTAGTTTGTTTGATGAAAAAACTGCAATCTGCAAAGTTAAATTAAATTTTCAGGTCAAAGGCCAACATATTAACTCATTTGGTCAATTTTTTCACTAATGCATTTCTATAATTAGGGTTCAATTTTCAAGTTTTCTCTATTATTAGTGACATGTAAATATTTCTATAAGTTTTCAATGAATCAGAAGTATGTCTTGACCTTGAATTGGCACAAGCTTTCAGCTTAAACTAAATTTTTCCACATCAAAAAGACAAAATAGACTTTTTGACCCTTTATCTTTTATTTTTCTCAATTTTCTCTCTTACATTTCAAATTATTTTAAATGTGGTCCCAAATCACTTTTCCATTACATAATTGATGGAAAATGCTAACATGGGACTAACAATGCGAAGATAACATATGGATCTAATATAAAATGTGCTATATCAGCATTTTTTAGTTGTGTGATAAACCAGTGATTTAAGGCTAAATTTAAAATAATTTCAAATGGAGTGGACCAAATTGAAAAAAATAAACGATAAATAACTAAAATGAAAACCAAATAAAGGCAAAAGATTTTAAAAAAACCTATTTTTCATCAAAAAATTATCAGGTCAAAAATTTAAATTCTTAGCAAATGAAAACCAAATAAAGGCAAAGGAAAAAAAATCTATTTTTTCATCAAAAAATTATCAGGTCCAAAATTTAAATTCTTAGCAAATACCCTTTTGTGTTTAAAGTATATATAGAAAAAGAAGTTGAAATAGTAAAGAAAGCTCGTATATCATGGCAAAAATAAAGTAGTTAAGTAATGACATATGCTTTGTGATTTTGTAGGTGTTGCACTACACATGAATCAAATAATGTCATTGAGTCTTGAGAAAAAACAAATATTTATTAATCTAATTCAAGGTTATCAAACTCCTGAGTCAACTCATAACCTTTTACTAGTTTACAAGATGAAGAGCTTACCTAAGCTCCATGAGTTAGGTAAGTTCAAAGTTTGGTAACCTTGATCTAATTATAGTTAAGAATATTTCATTAAGACTAATGAATTTTTTTCCCGTTTCATGACTTTCTTTAAAGGGATAATCTTCCATTTGAATCACCACTACATTAATTAAACAAGAATATGTCATCTTGATCTTCTCAATTAAGCTATGAGCTCATCTTGATCTTCTCGATTAAAAGCTATGAGCTCATCTTGATCTTCTCCAATTAAAAGCTAAGCGCTCTAACTTAGGACCAGTGAATTAATGCAATCAATCTGAAATTATAAAAAACAAGGTAAAATATGGCAGTTTTTTTCTTTCTAATTATGACGGTTCTAACCGCCATTTTTTATATAAACGACAATTTCATTTGAACTGTGACAATTTATGGTGAAATGAAAAAAAAACTTGATAATTATGACAGTTTGAAACCGCGTAGTTTGTGCACCAAATTAAAAATATCTATTTACATTTTTTTTTGTTTTAATAGTAATGCCACGCAGTTGAATAAAGCAAGATTTAGTTTCATATTAATAAAATAAAGGAATCAAGCAAGGATCAAGTCATTTTAAGCACTAAAATGATTAGATTAATAAGCCATATACAAAACTTCCATTCATTCATGTTGCAGCTAACCAAATAGCTCCATAATTTTTATACTTTCATAAAATGTTACAACTTGTATAAAAATAATCAATTTGACAAACAACACAGCAACAAACAAATAAGAAATAGAGGAAAAATAATAACGGTATAGAAGTAGTTGAGGAAAAGCATAAACAATAATCAACCTTTCCCACAATGCCATCAAATTCTTTTGTGGGAAGAATACATTCATTGAAGTTGGAAGATAGACCATATGAGCTTTATTTCCTTACTAGTCCTTCCTTCCTAATTTGACAAAAAATTCAAGAAAATTCATGAAGTTGTGAGTTGCACTTCAATTGGAAAAAAAATGGAAAAAAGAGATTATGGCCTAAAGAGACAACTACATATTGTGGGAATATGATATTGGTGTGGAAGGAAACATTGCACAATTGACAACTTAGATGGTTCTCATATTCTCATATGACTTGGTTACAAGAATGAGGAAAGCAGAAGAAAGGAAATCCTGGTGAAAGTGAGATTATTATACACAATCAATGAAAACAATTGAGCAATATTACTTGAAAGACATGCACAACAGGCTAGACTTATTAGAACAAAAGAACACTATCATTGGGCATCCCTTCATCTACAAATATATGGAAAGAAAGAAATATTTCAGCATTAGAATTGGTGAAGTAGAACATATAGGGAATGATTATGATTGGTTCAAAAAACAAGAGGCAAATTTTTTTATTCTTGTCCTTTGAATACCAATCTTCCATTTACATGCTCAAACACTCAACTCACTAAAAGACCAAGGGTCTATACTCTATGTTGAATTTCATATCAGAAAAAATACTAAAAACAAAAATAAAAATCATACATGAGGCTCCAATGCTGCACTAGATCAAAACTCTTTTTAAAGGCATCAGGGCAAGGCAGGGTTAAGAACAAAGAAAATGTAAAGGAGTATTTGAGTTTGTAACTGAGAAGTATATGATATTATTCACTTAAGATGATTGAATACGGAGAGTGCTCTATATACAAGTGTGTTAAGACTTATGACACACTTTTCAATAGCTAACTGATTATAGTTCATCTAATAATTGAAAACTAATCTCCACTTAATTAGTTACAATTATAGCACATGGTGATTATAATTGCAGCACATGGTTTATCCTTTCTCCTTTCATCCCTCCCTCAAACTCAGCAATTGATAGTCTGGAATTCTAGTTTGTGACGAAATTGGAAAAGATAGCTTTTGTTAGAAGGTCAGCAATTTGAGCATCCAGGAATATGACTTAAATGAACATGTCCTTGGGCAACATGGTGTCCAATGAAATGAAGATCGAATTCAAAATGTTTGGATCTAGAACAAACATGATTGGCGCCAGAGAGAACTGTGATGTTGTTGTCACAATAGACAAAAGGAGGTAAAGATAACGGTAGATGAAGCTTAGCAAGTAGTGATCTTAACCATATTAGTTCAAAGACAGGAGATGCTAGACTACTGTACTCTCTTCAGTTCTAGAGTGGATATAGCATGCTACTTTTTTGATGACCAAGTAATTGGGTTGGGGCCAAAATAAACACAGGAGCTACTAGTCGATTTTTGATCATCCAAATCTAAACCCAATAAGAATCACTATATCCTATGAGCCTTAGATCAGAAGACTTTTGCATATGAAGACCATGATGTTTAGTGCCACTTAGATACCTCAAAATCTTCTTAACAACCTTCGAATAAGTATCAAGTGGAGATTGCATAAATTAGCAGAACGATTTCACAGTATACCAATTCAGGACGAGTAATTGTAATGTATTGCAAGCTACTAACAATTGGTCTATAGAGGTGAGGATCCTTAAAAGGGGAGCCATCCTTGGAGGACAATTTTAGACTTGAAAGGATAGGTGTGGAGTATGACTTGCAACCCTCCATTTTAGCTTTGACTAGAAGATCTTAAATATACTTGGTTTAAGACAACAATAATCCTCCATCCTTAGTGGCAAAGACTTCGGGGTAACATGATGGGCCCATATCTTTGAATGCAAAGAAGGCATTGAGTTTAGGATTAGTTCATTGATTTCTTATTGAGAGCTCCCTGTAACAATTATGTCATCCACATAGATGAGGATGTGCATTATTGAGGATGAGATAATTTAGCTCTTGTAAACAATGATACATCAGACTTGGTGGAGGCAAAACCAAGTTGCCATAGAGGCCTGAGAGTTTATAAAACCAAGCTCGAGGAGCCTGTTTTAGGCCAAATAGAGCTTTTGTGAGTTTGCAAATTAATTCACCATTGCCAACTTCATAACCTTGAGTTTGCACCATAAAAACATCCTCACGTAAATCTTCATTAAGAAAGACATTGTTGACATCTAGCTACCTAATTGGCAAAGATTTTGATAATGCAATGGACAAAACTAATCAAATTGAGGTTGGTTTTACTATTGGGCTGAAGGTTCCCTAGTCAAAGCCAAGTCTCTAAGTAAATCCCTTAGCAACTAACCATGTCTTGTACTTTTGGATAAAGCCATTAGGATGATATTTGACCCAAAAAACCCATTTGCTCCTAATAAGTTGTTTCCCTGGTGGCAAAGGAACAAGATTTCATGTGTTATTTCTCATTAAAGCTGAGTATTCATTATCCATGGCTTGTTTCCAATGAGGAATGGAAATAGTCTATTTAACATAAGTTGGTTCCATGGTAGCATGAAACACCTTTGGCTTAAAAATCCTAGCCTTAGCCCTGGTTCTCATAGTATAATCATTTATAGGAATGACTCTAGATATAGAATTAGGTGCGACTGAAGTCACAATTGGTAAGGCAATATCAATTGAGGGTTTTGAAAGTTAGGCAGATTGGGAATTGACATAGGAGCAGCAATAGACCTAACAGGTAAGGATAGTGAAGTAGAAGTAGGAGTCTTGGCCATAGATGGAACAAGATATATAACTAGAATAGAGGGAGCTAGAAGTTAGGGAATATAAAAAAAAACATTGCATTTTGAATTGCCAAAATTAGGATCTAACTTAAAGGAAAAAGAGTGTTCATCAAAATAACTTGCCTAGTGATAATAACTTTCCTAGTGTTGGTTAAACACCTGTAACCTTTGTGCTTAATACCATAGCCTAGGAATATAGAATAAGTAGGCTTAAAATCAAATTTGTGTTGATTGTAAGGTGTAGTGTATGAAAAGCGAGACAACCAAAGACCTTTAAGGCTAGGTAGAGAAGTGTTTTGTACAATAGTACTTTCGAAGTTAATAGATTCTTTAGAACAAGTGTAGGTAAGGAGTTTATAAGCTAAGTTGCTATTAGAAAGGCATCTCCTCAATAAATAAAGTCTTAGATATTGCAGCCAACAAGGTTAGACCAATAGAGGTGATATGCCTATGCTTCCTTTCTCACTACCATCTTGCCGTATAGGGGCAAGAAAATCTATGAATAATGGCATTTGAGCTCAAATATTTTGTTAGTGAGTAAATTCTTTTGCATTGTCGCTTTGGAGAACTTTCAATTTGTATCCAAGTTGTAAATCAACCATCTTATGAAATTCAACAAAAATATTATAAATATGAGATTTGTTATACAGAAGATAAATCCATGTATATTTGGAAAATGCATCAACAAAGTAAAGATAGTATCTAGCTCCATTTATTGATGAAATAGGGGCTGGACCCCAAATATTAGTATACGAATTCTAACGGATAAGAGTATACAACAATTGAAAATGGTAATTGGTGAGACTTTGCTAGACAACAAGTAAGCGTAAAGTGTTTGGAATAGTAAAAGGAATGTTACATGACTTCAATACATTGGATGCAAAAGAAACTGAAGGGTGCCCCCATCTTGAGTGTCAAATAGAGAAGCTTGAATCTTGTGTAGAAGTGAGTAATGTAGTGCATTTATTAGAAGATGCTACAGACTTTAATTTTGCAAAAAGATCACCAAGAGAATACAATCCATGTTTAGCAGAACCTTGAAGAATTTTCTCCTTAGTGGCCTAAGATTTGACAAGGCAAGTAATAGGATGGAACTCAAAGAAGACATTATTATCTTTAGTGAATTGATGAACACTCAACAAATTCTCTATAATTTGGGGAAAATGTAACAAATTTTTCAGATATAATGGTTTTGAAGAATAAGATAGTTGAAATCTTAGATTTTCCAATGTGAGAAATATGCAAACCTGCACCATTGCCAACCAAGACTTGCTTAGCTCCATCATAATCTGCCTTCTCTATCAGGTTTGTAGGGTCTGGTGTCATATAGTGAGAGGCTCCTAAATTGGATACGTTGGATCAAAGATAGTTGTAAGGGTTGCTATTGAAAGATGTGCTCTTAGCTTAGGAATGCTGGATTAAGATTGAAATTGACTAAGCTATGAGTACTATGAGTGCTTGAGCCATATTATTGATTAAACCTATGCCAACATTCAAGAGTAGTGTGGCTTGGTTGTCCACAGACTTAAGCTGTGAGCTGTTAGAATATCTTCCTCCTCTTCCTAAGGATTTGTCTCCTTTAGTAAATGAGTTTCTACCACCACCACCTCTAGCAAACTGAGATTATGAATTAGAAAACCTTCTTACTTCTAATTGGGTTGCACAAAATTAACTTGGAAGCTGCGCCTCTACTTTGAAACTTTTCAATAATCTCTTCTTGGGCCATTGATAAGGGTTCAAGCTCTCCTAAGGAACTGGTTCTGCTCTTGACATTATGATGGTGATGAATGGAGCATATTCTTTTGATATACCATTTAAGATTGCTCGTACTTGATCTGATTTGACACAGAAGCCCTAATAGAGATAAGAGCATCCACTACTTTCTTTATATCAAGTAGATAATAATTGAACCTTCCTTTTGAGTATTACTCAATTTATTCTTCAATTGCCTTACTTTTGCTTTAATTTCAAACACACAGAATGTTTCTAACCTTTTCCACATTTGATGTGCAAAATCACAACCTGCCATTCTAGTTGTAAAAGGTTTACTCATTGAAGCTAGGAGCTAAGACTTTAGGAGAGCATCTTGCTTCTTCCAATGCTTGTATCAAACACTCTGAATTCTACTTTCTCAATTTGCATTAGAGAATGTTAATCCATTAGTGATCAGAGTGAGATTAGCTTGGAGAGGTTAGATTCAAAACTACTTATTAGTGAGAGTTGACTATATAAACCTCATTGGAAATAGCTTGAGAAAACTAGTAAAAAAATATCTATCTTTCTCGTGTTGAAAAAGAGATTGATAATGGAACTCAACAGTTTTATTTAGAACTTGATGTAGGAAGAGTTGGCCAAATTAGTATAAAATCATTTGTGTATTATTCTCTTTTCTCTATCTCTTTAATTACCATGTGTTATTCTTTTCTATTGTGTGAACTTTTACATTTGGTCAAAAATCTTTCTAAAGTTTTACCAAGTTTCTAAACATTTCATAAAGTAACTTTTTGAAGCTTATTAACTTGTGCTTTCTACCTTCAAGTTTAAATACTTGACAGACTTTGTTTTAGTTTTAGAAGTAAAAGGATTTGAAAGCTTAATTCAACCCCCTTTCTTGTGCTATATTTTCACTTATAGTACCGTCCCTTTGATTGTTTGGTCTCATCAATAGATCACTAGAAGTGTCAATCTTGCATAAATCAAAACATAAACTAATTGGTATTTCCATATCATTAATTGCAGGAAGTGATTGGATTATTCACTTGATAAGCGTCATCAAGTAGTTCCTCAATGTCAACTCAACCCCTGGGCTTGGTTTTGATAACCAACTTCTAATTCAATTTGCACTTTGCATAATATGGTAAATAATACACTTATCTTCCATTTTAGGCAACAATGAAGGGATTATGTAAACCATATCTTTTGGTATTATTTACCTTAGTAGTTTTGTATTAGTTGTATATGCATGTTATGTTATGACGTCTTGGGTCGTACCGATCACATTTGAACAATACTACCATTTTCTTAGGTTTGTCACCCATATATTCAACCTCAAATATTTCTCTAAGCATTTCATACCAATCAGCCTCCACATTGACTCATCCCCTTTGATAAAAGTATATGAAACTTATAGCTTACATGATAAATGGGCCAACTAGTAGCTTTGTTTGTGGGACCCCATGCTAAACTTCGCATATGCACACAAGTTATATTATTGGCATCACCAAGCACCTACGAACAAATTGTATCAAAACATTAACATACTACATAAAAACTAAAACATGAGCGTGATTGTGGGTTGAATTATTAGTAGTCAGCTAGGTCACACACATCTCACTCTAAAATTTAAATACCGAGAGAAAATCAGCCAATAATTATAAATTAAATTAAAAAAGCATAAATAATCAAGGGATTTTCCCTTGGAAATAGATTTTCAAAAAAATATTTTTTTCATAAAATGATTGAGGGATTTCCCCTAATAAGTTTATTCCATTTTTTTATTTTTTCCTCAAAATTTATCGAGGGAATTCCCCTCAGGACATCTCGCACCACTACAAGTGCCATATGCTACTAACATTACCGAGGAAAATTCCCTTGATAATATGATAATTTGAAAAAGAATTGTTCACTCCATATTTCATCAAATTCGAAGCCAATCTACTCAAACTATTTCTTTAGTTGCTCTCATACTTTTCTCATTGGCTTAGGATGGAATGAATTCACAAGTCATGCAATATAGATGAAAATCGAACATGTTGAGTACATGAAGGTGTCATTGGAATACTCTTGCATCCAAATTGGACTTTCTAAAGTTAGCATTCCTTGGATCCATATGTTGGTGGTAGTTTTTGGTTTATCAGTTTTTCTTTGTGTTGACCTTTATCCATAACCTTGATGACAATGCCTCTGGTTAGTGATAGAGTCTCTTTTGTGCTTATTTGTGGTATTCAGTGTGTTCCTTTTCTATATTGTTTTTGTTTGTATTTCTTTTAATACTATGATAGTTTAACTTTTGTTTTTCCTACTCATCTTCACTTTCTAGGTGGTTTGAGCTAGCCTTTTATCGAGAGAAAAAATCAAATCGTCAATAATACTAAGGAAAAAATCCATTAGTAATATCCGCTTGTATCTTACACTTTTTCTAATGGTGAAAATAGACACCAAACCAATCTTTAGTAATTTTGACTAACCGTTGTCCACAATTAAAGTAGACTAATGAATCCTTCACTATTATCATGTTGCATTGAACATACATAATGCTCAATATTTTGATCAATTTAGAGTTGCCCTTGTTTGTTCGGCCTTTAACTATGCAAAGGACACCAAACAATGCAAAGGCCCACTAAAATCATAGCCCACTAAAATCACAACGATTTGGATATTGCTTCTCAATCTCTTTAGACCCAAAAAAAAAACCTCTTCCATCCCACTCTCAATCTCTCTTTCGTCTCATGCTCCTCACAGCTTTGTAGTTCACATTCTCGCAGCTCGTAGTGAAGCTCGGTGAATGACATGGCTCAAGTGGATCGAGTTCTTCCTCCCTTACTATTGTTGGATTCGCGCCTATAAATGACACGAGTATTTCAGGTTGATCTCATGGATGGCATCACCGTCGGTGTCATGCTAGTTCCTTAGGTAGGTAGCGCTTGTTTGATTTCCAAGAAAATCAAAAGAAAATTGAACAAATTAGTTTTGTTTCTTTTGGAGCTTTTTGACTAATCTGAAGCTAAGTTCATGTTTGGTAACAACTTAATTGTAGGAAATAACCATTTTTCTTTTTTAAAACTATTTTTGATTATAAGCGGTTTTTAATCAAGCTGATCCAAACACACCTTTGAGTAAGTAGTGATTGTTTGGTTGATGAGAAAACGTAGGAAAATGAATGGATTTTTTTTAATATGTTTTTCTTGAGCTTTTGTATCGCTAGCTAAGTGCATGTTTGGTAATAGCTTAATTGTAAAGAATGATCATTTTCCAGGTTTATCCAAACACACCTTTAACTTTCCTCTATTTGTTCATGCAATTGATGTCTTATGCAAAATTAGCAGGGCTTCAACTGATATATGGACTTTGTAAGATTGCTGAACTACAATGATGTTAAGCTTAAGCTAGGTGGGAGCAATCTCATCATTATGTATTGTTCAATTGCAATATCACCATACCATATATCAAGTAAGACAAAATTTATACCTCTTTTGTATTTTTATTTTTGTGTGTGTGTGTGTATGTGCGTTTTGTGTGTGCATATTTGATATTTAATTTTTTATATAGGGAACATGAGGACTTTGTTTTTAGTCAAGCTCATCATGATCCAATAGGAAAATGGAACAAGACAAAAGATCATTGTCTTACTTTTCCTGAATGGTTCGAAGATCTTGCTTGGAATTCAATTGTTAGTGAAGAGGTGAAATGGTTGTCTAGAGGGCCTAATGTTGCTACTACGAGATTTTTAGTCTATGTGATAAATGGTTATAAGTTTATCATTGAAGGTTGTGAAAGGAAAACACAAAATCATGGAGTCATGGTCACTTCATCCACAGTTAAAGTTCAAAAGTAAGAAAGATGAATTTCTTGAAGTAGAAAATGTTACATACTATAGAGTTTTGAAAGATATACTTGAGTTAGATTATTATGGGCATTCTATGTTTGTATTGTTCAAATGTGATTGGTTTCGAAATAAATAAGATAATTTGGGATCGACACTCATAAATTTTGTAAAGTTGATTTATGAAAATGATCGATTTGTATTTGTAACTCAAGTGAAGCAAGTATTTTATACAGAAGAAATCCAAGTGATAGTTAGCAAGTTGTCACTAACCCCATCCCAAGAGACTTGTTTGATATATATGGTGACTTAGAGAATGGTGATATCTAAAAACCCATGGTATCTCATCCATTAAGAAGTGCTATGCTTGTTCAATTTACAAGTGTTGAAGAAGAACAAGTCAATTGGATTAGCAATCATATACATGGGATGACAATTGATACAAGTGTTCTAAATCATCAAGAAACAAGAGTAGAGTCTCAAGATGATGATAGAGATATGTAATTGGCTTGTTTCTATAATTTAGTTGACATATGTGACATCCATTTATTTGTTGATAATGACATGTTTGTTATTTCTTATTTGAGATATGTCATTGTTTGTTTTCTTTTATAGAAGACATATCAAAGTGTGGTTATTTTCCTAGTTGAATTGCATTTGGTAGTTGGTACTTGGAGAGCATCTATGTGGAGTTTCCTGTTTGAAGTTGAAGGTGACCTCATCAAACATGGACAACTTTTTCACTTGTGATTAGTTTTTGCTATTGTGCTTGAACCTTGACTAAGGCACATAGCATGGTTTTCCTGTGTGCTTTGTACAAAACAGGTATATGTTTCTTTCTCTTAGACTCACCATCTTCTTAATATCCTATTTTCTTATCTAGGCATTGAAATTCCAGTTTCTTATTTTGCATATTGTTTAAAATGTTCTTGCAGTGATATGGCAAGCAAAACAAGAGCAAGTAGCTCAATGACAAATGTCATCTATAGTAGGAAGAGCAAAATGGCTTGAGCCCTTGTCAATCTCTTTTTACATCTCAATGACTAAAAAACATAAGGTTTCATGGTCAAGTGGCTCTATGGTAGAAATCCTTAGTAAGCTAGAGAAAACTACATCAAGTCCATGTCAAACACCTTTAGCTCCCCAATTGAACCAAGATAGCAAGTCATTTACATCAAGCACACCTTAAATTTGTTTATTGTACCAATATACTCAAATCTACGTTTGATAAGGGTTTTGATACTAAGAAAAAAAGGGGTCCCATGAAATGCCTTAAGACTCATGACTTAAGCCATGAAGATCGCTTGCCGATTAGATCAAATGTGCATGGCCAGCCTATTGGTCGTAATCGATCAAAATCAAGTAGTCATTTGGAAACTTTGGTTAGAAATGCACATTTTGCCCCCTTAACATACACAAGCTGGGATGGACGTACGAAAATTAGGAGGACATGTGGGAAACTAAAGTATCTTTACACTTTTATCTTAAGAACTTTATTTTAATTGATGTTGGAGACTAAATACTAATTTATCTATACTATGATTTTTTCCCGTTTTTAGCAAAAGAATCTTGTTGTTGACATAAAAAGAACAACTAAGATAGGAAATGAGGTATAATCCTAACACCCAAAAATCATTTGAAAATTAATTTGAACTTTATTAGTGAGAATTTCTAAAATCTAACAATCTTAGTAGTGATGAGAACGACCCAATGGATGAGTTGAAAAAAAAATTTTGGCCAGGGCCAAGGGTGCCCGGGTTAGGAGAACTAGACCCGAGGGCCAAGATAGAGTAATTAGGCCTAGGCCATATAAAGATACTTTAAGTTTCTCGGTATGATGTTTTACTCGTTCGGAGAGTTTTGATGTGCGATTTTGAACATTATAAAAGTTACTTGATGGCCAAGTAACCTTTACCAACCACTTTATGCCAAATGGATGTCATTGATTAAAACTTGCTTAGCAAGTTCAATCTTGGCCTTTCATTTATTATATTTTATCTGAGGGCCAATATCTCATCCGTTCGATGAAATTTTGGTGTGCAATTTTAATACCAAAAAGCTACTTGCTTAACAAGTTAAAATGACCCACTCATCTTGAGCCAAATGGATGGCCAAGATTCATTTTTGACCAACAAACAAAATGCTAGCTATCAATTTCATTATTTCTTTTTAAAAGAAAGAATTTTACACTTTACATACATAATTACTACACCTACACCAAGATAAGATTAAATCACTAACCTTATCACTCCATTCTCTCCCAATTTCGGCCAAGTACAAAAAACATAAGCTCCCATGGTGTTTTCTTTCAAACCCTAACTTTACATGCCCAAAACCTTGGTTTATGATCACTTAAATAAAAAATCTCCTTCACAAAACTTGTTTTACTCATCACAACCTACAAAACCAACTAATTAGAATTTTGAATTATCTCCATTCTCCAAGGAAGGGTTTGGTGCTATTTGGAAGGCCTTGAAATGAGGAAAACCATTTTTTAAACATCTTTTGAGTTAGAAGTCCTAAAGCTTCACAAGTAGGGCTTTTGTACCTCTTTTATTTCAAATATATTTCTACAATTTGGTTATTGATTTAACTTGATATTTTTAGTTGTATTGGTTGATATATATATATATATATATATATGTATGTATGTGTGTGTGTGTGTGTGTGTGTGTGTGTGTGTGTGTAATTTGATGGAGTGTTTGGATAATTTTAGAAAACCCTTTTTGGCAAAATAAGTTTTAACCTAGTTGTTGGAATTCTTGGATTTTCACAGGACAGAGTATGGTTCACGATTTTTCGTCGGTATTTGTAGATAAATTTTTGAGCTTTTTTTATATGATGAAGCCAATATGTCGAGTTATTTTTAGTATTTTTCTTGGGTCGTTTTGAGTACTTTTACTATTTTCTAAAAATAAAAAATCAAGGCAGTTAGAGTTGTGGTTGCATAGCTAAATCTGAAGCTATAAATTTGTCTAATTTTGTTACTATACCAAATGATTAAATTTTGGCTTGAAAATTTTATAGGGTGTTGAGGACATCTTGAAGTACAACCCTGAATTTTTATATGATTTTATCTGTTCATTTGATAAGGTAATAAAATTAAGACTTCCTGTAACTAGAATAAATAGTTTCTAACCTCTAAATTTGTCCAATTTTGTTAACATAAATAGAAACCTTGTTTTGCCCTAGAATTTTTTACAGCACATTAGAGACACATTGAAGTGTCATGGATAATCTTTGTAGCCTTTAATTTGATTGTTTGATATGCAAACTAATTTGTGCTACATAAGTGTGAAATATGCTAATGTGCTGAATTATACCAATGCCTTGAATTGATGATATAATGACTTTTGATCTAAGTATGATGTGTATGAATGCATGCTATAAACTCTAAAGATTGGTTTATGAGGCATGATTGAAATTACTTGTGAATGAATGCCTATATATGTTTTAATGCATGCATTTGGAAAAAGAGAAGTAAATGATGCATATATGTGACAAAAGAGAATGTATGAACTTTAATTATGCATGTTCTGACATATGGGCAAAACAAAAACAAGACTTATGTTGAATGAAAGGAAAGGCAAAGAGGAACTTCCCTATAGATATTATGAGTTGGTAGAGGTGTCCTATGAATAGATCTGTATGTGATTTGGAAAGGCAAAAATGAAGTCTGATGATCACGTATAGGAATAAACTCAATCTTGATAAGCAATCTATTACCCATGTGTGGTGTTATCCACTATAAATACCATTTGGTATGAACTAAGTCTTCCCTATGTCGATGAAAAGTAAAAAATGCATGGAATTGAGTTTTATGATCACAAGTAAAATTGGTACCCCTTCAACATATCAAGGACACTTTAAGATAACTTTACTGCATTTATCATAAGCATATTCATTTCATATTGAATTATTTGTTTTGAATGATTTACTATAACCTAGAACATTTTGATATATGTGAATTAAGTGTTTGAATGTTACAAGAAACCCACTCCAGAGAATGATTTCGAACTTTAAAATGGTATGTAATGCATAATCACATTTTTCTAATAAACTAAAGTGGCTGGATAATGATGATAACAGTTATTATTGCGTGTTGGGGATATCCTATTGAGAATTTTATAATTCTCACCCCTATGTTTGTGTGTTTCCATGTCATGTCTAGATTACTCAAGAGTATGATGAAGTTGCATTCATGGGAGTTCATGTTTTGTAATAGCTCAATAGCCGAAGACTACTATTAGTTTTTGTTTGAATATGTTTATGTTTGTAATATTTAAGAGGAATATATATAGTAAAACTCTTAAAAGAGCTTCCTTTTGTATTTGACTTTGAAGTAAATAAATATTTTGTTCCTTTTTATATATTTTAATAGAATTACGAACTAGTTACTAATCGATTTACTCTAATACGCTATGAATACTTAGGTAAGGTTCACTAATTTATAAGTAACAACCCTCGAAGTCTAATGTCATGACTTAAGGATGATGTTATACTTGGAAGAGTGTTACATGATTCATATTCAAGATTGCTTTATCTTATTGAACATATTCTATTGGGCATTTGTGTCATGTCTCTGTTTAATTGTATCCTTTCACATTCATCATTTAAGCTATGTTTTTTTAATCTGATAACTTATACAAAGCTGGGGGCTTAAATAGCACTCAACAACAAGAGTGTACATGACAACATGATAGTGTTAAGAAAATAGTGAGGGTTGATAGTGTAACTATATTGAAGTGGCAGAGTAGGATAGAGAAAATCTCTTAGGATTTGGGGTGAGGGAATATATGTATTGGCATGTGAGGAATGAGGATTTAAGGAAAAATTGTTGGAAGGAAATATCACATTGATATTGTTGATGTTGATGAGACCATAATATAGAGTAGTTCTTCTTTATTATTTCCTTTCTCTTTACCAATTTCTATCCACAGTAATTGGAGTCTTGATAGGAGCTAATGACACTACAAGATATAAGGCACAATACATTGTTGTTTGCTGAAAAAGCATTGTTTTTAGATTAGATGGCTAGGATGGATTAATGCAAAGCTTTTAAATCTGTTTGGCAACAGTGATAAGAATCACATAGTTGAGTGTTTGGAAGTTGAGTCTTTTGGGCTTTGGCAAGGGTGACTTTTTTAATGGCCGGTGGTTAAAGTTTAATGATTGGATTGATTATATATTAAATGAATTAGTCTAGGTTTCTAACTTAGTCCAAGTACATTTTGTAGTTTAAAAAGTGTTCATATTATTGTGTGCTATATTGCTCAATATGCAGTTTGTGGTCTTTTCTTTCTTTGTGGCCCACAATTTGTAGAGTGAAGGAGTGCATGTCATTTGGATAATATTTCTTTTCTGATTGGACAATACTCTTGGATTTTATGTTCCTTTTTTTGTTTTTGGATTTACTACATGGTGACATTGGGAGAATTCAAATGAGAAGGTTCAATTTACTTTGTTATTGGTTTTTTGTTTGCTAAAACCTTTAAATTGTGATCACAACCTTTGGCTATGTTTTGGTAGACTTAGCACTTCTTATTTCAAGGATAACAAGTTAAAAAAAAAATCAAATTAAAGGGTTAAATTAAGGTTGGTTTTAAATACAATTTTTTTAAGCTAGAAGAACTTCAATTAGGTATTTAAATTGGTAACATTTATCTACTATTGCAAAAAGAAAGTTGAAGGCTAACATTTTCAAAAATGTTAGCAAAAGTAATAAATTGTAACATTTAAAAAATGTTACCAAAGAAGATATATGGTAACACTTTTTAAACGGTACTAAAGTTGGAGAAAAGTGCTACCAACACCCTTTAGCAACACTAGGTATAGACAACATTGATAAAATTGTTACTAATGTAAATAGTAACACATTTTTATGATTTGGTAACGCTTTTCAAATGTTAGCAAAAGTCTATTTTGTAGTAGTGCCAACAGTTTAAGTCTCTATGTCATGATGCATTGAGTGGCAAAGGATCATTTCTCAAATTCAAATATTTATTTTTCTTGAATCACATGTGTTTGAAATTCATTTAACTTTGACTAATTCGATTAAAGATGCCTTGATGAATTATAGATCTTCCCAATATTAGAATCTTTTTTTATATTTTGTAAGTGTCAAACTATGCAAACAAATTAAATTTTAATAAATTAAAGAGTAAATAAATTTTTTTGTCATAATATTTTTAATTTGACATCAATTTGATGCTAAAAGAAAATTTTGACACTAATATGATTCTAAAAATTTTTCTAACACCAATTTGATCCTAAAAATTTTTTGACACCAATTTAGTCTAGATATTTTTAATTTTGATATCAATTTGATCATAATAAATTATTTTAGATAAATTTAGTTCTAACATTTTGAATTTTGACATTAATTCAATTTTATTTAATATTTTTTACTTCAACATCAATTTAGTCATTCCATTAAAGTCAAAATCTAACATAGTGACTAAATTGATATTTAAATTAAAATTGTTAGCAATAAATTGATGTAAAATTTTTTATTAAGATTAAATTGATATCAAATTGAAATTGTTTAAACAAAAAGAGGATTTACTCTAAATTCAAATTACCCCTAATTCTGAAAATGACACTTTCATTTTAGATTTTATGACATTTAGTTTTATGCATGAGCTACATGGATTGAATATGCTAATCATCACTCTTTATTTCTCCAAGTGTATTTTTTCATTTATTTTAAAATAAAGGAATTAAGAGTGCAGATTAAAACTTGACCCTCTTAATTATGTGTAACGGATTAAGTTGAAATACGACCCTTTCACTACATTAGCCCATTTCTTTTAACTTACTCTAACCTTGAACACTCATTCCCCGTAAAAACCAAATAATAATAACAACAACACACTTGAATGCTCTTTCTTTTTTATTTTATTTTTCCTCGCGATTGAATGCTTATTAATATTGACAGGAGTCCATTTTGACATTAGGACTATAGCTAGGCCGTAGCTAGATTATTTTTTCGACCATAACAAAAAGAAAAAACAGCTACTTGTCCTTACCCCGAATTTCGGTTACAGTGGGCTAGATTCATGTAAAGAATTCTACGCACAGCAACACGTCGGTACATAAAATTTTGTAATTTTGATAATAGAGAATAGTAATAAAGAGAAAGAAAGATACAATTTTCTTCACAGTCACTCTTCTAACCGGGCAAAACACAAAGGGCCTGGGTGGGAGCGATGGAAGAGAAAGGAATAGTAAGGAAAGAAGGGAAAATTAGTTCAAATTGTGTTTGGGAGAGTTTATAAGGATAAAGAGGCATGGTTGAAGAGACACCAAAACCAATCCTAACCATTACAAATAGTAAAAATGGTGACCCTAAATTGGGAGGTTAGAGACTATTACTACAAGAGTCCATTCCTTTTCCTCCTCAACACTCAAATAATAAAGTGAAATTTTATCATCCACCCTTCTCCTCACCTCTCATCTCTACTTCATTAATGACCCTTTCATTTTATCCACTTTAATCTTCCAATCAGACCTTAAAATACTGTTTGTTTCTCTCTCTAGACAATGGAGACGGAGACTATCTCGACAGTGGAGTGGTAATAATAAATACTATTTTGGATCATATTTGGTTGTGGAGTATAAAATATGAGAATTTTTTTTGTATTTTGTTTGAAAATATAGGGACAACAACAAATATATAATAAAAAATACGTCTCCTTGGCAACCAGCACCATCCTTGGGTTAAGGACTCATTATGAAATATTAGATATGTATAAGAGTTTATTGAAGAAAAAATATTAAATTTATATCTCCATTGTCCTCACTGTTTCCATCTTTTGGAGGTGTAAATTTTTTTTGTATTTCTTGCCTCATCCTTGTCTTCATTATCAAATAGGTTTTAATCTTTGGTATCATCATATTTCTATCCGGATAGAGAAAACAAATGCTACCTAAAACATTATTTTCCAAGTTCGAAAACTCTAGTTTTTCAAAAGATTATAAAGGGCGTGTCTTCAAATATACTGGCCAATGAACAGGTCGATTTTAGTAAAATGATTATTCCACGTACGAGAATGCATGAATAGTCGAATATATGAATATAATATAAACTACGCAGAGAAAACTGAGGGTAACTTGTGTTATCTAGCAACCCGGATAGTAATATAGTATATATTATTTCAAATCACCATCCTCATCAGCTATTTTAATTATTGTTAGTCAAGTCACATGCAGGAATTGATCAATTCGCTTAACTAATTACACTGTTCATCTTCTACTCGAGTCGAAGGTCACCATTTTGTTTTATTAGGCCACTGAAAACTACTTCACATAAAGAGTGTAAAAGCCGGACAGAGGGAGCTGTTTTGGCTGAGAATGGCATGCATGCAGTTAGAGACAAAAGTACACAACAATGGTGCAGTCCTAGAAAAGGACAATGTCAGAGAAAGATAGAAGCAGTGGCTGAGCCTGAACCTCACCATGTCCATGTTACATCTCCAAACACTAAATAATATTCACATGAAAGCCACCAAACATGCGCGTGATCCAAGATAAATATTCTAGTTGCATCAGTACAGCGTGTTCGCCCCTCACACAGAGATAGAGACTTAAGAGATTGATAAAGATAACTCTCTTTTTTTTTCCTTTAAAAAAATGCATTTTACAATTATGAACTAAGACTCCAATGTTTTTTATCAAAGGATCCAAGGTTTTTGGCTATAGACTTTGCACGGCAAATATATGTATTATGTGGGGATAAGATTTGATAGTATAATATTTATAAATTTAGTATAAAATTATATAAAATATTATAATATAAAATTATCGTATTATCATAAATAATTTTAATCACATGAAAAATTTTAAAAACAAAATTTAATAATATTAATTAATTACTTACTATAATTTTCATATTTCATATTATTATTTAAATTTTATTATTTATAATTATAATTATTATCAAAATTGACTAACTTTTATGATATAAACTATATATTTTACTTATTATTGTTAAAAATATTTTAATAATCATTTTTTTATTTTGTAAAATATAAAAATTAATTGATATACAATAGTCTTTATTTATATTTAAATATTTTCCTTGTATATTTATAATAATATATATATATAAATAAAAATATTAAATAATATTTTTATTAATTATCTAAATTTTTATTAATAATTTTTTAAATATAAAATTATTTACGTGTTTTACCTAGCAGTTTATAATTTTGGGAGATATAGTTTCATGGAAATTTTTATTAAAAAGATTTAAATATTAATAGTTTGAACATAAATATGTTATATGATAAAATACTAGTATTGTTTAATCTATGTTGCCGATCTTAACTAATGGAACAAGGCTTAGTAGCTGTTATCTAAATTTAAAAGTAAATTCTATATTGTTAAATTATTATTTATTAATAAAAATATTTTAAATATTTATAATTATTCATTATATAGTTATAATTTATTTGAAATATTTTAATATTGTTATGGATAGTTATTTTTATTTAATAATTATTCTATTGAAATAAAATATGAAAAAAATTCAAAGAGTGAAAGAGGTCTTATATATTAAAAGATAGTTAGACTTATAATTTTTTTCTCTTTATACTTAGTTAAGTTATATATCTATCATTTTAATGTATAAGAGCATTTAATCTAGATAGCTTTATACACACAAACTAAACAAAAGATAAAGTTATAATAGTTTCTATACTTTATTCCATTTGTCAAACATATCCAGATCTCAAATTAAATTTTATCAAAGTAGATTTTTTTTTTTTTTCTTTTTCTGTGCTAGACTAGATTGGGTTTTCGGGTCCTGTTTTCCAAGGACAAAGAAAAGTCCAAACACAATTCAATATCAATGCGTTGTGTCTAGTGTCCTAATGATAAATAAATTGATTGCGCATGGTTAAATGATCCAATCAATTGGTGTGATGGTGTCCCACTTTTATATGAGAGAATGCCCCAGAAACAATTATGAGAAGGAAAACTTTAGTTTCATGTTACGAAAACACAAGTGCGTATCCTGAACTAATTGGAGGCAAGATTCCCGACCTTCATTTAAGCTCAACATTCACCATTGTAGCTGAATTTGAAAGCAATTATATTCCTTAGAAATATGATCCTTAATCAAATTGAAATTATTGTACAACATGGATCACATGTTTCATCAAAAACTAAAGTAGTAAAATTATAAATTCTCGGATGTAAATTTCATATATTAGGTATACAAATAAATTTTAACGTGTACATTTCTTTTTCCTAATTTTTTCGATTAACCAAGGCTCAAACTTCCAAAGAAGGAAGCAAGTACAGGGCAATAGGACACAAAAATCAGAGAGTTCGTTCAAGCTTAGTTCAAGGGTAAAACCAAATTAACTGGAGTCATAACAGTCTGTTGAAGGGCAAATCTATTCCGATGCTAATCTTTTGTATTCATATATATAATAATCGAATCTGTACTAAACAAATGTCAGACTATTTGAAACAATTAAACATTTATGATTTTCAACGTATATAAAGTTATGTTAATAAAGATAAATACATTCTGAACATGATATACATGCATAAGGAAAGATGCCTCGACTCAAAAATTTCTTGCACAAAAACATCCCTGACTTTTTCTAGGAGAAATATCAGCGCGCTAAAAGTTAAGAAAGAAATATGTAGCAAATCTGTAAATATCCTTAAAACTAAGGACTCACAGGATCTAAGAACATGCCCTGCTTCTTTTGATTGCTCATGAGGGGATGTTTATCGCACCGACAATAAAGAGTAATCCTTTTCGAACTCATGACATCTTGTTTAAGGGATCCAGCTATATACCAAAACTGTGCCAAACTTAATTTGTTGGTAAGCGTATCCTGATTTGGAATTGAGATTAGCCTTCTTTTCACAATTTCAATATGTTATAAATATTAAAAACAAAAAATATGGCAAATCTTAGAGAGTTATATATAAAGTAGTGATATGTGTACAACATCATTATACAACATTCTTATAACATAGGTAAAAAAAATAAGAAGGTGGTGGGCTTATTTCAATTTCTTATTTTTCTTGATCCACCACTTTCTTTCTTTCTTCTTTTTTTTTTTTTTTAATCTACATATATTATAAGAATGGTGTACAATAGTGTTATAACATATCATTACTCTTATATATATGTTACCAAAAAGGTAGCAGTTTTGTTCTAATTAGCTAGCAAAGGGATAGAATTATTACTCTACTAATATGTTTGGTTAAGTAGTAAAAGATGGGGTGAAAATTTGATCGATAGGCTCTATAAATATATTATAAAATTATATATAAAATCTATTCATAGAACTTTTATCCCATCTTTATCCCTTAAACATGTTTGATATGGGATATAAAAAGGGAGAAAATTTGTATAAATAAACTACTACACTACACGTATAATTTTATAAATAAAACTCATGCATATTTAAAATTTTTTGCCTGTTTCCTACCCTCATAACATGTATGAACAAAGAATCACGAGAGTAAAGAAAAAATGTTGAAACTTTAAAACCCTAGTTACTTTTCTCTCAATCTCAATAGTCAATAGCCAAAACTATGTTCATTTGCGTACGGTGTATCTCTGAAGCAAATAATGGTGCCGGCACATAAATTAGGCAGGTTGCAGCAAAGAAGGTGTTAGCATCAAGCATCTCAACCATGAAAATGTTCAATTAGTAGTAATTTATCAGTTTGGGTGAAAATATACAATTCCAACATTTATTTGGTTCCTTTTTTCGGAAAAAGAATCAATCAACACAGGCCACTTCGACGTTAGCAAAGTGGCAAAACTTTTGGGAAAGCGCAACTGCACAAGACTAGAAGTTACACTAATCACAATCTTGGAAAGAATTGGCATATATATATATAAAATTTCAGGAGTAAATCTTGTATACTTACTTTATTTAATAACTCTTTATAAATATTAAATTTAATTAATTTGATTGTTAATTTATATTATATTATATAGATGATCAAGCATGTAAATTTTAAAAAAATTAGATATAATAGAGTAAGGATAAAACTTTATATATTTGATCTATTTGATAAAAATTTTAAATTTAATGGTTAAATTGATAAATTGTATGAAAAAAATTTGTTAAATAGTGTAAGTATGAAAAAAAAAAAAGTATCAATTGGGATTCGTTAGCCTCCACTTTTTCTGCTAGATTCTCTCAAAACATATTCTTAACTAGCTACAACTTTAGAGCTAGTCAAATATGCATGTCTATTTTGATTGCTTTAAATTTGTCTCTATCTCAAGTGACGTCACTGCTTAGACCATCAACTTAATTAATTCGGTAAATTATACGGATTTCTCCTACGATTTTTTATAATTATACTTATTTGTTTTAGATTTTAAAAAATCACTCACCTTTTTTAATTAATTTATAATCTATAATATATAATCTATATATTTCATATGCTTATGAGGAAAATTTTCTAGGTATCACAATGAGAATGATTTAGGGCCAACAACTTTTAAAATTTAATTATTAATTATTTTTTAAAAAAATAAAACTGCAATTACTACATATTATTAGAATATTACTAAAAATTATTAGTCTTTAATAATAGGATTATACTATGAAAATTTATACTAATAATAATTCAAAGGATTAAACAATGAGACTTTGACAAGTGTCATACTTTGAGTAGTCCTTTTTATTGAATTTTTAAATTTCAAAAGGACTAAATTTATACTTTTTAATTTTAAAAAAGTGACATTACGTTTAATTTTAATAATTAGAGAAATAAAAAAGGAATAACTGAAAGATGGTTGCTTAAGAGACCTAAATGATTTGGTTTAGAAAGAATTATTTAAGTACACTATTTAGAAATAATAATTTGATTAGTTAATAATAATTTTTAGAAAAAAAACCCTAGTTATATACTTCTACTATACCAATAACTCAGACTTATTTAAAGGAAACTTTAACACGTGTCATTTTCAAAATAATTTAGGATACACAATTTTCATAACTGCACTTATTAATTTTTTTTGAAAATTTTTATCTCCATATCTCTCATCATTATCACAACATGAATATTCTACATTAAATATTAAATTTCAAACTATCATAAGTCTTAATTTAAATCAAATGGCTCATCAATATGCTAATAAATATTATTTAACATTAAAATATTAACAAATGATGTAAACAAAACATAAATCAACATATTGTATATATTAAAATATTTAATATTAAAATATTATAGACAAATGAGTTTTCATTTATAATCGATTTTGGTAGATTAGGATTTTTTCTAAAAGCAATTTGAAAAAATGGCTTTTGACTATGAAATGACAATGGATTTGAATAATTTTGTTTGAATGAAACTTAAATTAAAAATTTTTCTATTACACTTTCGGTCACTTTGGGTTTGGGTTTCTCTGATTTTATTGTTCAGAAATAAAGGAATAAATTTTTTTATGAGAAAATGAAAATGGGGTTTTAATAAATATGTTGATTTATTATACTTTTTACTTAAAAATAGATAAATAAATTATATCCATAAAATTAATTAAAACTATCAATCAATTATGATGGACATTTATGTTATATGGTCAATCAATTAAAACAATCAATTCAAGGTCATATCAATTTAAATTAATTCATATTCTTTCAAATTTAAAACTAGCTTTGCACAAGCATAATTTCTGGAAACTATAAGCAAGAAGCAACGATTTTATATGATCTAATTTTTAACATTTATTCAAGAGTTTCCTTTTCGAGAAATGATTTGGTCTAATTTAAGTACAAAATGTAATTTATATAGTTGTTATCAAATATCAAATAAATTCTAATTATATAAATATTTGACTATGTTAATGCGAGATATTAGTATATTCGATAATTATAACCTAAACATTTTAATCATTAAATATTTACTTTTTTCCCCTTTCTTTCAAACTTCAAACCCTCATATTCTCCTTCAGTATTCTATTTGTTCTTTCTTTCTCTTTTGTTTTTCTAATTGTTTTTTATTTATAATTTTTATACTCTCATTCTTTTACTACCATCATCTTTATTCTTCTCTTTCTTCTTCTCTCTTTTACATCATTCTTCCATCGTCTACATTCTTCTTCTGGATTTATATATGTAATATATTTTTCATTGAAATCATTTTTGTTCAATTTCATCCTTATTTAATAGATATTTATTTTTTAGGTGCAATTAAATGATCTCACATTTCTGTATTCCTTTCAGTTTTTGCTTTTATCTTTCTTAGTGTGAGTGGTTACTATTTTCATGTGCTATGTCGTGGCTATATACAATGAATTGTAAGGGGACTATCATCTTTTTTTGTATTGTTGTGATTGTATTTATTAGTGATTTTATGTGAGACTTTTGCTGATATGAGAGCTTTCTCTTCTCTCTCTCTTTTTTTCTCATGAAAAGAATGAGTCATTTGACTAAGAGTTTTCTCTAGAAGGAGGTGCCTTCAGAAAAGGGATACAAATAAGGGAACTAATAAGGCAACTGGAATAAGCATTATGTATAAGTTTCTTTTTATACAATTATTAGAATGATAATGACTATTCTCAAACTTTATTTTATATTTTTTTTGTTATATGAAGTTATTTATTTTATTTTTTTCAAAATATTTCAAACATTTACTCGTTGTTAATTTCATTTTTAATTTTTTTTCTTTGAGAGAAAGTATTTAGTTTATTATTTTCATTTCTTCATTTATTACGTAGTTTATTATTTTCTTTTTATTATATTTATTTGAGCTTAGTTTTTGTAATTCTCTTCGGTATATTTTGTTCTTTCTATTTTTTTTATCTCTATCGTGTATTTATGCTATGATATTATTTGTTTTTGTATTTTTATCATTTTTTTGTTTTATGGTTATTATTGATTACCATTCTCTTTTTTTTTTGGTTTTTACAAAATTATTTATTACCTTTCATATTAAACTTAATTGTTAGTTTAAATAAAGTGATAGTAAAACTATATATAATACTTCTTTAACGTTTGTTTTTGACAAATATTAATATGGAAATATATATGGTAAGCGTAATATCTATAATTAATAATATATATATATATATAGGTCCAAAATAAATCCAAAATTAATAAAATAAAAGAAAATAAATCTATTGGCTAAAACATAAAATGTTGTGATTGATACCAATTTGATTTTATTATTCTTATTTTATATCAATTTTATGATACTATCCTTAATTGATATTAATTTAATCTGAAAGCAATTTTGATTTATATGCCAAAATTTAATAATTAATCTAATGTACTTGATTGTCATTACTTTACCTTCATATAACAAAACCAAAAAAAAAAAAAAATTGCCACTACCCTTAATTGAAATCAACTTAATTTGGTATTCAATATAATTAATTATGATATGACAATAATTCAAAATTATAATCTATATCTATATTACAAATAATTTAGACTCATTTCAAGGAAAGTTTTGCTATGGGCATTGAAAAATTTATGCCTACCATTTTCTCAACATTTCTATTTAAAGAAAATTTTTAAAGTTTTATTTGCATTGTAATTATTAATTATTTTTCTAATTTTATTTTCATATTTTTGTTCTATTAACACATACTCTACATTGAATATTATGCCAATTATCACTTCCACAACTTTCAACATTCAAAATATTACAAGTCTTTAAATATCAAAATTAAAATGTTTAATAACTTATATTTGATGCCATAGTGAAAGGTATTATAACATTAAAATATTATAATATTATTAGTAAAAAAGAAAAATAAATTGAAAAGCATAAAAAAAATAAATGCATTAATGTATTTGAAGAAAAATAGTCACCTTTGCAGAAATATAATTTTTGAAAACCACCATAAAAATTAATGGATTAAACCCAAAATTTCAAATTCATTCCTCAGCTCAAATGTTAGAAAATATTCCTTCTATTATATATTGAGATTCATTTAGCATAATTAATTTTTACATACATGTTACTTACAAAAACTAGTGCATACTTTCTCTTAAATTATTCTATCTTCCTAAAAAAATATATCAACAATCTATTTTTCAATTTATCACTTCAAATCTAGAGCTTTTGAAAATCATAAAAAAAAATATCTATCTATCCATCTCACCACATCATATTTGATTTTTTGCAACTTAAATATTCTAACTTATCAATTCCATAATTTTTTTCATTTTATTTTTTGAAAAAAAGACTTTCATTTTTCATGATTAAAATATGTTATTAAAATTCAATTCCATAATTTACACTTTTTTAAATGATACTAATTATTTATTAAATTTTTTTAAAACTTAAATAATTGCATTACTCTTTTTATTGAAAATAATTGTGTAATTGATGCTACTCCAATAAGTGAGATGAAGTAAATTAGGATTATTTATGATTTTTTACTAATTATAACACATTAATTATAACATGGTTTAAAATTGATATTTTAATTTACTAAAATGATGTACAAGGAAAAGAGATGTAATTGAAATCACATAAATTAAATTTATTCAATATCTTTTATTAATATGAAATTATATTTTTATATTTTTATAAATTAAATATTTTAATTTACTAAAATGATTAAATGGTTAAGGATGACAAAAAAACTCGCTAAAGTGGGTACTTGCGAAAATTAGCCATAATGAGGATACGGATGGCAAGGTTAAGTCTTTATGGAAATGGGGCAAAGTCCCTATTTTTAAAGAGGGTAGGGATGGTGCATGAGGTTCATGCCCTATGAAACCCGCAATTCCCCATTTATATAAATGATTTAAATATCCACTAATATATATATATATATATATATATATATAGAAAACCTTAGTATAACTTCATTTTCAATTGTTTTTATTGAATTTGCACTATATATGTATTTTGACATATTCTCATAGCGGTTTCCATTCCTTTGAAATTGATATCCACATCCTTCTTTTTGATTCTTTCCAAGGGATCATCCATGACCTTTGGAAGCATGGTTTGCATCTTCCTTTGAGTCCCTTTCTTTGATTATATCTTGAGGCTTCCTTGGCATTTGCTAACATAAGGCTTATGTCTAGGTGCGTCTTTAGAGGATTTCCATCTGAGTTACATGGGCCTTCCTTGCTTCTTGGGATCTTGATAAAAACGACAGTTGTCAAACACGTTGGAGTTTGATGACTGTGATCTAGCCGTGATTCCATCCTGACTTTGGATTTTTGGTCTCTATTGTAGTTCAAAGGCTCTCTTCTCTTGCTTGGTCATTTTTTCTCGGGTTTTGTGACTCTTGTTCTGAATTTGGGATTTTCTAACCTTAACTTCATGTTCTTCTTCCTCAAATGTTATAGAGACCATATTATTCCATAAAGGTGCTAGGAATAGATCCATATCAATGTTCATGTTCCCTAATTTTTCTTCAGTTAGTTTAAATCTCCCTTTTTAATTGCTTTTTGGATAATGCTTTTGAACTTGTTATAGCTATTGGTGTAGTGGGTGTAAGCATTATGCCATTTGCAATATTTGATATTTTACACTTCTTTTAGGGGATATGGTTAGTGCCATTAGGGAACTTGATTTGCTTGTCTTTGACTAGGTAGTTAAAATTTGGTCAGCCTTTGTTATATCAAATAAATAAGGCTCCTACTTATCAGCCTTAGCCTTCTCTTTACTCTTAGGGCACGTGTATGGTTTGCCCCCTAATGGTGAGACATTCCTCGAACCAAGGAGTAGCTTTCTCCCTTGTCTTCGGCCTCATCATAAATCACATTCCACAATAGGCAAAATATTTGATTTTCTAAACCTTGCCCTCCCTTTGTGCACACCTTTGCTATTTTTTGATAATGACTACTCTATTCTCGAGCGTTCTCAAAGTTGACCAAATTAGAGTATTCTATTATGATTAATTTCTCTTAGCGACGGTTCATATTGTTCATGACTATAGAGCTACATTCAACCTTGGGTATGTGGAGTTGCAATTGTAGGTTGAAATGCCCATGAGAAGGGGGTTGAATTGTGCTTTCACTTTTATTCCTTTTTGTTTCTAAAAAACTTTTAAACAAATTACTATCAAGTGTACACTTGAAGTGCAGTGGAAATATCATCAATGAGTATTAGAAAGTGACTTTGAACTAAAATAAAGATAAGAAAACTAATTAAAGGCTATTTTTCATAAACACATTGAAGATAAACATAAAGCAAAATATAAAAGAGATTGAGGGAGAAGAGAATCCTGTACATAGTGTTTTATACTAGTTTGGTCATCTTGCCTACATTTAGTTCTCAACAATTTGTTGAGTTCCACTAAAACATCCTTTTCTCAATCCCTGAGAAAGTTCGATAGTCTTTCAATAGCCCTTTTCAAGCTATTTTGTAGCTAGTAACTCACTCTATTGTCACTTCTAAGTAGCCTTTGACTAGCCTCTCCAAGCTAAACTTACAATGATCACTCCTAAATCAAGGTACAATGATTTTGAAGATTGGTTCACTCCAACTAATAAAGACTCAAGTTTTCTTAGGATAGAACGGTATATGAGCTGAAAATTTGAATGACTTCTTTCTAACTATTCTTCCTAGGAAGAAAATGTTATCTAATAAGAACTTAGAAAGAAGATTTTCCAAAAAGAAACTGATTACAAGCAGTAATAACTTTACAAAAGAAGAAGGAAGTCGTTCTTGCAAGCATTTCAGCCAAAAGTGTTAAAAAATCTTGAGTTGTAACCACATGACCTCCTTTAATTTTATACTTGATCTTCAAATTAAGACCATTGCCCTTAATCTATTTTTCCTAGTGATACACATGTTGATCTTCTTTTTGTGTATTGGAAATGCGTATAGACTACTTTGGTATCTCAGAGCCACTTTTGTAGTTGTAAAGACCGTCGTCAAATTAAGGTTTTGAGTTATATCTTCAAAATTACTTTTACTTTCTAACGAGGGTTTTTGAACTTCTTCTAGAAGTTGGGATGGTTGACTTAAAAAGTGAGATGTCACAATCATCCCCTTTTTGTATTTGACTTTAATTTTAATTTTGAATTTTCCTTCCCATCTGTAAAGAGTGCACGTTTAAGAGTAAACATGCTTTTAAAGCATTGATTTAGATTCTAGACTTCCTTTGATCTTCATTGCTTTAATAGAGCTTGTTGGTGGTAAAATCATCATGATTGAAGATTGTAACCACAACTTGCTTCAGAGGAGGATGGATTTCTTCATTGTGTGTCACTTTCTGAAGATGAAGGCTACTTTCTTCATTGTTCTTGAATACTTTTCTTTATGCGTCAAACATACTAATGTCCATTTCAAGGATTATTTTTCACTTCATTTAAGTTATGAATCTCTTGGAATGAGATTAAACATGTTTACACATGATATCGTGAAAATAAAACTTGTTTTAGGGACTTGTATGCTAATGATGATGGTCCTGTTAGATGCTCAAGAAACTCAAGTGAAAGATTAGTCATTATTCAAAATATTTTAACAAATTGGTTTGTTGTCACTTAAAACCTTAAGTGATAATACCTTTGAAAGGTTCTGGAGCTAACAATCTCCCCTTTTTAATGATGACAAATCCAATTTTCAGAAAATCTTTTGAAGAGAAATTTGAAAGATAATATAATATTGACATAAGCTTGAACTAGAGCAATTTGATATTCTTTCAAAATACACTTGTGAATAAAGTTTTAGAAGGTCATAGTCTTAAGGTTTATTGTAGGTGTTAACAATTTGTTCAGTAACCTTTATTGACTAAGATCATAATTGTTTTCTTCAAAAGGAAATTTTTTGAAATGCATTGATTTAATATATTAGAGGTAAGCCTGAATAGACACAAGCTTGATTTTAAGTCATTTTGACTTTTTGAACTTAGTCAAGTTGAATCAAGAAAGATGATAATACATGTGATATTTTAATCTTGAGTTGAAATGCATGCTTAACACGATTTTGTCTAGTAAAGAAGAAATTTTCAGGAAATACTTTATGTAAAAACACATATGAAACATGCAATTGATAAACTTTGCATACACAAAGGAAGTTTTGAAGCTCATTTTTCAAAACAACTATATATATCAAAGTAAAAGTTTGTATTTTGAGATAACACTTAACCATATGTATTAGAGCATATTGATAATAGTAGAATTATTGCAAGTTATTATTTTTTTAGTAATTAGTGAGAACGAATAAGAATTTGGCAGGACTGTGGATCAATCATTAACCTTGCTACCAAGTGGTCTGCTAGGGACTAGTTCACCCATGGTTCCAGTAAGGAACCTAGTGTGGTGTCCATTTATGGGACCTAGTTAGGTACCCATTAGGTTTAGCCATCGACTCGTTTTAGCTATCAGCTAATAATATATATATAGGCAACTCCTATTTCTCTACTAGTTATTGTTATGGAATCAGTAGAATTATCATTTTTAGTAATAGTATATGTATCTAAATATAAATTTTTTTATGCCAATTGCATGTATATATTATGTATTTTGTTATTGTCCCATGTGGGTTGTGAGTGGAGACTCATTCACTAAGTTTTGATAAACTCAACCCAATTTTTCCTCCCCTTTATAGTTATAGTTCCAGATCTAGTTATCATTCAACTTTGAACTTATAGCTTCCAGTTCTCTCGTGGTGTGTTTCACTTTGTAGTGAAGTTTAAATTAGGATAATTTTAGAATAGATTGCTTTAGTAGTGTCAGGCAGGGTCCTCAAACATCATTTAGTATGCATGGTTATTTCAAGGATATGTTATGTAATTTTCTTCCAAGATCATGATTTAAGATTATCTATTTCATTATGGGTTTTGAAACGATTTGGAAGAATTAAATATTTTATGTATTTTATTAATAAAGTTTTCAAGAAGTTTTAAGGAGTTTATTTATTTTTATGATTTATTATGAGCATTAATTTAGTAATTTACTACACATGATTGCATGAAATTAATTCTAGAAGGTTTCATATAAACAACATCCCTTATGTGCCAGTTCACAATTTTAGTCGTGACAAAGTGGTATCAAAGCATTATATTTCCTTGCACTATATTAAAGCAAGTGTTCACAAATAACATTACATTTATGTAATTGGAAGTGTGCCCATTTGCATTAACGTAGTGTTATTTGAGGCCTTTAGTAGAATCGTCATGTCTAGATTCATTAGAGAGTGAATGTCTTTTTGGCATTGTTTTTCTAATTCCAAGTTCCTATACTCATGATAAACTATGTTATTAGCTATGTACCATGAACTTTGATTTTGGGATACATAAGGTTAAATTTGGGGACCAAATTTTTTAAAGGGGGCATAAATTGTTTATGAAATTCTAGAATGACTTATGCCAAATACATGTTTTCATAGATTATGCCAATTTTTAGGAAAATTATTAATTTTCACAATTATTATGAAAATCTTATTTTAGAAAGCTCATGGAACCATATTTGATACTTTGCATGTTGCAGAATATCTTTTTCCAGTTTTATGAAATTATGAAACCTCATTTAATATTTAGTAGAAATATTGATTACCATGTTTTCAACTATGAATTTCCTATAAAGAGTTTTAGAACATAGCTATGATTTATTGAAAGTGTTGAACAAAGTATGATTTATAACAATTGTTAGATATATACTTTCTTGGCTTCTGAAATCATTATGTCTACAAGCTGGTGATCCCTTGGGCATGATTTTAAAACCTTAGTTATGCTATAGTCTGATTGTTAGAATTATATGAATTCAAAGCTTTCAGATTTATCCAATTTAATTGTAAATTTTTATATTTTAGTAATTAGTGATAAATAAAATAGCGAGTTAATGGTCAGGTGATCAGTTAATCTTGATACCAAGTGGTCCTGCTGAAGAATAGCTCACCACAGTTCCAAGTAAGGAACCCAAGTGTGATATCCATTTATGGGACCTAGTTAGTGCCCATTAGTTTAGCCATCGGCTTGGTTTCAACTATAGACTCAGTAATATATATACAGCATAACTTACTCTTTCTTTCTTATAGTTATTGTTATGAATTGTAGAATTATTATTTTCAGTACAATTATATGTATTTAAATATAAAAAATGTTTTATGCCAATTGCATGTATATATTATGTATTTTGTTGTTGTCCCATGTGAGTTGTGAATGGAACTCACTCATTGAGTTTTGATGAACTCACCCTTCCATTTTACTCCTCCTTACAATTACAATTATAGATCCAGTTATCATTTAGACCCAAGCCTCAATAGCTTTAATTGTTCTAGTGATAAGCTTCACTTTATAGTGAAGTTTAAATTAAGATCATGTTATAATAGAGTGCTCTAGTAGTGTGTATTTAGGGTTCTCGAACATCATTTAGCATGCATGATTATTTCAAGGATATGTTATGTAATTTTCTTCCAGGAACATGATTTAAGATTGTCTATTTTAGTTATGGGTTTTGGAATGATTTGGAAAAATTAAATATTTTATTTATTTTATTAATAAAGTTTTCAAGAAGTTTTGAGGAGTTTATTTATTTTTATGATTTATTATGAGCATTAATTTAATAATTTACAACACATAATTACATGAAATTAATTCCAAAAGGCTTCCATAAGGGACAATATCCATTATGTCCAGGTCATGATTTTTGGGTCGTGACAATTTCGATCGAGTTGCTTCTTTCTTGCCATTGTTTGAAGGTTTGAGGATTTGTGAAAGGTTATAGGAAGAGGGTTTCAAAAGATGAAATGGTTTCAAGGTTGAGAAAACAAGTGTTTGAGGTTTAAGGTGAAGGGCTTTTATGTGGCATAAGAGATAGGAAGTTATTAATATGATGTGACATAAAGTCTAGAAGTTAAGGCGACATGGGAGAGAGAAACTTAAAAGGAGTGAGAATTATCTCATCTTTTAATATCTTCAAAAGTATCAGCGTTTTTGAATTACAAGGGCATGTTTTGAGTCTTCATCTACTTTCTAAGATAGCATAATGTAAATCTGATTTTCACAAACATAGTGAATCCCTCTTATATGAGAGATCTTCCATATTCTGAACTTGAGTCACTTTCAAACCCATTTTTGAACTTGTGACCTTCTTTCTGAGCTTGCCTTGATGTCTTTATTTGTGGCCTCAATTTTTAGTCTTTATTAGGCAAACTCTAGAGATGTTAAACATGTATGCTATGTAGATTTTAGAAACTTTTAAGATTTAAAAGCCTTTTCAAATAGAAAAAATGATCTTCAGCTAATGGCTTAATGAATATATCAGACACTTGGTCTTCAATCTCACAAACATTAAATCAACATCTCCTTTCTGAACATGATCTTTAATAAAATGATGTTTAACATCAATGTGTTTGGATCTAAGTGCTAAATAAGATTCTTTGCAAGATTAATAGCACTAGTACTATCACAAAAGATAGGAATCTTGGAATACCTCTTGATGATAATCTTCTAGTTGGTTTCTTATCCACAAGCATCTAGGTGCAACAATTCCATAGCTACATATTGACTTCAACCTTGAAAAAGCAATGGTGTTCTACTTCTTGGATAACCAAGTGATGAGGCTTTTCCAAGGACAATAATATCCACTAGTGCTTTTTTTGTTCACTCTCTCTTCGACAAAGTTAGCATCATGAGAATCCTACAATATCACAAGATGTGCCTTTCTCATACTATAAACCAAGATTAGTAGTACAAGCTAAATATCCTAGAATTCTTTAACAACATTTAAGTGTGATTATTTTAGGTTAGATTGAAATTTAGCACACATACCCACACCTAAACTGAATGCTTGGTCTCTTGTTGTGAGGTATAAGAAGTGAGCTAATCATCCTTCTATAATTGTTTTCTGATACATTTTCTCCATTCTCATTTTTATCAATAACTTGAGATTGGTGCACAGGGGTGCTCATAGATTTAGCTTGATCCATATTAAAACTTTTCAAAAGCTCTTTATGTATTTTTCTTAATGGATCAAGGTTCCCTCCTTTTGTTATTTTATTTTACAAAGTCTAAGGAAAAACTTGAGTTCACCTATTATGCTTATCTCAAATTCACTTTTCATCAATTTTGAAAACATTTCACAAAGATAATGGTTAGTGGCACCAAATATAATATCATTAACATATATTTGGACTATTAGAAATTGATTATTTTGTTGTAAGAGTAAAAAAAATTATGTCAACTTTACCTTCTCTTGAACCCATTCTTAAGTAATAAGGTACTCCTTTTCATACCAAACTCTAGGAGCCTACTTCAAACCAGAGTGCCTTTGTTAACTTGAAGACATGGTTGGTATAGAGTGAATTTCTTGAAGGCAAGCAAAAATAAGTAGCATTTTGATAGCTTCAAGCCTTGCTAAGGTGCAAAAGTTTTATCATAATCAATTCTTTCTTGTTAATTATAACCTTGTGCAGCCCAACCTGCTTTGTTTCTTATCATCTTTCCAGCTTCATCTAGCTTGTTTCTTGAACATCCACTTGGTTCCAATTATGGTTTTTCCTTTAATCTTCTTTACAAGTGTCCAGACTATGTTTTCTCAAATTGATCTAGTTCCTTTTGCATAGCTTTCACCTAACTTTGATCACTCAAAGTATCTTCAATACATTCTGGCTTGATGGTGGAAATGAAAGCACAATTGGATTCATTTTTGAGGGTAGATTTGGTCCTTATACCCTTAAAAATGTACCCAAGATCTTGATTATGAGAAACTCTTCTTAAAATCAGAAACTCCTTTGTAGTTTCTCTACCCATGTTGTTCTTTAGTTTCTCTATTATCTCAGATTATTCATCTTCATGTTTAGGAAAGTCACTTTCATAAGCTTTCTAACTGACTATGTTTTGACTTACTTTCTCAAGATTGTACTTTCTTCTATTTGCTTTAAGAGGCCTCTTGGTTAAATTTCTCAAGGTTTTTTGCAAGTTCTTCTAGATCATCAGCAAAGTCCTTCTTACGTTCGTTAAACTTATGTGGATAGTCTCTTTAACACAAAGTGTCTTTTTGTTGTAAACCCTATAAGCCTTAGAACTTGAAGAGAATCTTGGGAAAATTTCATCATTAGATTTAGGATCAAACTTTGTAAGCTTGTCATTGGTGTTAAGAATGAAACAAGGTGAGCCACAGATATGAAAATATGATATGTTGGATTTTCTGCCTTTCCATGGCTCATAAGAGGTTTTCTTGAGGATTGGCCTTAGAAAGATTTTGTTTTGAATACCTAAAAGCCTTTTGACAAACCATTTTCTAAAAGCATGGTTCTCGCCATTTCCTGCAAGCTTTTGTTCTTCCTTGCTACTATCTCGTTCGTTAGGGAGTTCTAGAAGCAGACTCATGGGAAATGCAATGTTTTTCACAAAACTATTCAAAAACATGATTTTCAAATTCTCCTCTATGATATGATCTAATAGAGTTAATTTGAGAATCATTTCCATTACAATCTCGTTTTGTAAAATACCCTAAATCTAGCTACCTCATACCTTAGACGCTAAGAATATAACCAATGTAAATCTAGGGAAACCATATACTATGACAAGGCAATATCTTTTACAGCAGAACTCGCAAGTCTTGGTTGGTCTAAAAAATTCAATATGTAAAAGCTCAAGTGACTTAGTGGTTGAAACCATATTTTTGTTATGGAACAAAGCTTTGGTTTGCTTGCCTTTCTCATAGAAATCACAAGTGGAGTCCTTATCATATATGATCTTTGGCAAGCCTTTAACAAGCTCTTCTGAAATAACTTAGAAATTAGTTTCATATGAGCATGCTCAAGCATTTTGTGCCACAACCACTTATTATCTATAAAGGATACAAGACATTTTACTTCTTGATCTAAAAGGTCATAGGAGTAATACATAAGTGTTATCAAGTCTCTTACAGATAAAATGATTTATTTAGATGTGGGATTTACAATATTGCAAACATTTGCATTGAATAAAACATTGTAACCTTAGTCACAAAATTGGTTGATGCTAAATAGATTAAGCCAAACCATCAACAGAGTAAAACATAGAAATTTGTAGAGTCATTATTACCAACATTTCCTATCTATAACCTTAGCTTTTCCTCCAACGCAAATTCCTAATTCCAAGAATTCTTAGGTTTAAGGGTTTTGAGCCATTTCTAAGTAGGGACATGCTCGGGCAGCCATAGCCATGTATCACTTGTTGTCCTTGTCAATCAGGGTATAAAGTGCACAAGAAGGGGGTTGAATTGTGCTTTGCTTCTTTTTACATATGAAATATTTAACAAAATAATATTGAGTATTAAGCTTGAAGTGCGGCGGGAAATGAGATTAGTTTTTAGGAAAGTAGTCTAGAAGCATACAATATGTAAAAGGTGCTCGGTGAATATTCGCGGTTTAATTAACGTAATAGAGAAAGTAAAATATAAGGGAGAAGAAGATATGACACAAATGTTTTTATACTAGTTCAGTCAAATCTGCCTACATCCAGTATTAAACACACGTTAAGGTTCGCTAAACATCTTATAAGAAACCAGAAAGAATAAGGATAGTCTTTACATTAGCCTTCTTAAGCTCTCACATGTGACTAGTAGACAATCCTTCCTGTCACAACCTGAGTAGTTATTTACCAGCCTCTAGAGCTTAGCCTGAGTAGTTTTGTACTAGCCTCTCTAAGCTAAACCTATGACAGTAGACAACAACTCCTATGTCGTTAAAAGTAGTTATTCACCAACCTCTCCAAGTTGTAAGAGTAGTTTTTGACCAGCCTCTCCAAGCTAAAGTCGTCACAGTAGACAACCCCTCCTCTCTCGATTGCAAGTACTTATCAGGCCTCTCAGGAGCTAAACTGCGTAGTATTTGACTAGCCTCTCTAAGCTAAACACGTGACAAGTCAACAACCATCTACTCTCATTGCAAGTAATTATTCACTAGCCTGCTAAGCGCAGAGTAGTCTTTCAACGGCTTCTCCAAGCTAACCTGTGACCATCAAACACCTTAATGTCAGCAGCTCCAAGTAGTTTTACATTAGCTTCCCAAGCTATCTCACACTGATCACTCCTGGATCAAGGATACAAAGGTTTATGTTTGGTTCACTTCAAACTAACTTACACTCAGTTTCCTAAAATATACATGAATAACCCAGGATAACTTGAATGACTTCTTTCTATCATTTCTTCCATGGAAGACGGGATCTATTCAAGAACATAGAAAGAAGATTTTTACAAGTCAAACTGATTACATGATGTGATGAACGTTTCAGGATGTGAGGAGAGATTTTCATAAGAATTTCCACTCTTGTATAGCGTATTTATCAATCTCTAGTTCGCTTAAACACAACATCTCTCTTTATAGATGGTATTCCTTGTGACCATTGCCTTTGATCAGATCTCCAAGTGACACGTGTTGATCATCCATTGTGTCTTGGAAAAAGCGTATAGAAGTGTAGCATGTCTATATTTGTTACAGAGTTATTGTAGAAGCCATTGTGAGATTGAGGTTTTCCTGAATATTTCTTCAGAAACTACTCTTACTTTTTGAACATGGTTTCTAAAATCTTTCTTTTAAAGGCTACGAGTTGTTGACCAAGTTGGCAGAAGAGATGACTCGCTAGTTTGAAAGCTTAGATATAACTTTAAATTTGAATTTAAAAAATTTAGATTTCCCCATTTTAAGTAGTTCGACTCTCCAAGTAAAGTGAGCTTTCACAGAGTGCGTATTAGTTCCTTGATGAATCTTTGGTCTTTTGATCTTCAATCCAAACTTTATGATGATGAAAGATTTGCAATCATGATGGTTGAAGATTGTATAACACGTTGTTCTCAAAGTTTGCTTAATATCTTC